>JAJJWX010005228.1:0-1200000 GCA_023529315.1 Papaver bracteatum | reverse complement strand
TATTCGGAAGTATCGCATATGCTCATGTGCCGAGTCAGCTGAGAACAAAATTGGATGACAGGAGTGCCAAGTACATATTTATCGGATATGACTCTCGATCCAATGGATACAAGTTGTATGATCCAATCAATAAAAAGGTCGTCACAAGCAGAGATGTGGAGTTCGATGAAGAAGGCTTCTGGGATTTCGGCATTCAAGAAAAGGATTACAATTTTCTTCCTATTCTAGAAGAGGAAGAAGAAGAACAACCACCAGAACCAGTTGCTCCATATGCTTCACCACCACCATCACCTCCAGCAGCGCATCATGATGATCCATCATCAGCAGATGAGAGCTCCAGCGAAAGGCCCTTACGGACGAGGAGTTTAAGCGATATCTATGGAGACAATGTATCTCTATTTTGTATTTTTGCAGATAGTGAACCAATAACTTTTGATGAAGCTGTGGAAAGTGAAAAATTGCGAAAGGCGATGAATGAAGAAATGAAAGCTATCGAGAATAATAGTACCTGGGAGCTTGTGACACTTCCAAAAGGACAAAGAGCAATTGGAGTAAAATTGGTATCAGAGCCAAGGTCCTAATGGCTACTGAAATGTTTCCCTTCCAAATTCCTAAACTCACTAAAGAAAACTATGACAACTGGAACATTCAAATGAAGGCGTTACTAGTCTCGCAAGATGCGTGGGAGATAATAGAAAAAGGTTATGTCGAACCGGAAAATGAAGCGGCGCTACCACAAGCTGAAAAGGATACACTACGTATTTCGAGAAACAGAGATAAAAGAGCTCTTTTCCTTCTTTATCAAGGCATGGATGAGTCGTCCTTCGAGAAGATATCAAGAGCCGCTAATGCAAAGCAAGCATGGGAAATTTTGCAAAATTCCATCAAAGGCGTGGACAAAGTAAAGAAGGTGCGGTTGCAAACTCTAAGAGGTGAGTTTGAATCTCTCTCCATGAAAGAGTCCGAATTAATCTCGAACACCGACAAGTTTTACAAAATATTTAAGCACCATGAAGAGGTTCCGGAAGTAATCCCTCATATCTGTACTAGTGTCAAACCTGTCGAGGGAGATGGACTTGCTTCTGGTTGTATCAAGGAATGGGGCTATATTCATGGTAATCAAACATAGTGTTATTCGTACTTTTTGCTTATATCATGCGCTTAAAATTCAATTATGGTTATCTTTATGTCTATGTGCATCCAGAGGGTAAACCACAGAATCTCAAGGAGAAAACGACGTATAACGACGAAACAAAGACTATACATCTTAGCGTAATAGAAGGAGATGTAATGAATGATTATAAGAAGTTTGATGCAACACTTGTAGTGAATCCAAAGGCAGATGGACATGGAAGCATTGTGAAGTGGATTATAGAATATGAAAAGAAAAATGAGGATTCTCCTGTTCCTATTCCTTATCTAGCTTTGAAAAATCAGATCACTGAAGGCTTGAACTCTCACCTCTGCGCTTCCGTTTAAATTATCGATGGTTATGTCCACCAAAATATATGCAACGGCGAATACCAGTATGCTGTATGTGTGGTGTGTGATAATAAGACTACGTATGTGGAGTTTCCCCTAGACCTATTATCGAAAACTTGCGCGTGTGTGTGTATGTATATGTATGCGGTTTTTTTCATTTCTTTCCGTTATTGATTGATTGTTTTTCATCTACTTTGTGTAATTTATCGGTGGTATCTTGTAACTTATATCTTTTTAGTTTCGGGCTTGTTTTTGTTGCAAGTTTTAAGTGCTTTCTCAGCACTTTCTTGAATGAATTTTAACTTTTCCGAACAAAAAAAATCTACTTTGTGTAATTTATTAAGACAAAAGAAGCACTAATGACTTACCTTTAATATCATGCATCCAATTGATCCAGAATCTAAACCAAGTTTCAGAAACAACACCGCAATTGAGGACTTAAAGACTCTATAGTCTAATAAACGCACCACAAATTAATAGAGCAAGTAAACCAACAAAATGATTTCTGCGCATCACTAATAATTAGGTTCAGTATTTTCCACTTCTACTACTGCTACTGCTTAATTTACACGGAAAAGATTTGGAGTGAAAATATCGAACCCGAGATCATACTTCTTCTCAGTTTCATCTGTCAACAATGAGGTGATATGAATATTAACATCGCTGCTTTTGTTGTTCCATATGTAATGATAGTATTCCTTCGTTCTTCCATATGATTCTTTTGCGTTTAGGGATCTTACGATGTACATGTTCGTGCCTGGAATGTGTCGAATTGCATTCAACTCCGTGTGAAATGGTAATGATAACGGCTGTGCTTCAACCCAATGACTATTTTCACCATGATCATATAATATACTCATCTTTATTGTTCTACGTGTCTTATCTTGTCCATCATATGTTGACAGACATAATCGGCCGTCTATTTCCATCAAATAAGCCTCACGCACATCACGATAACTACTGTACCTAACTGTTTCCACTATTCTGAACTGTTCACTACCAACATTAAACTCCACAATTCTACATTGATTACTGCAGTAATAAGTGTTTGTACAAAGAAAATATATGGAGCCATTCACATAAATAGAACTTACTGAGTCATGCGGTGATATAAATGGGACGCCATCAATCCGTCTCCATGAATTTTGTCGTACAGTCAAGACCTCGCAAACCACTCTATATGATATATTCCACAATGCAAGCACTTTGTATTCCATTGCCGTATGATCATATCCAAGTGCATGTGTCAAAAGTGCAAGTCTTCGATCATTGGGTTGTCTAATTGGTTGATCAATCCATGGTGTTGATTCATTAGTACTACTGTTATATACGCGAACACAATAACTTACCTTGAACACAATAACTTACCTTGTTCATAAAAGAAATCAACCCATCTAGAGTGCATACAAGATGTTGATCCAAGAAGCACGGTTTCCAGGATTTCCATAGACGGACATGTCTTACTTGTACACGTTCATATTCTTCTTCAGATGGTACAAGTAACTCTGCTGAAAAGAAACGCATCCTGCGATTTGTATGTAGTTGACAAACATGTAGAAAGGAGAAGGTACGTGTTGGCGGTGTTGCCTTCATTCTGGAGAAGTGTAAATCAAGGAAAAACTCATCTTTTTGGATAATGGATTGCCAACGTTTGCATACACACTTGAATCTCATGAGTGATTTTACGGGAAGTCTACTCAATATCTCACAAACTAGCCCATCGCAAGCTGATTTTTGATTCTTCATCTCCTTTTCTTCTGTTTCTTATTCTTGCTGGTTTGTTATCTAGCTTGGCTTTTTTGTTCTTTTTGAACGTCATATATATACAAAGTGTTTCAGGACTAACCTTCCAAAAAAAAAAACACCACCAAAGAGGAATGGTTAACTTTTGGAAACCGGTGGGTCGACGGGTTGTCTAGAAAATCATACACTCTTTCTCCTAAGTCGGATTTGGATAGAGCCCATGGACATCCATAGCCTATATCAGGATCATGCCCGGACTATGCACTTAATCTTTGGAATGTAGTAGAAAATTATTTATTTTTGGGTCTGCAGCGATGGCAATTGCCTGAAAAAGATTTGGAGCGAAAGCATCGAACCCGAGTGAGTAGCACTGGTGAGTTTCATCACTAAAGATCGACGAAGAGATTTTAATATCAACATTGTTTTTTTTTTTGTTTTTTTGTTTTTTTATTTTTATTTTTTTTATCGGTAAATTAAACGTTTTATAGAAAAGGGGTCAAGTACATGAACTATGGACTAGGCCCTCGACAAAAAACAGTGAAGGACACCCAACCAAAAGAAAACAACAAGAAAAAGGAATGCTACAAGCCAGCACCCAAAAAAACCGAAGGAAAAAAATCCACTCACAACCTAGCACCAAAAGAGCCCCAAGACAAAACATACATCAAGGAGGTTGGAAAAGAACTTCCTTCCAACTAATGGCAAATTGCTCCAAAGAAATACCGTGAAAAACCCCTCTAGTATGTAACCAATAGGCGACAGTTAGCTTTACTGAATCAATTATAGCCTTCTCGTTTCTGCTCACATTATTGAACGCTCTTTTGTTCCTTTCATCCCATAAATACCACACAACTGCCGCAGGGAGAACTTTAAGCACCAACTGTCTCCTAGGCGAAGTAGCCCTCGTTGGCCACGATCTAATAACACTAATGAGCTCAGGAGGCGTCACCCACACAACTGACCACTCCTTGAGGAAAAAGCACCAAATAGACCAAGCAACTTCACAATGAATTAAAAGATGGTTGGCTGATTCTCCGTCCTTGATACAAAGATAGCAGTGATTTACCCACTCAAAAGGCCAGCCTTTCTTGCACATCACATCTTGAGTAGAGATCTTTGAGTAACTTGCCACCCACATAAAAAAACTAACTTTAGTTGGCCAGAATTTTGACCACACTTTTTTTCTAGGGATAAAATTTACCGGGTGTGGGGAAGAACTATTGAGCCAATGATAACAAGATTTAACAGAGAACACTCCCTTGCCACACTCTGTAATCAAGTTCATTAACATCAGTAGCTTGAAAGTTATCTAGCAATTGAAGCAAGGTGGTCAGTTCGGTGATAACATTGTCATGAACTCTTCTCGAAATGTTCAAGTTCCAATTAATCATCCCATTTTCAATAATTCTTACTTCTGCCACCGCCGCACCTTTATTCTCGCAAATAGTATACACAGCTGGGAATCGTTCTTTAAGAGGATCGTCGACAATCCACCTATCTCCCCAAAAACTAGTGTTGTTCCCATCTCCCACCTGCATTCTAATATTCGAATAGAAAAGAGAAAAAAACTTACAGATCCCCTTCCAAACACTACAACCATAGGCTGCTTTAGATATTTTAGAGTTCCACCCAAAAGGTTCTTCTCCATACTTCTCTGCTATAATCACTCTCCATAAAGCCTCTTTTTCACTGCCAAACCGCCACAACCACTTCATAATAAGCGAAGAGTTCAGAATTTGGAGCTTCTTTACACCAAGACCTCCTCTAGACTTCTCACAAGTGACCACGTCATATTTAACAAGATGGGATTTATGATTTCCATCTTTGTCATTCCACAAAAAGTTTCTAAACAATTTTTCTAATTTTTTTATCACTGAAACTGGAGCGACAAACAATGACATAAGATAAAAAGGGAGCGCTTGTAAAACAGCATGCATAAGGATTAACTTACCCCCTCCGACTAGGAATCTAGCACACCAAGAGGCAAGTCTGGCTTCCACTCTCTCAATCACAATATCCCATTTCACCTTAGAAAGATAACCATCTCCTAGGGGTACACCCAAATACGTGACAAGAAAAGACTCCACTTTGCACCCAAAAGAAATATCTAAATCGTTTACATGAGGAACCTCCCCAACCGGAATTATTGAAGTCTTCTTAAAGTTCACCTTCAAACCTGTAATAATCTTAAACCAAAGCAACACATTTCGAAGACGGGTAACTTGGTTAGAGTAAGGTTGTAAGAATACAATGGTATCGTCCGCAAATTGCAAATGGCTTACCACTGTACCTCCTTGAACCGCTTCAAATCCTTGGAACCATCCCACCTGACAAGCTTTTTTGAACATGAGATTTAATGATAGTTGTTTAGAGAATACCACTAATCATTCATACATTACAAAACATTTCATTACAGGATAATTCATCACATGAGCAGATATACTCAAACATTTATATAGCATACGTGTACACTGTTGACAGGATGTACACAACACATCATCAACCAATGACAGGTTGTACACAACACATCATCAACCAATGACAGGTTGTACACAGCACACATGTGAAATGAATGTGTGGCAGATACAGTGACTTACTACCCTCCCTCAAACTGATGAGAAGACAGCACTCTCAGTTTGTCTTTCAGAAAGGCAAATCTAGGAGCTGATAAGCCCTTAGTGAATATATCAGCTGCTTGTTGAATGGTAGAAATATAGACCACCTGTAATTGCTTAGACTGCACCAGCTCCCTAACAAAATGAAAATCCAAAGCCAAATGCTTCATTCTGCTATGAAAAACAGGATTAGAAGCCAGAGCAATAGAGCTCTTGTTATCACAAGCAACAGAAGGAGGAACATGAAGAAAAATGTGCAAATCCTTTAGTAAGTTGCAAATCCAAATTATCTCAGCTGCTGTAGAACCCAATGACCTATACTCAGCCTCAGTAGAACTTCTTGAAATAGTAGCCTGTTTCTTAGAAGACCAAGATATAGGATTATCACCAAATAAAACACAGTAGCCACTGGTACTCTTCCGGTCATCCACATTGCCATCCCAATCTGCATCTGTGTAACCCTGAATAGTTGTTAAACCCTTAGTGAAAAAGAGACCATGACCAAGAGTACCTTTAATATACTTGAGAATCCTCTTAGCAGCTAGGAGATGAACAGAAGTTGGATTCTGAAGATGCTGACAAATCTGATTAACATCAAAACTTATTTCAGTCCTGGTCCAAGTTAAGTACTGCAGTGAGCCAACCAAAGACCTATACTCAGTAGCATCAGCAAGTAAATCACCATCAGTAGCACTCATCTTAAAATTATCAGGGAAAGGAGAAGAGCAAGGCTTGACACCAATTAAGTTTGTCTTGCAGAGTAAGTCCAAAGCATATTTAGTCTGACATAGAAAAAGACCCTTGGAATTCCTCTTAACCTCCAATCCAAGAAAATAATTCAAGGGACCCAAATCTTTGACAGGAAAAAGAAGACCTAAATGATCAATAATAGCATTGCAATGACTTGAACTGTTGCCAGTGATGATGATATCATCCACATAGACCAAAACAATGGTTAATTTGGAGCCTATCTTCTGAACAAACAAAGAAGAATCTGCAAGAGAAGGTTTGAAACCCAAACTAATCAAAGCATCAGCAAGTTTCTCATACCAAGCTCTGGGAGCTTGTTTCAACCCATAGAGAGACTTGTTAAGTTTGCAAACATAATGTGGTATGTCCTTGTCAACATAACCCGGTGGCTGACTCATGTACACAGATTCCTTGAGATCTCCATGCAAAAAAGCATTGCTGATGTCAAGCTGTTTGATGTCCCAATCATAGTTCACAGCTAAAGATAGAACAAGACGAATAGTTTTAGGTTTGACAACAGGGCTAAAAGTGTCGTTGTAATCTAAACCCTCGAGCTGATTATATCCTTTAGCAACAAGCCTGGCCTTATGTCTTTCTATGCTGCCATCTGCATGATGTTTGGTTTTGAACACCCACTTACAACCAATAAGATTTTGACTAGGATATGGTGGAACTAAAGTCCAAGTATTTGCCTCAAGAAGAGCCTGATATTCAACATTCATAGCATCTCTCCATTCCAAATATTTACAAGCTTGAGTGTAACAAGTGGGAGTGACATAAGTCAAAGCAGAGGAATATGCAGAGGGAATTGGATATCTGGTAGAAAATAAAGTTTTTGGCCTAAAAATGCCATTTTTAGATCTGGTGGTCATGGAATGAGATGATGGTACAAGAACAGGAGTAGAATTGGTAGGTGGAATGGAAGAAGATGAAGAATGAGTGATGGAAGGAGATGATGAGATGTCTGTTGGTAGAGAAGAATCCTTGAGAGAGTCAGGGATATCAAAAAATGTGGATGAAGGAGAAGTGGATAACATGGAAGCATATGGAAAAACAGATTCATGAAACACAACATGCCGAGACACAAAAATTAGACCAGTGAGAGGATTAAGACATCTGTACCCCTTATGATTAGAACTATAACCTATAAAAATACATTTCTCACTTCTAGGATCAAGCTTACTGGTAGTATAAGGTTTGATCCATGGAAAGCAAAGACAGCCAAAACATTTGAGGAAATGATAGTCAGGTTTGAGTATTGTAAAGTGACTGAAAAGGAGAATTAAAATTTTGAGATTTGGTAGGAAGCCTATTAATAAGGTAGTTGGCAGTAGATAGAGCTTCAAACCAAAAGGAGTGTGGTAAATTGTCTTGGATAAGAAATGTTCGAGTAATGTCCAACAGATGTCGATGCTTTCTCTCAACAACACCATTTTGTTCAGGTGTGTGAGGGAAAGTGATTTCATGAATAATACCAAACTGAGAAGTAAGAGAGACTAACTTTTTGTTGATAAATTCACCACCACCATCAGTTCTGATGGTGTGAATGGTTGTAGAGAATTGATTTTGAACTTGATTTTTAAAGTGAAGAAAAAGTTGATGAAAATCAGATTTGGAAGTCATAGGAAAAATCCAACAAAATTTGGTAAAATCATCAATGATATTTATGTAATATTTGTAACCATTTACAGACACAGTTGAAGCAGGACCCCATACATCCATATGTAACAGTTGAATAGGAGAATGAGACGCAGAACTGGACAACTGAAATGGTTGTTTATGACTTCTCCCTAGTTGACACTCAGTACATAACAAAGGTTTTGACATAGTATGAGAAAGATTCAACAATTTACAAACTCTATGAAGGGACTCAAATGAAGGGTGAGCTAATCTTTTGTGCCCAATATCTGAAGAAGCTTTGACACTAGAGTAAGCAACAATATGAGATGTAGAAGAGCTTGGAAATGGATATAAACCATCCTTACTGGGACCTTGAAAAAGAATCTTCCCTGACCTCCGATCCTTGACAACAAATGAGTCAGAATCAAAGGTTAGAGAGCAAGTATTATCTCTAGTGAATTTATGAACAGATATGAGATTTTGAGAGGCTTTGGGAACATGTAGGATTTGATTGAGTGCAAAATTTGTAGAAGGAACAGATAGAATAGAATTACCAGTATTTAGAATGGACATACCTTCCCCATTAGCAGTGGTAATGACATCTCCACCAGGATAAGAAGTAGAGGCATCAAGATTAGCAGGGTCAGAAGTCAAATGATGTGTTGCTCCAGAATCCATATACCAAGGATTTTCACCTAAAATATTTGCTGAGGCCAACATAGCTTGCAAGTTCTTGGGAGGTTGTCTGCCTTGATAAGAAAAATTCATCCTATTCCAGCATTCATTTGCATCATGTCCATATTTTTTACAAATCTGACAAGGTTCTGTGTCAGTAGCTGATAGATGAGCAGGAGGCCTAACTGATGTAGGAAAAGAAGGTCTTGGAGTTGGTAAAAGTCCTGATCTGCCTCCTCTCCCATAACTTGGATTATAACCACCTCTGCCATAGTTTGGATTATAACCACCTCTCCCATAACTTGGATTATGACCACGACTAGAACCACCAAAAGGTCTAAAATTATGCAATTGAGCAGCAAAAGCTCGATTTTGAGAATCAGTGATCAAAGCCTTATTTCTATCAGTTACTACACTTTCTTCACTCAGTAGATTATTATGAAGTTCAACACTTGTAACCGGAGGATATCTATGTCTCATAGTGGTAACAAAAGGAATATAGTCTGAATTTAAAGCAGCAAGAGTAATAACTACAATATCTTTGTCAGAAACAACATCACCAGAAGCAGCCAATTGATCAGAGAGGAGTTTGATCTCATTGATAAGAGAAGGCACAGTTTTATCACCTTGTTTGATTGCAAATAAGCGAGTACGCAGTTGGAGAGAGTGAGTTGCAGAAGAGCGAGCAAACCTATCTTCAATACTCTGCCAGAGTTCATGAGATGTATTCGATCCAGAGAAGTAAGCAATTACCGATTCGGAGATTGTTGAGTTGATCCACATAGTAATACAAGCATCTTCATCGATCCAGTCACTATAGAGAGGACTCTCAATTCCATTTTCTTGATTACGGCGATTGGTGAATTGAGGAGGACATTCAAAAGATCCATTTAGAAATTTCATGAGACGATACCTGCGAATGACTGGTAACATCAAATTCTTCCATGTAATGAAGTTATCTTATTTCAATTTAAGAGTCACGAAATTTGTCAATTGATTTAGAGAAACTTTGGTAATGGAATTGGATGTAGGATTTTCCATTGAAAAAATAATAGAGAGATCAGATTCAAAGATGAAACAGAAGAAAGATTGAAGAATGAATCAAAGAAGAAGATCTAGAAAGAGCGGAAGATCAGATCGAAAAACCCAGAGAAAGAATTTGTTTCTCTGTCTGATACCATAGTTGTTTAGAGAATACCACTAATCATTCATACATTACAAAACATTTCATTACAGGATAATTCATCACATGAGCAGATATACTCAAACATTTATATAGCATACGTGTACACTGTTGACAGACTGTACAAAACACATCATCAACCAATGACAGGTTGTACACAGCACACATGTGAAATGAATGTGTGGCAGATACAGTGACTTACTAAATGATTCAGAAACAAGAATGAATAGAAACGACGACAACGGATCTCCTTGTCTCAGGCCCTTCGTGCTCTCAAACCTCCCATTTGAAGAACCATTTATTAGAACCGAGAAATAAAGGTGTTTGGTGCAGGCTTCAATCCACTTCCTCCACTTCAGACCGAACCCCATTCGCATCAAAGTATAATCCAGGAACTTCCATGAAACATTATCGTAGGCTTTTTGAAAATCTATTTTGCACAGTATACCACTCTTCTTCTTTTTCTGGTAAGAGTCAATTAACTCGTTCGCCACAAGGGAACTATCCAAAATCTGTCTCCCACTTATAAAATTTGTTTGATGGATACTCACTAAGGTGTTCATAACGCCTTTCAGTCTAGAAGCAAGAATCTTCGCCAAAATTTTGTTGACGCTGCCCATCAAACTAATCGGTCTAAAATTAGTAACATCGACAACCACATCTTGCTTTGGAATAAGGAATAAAAAGGTTGACTTCAATCTCCAATCGATATGCTCATTCACAAACAGGTCATTAACCACATTCATTATATCCTCCTTCATAAACTCCCAGCAACGACCGAAAACCATCACGGGGAACCCATCTGGACCTGGTGTTCTGTCCCCACCCAAATCTTGGATAGCTCTCTTAACCTCCTCTTCACAACAAGGAACTTCCAGATTTGCCGCTTGCAACTGATTTATAGATGGGAAATCTAATCCATCCAATTGCGGTCTTGATGTGGCATCCTCCTTAAACAATTCAGTATAGAAATCTACAATTGTTCTTTTTATGGTATCTTTATCAGATGTTAAAGTTCCATTCACATTGAGTTGGGAGAAAGAATTACTTCTTTGACGAGAAGAAGCCCGTTTGTGGAAGAATTTTGTATTTCTCTCATGCTTCTCAAACCATTCAATTCTGGATTGCTGCCTCCAGTAAATGCTCTTCATCTTCGCAAGTCTATGGAAAACACCTTTAGCTTCAACTATTAAAGTAGTCAACTCCTCTGAAACACCATTAGATCGCTCCTCCGTATCAAGTCTTTGAATTTCAAGTAGATTCTCTTCTATCTTCCTTTCAAAATTCCCAAACACATGAGTATTCCAGTGTTTAAGATAAGATTTTAGGACCTGCATCTTCTTTGCGAAAACAAAACCGGGGTTCCCTTGAAAGCTAGCTGACTCATAGAAATCCCTACCAGAAATTCCTGCACCTCTGACAGACGACATGATACTTGAATGAAAGCCTCATAGAAATCCCTACCAGAAATTGAATCTTCATGGACTTTAATGAACCCTCCCCATAAATCTCCAATGAACTTGAAAGTCTTTAAATTCCATAACTGTAAAGGAATACCCTTAATTGCTAACCATACAGGATCAGGAGCCTTGATTTTTAAAGATTTTAGACTATTACTCTCAGCCTTCCATAAAGAGAATTGGAGTCTCATGTCACCACTTCTTCGTTATTAGAGTTTGGCTACTTTGAATACTCTCTGCAAAATACAGGGCTTTTGATTTATCAAAGGGAGATAGAGAAAATCCCTCCTTTAATCCTAGTACCTTCCCCAAAAAATCCCCAATTTCTTTCCAACACAACACCTGTTTGTCACATTCACAAATCAATGCTCGGTTCCAACGATTTGAATCCTTATCCTTAAGATTCGGAAACATTTCTCCATTCATGATATCGACTTCATCCTGTGCAGATAGATCATCTTTCTTACCCTTCAGACATACTTTAAGCATCCTTCCATCCCTGCCTATTGGGACCAGCCGGGAAAAAGCACACTTTGGCCGGATTAACCCCTCTACCCACAAAATTCACCTTCATCAACTCACCATCGTTATTCCACAACCGATCTACACAGATCCAATTGTCTTTGCTTTTAAACCTCCAGAAGCTTCTCTTGGATCCTTACCATCGTGCCTCTCTCTCCAAAGCAGAGATTAACCATGTCACAGATTCCCGGCAAATGGTTACGTCAAGATAGCTTTTGTTTCTTTCTTTAATCACCATTTTCTCAATTTTGTCTTCTACTATCTTCAAAAATTCGAAACTTACACCTTGAATTGATAGCACTTGAACCCCTGTCTTCTTCTTACCCTTTCCTTTGTTTCGATCTACCAAAGTCCAATCGGTAGATGGTTGCGCTGCTGAAAGATGATCCATTTTTTCTCTCCTTCTCTCTCCTTTAATATCAACATTGTTGCTTTTGTTGTTCCATATGTAATGATGGTAATAGCTTTTATCGTTTTTGGATCTTATAATGAACAAGTTTGACCCTCGAATGTGTCTAATTGAATTCAATACTATGTAATCCGATAGTGATAAGGTCTCTGCTTCAACCCAATCCAAATTACTACTAGTCATCTTGCTTTTCTTATCTTGAAAATCATCACCACGATCATACAAGATATGCATTTTGAATGAAGGGAAAAATTGGTAATATGCCCCAAAATCGAGTGTAATCTTGGAAATATGCCCCAAGATTCCAATTCTCGGGAATATGCCCCAACCGTCCAAAAATCCGTCCAACAACGTTAACTAGTCAATGTGACCGCTCATGTGAAACACATGTACAAACGAAAGACAAATTTATCCTTTTACAATTGGAGAACCATTAACAAGTTCTTTGGAAGCATCCGCAAACCAGGTATGAAGAATGACTATCTATGAGCAGGTCATGTCAGTTAGAAGGTAACTCCTCTGATCTAAGTTTTTTCTCCCTCGGAATATAGGTACCCCGGAGACGAATGTCCAATTATCACTTCCAGAATCATCTTCCAAACACAGTGATGGTCATGGATTTTCACAGGAGGAAAATGATACCCAGGAAAATAAGATAATGTTGCCCGAGTCCCCAAAACCCCATGAGTTACGTAGGATAAACACACAAGGGTTTCCGGTTGGTGTTCGTCACCAGAAATCACGTGAACCAGAAATCGAGTTGTGTGCAGAACCATTTTTGGATCCATCAACACAGTTGATTTCGTGAGTAAACCATTATCTTCATCGTCTTCCAAAGAAAATGAACGAGATTATCATCCGCTCCCCCTAGTTTAGAAATAACACCAGAATGAATGTCCATCTTAAACAATTATTCAAAAAAAATCCCCAATTTCATACATCAACCCTAATTTATTCTGAGAATCTTAAAGGCTTTAATTAATGAAATCAAACCAATAGAACTACAATTCGAGATAATTAGTAAGTACCCATTTATCAATTTAAGAAGAAATCATTAGCAATTGTAGGAAAATCTCATTCGAATCAAATAACTATTCAAAACCCAACTATACGCGCAAAATTCCCCCAATTCTGGTGTTGTTTCCCTGTTCAAAACCCCTTGAAAGATTCTCGATAATGATAAAGCAATTGCAAAAATTGATGTTATTGAATCTGACAGAAGAGTATTAGTCTTCTTAGGGTTTGATGTTGGGTAAAACGGAGCTGTTGATGAAGATCGAATGAGTAAGAGGGGAAGGGACTTTGGGGAATCGCACGGCCATCTTCCTCCAAATAATTTCCCAACTATTTTTACTTCAAGATTTCGGTCTGTTTTCTCTTTTCTCTAACAGACAACAAACCATTACAGCTGCTTGGTATCATCGAGATGATTAGAGACGATACAAAAAGGTAAAGATTTTTATAATGTAAGGCCAAAAGAGTCATTTCATCAATCCACGGTATATCATAATCCGAGATTTTGACTAGTCAATGTCCGAGATATTGACCAGTTAACTTATTTAGACAGAAACTGTTATGTTGGGGCATATCCCCGAGAACTGGAATCTCGGGACATATTCCCAAGATTACACACGATTTTGGGGCATATTACCTATTTTCCCTTGAATGAACTATATGTGTAACGTGTTAACAAACATAATCGGCCATTAAATGCCATCAAATAACCCTTAGGCATATAAAGGAGGTAACTAGGTGTTCCTAAGATTCTGAACTTTTCAGCACCAACATTGAATTCGAGAATAGTTTTTGAATAAAGAAAATACATGGAGCCATTCACATAAACAGAAATTTCTGTCTCATACGGTGATATAGATGGGATGCCATCAATTCGCCTCCACGTATTCCGTCGGACAGTCAAGACCTCACTAACCAAACTATGACCATATTCAAATAAAGACCACAATGCAAGTGTTGGACAAGTATCTTCGTTACCGATTCTCCAATAATACGACTAGTGTATTATCCACCGATCCGTTACAACTCTTTGTAACACGGTTTTTCACTTTTGTATTACATCTCGTAATACCAACAACAAAACAAGAGAAGAATGATAGAAAAGAGATGATCAATCACAAAACTTAAACATACTTACTTGGGTGTATTGAGGCGAGTAATCTATTTTTCCGTGAACTAATTGAGCATTGATTATAAGTGCAACTGGTAATCCCAGACCACGCCACAGATCCTTGTTTTTTAGTATTTTCTTTCAGCGGGTTTTTATTGTGGAAGTAGCTCGATTTGTAGATTTTCGCCCATAGGGCCTCCGGCTCCGATAACATTCGCCAAGCTAGTTTAGTCTGCATAGCTTCGTTTACCAGTTTCAATTTTTTAAATCCCAGACCCCCATTTTTTTTCCTTTTTGTCATAAATCCCCACGTTTTGATGTAGCACCCCCTTTTCTAAAGATTACCAGTCTTTACCACTAAATAGTTCACGGAAAAACGCACAGTTGCCGTAGCAGAGATCCTGTACCAACGGGTATATCCCAACATCACTAATGAATACATCCCAAACTTGAAAACTTCAAAGAGATGAATTAAACCCTTCAACATACACCGTGCTACTTGCCATGGGACGTGGGTTCAGATTCCAATTTGAAATTTAAATTCTCCCATGTGATTGTCAACTCTTCATTCCGGAACATCATGTTACCAAGTCAGATAACACACCAAGGGGCACCAGAATTTCTTATCAAGACAAATTACATATTTCAACCAAAACAAGATGCATTAGGACTTCTCGTGCTGTAATCCAAAAGTCCCATATCTCTCGCATCCTATCTCTGGTTAGAGATTCCCAAATGAGTAATCAAGAAAAAATCCTGAACTACAAGACTACAACTATCATTTTTACCACAAAATTAAACGAGCAACAAAAAGGTTGGAAAATCATTCTGGGCTAGAACTGATTTCCGCTCTTCAGAAATTTCACATAAACGAGACTCAACTTTCTGAAATTTGTAAAAATGCTTCCACTACTCCGAAAATTCTGAAATTTGGTGTGGAACATCATAAGGATGTCTTGTATACACGGTTAAAAGGATTTATCCAAATTCCTCTCCATTATAGACCAAAATCTCTACAGAGTTGTCAAACACCAAATAAAGAGAATGGAAGATTATTTCTTCAAATGCCCGATTAGTCATTTAAATTCCCTACGTGTCCCCTCAAAGAGCTGCTGCTCAAATATTAAAGAGACGCCATTCATGTCCTCCAACGGACATGAAATTCAAATTCAAATAACTAAACTAGCAACCGTTTCTCATGATGTCCCATGCCTCTTCAACACCAATGGTGGCTAATGCTGACATTCAGATTTTCAAATGGTAGTAAAGACCCGACGACCTTCATCTGATTACAACCCTTGTTCGTTTCAGGCAGTAACGGACAAACTCAATATTTGCCTCTTTACTGTATACCATTAATTAATGGTCCCAACTTTAATTAGGGTAGCAATTTCACCAAAGAAAACTCAGAGTGCTTTAATTGGCATTTATTTTAGTTTACTGTGTCACCCGTCTTTTGTGAATCCACTGATCCAATTTCATGAAGATACCGTTTAAAGATGTCCCCCTAAGGAATCTTAAAATACTGATCTTCTCCTTTAAACTTCGCAACCAGTTCAAAGTTGATGTATCTCTCCAGTAATAACTCCAAATAGAAATTGAAAGGATGAATATTAAGACAAGAAGATCCCATATTACAATTTCGTTTCTACCGCAAATCTGAAGAGCAACATATTAATCAGAGAACCAGAACCAATGTTGCTGCCCTTCAGAATTTTCCAGGAAGAACTCATCTCTGAGTAATTTCTAAAAGTACTTCCACAGGTCCAAAAGAAACTGAAATTTGGCATGGAGTATCACCGAGATTCTTTAATCATTTCTTTGAATGAGTTATATTTCTTCTGGTAACACTACGTATAACCAAAATTGATGGGCGCCAATACAATGTTCAAACTAAATTTTGAACATTAACGAAAATCCAATGTATGATTTCGTTGCATGCTCATGTCTTTACACCGTTTTCTGTAAGTGCAGTTTTGGAAAGGAACCATCCACCCAAGAGGATATCCATGTTTGGTGTCTGTCCAAACCGTACAAAGCACTAAGACCAAGCGTCTCATGCGTTGTGTTTTCAGATTTCGTATTTCAATTTTGAAGTATCAAAACCTCTGTCCTTTCCATACAGGATTATTCCGATACTTGAATGGAATAATTAAGCGATGTTGTATGTTACATCTACCTAATCAGTAACAAAGATACGATCATCAAATGTCTTAAGATTATTGGACAAGTATCTTCGTTACCGATTCTCCAATAATACGACTAGTGTATTATCCACCGATGCGTTACAACTCTTTGTAACACGGTTTTTCACTTATGTATTACATCTCGTAATACCAACAACAAAACAAGAGAACAATGATAGAAAAGAGATGATCAATCACAAAACTTAAACAGACTTACTTGAGTGTATTGAGGAGAGTAATCTCTTTGCTTATTTGTATATCTATCTTGATTACTAAATGCTATATACTACTATGCAAATCAGTCACTCCAAAATTTAACAACAACTGCAACAAAGATTCTTCTTGGCATGACCACAAAGAACTTTATACACAGATTCACTAAAACAGTCAGATTAACAACTCAAAGATTTTGGTTCTATCTTATCAAAAGTTTTTGACAACACATTAACAATGATACAAACACCCTTTTGTTTTATTTAAAAAACAAAATCATAATCATGTCATGTATAGAACCAATTCAGTAGTAAACAAATAGGAAGATGAAAGAGTTATTTTGTAGAAGGGTCGTAACTTTTTAATCTAATTAGGGTTTGGGTCGTGGAAGATGCACTTAATGCATTAGGGTCGTTGACTAACTTTGACCATCCAATTTATTACCACAATGCCCTTATAAAATTACCAATCGACATTATATCCTAACCTTGGTTAGCAACTTAACCTGTTATGCCATGACATTTCATCAAACATGTTAAGAGCGTATTGAAAAGGGGAAACACCATAGACTTGCGAACAACTACAATGTATGATTTTCCCCATATTTACACTGACATGTTTGTGTATTGCTATGCATCCGGTTTTTATGACTGTGAAAGGATGACTCATGCTTATATACACTGTCATATGGAAGAACACTCAGCCATGGATAAGAATAGAACATTATAGTTAACAACTTAACACGATACTGTTAGAAACAGTAGTTCTCAGATTATTGACCATGAATCTGTAACCCAAATAAATGGATTTATAAGGAAACGGTTCACTTAACCTTACATTTTATTTGGATTCTTTTTTATTTCATTCCTCAAGGCATGAAAATAAACAAACTGAGTTAAGTAGTTACCGAAGTTGATTTATAAATTTCCAGTTAATTGAAAAAAATTACAAGTGTACTTGTGTCGTGTGTAGAGCCAATAAGCTCATTCATCCCAGTCGAGTGTGTTAGTCTCATGATGCGTCTTTACATGGTAGTTCTCTGTTGCATTATAATCAAGCTGGATGGGTTTGTTCACAAAAGTACCAGCACCTGTTATATGATTATAAGATGACTATTGTCGATCGATGCTAACTTTGGGGGTAGATTTTACATTTCCAATCACCCTTGCGAATGGAGAAATTGTTCCATGATTAGGAGTATTTGAATTACCGGCATACATTAACGATCAAATCTTTTTATTAGAAGACATCATTCATGGAAGAAGATGGAAAGGAGGAGCAGAGAGTTGGATGCTTTAAATTTGATAAACAGTCAACGCTAGTCACTGATGGTCCAGGTATTTGGTGAAATGAAAAAATTCAATTAACTATTTTCTAACGGTCTTCGGTCAGTCAACGACCCAATTACACAAAGTGCATGTTTTACGACCCAGACCCTAGTTAGCTCAAAAACTTGCGACCCTTTTACAAAATAACTCAAGGTGAAAAGTATGAACCTTGATAATGAAAACAGTAATTAGACGACCAAATGGGTGTATTGAGGCGAGTAATCTCTTTTCTTAAGACATTTGATGCCATGTATATAATGTTGTTACAGGTTTAGCGGCATATGTCTCCAACATTCAACAATACCTCGATGTTTTTCGCAGCACTTCGATAACATCGAACAGTGAACGCGAATTTGTAGCACGAAACTGTCTTACAGACTCTTGAGATGAAAATCAATGGAAAGTTCTAAAAGGTTTTTCTCCGTAAAACGAAAAAAAAAATTTCTTCTATCTTTCACAAAAAATGAAGATGGGTTTTTAAAGAGAAACTATAGCAGTTGGGAAGGTAACGTTTGGAAGTGACATAACTTTGTAGCCATCAGATTATGTCCCTATGATGGGATACGTTCTGAACCGTTGGATCGTGTCCATTCCCAAACCAAACTTGACCATCTACTCGTGACTGGTCATCAACCTTTCTGTTCCGAACAGACTTAATCCTAATCTTCGTTTCCTCGTTAACCCAATTTTCATTCACATTTGAAATATTTCCTACAATCTCCCACATGAATGAAATTGTTCATTGAAAATACAAAATGACAAATTTTTATCCTAGACTTTAATGCAGACACTAAAGAGTTGTGCGCGGAACATCGCTACATAAGGCGAGATAGCTTTTGGCTTTGATACTTCCATAGCGATCATCTACCGGGTTTACTAATTGCTCAGTGAACGCGATGTCTTGAACTGCTCAACTTTATAATGTAAACCGATGCAGTAGAAGTCACATAGCTTATTTCCTTACAAATTCGGTTCTCGGTTGTGTTCATTTCGGCCCTGAACAATTATTGTTTTTCATGAGTGCTCTAGATTAACTTAGCCTTATAGTTATCATAGAAGCGGAACCACTTCACACTCATATAGGTGATCTCCTATTTAAAAAGTATCCTGCCATACTTTCTTAGTCAATCTAAGCCATAGGAATCATTAAGAGAAATTCTCAACCTCTCACTTGACAGGCAACACTGTTTCATCATAGAAATGGGAAAGAGAATATAATCTCTCACAGTGTTTCTGGTGAGTATAAATTTATAACTTGGTTGTCCCTTTTGAACCTAGATAACCATGGGATCTCCAATCGCTAGGTAAACTTCTGAGGTCTTTCAACTTCGTTCTTTCCCATTTTTACAAAGAATACCTAATGTGTTAAGATTGTTGGGATCTTGCAACAATGAACAACACGGTAGATGTATCAAAAATAATATGTAAAGAACTAATCCGAGACAACTCTACCAAAACAACTTGACGAAGGCAGAATCACAGGTTCAACAAGTTGTCCTTAACACATTAGTTTGCAGGTATACTAGAGTTGAGTAATGCTAAACCCCTCACAGCGAATATGTGTCCAAGATAAGACTGCCTGATATAACTTGAGTTAGCACAACACAAGTTACCCTTTCTTCGAACTCAACAACGGGGATGGAAGTAAAACTACGCCGCAAAATAAAGAAGATGAAGAAAAGAAGACAGGAAAATAGGCTGCTCTTCACGTGTAAAACAACTATGAAAACCTTTTGTATTTATATATGAAAACTAACCTCTAGGGTTTCGAATTTCTTGTAAACCAAGTTCTTTTGTTTCTTGTAAAACAATGTAACGCGTAAAAGGAATCGTCCCATAAATAAAAATTTGCAAAAAAAAATTCGTGTAAACACAAGGCTTGGTGCGTGGTTCATGCGCATGGGTCAAAATATGTATTTTTGACCACCCGTTCTACCCACAATGTTGTTTTACAACATATCCATAAGCATATGGCTATATAGTGGAGCTCCTTCTCTATTATACCCAATGTGGGACTAGAGAGAGATTCATTCAATCATAAAATGAGCAAGTATCCTTGGACCCATAGGTTACTAGATCAAACCACACCAAGACCAAAAATCATTTATTAAATAGACTCATTTTCTGCAACAATCCCCCACATGAATGAAATATCGGAAAGCGAAAAAATCAGAGTAAGTAAAATACCATATAGGCAAAGGTGTCCATGAGGTCTTGAACCCTTGCTTAGTGAGAAGTTACCAGAACTACTTGCTAGACAGTGTCCTTGAGGTCTTGAACTGGTAACGTTTGGTGCAATTCGCGACAACCACCACGCATGATATATTCTTGGAGTTGCTAAGTTCGTGCCATTTTGTCCAATTTGGCCCTGGACATATCCTGTTTCTCAGAATGCTCTAGATAATTGGGTCAATTCTCATAGGAAGCGACCCCACTTCCATATTCATATAGGTGAGTTCCATCAAGAGTGTTTACTGTGCTATACCCCACTTCAATCTCAAATTGAAACTATGGAACTCATTAAGACTTATTTAAAAGTCATCCTCCACATGCAGTCACACTATCACATCAACACCATAGGGAAGGGACAGAGAATGAAATTCCCTGATAGTGTTTACCTTTACTTACCATAGATTAGTTGTCTCATTCGAAACCTTGATCTTGGAATATCCAATCCGAAAGGTTGAGTATCCTTCATGGCAAGTTTAATTATTGAGCCTAAGCCCCATCCCCTCGATGATTTACTAACTATCTCTTTGGACAAACCTTTTGTCAAAGGGTCCGCGATATTCTCCTTGGACCTTGTCCAATCTATGGAAATAACGCCTTTTGATATTAGTAGTTTGAAAGAATCATGTCTTCTATGCATATGTATAGACTTTCCATTGTATAAGCTATTTTTAGCTCTACCTATTGCAGATTTTCTGTTAAAATGTATAGATATAACTGGCACAGGCCTATGCCAGAGAGGAATATCTTATAAAAAGTTTCTTAGCCATTCAACCTCCTCTCCTTCTTTATCTAACGCAATAAAATCCGATTCCATAGTGGAACAAGATATACATGTCAGTTTGGAACTCTTCCAAGATACAGACGCACCTGCTAGAGTGAATACATATCCAATGGTAGACTTAGACTCATCTGAGCCTGTTATCCAGTTTGCATCTCAAAATCCCTCAAGGACGGACGGATACCCTTCGTAATTCAAACAAAAGGTCATTGTGAACTTTAAGTACCTCTGCACTCTAATAAGTGCTTCCCAATGGATATGCCCTGGATTACAAGTATACCCGCTTAACCTACTCACAACATATGCAATGTCTGGTCTCGTACAATTCATCAAATACATCAGACTTCCTATGACTCTCGAGTATTCAAGTTGGTTAACTCCTACACCTTTATTCTTCGTGATATTACACTTAGAATCATACGGAGTACACACAGGTTTACAGTCAAACTGATTAAATTTCTTAAGTACGGATTCAATATAATGAGACTGACTCAGACTATATCCATTAGAAGTTTTTTTAATCTTCATCCCTAATATGACATCAGCGGGGCCTAAGTATTTCATGTCAAAGTTCTCATTCAACAATTTCTTAGTGGAATTAATAACATCCATGTTTGTACCTAGTATAAGCATATTATCAACATACAAGCATACAATCACACAGGCATCCTTGACAAGTTTAGTATAAACGCACTTATCAGATTCATTAATTTTAAAACCACCAAAAATCATCACATGATCAAATTTCTCATGCCACTGTTTAGGTGCTTGTTTCAACCCATACTAAGATTTAACCAGTTTACAAGATTTCTTTTCATAACCATTAATTACAAAGCCCTCAGGTTTTTCCATATAAATTTCTTCATATAACTCACCATTAAGAAACGTTGTCTTTACATCCATTTGATGTATCTCTAGATTATGGATAGAAGCTATAGAAATTAACATCCTAATGGAGCTAATTTTACTCACTGGCGAATAGGTGTCAAAGAAATCTATTCCTTCTATTTGTCTATAGCCTTTAGCTACCAGCCTAGCCTTGTATTTTTCAATAGTTCCATCTATCTTACGTTTTCTTTTGAAAATACATTTACAACCTATGGACTTACACCTTGGAGGTAAATCTACAATCTCAAAAGTACCATTTTCTCGAAGGGAATCCATTTCACTAATGGAAGCTTATTTCCACCATGGAGCTTCT
This sequence comes from Papaver bracteatum, assembly GCA_023529315.1. NCBI lineage: Eukaryota > Viridiplantae > Streptophyta > Magnoliopsida > Ranunculales > Papaveraceae > Papaver > Papaver bracteatum. The sequence goes on along the minus strand of JAJJWX010005228.1, from coordinate 1,177,478 downwards.
GGACAAGTCATGGATTCTCTATAAGTCTGAGGATCAGACTCGGCTAGGTATGTAATGTAACCAGGATAAGTTTTCTTAGTTTTATCCCTTTTACCTCTTCTAAGTTCTACTTCTGGTTCATCTTCCTCTAAAGGTAATGACTGACTAGTTGAAGGCACGTCTAGGGGATCATCAATACATCTCTTGCGAGAATCACGTTTCAAAGGAAAAACATTCTCAAAAAACACAGCATCCCTAGACTCCATGATAGTATTCAACCCAATGTTAGAAATTTCAGAACTCACAACCATAAACCTGTGAGCACTAGAATGCTCAGGATACCCTATAAAAACACAATCAATGGTTTTGGGTCCTATCTTATTTTTCTTAGGAGGAGGGATTCCCACCTTTTCCAAGCACCCCCACACTTTGAAGTATTCATAAGATGGTTGTTTACCTTTCCATAACTCATATGGAGTTTTATCTGATCCTTTGAAGGTTACTCTGTTCAGGATGTAATTGGCGGAGAGGATAGTCTCCCCCCACAAATTCGAAGGTAATCCTGACCTAATTAATATGGCATTCATCATATCCTTAAGGGTATGGTTCTTACGTTCAGCTACACCATTGGATTGAGGTGAATAAGGGGCTGTAGTCTCATGTATTATGCCATGTTCTTTATAGAAATATCCTACGAGAATTTCATACTCACCACCATGGTCAGACCTAATAGTTTTAATGGTAGTATTCAATTGGTTTTCGACTTTACTTTTATATATCTTAAAGGCTTCTAAGGCATCATCATTTCCTCTAAGTAAGTAAACATGGAAGTACATTGTACAATCATCTATAAAATTAATAAACTATTTCTTACCACCTCTTGTTTGAACTGACTTCATATCAACTAGTTCTGAGTGGATTAAATCTAAAGGTTTAGAGTTTCTTTGGACCTTCTTATTGGATGGTTTCTTAGCATGCTTAGATTCTACGAAAATCTCACACTTATGATTTTTATCTAAAGTGAATTTGGGTATGCAGCCTACGCTAGCCAATTTATGCATTGATTTATAGTTTACATGACCAAGTCTACCATGCCAAACATTCAATGACACACACATGTAAGCAGAAGAATCATTCGATTTCAATTCATGACAGGTTACATTAAGTTTATAAAGACCCCCAGTCTTATAACCCTTACCCACATATTCATTGCCCTTAGTCACTATAAGTTTTCCAGACTCGATTGTAACTTTAAAAACCTTATCATCTAAGACAGAACAAGAAACAAGATTTTTGCAGATGTCTGTAACATGAAGAACTTTATTCAATGTGAGAGTCTTTCCATATGTGAGCTTCAAACCGACCTTTCCTTTCCATGTAACATCTAATACAGATGAGTTACCCAAATAGAGTTTCTCGCCTTCCCCTACCCTCTGGTAGGAGGTGAAGAGGTCTTTGTTCCCACAGACATGCTTGGTATCTCCAGAGTCTACCCACCAATCCATCACCTTGGTCACCAAGTGAACTTCAGACACCATAGCATAAAAATCGTCTTTGTTCTTCTCAACCAAGTTATCATTATTCTTCTTATCCTTACATTGTCTACAGTGAACTGCCATATGACCAGAATTTCCACATACCCAACAAGCACCTTTAATTTTAGTAATGTCAGAATCTAGTTTACGAAACATACCTTTCTTGGTAGGTCCATGCTTCCAGTTGCGATAGTTGTTGTCACCTTTTCCAGCTTTGGATGGCTTGTGTTCAGACATATGAGCTTTGTTCACCATGTACCTTGCAGATGACACGTTCTTGTCTTTGGTGCACAACATCTCTTCCACTTGAATCTTCTTTCCCAATTCAACCATGTTGATCTCGCCAATTTCATGTCTCAGATTTTTCTTGTACTCCGACCAAGAAGATGGTAACTTCTCAATCACCGCAGACACTTGAAAAGTCTCATCAATAACCATACCTTCAGCAAGAATCTCGTTAATGATTTGTTGAAATTCGAGGAACTGATCAACAACAGATTTATCATTCGTCATCTTGAACTCCATAAACTTTGCCACCAGAAATTTCTTGCTCCCTGCAGTCTCAACTTGGTACTTTGCTTCTAACGCAGTCCACAACTCATAAGCAGTCAAGTTCTCTTTAGCATTGTAAAAATCATACATCGCATCTTCCAAACCATTCATGATATGATTTTTAGCTAGAAAATTGCATCTCTTGTTAAACTCAAGCTGCTCCTCAGTTAAACCTTCATCATTAATCAATTCATCATCTGGAACAAGTACATAATCCAGTTCATGATGACTTAAATAAAACAACATCTTGGATTTCCATCTCTTGAAATACTTTCCGTTAAACTTCTGAGGTCTTTCAACGTCGTTCTTTCCCATTGTTACAAAGAATACCTAATGTGTTAAGATTGTTGGGATCTTGCAACAATGAACAACATGTTAGATGTATCAAAAATAATATGTAAAGAACTAATCCGAGACAACTCTACCGAAACAACTTGGCGAAGGAAGAATCACATGTTCAACAAGTTGTCCTTAACACATTAGTTTGCGGGTATACTCGAGTTGAGTAATGCTAAACCCCTCATAGCGAAGATGTGTCCAGGATAAGACTACCTGATATAACTTGAGTTAGCACAACACAAGTTACCCTTTCTTCGAACTCAGCAACGGGGATGGAAGTAAAACTACGCCGCAAAATAAAGAAGATGAAGAAAAGAAGACAGGAAAATAGGCTGCTCTTCACGTGTAAAACAACTATGAAAACCTTTTGTATTTATATATGAAAACTAACCTCTAGTGTTTCGGATTTCTTGTAAACCAAGTTCTTTTGTTTCTTGTAAAACAATGTAACGCGTAAAAGGAATCGTCCCATAAATAAAACTCTTAAATAAAAATTTGCAAAAACAAATTCGTGTAAACACAAGGCTTGGTGCGTGGTTCATGCGCATGGGTCAAAATATGTATTTTGACCACCCGTTACACCCACAATGTTGTTTTACAACATATCCATAAGCATATGGTTATATAGTGGAGCTCCTTCTCTATTATACCCAATGTGGGACTAAAGAGAGATTCATTCACTCATAAAATGAGCAAGTATCCTTGGAACCATAGGTCACTAGATCAAACCACACCAAGACCAAAAATCATTTATTAAATAAACTCATTTTTTGCAACACTTAACACCTGCAGATTCCGTCTTGTATTTTTGTTCAAGTGAGTCCCAGATTTCCTTGGCCATTTTAAGTGGATAGTAGACACTATAGAGAGAGTCTTCCAAAGAGTTGAGAATATAGTTCTTACACAGAAAATATGAGTGCTTCCAGGCCTCTACAGCGGATACATGGCGAGCATCACTATCCTTTTGAAGCACAGGAGGATCTTCTTCCAAGTACTTAGCCAAACCCAAAGTTGTAAGATAAAACAGCATTTTGGCTTGCCATCTTTTAAAATCAAACCCATTAAACTTTGGAGGCTTTTCAGAATGGTGAGAAGTGTGGGCAGCACCACCATTTGAGGAAGAACCAGCAGCCATGTTAGAACCATTCACATGGCCGGTGTTTCTGTTGTCATTCGTCATGTTTCTACAAACAAGACAATGATTCAGTAAGAAATCCAATATATTGAGTATAACCCAATAGTCAAATGCTTTAAGGAAAGAGGACCTTCTCACCTCAGTGCAATCTGGTTTGAATTGTTTTAGTGTTTACGTCATTGGGCTGTTGTCAATTTTACTTAGAAGCAATTCTTTACTTGTTTGATTTCTGTATCATCAATTTCTTGTACTGAAGGTTGTAAAACCTTGAACCCGTACACCAACTGTTTGATTATTTTCTTAATAGAAATCTGTTGGTTTTGTGAGATTCAATTGTTGTTGCTGTTCTGATTTCATATTCAGTAATTGTATTCCAACAGAAAGCACTTTGAATTTCATTGTCGCAGGATCATATCCAAACTGCCGCATCATTAGTCTGTGATGTCCGACTTGTTCAATTGTTGTTTTAATCCATGGTGTTGATTTTCTAGTACTGATGTTATATATTCGAGCACAACAATTTATCTCGTCCACAAAAAAAAACCAACCCATCCAGAGTGTAGATAACATGTTGATGCAGGAAAGGAGGTCTCCAAGGTTTCCATATACTAGGAATTTCTTAGTTGTACACGTCCATCTTCTTCTTCTTCAGATGGTAGAAGTAACTCCGCTGAAAACAAAGGCATCCTCTTATTTGTATGTTGTTTACAAACATGTAAAAAGGACAAGGTCCGCGTTCGATCTCACAGAAACTCTACTCAATATCTCAAGAACCAGACCTTCTTGAAGACCGAATTGACGTTCAGCTGATTTGATTTCCTTTTTCTTCTTCTTCTTATATGCATACCCTAGCTCCGAGATCCAAACTTGGCCGTGAGTGGACTACTATAAGTTGAAAACTTCGTAAGAACAATGAATCAATCCATTTACAGGTAAGATTCCTTTAGAATATTCCCCGAAACATTAAACAAACCGTATTCTGGCATATTGTATGCAAACCATGGCTCCGAGATCGAAACTTGGCCGTGAGTGGACTACTATAAGTCGGAAACTTCGTAAGAACGATGAATCCATCCATTTACAGATAAGATTCCTTCGGAATATTCCCTAAAACCTTAAACAAACCATATTCTGGCATATTATATGCATACCCTAGCTCCGAGATCGAAACTTGCCCGTGAGTGGACTACTATAAGTCGGAAACTTTGTAAGAACGATGAATCCATCCATTTATAGGTAAGATTCCTTCAGAATATTCCTGAAACATTAAACTAACCCTATTCCGGCATATTATATGCAAAATCTGGCTCCGAGATCGGAACCTGCCCGTTAGTGGACTACTCTAAGTCGGAAACTTCATAAGAACGATGAATCCATCCATTTACAGATAAGATTCCTTCGGAATATTCCCGAAACATTAAACAAACCCTATTATGGCATATTGTATGCGAAACCTGGCTCCGAGATCGAAACTTGGCCGTGAGTGGACTACTACAAATCGGAAACTTCGTAAGAACGATGAATCCATCCATTTACAGGTAAGATTCCTTTTTAATATTCCCCGAAACATTAAACAAACCCTATGATGGCATATTGTATGCAAACCATGGCTCCGAGATCGAAACCTGTCCGTGAGTGGAGTACTATAAGTCGGAAATTTCATAAGAACGATGAATCCATCCATTTACTGGTTAGATTCCTTCAGAATATGCTCCAAAACATTAAACAAACCCTATTCTGGCATATTGTATGCGAACTGGCTCCGAGATCGAAACCTGGCCGTGAGTGGACTACTATAAGTCCAAACTTCAGTAGAACGATGATTCATCCATTTACAGGTAAGATACCTTCAGAATATTCCCCGAAACATTAAACAAACCCTATTATGGCATATTGTATGCGAACCCTGGTTCCGAGATAGAAACATGGCCGTGAGTGGACTATTATAATTCTGAAACTTTGTAAGAACGATGAATCCATCTATTTACAGGTAAGATGCCTTTGGAATATTCCCCGAAAAATTAAACAAACCCTATTATGGCATATTGTATGCAAACCCTAGCTCCGAGATCAAAAACTGGCCGTGATTGGACTACTATAATTCAGAAAATTTGTAAGAACGATGAATACATCCATTTACAGGTAAGATTCCTTTCGAATATTCCCCGAAACCTTAAACAAACCAAATTCCGGCATATTACATGCATACCCTAGCTCCGAGATCGAAACTTGGCCGTGAGTGGACTACTATAAGTTGAAAACTTCGTAAGAACAATGAATCAATCCATTTACAGGTAAGATTCCTTTAGAATATTCCCCGAAACATTAAACAAACCGTATTCTGGCATATTGTATGCAAACCCTGGCTCCGAGAACGAAACTTGGCCGTGAGTGGACTACTATAAGTCGGAAACTTCGTAAGAACGATGAATCCATCCATTTACAGATAAGATTCCTTCGGAATATTCCCTAAAACCTTAAACAAACCATATTCTGGCATATTATATGCATACCCTAGCTCCGAGATCGAAACTTTCCCGTGAGTGGACTACTATAAGTCGGAAACTTTGTAAGAACGATGAATCCATCCATTTACAGGTAGGATTCCTTCAGAATATTCCTGAAACATTAAACAAACCCTATTCCGGCATATTATATGCAAAATCTGGCTCCGAGATCGGAACCTGCCCGTTAGTGGACTACTCTAAGTAGGAAACTTCGTAAGAACGATGAATCCATCCATTGACAGATAAGATTCCTTCGGAATATTCCCTGAAACCTTAAACAAACCATATTACGGCATATTATATGCATAACTTAGCTCCGAGATCGAAACTTGGCCGTGAGTGGACTACTATATCTATTTACAGGTAAGATTCCTTTGGAATATTCCCCGAAACATTAAACAAACCGTATTATGGCATATTGTATGAAAACCCTATCTCCGAGGTCGAAACCTGGCCGTGATTAGACTACTATAATTCAGAAACTTTGTAAGAACGATGAATACATCCATTTACAGGTAAGATTCCTTTCGAATATTCCCCGAAACCTTAAACAAACCATATTCCGGCATATTATATGCATACCCTGGCTCCGAGATCGAAACTTGGCTGTGAATGGACTTCTATAAGTTGAAAACTTGGTAAGAACGATGAATCAATCCATTTACAGGTAAGATTCCTTTGGAATATTACCCGAAACCTTAAACAAACCATATTCCGGCATATTATATGCATACCCTAGCTCCGAGATCGAAACTTGGCCGTGAGTGGACTACTATAAGTTGAAAACTTCGTAAGAACAATGAATCAATCCATTTACAGGTAAGATTCCTTCGGAATATTCCTAGAAACATTAAACAAACCCTGTTCTAGCATATTGTATGCGAACCCTGGCTCTGATATCGAAACCTGGACGTGAGTGGACTACTATAAGTCGGAAATTTCGTAAGAACGATGAATCCATCCATTTACAGATAATATTCCTTTGGAATATTCCCCGAAACCTTAAACAAACCCTATTCTGGTGTATTATATGCATACCCTGGTTCCGAGATCGAAACATGGCCGTGAGTGGACTACTATAATTCTGAAACTTTGTAAGAAAGATGAATCCATCTATTTACAGGTAAGATTCCTTTGGAATATTCCACGAAACCATAAACAAACCATATTCCTGCATATTATATGCATACCTTGGCTCCGAGATCGAAACTTGGACGTGAGTTGACTACTATAAGTTAGAAAATTCGTAAGAACGATGAATCAATCCATTTACAGGTAAGATTCCTTTGTAATATTCCCCGAAACATTAAACAAACCCTATGATGGCATATTGTATGCAAACCATGGCTCCGAGATCGAAACCTGTCCGTGAGTGGACTACTATAAGTCGGAAACTTCATAAGAACGATGAATCCATCCATTTACTGGTTAGATTCCTTCAGAATATGCTCCAAAACATTAAAGAAACCCTATTCTGGCATATTGTATGCGAACTGGCTCCGAGATCGAAACCTGGCCGTGAGTGGACTACTATAAGTCGAAAACTTCGTAAGAACGATGAATCCATCCATTTACAGGTAAGATTCCTTCATAATATTCATGAAACATTAAACAAACCCTATTCCGGCATACTATATGCAAAATCTGGCTCCGAGATCGGAACTTGCCGTAGTGGACTACTCTAAGTCGGAAACTTCGTAAGAACGATGAATCCATCCATTTACAGATAAGATTCCTTCGGAATATTCCCTGAAACCTTAAACAAACCATATTCCAGCATATTATATGCATACCCTAGATCCGAGATCGAAACTTGCCCGTGAGTGGACTACTATAAGTTTAAAACTTCGTAAGAACGATGAATCCAACTATTTATAGGTAAGATTCCTTCGAAATATTCCCCGAAACATTAAACAAACCGTATTCTGGCATATTGTATGCAAACCCTGGCTCCGAGATCGAAACCTGGCCGTGAGTGGACTACTATAAGTCGGAAACTTTGTAAGAACGATGAATCCATCCATTTACAGGTAAGATTCCTTCAGAATATTCCTGAAATATTAAACAAACCCTATTCCTAAGATATTATATGCAAAATCTGGCTCCGAGATCAGAACCTTCCCGTTAGTGGACTACTCTAAGTCGGAAACTTCGTAAGAACGATGAATCTATCCATTTACATATAAGATTCCTTTGTAATATTCCCCTAAACCTTAAACAAACCCTATTCTGGTATATTATATGCATACCCTGGTTCCAAGATCGAAACATGGCCGTGAGTGGACTATTATAATTCTGAAACTTTGTAAGAACGATGAATCCATCTATTTACAGGTAAGATTCCTTTGGAATATTCCCCGAAACATTAAACAAACCCTATTATGGAATATTGTATGCAAACCATAGCTCCGAGAACGAAACCTGGCCGTGATTGGACTACTATAATTCAGAAACTTTGTAAGAACGATGAATACATCCATTTACAGGTAAGATTCCTTTCGAATATTCCCCGAAACCTTAAACAAACCATATTCCGTCATGTTATATGCACACCCTAGCTCCGAGATCGAAACTTGGCCGTGAGTGGACTACTATAAGTTGAAAATTTCGTAAGAAAACGATGAATCAATCTATTTACAGGTAAGATTCCTTTGGAATATTACCCGAAACCTTAAACAAACCATATTCCGACATATTATATGCATACCCTAGCTCCGAGATCGAAACTTGGCCGTGAGTGGACTACTATAAGTTGAAAACTTCGTCAGAACAATGAGTCAATCCATTTACAGGTAAGATTCCTTCAGAATATTCCCCGAAACATTAAACAAACCGTATTCTGGCATATTGTATGCAAACCCTGGCTCCGAGATCGAAACTTGGCCATGAGTGGACTACTATAAGTCGGAAACTTCGTAAGAACGATGAATACAACCATTTACAGATAAGATTCCTTCGGAATATTCCATGAAACCTTAAACAAACCCTATTCTGGCATATTATTTGCATACCCTGTCTCCGAGATCGAAACCTGGCCGTGAGTGGACTACTATAAGTCGGAAACTTCGTAAGAACGATGAATCCATCCATTTACAGGTAAGATTCCTTCGGAATATTCCCCGAAACATTAAACAAACCCTGTTCTAGCATATTGTATGCGAACCCTGGCTCCGATATCGAAACCTGGACGTGAGTGGACTACTATAAGTCGGAAACTTCGTAAGAACGATGAATCCATCCATTTACAGATAAGATTCCTTTGGAATATTTCCCGAAACCTTAAACAAACCCTATTCTGGTATATTATATGCACACCACAGTTCTCGAGATCGAAACATGGCCGTGAGTGGACTACTATAATTCCCAAAATTTGTAAGAAAGATGAATCCATCTATTTACAGGTAAGATTCCTTTGGAATATTCCCCGAAACCTTAAACAAACCATATTCCGGCATATTATATGCATACCCTGGCTCCGAGATCGAAACTTGGCCGTGAGTGGACTACTATAAGTTGAAAACTTCGTAAGAACGATGAATCAATCCATTTACAGGTAAGATTCCTTTGGAATATTCCCCAAAACATTAAACAAACCCTATTATGGCATATTGTATGCAAAACCTAGCTCCGAGATCGAAACCTGGACGTGATTGGACTTATAATTCAGAAACTTTGTAAGAACGATGAATACATCCATTTACAGGTAAGATTCCTTTGGAATATTACCCGAAACCTTAAACAAACCATATTCCGGCATATTATATGCATACCCAGGATCCGAGATCGAAACTTGGCAGTGAGTGGACTACTATAAGTTGGAAACTTCGTAAGAACGATGAATCAATCCATTTATAGGTAAGATTCCTTTGTAATATTCGTCGAAACATTAAACAAACCCTATTATGGCATATTGTATGGAAACCATGGCTCCGAGATCGAAACCTGTCCGTGAGTGGACTACTATAAGTCGGAAACTTCATAAAAACGATGAATCCATCCATTTACAGATAAGATTCATTTGTAATATTCCCCGGAACCTTAAACAAACCCTATTCTGGTATATTCTATGCATACACTAGTTCCGAGATCGAAACCTGGCCGTGATTGGACTATTATAATTCAGAAACTTTGTAAGAACGATGAATACATCCATTTACAGGTAAGATTCCTTTGTAATATTCCCCGAAACCTTAAACAAACCATATTCCGGCATATTATATGCATACCCTAGCTCCGAGATCGAAACTTGGCCGTGAGTGGACTACTATAAGTTGAAAACTTCGTAAGAACGATGAATCAATGCATTTACAGGTAAGATTCCTTTAGAATATTACCCGAAACCTTAAACAACCCATATTCCGGCATATTATATGCATAGCCTAGCTCCGAGATCGAAACTTGGCCGTGAGTGGACTACTATAAGTTGAAAACTTCGTAAGAACAATGAATCAATCCATTTACAGGTAAGATTCCTTCAGAATATTCCCCGAAACATTAAACAAACCGTATTCTGGCATATTGTATGCAAACCCTGGCTCCGAGATCGAAACTTGGCCGTGAGTGGACTACTATAAGTCGGAAACTTTGTAAGAACGATGAATACAACCATTTACAGATAAGATTCCTTCGGAATATTCCATGAAACCTTAAACAAACCCTATTCTGGCATATTATATGCATACTCTGGCTCCGAGATCGAAACATGGCCGTGAGTGGACTGCTATAAGTCGGAAACTTCGTAAGAACGATGAATCCATCCATTTACAGGTAAGATTCCTTCGGAATATTCCCCGAAACATTAAACAAACCCTGTTCTAGCATATTGTATGCGAACCCTGGCTCCGAGATCGAAACCTGGCCGTGAGTGGACTACTATAAGTCGGAAACTTCGTAAGAACGATGAATCCATCCATTTACAGATAAGATTCCTTTGGAATATTCCCCAAAACTTTAAACAAACCCTATTCTGGTATATTATATGCATACCCTGGTTCCGAGATCGAAACATGGCCGTGAGTGGACTACTATAATTCCGAAACTTTGTAAGAAAGATGAATCCATCTATTTACAGGTAAGATTCCTTTGGAATATTCCCCGAAACCTTAAACAAACCATATTCCGGCATATTATATGCATACCCTGGCTCTGATAGACGCATTTATGTGTCTAATTTGTCCTCAATGTTTCATATTGTTAGTACTCGTTTTTGTCCTTATTATGGTGTTTTGTGTGTTTGTAGGTATTTTTTTGGAAATAAAGATTGTTGGAAAATTCGGCTCGAAAAGTTGCTCGAAAACCTCGGAGGACATTTGCTAAAGGCACCCTCATTGTGGATAAGGGCACCTCATTTAGGCACTGCTATTCGCACCCTTTGATAAGGGGGACACCATCTTCAACATTTGAAAACGATTTTTGGCGGGAAAACCATGCATGCAACCGGCGGAACTTTCGATTGATTTTCGATCGTGTTATAGGGAGATTAAATGGCTATTCTTGGTAGGAAGTTGTGTTATGTCCTAGAAAACATGTTTTGGGCTTTTGGTTCGATCAAATTTGGCTATAATTGGCTATCCAATTCAAGCTCAAAAACATAAACACGTGTGTTCTTGAAGAATTTGTGTGTTCTGATCGTGTTTGATGCATCGAGCAACCTTGTGGAGCATGTGTGATAGAAATTGGAGCGTGCTGGACTAAAAAAAAACGCGTGAGAAGCTAAAACAGGGAAGATTTTTGGGAGTAATGAGCGAAGATTCTTGGTCCAAAGGTGTATAAATAGGCTACTGGGGTCGAGTAGAAGAAGATAGAGAGTTTGGGAGGAAGAATAGAGCATTAGAAAGTCGAGAAATCAAGCCGCGAAAAATTCCAGTTCTGCTGCTGCCTCCTGAAAACGTGAAGAACAGACTCTTCAAAGCAGTCGTTTTTCTGCAGCAGTTCTACGACACAGGATCGTGGGTCGCACAATTACAGCAACAGTTTTCGTTCTTTGTAACAGTGTTTGCAACATTTATAAGCGTTGCAAACACCGGTTTTCACCATTTTCACCATTTCATCATTTGTAAACCATTTTTGAGCAATAATAATGAATTTTGAGTGTGTTTCCAACATGATGAGCGGCTAATTCTCCCACAACCAAGGCAATGAGGAAGCTATTTACGTATGAATGATTGGTAATTAATTTATTTTCTCTAATTTATATTTTATAATTCACTCAATCACCGCTTTTGAGTTTTTAATTGTTTGCATAATTTTTGTCATTAGTTGTGATTCAATTAGATAGGTTATGCTTTGTATTAAGATAATCTATGCTTAAGGGATACAATTAATTGTTGAGAATTTTCCCATTATTTGTGAATTAAGAAACAAGGGATTTAAAAGATAAATAGAGTTTTGGGTTGTTAACCATAATTTATTCATGTGTAATAGTGGAATCAGTGTCTTGGTTATTCTCTCTTATCTTGAAATCAAATTTTGATCTAAGTTTCCTTTACTTTTAAGTTTAATTAAATCTAAATTCCTTTGCCTTCACAAGTTTCAAAAGAACCTTTCACTATCACTTTCTGAATACATCAATTTTTGGCGCCGTTCTTTGGGAGCTTGTCTTTAGGCTAGTTTTTAGATTTTTATTCTTTTTTTAGGTTTTTATTTGTTTTTATTTTATTTGTTCTTCTTTACGTTTTTTTTTTTTGTCTTTTACTACAGATTTGGAATTTGGAGCGAAAGAAAATTTTGCCAAAACTTTTTGGTGAATATTTAGAGATTTGGAGTTAAAGACGAAGTAAAAGGCGACGAAAGTAGAAGATTTTTTTTTTTTTTTAATAAAAAAAAAAAAAAGAGAGAGTTTAGTTTTTTTTTAGATTGTATTAGAGTTTATTTATTCTTGTAAATTTTTTTTTTTCTTTTACTTTATCTTTTTGACTTTGGACTTGGACATTTTTTTTTTTTTTAAACCTACGGAAGGGGTAGTTAAATATTAAACTGCTTGCAGAGAAAGGACGGTGATTACGATATCACCTCGGCCCTCTGGTTCGCACATGACATAGGAGTCGTGGCCCGAGTCGACTTCGCCAGTTCATCCCCCGTCCTGGTACGGAGGTAAGTTTGTCGAAACACTCGCGAATCCCGCTAGCGAGTTCTTGTATTCCTTCGTGTGCATATATGTCGAGGAACTGAATACGGTTGTTTTAATTTCCTAGTAAAGGGCAAGGCCTGGCCAAATCAAGATAAGGACTCGGATTTCATCACCGTTTCCTTCTTGCCCGCCTTAGGAAAACGAAACCAAACGCGAACCTAAGCTTTAAAATTTGGAATAGAACGAGACCTATAGGGTAACGAGCTTAGTAGGAAAGTCGTTCGAAAGATATTGGTTATTCTTTAGAGCATTCTTCAAGTTCATGAAAGTTTCGTGAGTTGAATGCGTGATCGCGCCGCCCTGTAATACGGTGAGGCCTTGGGTATCAAAGCTCCAAGACTTCCTCGCTTCTATTCAACTTACTTAAACCGGATTGATTCCGAGGGGTTTGCTCAGATTGTAACGAATTCCCTTCAAGGATTAGAAGTGGTCTAGAAAACAATCTAAGTGGAGCCATCATGCTTTTTGTTTGCTAGAAAATTTTAGGTTTGCTTTGGTGGAGTCAGCCTGCTTTGTGTTTGCTTAGAACCTCCTTCCTTTTAGGATTTTTCTTTTTCTTTTTCTTTTGTTTTTCTAGTGTATACCCGAGGTCATTAGAGAACGGGCTTGGAAAAGAAACACTCTAGGTCGTTTGATTAGTGACAAACCTAGTAATTCTTCTTGTGAAGGCGGGAGCTCGAAGACTCTTCTTTTGAGAGCCCGCTTTTTTGAAACTTCGCTTTGAGAATCTGTCTCTTTGTGAGGAAAGTACCCCTAGTACGTCACCAAAGCTCCACAATGACTACTTTGAAAGATTACATGTTCCCAACTAGGGCCAACCGTGCTTCGTGCATTAAATTGCCAGCCAATACGACTAATTTCGAGATAAAACCTAGTATTCTTCGGATGATCCCTATATTCTTAGGAAAGATGATGAGAACCCTTATTTTCATATTAGGGACTTTGAGGAAATTTGTGGGACAGTTAGAATAAAAGACCTTCTCATGAAGTCTTGAAACTTAAGATGTTTCCCTTCTCCTTGAGAGATAAAGCCAAGACTCCGCTGAACAACCTACCTTCTCGAATCCATTGAAACATGGCAAGATCTTATCGCTGCATTCTATATGAAATTCTACCCTAAGCATAAAACCGCAACTTGTTAGGCGAAAATTAGTGCTAGTGTGCAACAAGAGGGAGAGTCTCTTTATAGTTTTTTAGAGAGATTCAATGATCTCCTATCCCAGTGTCCTCACCATGGAACTTGTAGAGATTATTTATAATGGTTTAGACTATTCGACCAAATCCATGGTCGAGTCTATGTGCGCTGGTAAGTTCACTAATAAAAACCGCCGAGGATGCTTTCACCTTCTTAGGAACTATCGCCGAAAAATCCCAACAAAGTGGGAGCCTTGTGTTGAACCTCCTAAAAGACTCTTGGTCAATAGAAGTAGCACAAATATGGTAGATACAAGCTTCGAGTCGATGCTAAGTTTGTTGCTTTGTCTAGAAGGTTAGAAGCTTTGGAAATGGGTCAGTCTAAAAATAGGTCCCTTGTTGAACCTAATAGAGCCTCTCCAGTCTCTAGTTGTGGAATAGAGCCCGATAACTCATTTTGGGAAGGACATGTTAGTGAAGAACAAGCCCATGCTGTCTATAACAACGCTAGGTTTGAGAACCGTCGAAGTTTGACCCATACTCGAGACCTACAACCCTGGTTGGAGAAACCATCCTAATATTTCTTGGTCTAAGGGCAGAATCAAGGACAGTCTAGTAATTCTCAGCCTCCCCAGGTTTTGGTTATGCTAGGAACTCTTCAGGTCAACCCTAGTTCCAGAACCATTCGGATAAAAAGATCACAAGTTTAGAAGAGACTCTCGCCTCGTTTATTAAAAGCTCAAAATATCAACCAAATGGTTGCACAAGGGATAAAAGAAAGTAAGAGTATAGGTTATGCTAACTCTCAGGCTATTTCCGAGTTGAAAACCCAAGTTAGTCATATAAATGAGTCTTTGAGGGAAAAGGTAAGTTTCCTAGTCAAACTCAACCCAATCCTAGAGGAGTTCATGAAGTAGGTGGAAGATCGTCAACATGTGAATGCCATTAAAACCCTTAGGAGTGGTCGAGTGGTAGACAACAAGGTAACCATGCCGATAGTGAACATGTTGTAGTTCACCCCGCCGAGCCGTAAAATGATGAGGAGATCGACAGAGTCTCTAATGAGACCAATGAGGGTCCCGTTGAGTCCGGCTTTGTTCCTAGAGCCCCGTTCCCCAAGCCGCTAGTTCCAACTAAGAGCGAGTCAAACTATAAAGATATTTTGAGGTTTTTAAGCAGGTTACTCAACCTCCCATTGTTGGATGCGATTAGCGATTCCCGCTTATGCCAAGTTTCTTAAGGACTTGTGTACAAGAAAGCGTAAGCTTAGTGTTCAAAAGAAAGCCTTCCTAGCTAGTCATGTGAGTTCTATTATTCGAATACCACTACTCCTAAGTACAAAGACCTGGGTCCCCTACCATTGCTTGCACAATAGGTAAATATCGTGTTGAGAAAGCGTTGCTGTGACTTAGAGCCGGTGTGAACTTACTTCCATACCATGTGTACCTTTAAGCTAGGACTTGGTGAGATGAAACTTACCCGGATGACTCTTCGAATTGATAGGTCCGTAAAAATTCCTGGGTGTGATCGAGGATGTTCTCATAGAGGTAGACAAGTTTATTTATCCTAGATTTTGTTATCCTAGATACCCAACTCGTCCCGACCCGGAAAACCATATACCAAGACTTTTAGGTCGCCCGCTTTTATCTCGCATCCAATGCGATCATTAACTCGTCGAATCGGTATTATGAATTTGTCTTTTGGTAATATGACTATTGAGTCAACGTCTTTCATGTTAGTAAGCTACCCTCCGAACTAGATGACCTCATGAAGAGGTGAACATGATAGAACATTAGTAGAGGAGTCATTACCAAACACTTTGATGGAAGATCCATTAGAGAAATGCCTAGCTCACTTTGGGATTGATTTTGATTTTGATGATGTGATTAATGAGGTAAATGCTTTGTTAGATTCAACCCCTTTGATAGATACTAGTAGTGGATGGAAACCTAAGTTCGAACCTCTACCCATTTCGAGTCTACCCTGGGCTCTTCGTTGAAAAGCCTCCTAAATTGGACCTCAAACCACTACCAGATACCTTGAAGTATGTGTTTTTAGGCCCATCTGAAACTTTACCTCGTGATTATAGCATCCGACTTGGATAGTGATCAGAAAGTAGGCTAGTAACCGTCCTTCGAATAACAAGGAAGCTTTAGGGTGGACCATAGCAGACATTAAGGGTATAAGTCCTACTCGTTTGTATGCATCGATTTATTTAGAGGAAGATACTAAACCTTCTAGGGAGATGCAACGTGATCGAACCTCATATGAAAGAAGTAGTTCGAACCGAGGTTCCGAAGTCGTTAGATGCGGGCATTATCTACCCTATTTCGAACAAGAAGTGGGCTGGTCACCCCGTTCAGTTGTTCCCAAGAAATCTGTATTACCGTAGTCCGAATGAAAAAAATGAGTTAATCCCAACCCGAATGACCACGGTTGGCGTGTCCAGTATTGAATATAGAAAATTGAACAAGGTCACTAGGAAGGACCACTTTCCCTTCCCTTCATCGACCAAATGCTCGAAAGATTAGCCGGCCGTAGCCATTTATGCTTTTTAGATGGATTTTGCGGCTATAATCGATTCCTATTGCCCTTTAAGACCAAGAGAAAACCACTTTTACCCGTCCCTTTGGTACCTTTGCGTATAGATGCATGCCTTTCGGGCTATGTAATGCCCCTCGCGACCTTCGAGGCGTTATATGTTGAGCATATTTTCCGACATGGTAGAACGGTTCTTAGAGGTCTTTATGGATGATTTTTCGATGTTTGGTTCGTCTTTCATGAGTGCTTCGCATCATTTGTCATTAGTTTTGACTAGGTGTAAGGAAAAGAATTTAGTGCTTTGAATTGGGAAAATGTCATTTCATGGTTCGTTAGGGAATCGTTCTAGGGCATATCGTATCTTCAAAGGGTATAGAGGTAGATAGAGACAAGGTTGACCTTATTAAAACCTTACCATTCCAAAAACCGTAAAAGATATTAGGTCATTCTTAGGGCATGCGAGTTTTTATCGTCGATTCATTAAGGATTTTAGCTTGATTTCTAGACCTCTTGTAATTTACTTGCAAAAGATGCTAAGTTTGTCTTTGATGATGCTTGTTTAGAGGCTTTTGAGAAGCTTAAGACTTTACTCACTACCGCCCCCATAGTCCAGGCACCTAACCTGAACTTACCCTTTGAGATCATGTGTGATGCTTCGATTATGCTATTGGTGTTGTGCTAGGTCAGCGAAAAATAAGTTACTTCATGTGATTTACTATGCTAGCAAAACTCCGAATGAAGCCCAGGATGAACTATACCACTACCGAGAAGGAACTGTTGGCCATTGTGTTTGCCTTAGACAAGTTTAGATCCTACCTCTTAGGTTCTAAGATCGTAATCTATACTGATCATGCTGCTTTGAAATACCTTTTGTCTAAGAAGGATACCAAACCTAGATTGATTAGGTGGATCCTTTTATTACAAGAATTTTTCCCGGACATTAGAGACAAAAAGGGTGCAAAATGTAGTAGCAGAACCACTTGTCTAGGCTAATTGTTAGTTCCCCCCCTGATGATTCCCTTCATATAAGGGACAACTCTCTGATGAACAATTGTTCTCTGTTTTCCCAATCACCTTGTATGCGAAATATAGTGAACTATCTTGTTAATTTGGTCGAATGCCCCAACATTGGAGTAAACAAGATCGTTCTAGGTTTTTAATGAGGTTAAGCACTTCTTTAGGGATGATCCTTATTTATTTAAGTATTGTCCGGACCATATTATTAGGAGATGTATACACGAGAGTGACCAGTCCGAGTATTATTTCCTTTTGTCATGATCATGCTTGTGGGGGTCACTTTAGTGCTAAGAAGACTGCTGCTAAGATATTTCAATGTGGATTATATTGGCCTTCGTTGTTTAAAGACTCTCACGCCATGTGTTACTTGTGAGCGTTGCTTAAATTAGGAACCATTTCCCGTAGGAACATGATGCCCTTGAACCCTATTTTAGTTGTTGAGGTCTTTGATGTGTGGGGTATTGACTTTATGGGTCCGTTTCCTAATTATTTTGGTAACCTATACATCCTTGTCGCCATAGACTACGTCTCTAAGTGGATTGAGGCGGTTGCGTGTAAAACCAATGACCATAGGGTTGTGCTTGAGTTCTTGAAAAATAATATACTTACACGTTTTGGTACACCGCGAGCTATTATTAGTGATGGAGGGTCGCACTTTTGTAATGGACCTTTTAAGATTTTGATGAAGAAATATGGTATTACACATAAGGTAGCCACCCGTATCATCCATGACTAGTGGTCGTTAGAGGTTTCCAATAGGGAGATAAAACGATATTAGAGAAAACAGCTTAACTTAATCGGAAAGACTGGTCGTCAGGCTTACTGATGCCTTATGGGCTTACCGTACTGCGTTTAAGACCACCATTGGAATGTCTCCTTATCGGCTTGTTTATGGCAAGGCATGTCATTTACCTGTTGAGTTAGAACATAGAGCTTATTGGGCTATTAAGAAGCTAAATTTTTCACTTGACAAGGCAGGAGCCCATAGGAAACTCCAGCTCAATGAGTTGGACGAGATTCGTATAGATGCTTACGATAGTGCGAAGGAGTATAAGAACAAAATGAAACTTGTGCATGATAGAAATATTTTACTAAGTCATTTTCTCCAGGTCAAAAGTTCTTCCGTATGATACCCGCTTGCATCTTTTCCCCGGGAAGTTACGTTCTCGGTGGACGGGTCCTTTTTATTGTTCGTCTTGTTTTTCCTCATGGAGTCATTGAGATCGAGACACCGGATGGTAGTAGTTCTTCGAAGGTTAACGGTCGAGATTGAAACCCTTTTTAGAGCCCTATCCTACAGTGATGTTGAGGAGGTCCCTCCGGAGGACCCCGTTTACCCTTGATTGACCATCGAGGCGATTGTATGTTGTATATTAGTTTTTGATTTCTCTCTTCACCCGGGTACTATCTTTCCAACTTCTCTCTTTGCTGATTCCTCGTGTTACTTTACTTTTTGGTATTGCTCTTTCATTAGAAACATTGAGGACAATGTTAGATTTAAGTTTGGGGGTGGGGAAGAAACTTTTTGTTAGCTTTTAGTTGCAATAAATAAACTCCAGAGCCTAGAAATTTATGTTTATTAAGGATGGCACTAACCAATCTAAGTGGATGGAAGCATTTTGGTTGTAGGAGTTGAGGAACCAATCTGATTAGATGGAAACATCTAAAGAGTCTATTCATAAAAGCACAGAGCTCAGGTGTTAGAAAACATGGTAGTTTCGCCATATCCTCGTGATGGAAAGATCGAAAGAATCCTGATCACTTCTTTTATTTTTCTTTTTACCATTGCTAGGGTGGAATAGAGTGGTTGAGATACTCAAAAAAAAAAAAAAAAAAAAAAAAAAAAATTGAGACCACACCACTAGACCAAACGGAATAAATACAATAAAGTCGACCACCTGGTACCCTTGTATATGCCAAATGAGTTGACCTAGAGTTAGGATTATCGACCACCGGTCCCCTTTGTATATGCCAAGTGTGTTGATATTAGTCTAAGACCAAAGATTCTCGGTTCGTTAGGATAGGTTCACCCTAGCCAACATCATCCACGTTTTTCTCTTATTAATCTTTGTGATTGGTTGACTCCGTTTATGATGTCCAAAACTATCCGAGTAGAGCACCTGTCACTTTATATGAATTTTAGTATACTTGAGTGAAAACTCGTGTACAACAATTGGAATTTCGCATCGTGGTACTTCCTCCCGTAGTCAATAAGTATGCCAACCAAGGAGATTCTTTAGTGCCTTCCAAGATTCTCAGTAGATAGCTAGGGTCCTGAGTAAAGGTTTTGTGGGTACACCTCTCGGTAAACCCTCCGGAGACGAAACTCCGCCACTAGGGCCACCTAGCGGTTTAACGACTTGCTTTAACGTGCTAAGTGTAGTCTTTTTATTTCCTAGATTAGATTTGCTCGGGACTAGCAAATAATAAGTTTGGGGGTATTTGATAGACGCATTTATGTGTCTAATTTGTCCTCAATGTTTCATATTGTTAGTACTCGTTTTTGTCCTTATTATGGTGTTTTGTGTGTTTGTAGGTATTTTTTTGGAAATAAAGATTGTTGGAAAATTCGGCTCGAAAAATTGCTCGGAAAACCCTGGAGGACATTTGATAAAGGCACCCTCATTGTGGATAAGGGGCACCTCATTTAGGCACCTTCTATTCGCACCCCAAGCCTAAGGTTAGGGGGACACCATCTTCAACATTTGAAAAACGATTTTTGGCGGGAAAACCATGCATGCAACTGGCGAAACTTTCGATTGATTTTCGAACGTGTTATAGGAGATTAAATGGCTAATTCTTGGTAGAAGTTGTGTTATGTCCTAGAAAACATGTTTTGGGCTTTTGGTTCGATCAAATTTGGCTATAATTGGCTATCCAATTCACGAGCTCAAAATGATAAACACGTGTGTTCCTGGAAGAATTTGTGTGTTCGATCGTGTTTGATGCATCGAGCAACCTTGTGGAGCATGTGTGATAGAAATTGAGCGTCTTTGACTAAAAAAACGCGTGAGAAGCTAAAAACAGGGAAGAAAATATCCCGAGATTATTTTCTTTCACTGAGAAATGGGAAGATTTTTGGGAGTAATGAGCGAAGATTCTTGGTCCAAAGGTGTATAAATAGGCTAATGGGGTCGATTAGAAGAATATAGAGAGTTTGGGAGGAAGAATAGAGCATTATAAAGTCGAGAAATCAAGCTGAAAAATTCCATTCTCTGCTCTGCGCTCCGAAACGTGAAGAATGACTCTTCGAGCTTGATTTTTCTCAGCAGCTAGCTTCTACGACACGTAATCGTGGATCGCACGAAAGAATAAAATGATTTTGTTCTTTATAATAAAGTGTTTGCAACATTTATAAGCGTTGCAAACACCCGGTTTTCACCATTTTCACCATTTCATCATTTGTAAACCATTTTTGAGCAATAATAATGAATTTTGAGTGTGTTTCCAACATGATGAGCGGATAATTCTCCCACAACCAAGGCAATGAGGAAGCTATTTACGTATGAATGATTGGTAATTAATTTATTTTATCTAATTTATATTTTATAATTCACTCAATCACTGCTTTTGGAGTTTTTAATTGTTTGCATAATTTTTGTCATTAGTTGTGATTCAATTAGATAGGTTATGCTTTGTATTAAGATAATCTATGCTTAAGGATACAATTAATTGTTGAGAATTTGCACGATTATTTGTGAATTAAGAAACAAGGGATTTAAAAGATAAATAGAGTTTTGGGTTGTTAACCATAATTTATTCATGTGTAATAGTGGAATCAGTGTCTTGGTTATTCTCTCTTATCTTGAAATCAAATTTTGATCTAAGTTTCCTTTACTTTTAAGTTTAATTAAATCTAAATTCCTTTGCCTTCACAAGTTTCAAAAGAACCTTTCACTATCACTTTCTAAAATACATCAGGCTCCGAGATCGAAACTTGGCCGTGAGTGGACTAATATAAGTTGAAAACTTCGTAAGAACGATGAATCAATCCATTTACAGGTAAGATTCCTTTGGAATATTCCCCGAAACATTAAACAAACCCTATTATGGCATATTGTATGCAAACCCTAGTCTTAGATCTCAATCTATAATTCAAAATTTGTAAGAACGATGAATACATCCATGATTGGACTACTATAAACCTTAAAGAAAATTTGTAATATGAACGATGAATACATCCATTTACAGTAAGATTCCTTTGGAATATTCCCTAAACATTAAAGAAACCATATTCACTGGCATATTATATGCATACCCTAGCTCCGAGATCGAAACTTGGCCATGAGTGGACTACTATAAGTTGAAAACTTCGTAAAAACGATGAATCAATCCATTTACAGGTAAGATTCCTTTGGAATATTACCCTAAACCTTAAACAAACCATATTCGGGCATATGATATGCATACCCTAGCTCCGAGATCGAAACTTGGCCGTGAGTGGACTACTATAAGTTGAAAACTTCGTAAGAACAATAAATCAATCCATTTACAGGTAAGATTCCTTCAGAATATTCCACGAAACATTAAACAAACCCTATTATGGCATATTGTATGCAAACCATGGCTCCGAGATCGAAACTTGGACGTGAGTGGACTACTATAAGTCGGAAACTTCGTAAGAACGATGAATACAACCATTTACAAATAAGAAGAACGAAACCTTAAACAAACCCTATTATCCATCCATTTGAAAACGGACGTGAGTGGACTACTATAAGCTCGGAAACTTCGTAAACGATGAATCCATCCATTTACAAATGAATATTTCCCCAAACAATAAACAAACCCTATTCTAGCATATTGTATTATATGCATCGAAACCCGGCCGTGGTGGACTCCTATAAGAGATCTTCGTAAAACGATGAATCCATCCATTTACGTGATTCCTTTGGAATATTCCCGACCTAAACAAACCCTATAATATTATATGCATACGGTTCCGAGATCGAAACATTGTGTACTACTATAATTCCGAAAATTTGTATGAATCCATCTATTTACAGTAAGATTCCTTTGGAATATTCCCAAAACCTTAAACAAACCATATTCGGCATATTATATGCATACCCTGCCCGAGATCGAAACTTGGCCGTGAGTGGACTACTATAAGTTGAAAACTTCGTAAGAACGATGAATCCATCCATTTACAGATAAGATTCCTTTGGAATATTCCCCGAAACATTAAACAAACCCTATTATGGCATATTGTATGCAAAACCTAGCTCCGAGATCGAAACCTGGACGTGATTGGACTACTATAATTCCGAAAATTTGTAAGAAAGATGAATCCATCTATTTACAGGTAAGATTCCTTTGGAATATTCCCCGAAACCTTAAACAAACCATATTCTGGCATATTATATGCATACCCTGGCTCCGAGATCGAAACTTGGCCGTGAGTGGACTACTATAAGTTGAAAACTTCGTAAGAACGATGAATCAATCCATTTACAGGTAAGATTCCTTTGTAATATTCCCCAAAACATTAAACAAACCCTATTATGGCATATTGTATGCAAAACCTAGCTCCGAGATCGAAACCTGGACGTGATTGGACTTATAATTCAGAAACTTTGTAAGAACGATGAATACATCCATTTACAGGTAAGACTCCTTTGGAATATGACCCGAAACCTTAAACAAACCATATTTCGGCATATTATATGCATACCCTAGCTCCGAGATCGAAACTTGGCCATGAGTGGACTACTATAAGTTGAAAACTTCGTAACAACAATGAATCAATCCATTTCAGGTAAGATTCCTTCAAAATATTCCACGAAACATTAAACAAACCATATTCTTGCATATTGTATGCAAACCCTGGCTCCGAGATCGAAACTTGGCCGTGAGTGGACTACTATAAGTCGGAAACTTCGTAAGAACGATGAATACAACCATTTACAGATAAGATTCCTTCGGAATATTAAATGAAACCTTAAACAAACCTTATTCTGAATATTATATGCATACCCAACTCGAGATCGAAACCCGTCCGTCGAGTGGACTACTATAAGCCTGAAACTTCGTAAGAACGATGAATCCATCCATTTACAGGTAATATTCCTTCGGAATATTTCCCGAAAAATTAAACAAACCCTGTTCTAGCATATTGTATGCGAATCCTGGATCCGATATGGAAACCTGGCCGTGACTGGACTACTATAAGTCGGAAACTTCGTAAGAACGATGAATCCATCCATTTATAGATAAGATTCCTTTGGAATATTCCCCGAAACCTTAAACAAACTCTATTCTGGTATATTATATTCATACCCTAGTTCCGATATCGAAACATGGTCGTGGGTGGACTACTATAATTCCGAAACTTTGTAAGAAAGATGAATCCATCTATTTACAGTAAGATTCCTTTGGAATATTCCCCGAAACCTTAAACAAACCATATTCCCAAGATATTATATGCATACCCCGGCTCCGAGATCGAAACTTGGCCGTGAGTGGACTACTATAAGTTGAAAACTTCAAGAACGATGAATCAATCCATTTACAGGTAAGATTCCTTTGGAATATTCCCAAAACATTAAACAAACCCTATTATGGCATATTGTATGCAAACCCTAGCTCCGAGATCGAAACCGCCGTGATTGGACTACTATAATTCAAAATTTGTAAGAACGATGAATACATCCATTTACAGTGTAAGATTCCTTTGGAATATTCCCCTAAACCTTAAACAAACCATATTCCCGCATATTATATGCATACCTCCTAGATCGAAACTCCGAGATCGAAACTTGGCCATGAGTGATGAATCTATTATAAGATTCCTTTGAAAACCCGAAACCTTAAACAAACCAGAACATATGAATCAATCCATTTCCGAGATCGGGTGAGATTCCTTGAAAACTTCGCAGAATATTCCATTTACGGAGTAAAAACCTTAAACAAACCAACCGATTCTAGCATATTGTATGCAAACCCTAGCTCCGAGATCTAAACTTGGCCGTGAGTGGACTACTATAAGTTTCCTTGAAACTTCGTAAGAACGATAAATCAATCCATTTACAAAAGATTCCTTGGAATATTCCATCCATTTACAAGAAACCTTAAACAAACCCTATTATGGCATATTATATGCAAACCCTGGCTCCGAGATCAAAACCGGGCCGTGAGTGGACTACTATAAGCTTCGTAAGAAAAACGAAGAATACAACCATTTAGAACGATGAATCCATCCATTTACAAGTAAGATTCCTTTGGAATATTCCCTGAAACCTTAAACAAACCCCATATTCTCCGTATATTATATGCATACCAGCATATTGCATGTCCCGAGCTCCGAGATCAAAACACGTGGCCGTGAGTGGACTACTATAAGCCTCGGAAACTTCGTAAGAACGATGAATCCATCCATTTACAGTAAGATTCCTTTGGAATATTCCCCAAACCTTAAACAAACCATATTCCTAAGATATTATATGCATACCCTAGATCTGGCCGTGGATCTATAAACTTTGGAACGATGAGTGGACTACTATAAGTTGAAAAAACTTCATATTATATGCAACGATGAATCAATCCATTTAAAAACTAAGATGAATCAATCCATTTACATGAATATTCCTTTGGAAACATTAAACAAACCCTATTATGGCATATTATATGCAAAACCTAGCTCCGAGACCGAAACTCGGCCGTGATTGGACTTATAATTGTAAACTTTGTAAGAACGATGAATACATCCATTTACATGGTAAGATTCCTTTGGAATATTACCCGAAACCTTAAACAAACCATATTCCTAAGATATTATATGCATACCCTAGCTCCGAGATCGAAACTTGGCCATGAGTACTATAAAGTTGAAAACTTCGTAAAAACAATGAATCAATCCATTTACAGTAAGATTCCTTCAAAATATTCCACGAAACATTAAACAAACCATATTATGGCATATTGTATGCAAACCCTGGCTCCGAGATCAAACTTGGCCGTGAGTGGACTAATATAAGTCTGAAACTTCGTAAGAACGATGAATACAACCATTTACAAATAAGATTCCTTCCGAATATTAAATGAAACCTTAAACAAACCTTATTCCGCATATTATATGCATACCTGACTCCGAGATCGAAACCATCCCGTGAGTGGACTACTATAAGTTGAAACTTCGTAAGAACGATGAATCCATCCATTTACAGGTAATATTCCTTCAAATATTCCCAAACATTAAAAAACCCTATTCTAGCATATTGTATGCGAACCCGGATCCGATATGGAAACCCGGGCCGTGAATGGACTACTATAAGTCGGAAACTTCAAAGAACGATGAATCCATCCATTTACGCATAAGATTCCTTTGGAATATTCCCAAACCTTAAACAAACTCTATTCTCGTATATTATATGCATACCATAGTTCCGAGATCGAAACATGGTCGTGAGTGGACTACTATAATTCCGAAACTTTGTAAGAAAGATGAATCCATCTATTTACAGATAAGATTCCTTTGGAATATTCCCTAAACCTTAAACAAACCATATTCCCAAGATATTATATGCATACCCTGGCTCCGAGATCGAAACTTGGCCGTGAGTGGACTACTATAAGTTGAAAACTTCGTAAGAACGATGAATCAATCCATTTACAGGTAAGATTCCTTTGGAATATTCCCCGAAACATTAAACAAACCCTATTATGGCATATTGTATGCAAACCCTAGCTCCGAGATCGAAACCTGGCCGTGATTGGACTACTATAATTCAGAAAATTTGTAAGAACGATGAATACATCCATTTACAGGTAAGATTCCTTTGGAATATTCCCCGAAACCTTAAACAAACCATATTCCTGCATATTATATGCATACCCTAGCTCCGAGATCGAAACTTGGCCATGAATGGACTACTATAAGTTGAAAACTTCGTAAGAAAGATGAATCAATCCATTTACAAAGATTCCTATGGAATATTCCCCGAAACCTTAAACAAACCATATTCAAGCATATGATATGCATACCCTAGCTCCGAGATCGGAAACTTGGCCATGAGTGGACTACTATAAGTTGAAAACTTCGTAAGAACAATAAATCAATCCATTTACAGTAATATTCCTTCAGAATATTCCACGAAACATTAAACAAACCGTATTCTGGTATATTGTATGCAAACCCTGGCTCCGAGATCGAAACTTGGCCGTGAGTGGACTACTATAAGTCGGAAACTTCGTAAGAACGATGAATACAACCATTTACAAATAAGATTCCTTCGGAATATTCCATGAAACCTTAAACAAACCCTATTATGGCATATTATATGCATACTCTGGCTCCGAGATTGAAACCTGGACGTGAGTGGACTACTATAAGTCGGAAACTTCGTAAGAACGATGAATCCATCCATTTACAAGTAAGATTCCTCCGGAATATTCCCCGAAACATTAAACAAACCCTTTTCTAGCATATTGTATGCAAACCCTGGCTCCGAGATCGAAACCTGGCCGTGAGTGGACTACTATAAGTCGGAAACTTCGTAAGAACGATGAATCCATCCATTTACAGATAAGATTCCTTTGGAATATTCCCCGAAACCTTAAACAAACCCTATTCTGGTATATTATATGCATACCCTGGTTCCGAGATCGAAACATGGCCGTGAGTGGACTACTATAATTCCGAAACTTTGTAAGAAAGATGAATCCATCTATTTACAGGTAAGATTTTTTGGAATATTCCCCGAAACATTAAACAAACCATATTCCTGGATATTATATGCATAACCCGCCCGAGATCGAAACTTGGCCGTGAGTGGACTACTATAAGTTGAAAACTTCGTAAGAACGATGAATCAATCCATTTACAGGTAAGATTCCTTTGGAATATTCCCCGAAACATTAAACAAACCCTATTATGGCATATTGTATGCAAACCTAGCTCCGAGATCGAAACCTGGCCGTGATTGGACTACTATAATTCCCTAAACTTTGTAAAACGATGAATACATCCATTTACGTAAGATTCCTTTGGAATATTACCCGAAACCTTAAACAAACCATATTCTGGCATATTATATGCATACCCTAGCTCCGAGATCGAAACTTGGCCATGAGTGGACTACTATAAGTTGAAAACTTCGTAAGAACGATGAATCCATCCATTTACAGGTAATTTTCCTTCGGAATATTCCCCAAACATTAAACAAACCATGTTCTAGCATATTGTATGCAAATCCTGGCTCCGAGATCGAAACTTGGCCGTGAGTGGACTACTATAAGTCTGAAACTTCGTAAGAACGATGAATCCATCCATTTACGGATAAGATTCCTTTGAATATTCCATGAAACCTTAAACAAACCCTATTCTAGTATATTATATGCATACCCTAGTTCGGATATCGAAACATGGCCGTGAGTGGACTACTATAATTCCGAAACTTTGTAAGAAAGATGAATCCATCCATTTACAGGTAAGATTCCTTTGGAATATTCCCCGAAACCTTAAACAAACCATATTCCCGCATATTATATGCATACCCTGGATCCGAGATCGAAACTTGGTCGTGAGTGGACTACTATAAGTTGAAAACTTCGTAAGAACGATGAATCAATCCATTTACATGTAAGATTCCTTTGGAATATTCCCCGAAACATTAAACAAACCCTATTATGGCATATTGTATGCAAACCATGGCTCCGAGATCGAAACCTGTCCGTGAGTGGACTACTATAAGTCGGAAACTTCATAAGAACGATGAATCCATCCATTTATTAGTTAAGATTCCTTTAGAATATTCCAAAACATTAAACAAACCCTATTCTCGGCATATTGTATGCATAACCATGGCTCCGAGATCGAAACCTGGCCATGAGTGGACTACTATAAGTCGGAAACTTCTTAAGAACGATGAATACATCCATTTACAGGTAAGATTCCTTTGAATATTACCCGAAACCTTAAACAAACCCTATTATGGCATATTGTATGCAAACCCAGCTCCGAGATCGAAACCTGGCCGTGAGTGGACTACTATAAATCGGAAACTTCGTAAGAACGATGAATCCATCCATTTACAAGTAAGATTCCTTTGGAATATTCCCCGAAACCTTAAACAAACCATATTCCGGCATATTATATGCATACCCTGGCTCCGAGATCGAAACTTGGCCGTGAATGGACTACTATAAGTTGAAAACTTCGTAAGAACGATGAATCAATCCATTTACAGGTAAGATTCCTTTGGAATATTCCCCGAAACATTAAACAAACCCTATTATGGCATATTGTATGCAAAACCTAGCTCCGAGATCGAAACCTGGCCGTGATTGGACTTATAATTCAGAAACTTTGTAAGAACGATGAATACATCCATTTACAGGTAAGATTCCTTTGGAATATTACCCGAAACCTTAAACAAACCATATTCCGGCATATTATATGCATACCCTAGCTCCGAGATCGAAAATTGGCCATGAGTACTATAAGTTGAAAACTTCGTAAAAACAATGAATCAATCCATTTACAGGTAAGATTCCTTCAAAATATTCCACGAAACATTAAACAAACCATATTCTGGCATATTGTATGCAAACCCTGGCTCCGAGATCGAAACTTGGCCGTGAGTGGACTAATATAAGTCGGAAACTTCGTAAGAACGATGAATACAACCATTTACAGATACGATTCCTTCGGAATATTAAATGAAACCTTAAACAAACCTTATTCTGGCATATTATATGCATACCCAGGCTCCGAGATCGAAACCTGTCCGTCAGTGGACTACTATAAGTCGGAAACTTCGTAAGAACGATGAATCCATCCATTTACAGGTAATATTCCTTCGGAATATTCCCCGAAACATTAAAAAAACCCTGTTCTAGCATATTGTATGCGAATCCTGGATCCGATATGGAAACCTGGCCGTGACTGGACTACTATAAGTCGGAAACTTCGTAAGAACGATGAATCCATCCATTTACAGATAAGATTCCTTTGGAATATTCCCCGAAACCTTAAACAAACTCTATTCTGGTATATTATATGCATACCCTAGTTCCGATATCGAAACATGGTCGGAGTGGACTACTATAATTCCGAAAACTTTGTAAGAAAGATGAATCCATCTATTTACAAAGATTCCTTTGGAATATTCCCCAAACCTTAAACAAACCATATTCCGGCATATTATATGCATACCCTGGCTCCGAGATCGAAACTTGGCCGTGAGTGGACTACTATAAGTTGAAAACTTCGTAAGAACGATGAATCAATCCATTTACAGGTAAGATTCCTTTGGAATATTCCCCAAAACATTAAACAAACCCTATTATGGCATATTGTATGCAAACCCTAGCTCCGAGATCGAAACCTGGCCGTGATTGGACTACTATAATTCGAAAAATTTGTAAGAACGATGAATACATCCATTTACGGTGTAAGATTCCTTTGGAATATTCCCCAAACCTTAAACAAACCATATTCCTGCATATTATATGCATACCCTAGCTCCGAGATCGAAACTTGGCCATGAGTGGACTACTATAAGTTGAAAACTTCGTAAGAACGATGAATCAATCCATTTACGGGTAATATTCCTATGGAATATTACCAAACCTTAAACAAACCATATTCGGCATATGATATGCATACCCTAGGTCCGAGATCGGAACTTGGCCATGAGTGGACTACTATAAGTTGAAAACTTCGTAAGAACAATAAATCAATCCATTTACAGGTAATATTCCTTCAGAATATTCCATGAAACATTAAACAAACCGTATTCTGGCATATTGTATGCAAACCCTGGATCCGAGATCGAAACTTGGCCGTGAGTGGACTACTATAAGTCGGAAACTTCGTAAGAACGATGAATACAACCATTTACAAATAAGATTCCTTCGGAATATTCCATGAAACCTTAAACAAACCCTATTATGGCATATTATATGCATACTCTGGCTCCGAGATTGAAACCTGGACGTGAGTGGACTACTATAAGTCGGAAACTTCGTAAGAACGATGAATCCATCCATTTACAAGTAAGATTCCTCCAGAATATTCCCCGAAACATTAAACAAACCCTGTTCTAGCATATTGTATGCGAACCCTGGCTCCGAGATCGAAACCTAGCCGTGAGTGGACTACTATAAGTCGGAAAATTCGTAAGAACGATGATCCATCCATTTACAGATAAGATACCTTTGGAATATTCCCCGAAACCTTAAACAAACCCTATTCTGGTATATTATATGCATACCCTGGTTCCGGGATCGAAACATGGCCGTGAGTGGACTACTATAATTCCGAAACTTTGTAAGAAAGATGAATCCATCTATTTACAGGTAAGATTTTTTTGGAATATTCCCCGAAACATTAAACAAACCATATTCCGGCATATTATATGCATAACCTGTCTCTGAGATCGAAACTTGGCCGTGAGTGGAATACTATAAGTTGAAAATTTCGTAAGAACGATGAATCAATCCATTTACAGGTAAGATTCCTTTGGAATATTCCCCGAAACATTAAACAAACCCTATTATGGCATATTGTATGCAAAACCTAGCTCCGAGATCGAAACCTGGCCGTGATTGGACTTATAATTCAGAAACTTTGTAAGAACGATGAATACATCCATTTACAGGTAAGATTCCTTTGGAATATTACCCGAAACCTTAAACAAACCATATTCCGGCATATTATATGCATACCCTAACTCCGAGATCGAAACTTGGCCATGAGTGGACTACTATAAGTTGAAAACTTCGTAAGAACAATGAATCAATCCATTTACAAAAAGATTCCTTCAAAATATTCCACGAAACATTAAACAAACCATATTCTGGCATATTGTATGCAAACCCTGGCTCCGAGATCGAAACTTGGCCGTGAGTGGACTACTATAAGTCGGAAACTTCGTAAGAACGATGAATACAACCATTTACAGATACGATTCCTTCGGAATATTAAATAAAACCTTAAACAAACCCTATTCTGGCATATTATATGCATACCATGGCTACGAGATCGAAACTTGTCCGCCAGTGGACTACTATAAGTCGGAAACTTCGTAAGAACGATGAATCCATCCATTTACAGGTAATTTTCCTTCGGAATATTCCCCGAAACATTAAACAAACCATGTTCTAGCATATTGTATGCGAATCCTGGCACCGATATGGAAACCTGGCCGTGATTAGACTACTATAAGTCGGAAACTTCGTAAGAACGATGAATCCATCCATTTACAGATAAGATTCCTTTGGAATATTCCCTGAAACCTTAAACAAACTCTATTCTAGTAAATTATATGCATACCCTAGTTCGGATATCGAAACATGGCCGTGATTGGACTACTATAATTCCGAAACTTTGTAAGAAAGATGAATCCATCTATTTACAGGTAAGATTCCTTTGGAATATTCCCCGAAACCTTAAACAAACCATATTCCGGCATATTATATGCATACCCTGGCTCCGAGATCGAAACTTGGTCGTGAGTGGACTACTATAAGTTGAAAACTTCGTAAGAACGATGAATCAATCCATTTACAGGTAAGATTCCTTTGTAATATTCCCCGAAACATTAAACAAACCCTATTATGGCATATTGTATGCAAACCATGGCTCCGAGATCGAAACATGTCCGTGAGTGGACTACTATAAGTCGGAAACTTCATAAGAACGATGAATCCATCCATTTATTAGTTAGATTCCTTTAGAATATGCTCCAAAACATTAAAGAAACCCTATTCTGGCATATTGTATGCAAACCATGGCTCCGAGATCGAAACCTGGCCATGAGTGGACTACTATAAGTCTGAAACTTCTTAAGAACGATGAATCATCCATTTACAGGTAAGATTCCTTTGGAATATTCCCCGAAACATTAAACAAACCCTATTATGGCATATTGTATGCAAACCCTAGCTCCGAGATCGAAACCTGGCCGTGAGTGGACTACTATAAATCGAAAACTTTGTAAGAACGATGAATCCATCCATTTACAAGTAAGATTCCTTTGGAATATTCCCCGAAACCTTAAACAAACCATATTCCGGCATATTATATGCATACCCTGGCTCCGAGATCGAAACTTGGCCGTGAGTGGACTACTATAAGTTGAAAACTTCGTAAGAACGATGAATCAATCCATTTACGTGGTAAGATTCCTTTGGAATATTCCCCGAAACATTAAACAAACCCTATTATGGCATATTGTATGCAAAACCTAGCTCCGAGATCGAAACCTGGCCGTGATTGGACTTATAATTCAGAAACTTTGTAAGAACGATGAATACATCCATTTACAGGTAAGATTCCTTTGGAATATTACCCGAAACCTTAAACAAACCATATTCCGGCATATTATATGCATACCCTAGCTCCGAGATCGAAACTTGGCCATGAGTGGACTACTATAAGTTGAAAACTTCGTAACAACAATGAATCAATCCATTTACAGGTAAGATTCCTTCAAAATATTCCACGAAACATTAAACAAACCATATTCTGGCATATTGTATGCAAACCCTGGCTCCGAGATCGAAACTTGGCCGTGAGTGGACTAATATAAGTCGGAAACTTCGTAAGAACGATGAATACAACCATTTACAGATACGATTCCTTCGGAATATTAAATGAAACCTTAAACAAACCTTATTCTGGAATATTATATGCATACCCAGGCTCCGAGATCGAAACCTGTCCGTCAGTGGACTACTATAAGTCGGAAACTTCGTAAGAACGATGAATCCATCCATTTACAGGTAATATTCCTTCGGAATATTTCCCGAAACATTAAAAAAACCCTGTTCTAGCATATTGTATGCGAATCCTGGATCCGATATGGAAACCTGGCCGTGACTGGACTACTATAAGTCGGAAACTTCGTAAGAACGATGAATCCATCCATTTACAGATAAGATTCCTTTGGAATATTCCCCGAAACCTTAAACAAACTCTATTCTGGTATATTATATGCATACCCTAGTTCCGATATCGAATCATGGTCGTGAGTGGACTACTATAATTCCGAAACTTTGTAAGAAAGATGAATCCATCTATTTACAGGTAAGATTCCTTTGGAATATTCCCCGAAACCTTAAACAAACCATATTCCGGCATATTATATGCATACCCTGGCTCCGAGATCGAAACTTGGTCGTGAGTGGACTACTATAAGTTGAAAACTTCGTAAGAACGATGAATCAATCCATTTACAGGTAAGATTCCTTTGGAATATTCCCCGAAACATTAAACACACCCTATTATGGCATATTGTATGCAAACCCTAGCTCCGAGATCGAAACCTGGCCGTGATTGGACTACTATAATTCAGAAAATTTGTAAGAACGATGAATACATCCATTTACAGGTAAGATTCCTTTGGAATATTCCCCGAAACCATAAACAAACCATATTCCTGCATATTATATGCATACCCTAGCTCCGAGATCGAAACTTGGCCATGAGTGGACTACTATAAGTTGAAAACTTCGAAAGAAAGATGAATCAATCCATTTACAGGTAAGATTCCTTTGGAATATTACCCGAAACCTTAAACAAACCATATTCGGGCATATGATATGCATACCCTAGCTCCGAGATCGGAACTTGGCCATGAGTGGACTACTATAAGTTGAAAACTTCGTAAGAACAATAAATCAATCCATTTACAGGTAATATTCCTTCAGAATATTCCACGAAACATTAAACAAACCGTATTCTGGTATATTGTATGCAAACCCTGGCTCCGAGATCGAAACTTGGCCGTGAGTGGACTACTATAAGTCGGAAACTTCGTAAGAACGATGAATACAACCATTTACAAATAAGATTCCTTCGGAATATTCCATGAAACCTTAAACAAACCCTATTATGGCATATTATATGCATACTAAACTCCGAGATTGAAACCTGGACGTGAGTGGACTACTATAAGTCGGAAACTTCGTAAGAACGATGAATCCATCCATTTACAAGTAAGATTCCTCCGGAATATTCCCCGAAACATTAAACAAACCCTGTTCTAGCATATTGTATGCGAACCTTGGCTCCGAGATCGAAACCTAGCCGTGAGTGGACTACTATAAGTCGGAAAATTCGTAAGAACGATGAATCCATCCATTTACAGATAAGATACCTTTGGAATATTCCCCGAAACCTTAAACAAACCCTATTCTGGTATATTATATGCATACCCTGGTTCCGAGATCGAAACATGGCCGTGAGTGGACTACTATAATTCCGAAACTTTGTAAGAAAGATGAATCCATCTATTTACAGGTAAGATTTTTTTGGAATATTCCCCGAAACATTATACAAACCATATTCCGGCATATTATATGCATAACCTGTCTCCGAGATCGAAACTTGGCCGTGAGTGGAATACTATAAGTTGAAAATTTCGTAAGAACGATGAATCAATCCATTTACAGGTAAGATTCCTTTGGAATATTCTTCGAAACATTAAACAAACCCTATTATGGCATATTGTATGCAAAACCTAGCTCCGAGATCGAAACCTGGCCGTGATTGGACTTATAATTCTGAAACTTTGTAAGAACGATGAATACATCCATTTACAGGTAAGATTCCTTTGGAATATTACCCGAAACCTTAAACAAACCATATTCCGGCATATTATATGCATACCCTAACTCCGAGATCGAAACTTGGCCATGAGTGGACTACTATAAGTTGAAAACTTCGTAAGAACAATGAATCAATCCATTTACAGGTAAGATTCCTTCAAAATATTCCACGAAACATTAAACAAACCATATTCTGGCATATTGTATGCAAACCCTGGCTCCGAGATCGAAACTTGGCCGTGAGTGGACTACTATAAGTCGGAAACTTCGTAAGAACGATGAATACAACCATTTACAGATACGATTCCTTCGGAATATTAAATGAAACCTTAAACAAACCCTATTCTGGCATATTATATGCATACCCTGGCTCCGAGATCGAAACCTGTCCGCCAGTGGACTACTATAAGTCGGAAACTTCGTAAGAACGATGAATCCATCCATTTACAGGTAATTTTCCTTCGGAATATTCCCCGAAACATTAAACAAACCATGTTCTAGCATATTGTATGCGAATCCTGGCTCCGATATGGAAACCTGGCCGTGACTAGACTACTATAAGTCGGAAACTTCGTAAGAACGATGAATCCATCCATTTACAGATAAGATTCCTTTGGAATATTCCCTGAAACCTTAAACAAACTCTATTCTAGTATATTATATGCATACCCTAGTTCGGATATCGAAACATGGCCGTGAGTGGACTACTATAATTCCGAAACTTTGTAAGAAAGATGAATCCATCTATTTACAGGTAAGATTCCTTTGGAATATTCCCCGAAACCTTAAACAAACCATATTCCGGCATATTATATGCATACCCTGGCTCCGAGATCGAAACTTGGTCGTGAGTGGACTACTATAAGTTGAAAACTTCGTAAGAACGATGAATCAATCCATTTACAGGTAAGATTCCTTTGTAATATTCCCCGAAACATTAAACAAACCCTATTATGGCATATTGTATGCAAACCATGGCTCCGAGATCGAAACATGTCCGTGAGTGGACTACTATAAGTCGGAAACTTCATAAGAACGATGAATCCATCCATTTATTAGTTAGATTCCTTTAGAATATGCTCCAAAACATTAAAGAAACCCTATTCTGGCATATTGTATGCGAACCATGGCTCCGAGATCGAAACCTGGCCATGAGTGGACTACTATAAGTCGGAAACTTCTTAAGAACGATGATTCATCCATTTACAAGTAAGATACCTTCAGAATATTCCCCGAAACATTAAACAAACCCTATTATGGCATATTGTATGCGAACCCTGGCTCCGAGATCGAAACCTGGCCGTGAGTGGACTACTATAAATCGGAAACTTCGTAAGAACGATGAATCCATCCATTTACAAGTAAGATTCCTTTGGAATATTCCCCGAAACCTTAAACAAACCATATTCCGGCATATTATATGCATACCCTGGCTCCGAGATCGAAACTTGGCCGTGAATGGACTACTATAAGTTGAAAATTTCGTAAGAGCGATGAATCCATCTATTTATAGGTAAGATTCCTTCGGAATATTCCCCGAAACATTAAACAAACCGTATTCTGGCATATTGTATGCAAACCCTGGCTCCGAGATCAAAACCTGGCCGTGAGTGGACTATTATAAATCGGAAACTTTGTAAGAACGATGAATCCATCCATTTACAGGTAAGATTCCTTCATAATATTCCTGAAACATTAAACAAACCCTATTCCGGCATATTATATGCAAAATCTGGCTCCGAGATCGGAACCTGCCCGTTAGTGGACTACTCTAAGTCAGAAACTTCGTAAGAACGATGAATCCATCCATTTACAGATAAGATTCCTTCGGAATATTCACTGAAGCCTTAAACAAACCATATTCCGGCATATTATATGCATACCCTAGCTCCGAGATCGAAACTTGGCCGTGAGTGAACTACTATAAGTTGAAAACTTCGTAAGAACGATGAATCAATCCATTTACAGGTAAGATTCCTTTGGAATATTCTCCGAAACATTAAACAAACCCTATTAAGGGATATTGTATGCAAACCATGGCTCCGAGATCGAAACATGTCCGTGAATGGACTACTATAAGTCAGAAACTTCGTAAGAACGATGAATCCATCCATTTAAAAATAAGATTCCTTCGGAATATTCCCTGAAACCTTAAACAAACCCTATTCTGGCATAGTATATGCATACCCTGGCTCCGAGATCGAAACCTGGATGTGAGTGGACTACTATAAGTCAGAAACTTCGTAAGAACGATGAATCCATCCATTTACAGGTAAGATTCCTTCGGAATATTCCCCGAAACATTTGACATTAAAAAAATTCGTCAACTTTGAGAAAGAAATTGGCTCCGAGATCGAAACCTGGCCCGGAGCGGACTAATATAAGTCTGAAAGTTTGTAGATTAGCAGAAGTGAGGAGAATTTAGCAGAAGTGTTTATACCTCTACGACAACTCTTATAAAGGTTGTCAATAGCGTTGACAATTTTTTTTTAGCAGAAGTTAGAAGTTTTTTGCCGAATTGAATAAAATTTAGCAGAAGTGAGAAAAATTTAGCAAAAGTTGGATTTTTTTTTTGCAGAAGTGAGAAAAATTAAACAGAAGTTTTTATACCTCTACGACGACTCTTAAAAGGGTTGTAGAAGGTTTATTTATCCTTTTCTTCTTATCTTTTCCATTTCCCATCATAACCGTCCATTTTTTTTCCTTAACATTTTTTTATAAAAGAAAACGGAAAATATAAGCAGATATGTAAATGTGGAAGGATGGTTGGAATCCAAGTATTAGACATAGTAGGCTCAAGTTCGATTCACCTTAGCCTCATTTTTTTTCCAAAGTCAATTTTTTCAATTTACAACCCTTGTAAAGGTTGTGAATATTGATCGGAAAAAAAAAGCACAAATCTACCAATATTGAGAAATTGGAAGGATGGTTGATGACTTGTGCTAACACACATTAGGCTTGGGTTCGAACCTCTCAAAGAACATTTTTCAAAATCAATTTTTTTATATCTTCAACAACCCTTATGCGTGTTGTTATATAGTTATTCACTACCTTTAAGATATGAGTTGTAAAATCTAAAGGTGGTAACTTCTCTCTGCAACCCTTTTCAAACAAAATTTGTGGTTTTTAATTCTCGTCACTACTCTTTGGACCTCTTTGGTCCTAAGAGTTGGACGGTTTTTACTTTGAAAACCTTTTCATTGGAAAAAGTTGTAAAACATGCTATCTTTTACAACTTTTAATTTACGAGTTGTCAATCTACAGTTGTAGATTACTAATTTTCCCGTAGTGAATTACACATGATAATTAGATGTGTAGCTACCAGTTACACATGCTAATGAGATGTGTAGTTTCTATTTACACATGCTAATTGATGGGATATAAAGGTTAGGAATGTGTAACTCTCATTTGTACCAGTCAGAGGCATGTTAAACTCCTAGTTACACTAATGAGACGGATGTGTAACTCTAAGTTACACTAGTCATATGCATGTGTAACTCCTAGTTATCAACTTCATGGTACCTTGGTATCATTTCACTAGTGGAACTGCAGCTATCACAAAAATCATCCAGGTAAATCATGCATATACATTATTCACAAGGATAAGTTGTAAGTACATAAGAAAAGACCGTTGCAGGTAAAAAAAAACGGCAATACATAAATGTTGCGGCTAACACCTTAAATCCGGAACTAAAAACGACTTTCAAATCAATGATAAATTTCTAGGATATTTATGGATAGAAAGGATTGACTACTGGTGACATTGTCATCATTTTCTGTTTGTAGGTTTATGTAGCTTCCGTTTGAAACAGAAGACTTAAACTTCCAGAAGATCAATAACTATAAGTTACATGCTTTAATTAGCTTTTTGTATTGTGTTGTTCAGACTTTTATACAAGGAAGCTATCCAAACATCACCAAATTTCGAAAATAACTGTCAGTCATGAGTCTTTAATAACTATCAGTCTTCAATAATTTTGCATTGGGAATATTTGTTACCTTTCCATTATATAACTGTCAGTCTTCAATAATTTTTCCGTTGCTTTGATCGGATAGTAACATTTCATGATGTTTAAGTAGTTGGACCAGTTTATGAGTTGCTGAGATCTTATTATCAATTAAAAAAATTACGGTTTTCAATTTGCATGACATTTCATTCAACTATTTTTGGTCTTGGTATGCTATCTGATACATGCTCTTCATTACCTTTAACATTTCATTATTGAGAAGTTAGGCTTGATAGGATTGTGCCTGAGATTACTATTAGTTACACATGAATGACTTCTGAGTAACTTAATGAGTTTCAAACTACTCATACATTTCAATCAAATAAAAAATAACATGACATATATGTGTACACATAACACGTATATTTCATGAAAATGCTGCAAAATAAAGTTTGTCTATCGGCATGTGTAATTTTTTTTTGTTACAAGGTTTGTGCATTTTAGCGTGTGAAATCAGGAGTTACACTTGCACATGATAACTCCCAGTTACTTGAATATACATTTTTGTATTTACTCTTACAAAAACTACTTGTTATATTTCAGGTTTCTGATAACTTCGTAAAAGCTAATTGGGGTTGACGCTGTGGTATTTCTCTTACTGAAATTGGAGTTGACTCTGAATACACAAGTCATATGCATGTGTAACTTCTCAATTACACTAGATAGATGCATATATAACTCTCAATTACGCTAGACAGATGCGTGTGGAACTTCTAGTTACACATGCTAAGAAATTATTATAAATGAATATTAAAGTAATACATTTATTTTTTGTATGTTTTTTTGTATGTCTATTTTTTGATGTGTAATTTCTCAGTACACATGCAATATGGATGTGCAACGTCTGGATACACATGCCATATGGATGTGTAACTTCTTGATACACATGTCATATGTATGTGTAACTTTTGCGTACACTTGTTTAGCCATTTCATGACATACCCATGTGTAACTATTTCATGCCATATGGATGTGTAACTTCTGGATACACATGCCATGTGCATGTGTAATTTCTGATTAGATATCCACAAGTTGTTGGTGGGATACGGTGGTCGGTGGTGGTCGCCGACATCGGTTGGTGGTGGTGGTGGTGGCGGCGGCTGTCGGTGGTAAAGATGGCTATGACATCATGTTTACTATATTTTAATATTTTGGGCTTAAATTTAAATTTTATTTAATTTGGGGCTTGACAATATATAAAAGGGTATGTAAGTCTTTTAATAACTCGGGGCCTAAATTTAAACTTCTTTTAATTTAGGAGACTCATATTATGGGTAACCCATGGGTGGGGCCTTAGCCTCATTTTCCAAATAATTAAAGACGTGTCTCGCTTAGTCGATTTTCCAGTTTATCGTCCCTCGTGCTATAACTACTAAACATTAATCCAAAGGACAAAATCGAGGTATGTGTGGCAGAACACTTATTAGAGATTCACTAGATTTGTGCATGTGTTATGCACCGGAGAAACTTACCTACTCATAACAATGCCCGATTTTTATTGGATGAATACTTCCGGAGAGTAGTCAGTTGCAAGCGTCTCTCTTGTATCCTCAGAAGGTGTTGTCTTGGGCCTTGGCACTTTCTTCTGTTTGAATATATCTTACCTTTTACAAAAGAGAAAAGAACGCGCCACTTTGTGTGATAAAATGGCCCCATATTTGAAGTTCACATTCTATGGTTTTTTTGAAGAGAAAGGTTAATTCATTCAAGAAGAAAAAAGAAAAAAGAAAACAAGATGAGAGCGCCTAGGCGATTCCAAAAGATGGAGTAAGACTCCACCAAAAACACAGAAAAATAAACTAAAGAGTGGTATTAACCAACTCGTCAACAAAGCAAACAAACGGCGAAGATATAAAAAAAACATTACTTGTACTTCACATTCTATGGTTGATAATATACTAAAGGAAGTGCATGTATGAGTTAAAATGAACTTTTATATTTCAGAAGGTAAATACATGTATGCGTTCATAAAATGGCCCCATCTCTGAAGTTCACATTCTTATGTACTAACCTTGATGGGAACTGTACGTAAGAACTCCTTAAGTTTTTGTTTAATAATATAGTCGCTCGCAGCTGCAGATTCATAGCCAGTACATTTGACTTGGGATTGTGTGGGTAAGTGGTGTATGTGCCTTGAGTTAGAAAGAGAATGCCTACTGGCTACGGAAAGCTCAGGTTGCTGAGGTTACCAACATAGGAAAATTATGAACTAACAACGACCGACGTCTATTCCATGCAAGTCGCGGTATGGAAAGACTAAAGACTCTACTAGGAATAAAAAGACCACTGCATTTTCTTTCCTGTTAATTTGACATTTTCATCGGATTGGTTAGATAATTAACGACTAGCCCGGTTGGTTATATATAATGAATCTGCCGATGTCTATTCCCCGTAAGTCACTGTACGAAAAGTATCGAGTCTACGATGGAGTGGAGCTAACGAAAGTGAACGTGCGTGTGTTCTTTATTTTGACTGTTAGCTATATAAAATTTAATAATCACATGCATCCTCTATCCTTTGCATGTTTGATATAGACTACTCAGCTGGAAGTGGTAGAACTTTACCCCAAACTGATACTGTATAGGTCCCAAATTTGTTCTTCTTCGATATAGAATGCTAGAAACATGCGACACTACAAACCTTAACAAA
Organism: Papaver bracteatum; assembly: GCA_023529315.1. NCBI lineage: Eukaryota > Viridiplantae > Streptophyta > Magnoliopsida > Ranunculales > Papaveraceae > Papaver > Papaver bracteatum. The sequence continues at coordinate 1,135,401 of JAJJWX010005228.1, read as the reverse complement.
TATTTGATTCACTTACGTTGGGTGAGTGATAGGGTCAATGATCGGTACGTGCAGAGGTGTAAGTTGGGCCTGGCCAACACGTTTATGGCACAACACATCACGTTAAGATTCGAGCACAACACGGTATAACACGTGACCTGGCCGGGCACAACATGTTAGCTTAATGTGCTGTGATGTGCCAGACAAATGGGTACATCGGACACGACACAACACGTGGCACATGTAAGCATGCGACACATCACAAAATAGCATGCAAAGAAAGCACGTCAGATCATACATAAAATACTACGCAATATATCATATTTCACAAAAAAGTCTTTATTTTAGCCACTTTTTGAAATTTTATTATCGTTATGCTGATTAATTTTCATAATAATACATATACTAACTAAAATATCAGAAAAATATGTACTTTCTAAAAGATAAAATAAGTGGGTTAGCAGAGCACGTCACGATTATTTTTCTAGCACAGCATGACACATCACGCCATTTAGCACGGCACAAAGTAACAAATTTGAATTTCCGTCACAGCCCAACACAGCACGTATCACGCTAAGCACGTGACTTAGGTATGCGCATGTGCCAAACACTAATAATCCTTTGACTATCTGGAAACACTCGTGTATCAACTAACTAATAATCCTTCATTAAGTAGGAAGGGGGTTAAACTTTCGACCCTTCAACTAGGAAGGGGGTTAATTAAACTTTCGACCCTTCAAGCGACTAGGGATAAAAGATTACTGCACTGCATAAACCACTTAAAAGACTTCACTTTCTATGGTGTTAGTTTGGCAGTTTATTTTTATTGGTTAAATGATTAAAGACGTGTCCCGCTTAGTCGCTTGTACAGAATCTCGTCTGTCGTATTGGAAATACTAAACATTAAGCCAAAGGAGTGTTAGAGTAGAAAGAAAAGAAGAATTGAGATGTCACGGACAAAATTAGAGCTCTAACTCTTCACTCACATTCTAAATAGCACTGGAAATACTAAACATTAAACGGAAGGAAAAAATTGAGATGTCACGGCCTGGGAACACTCTTTAGAGATTAGCTAGATTTGTGGCCGTGTTATGCACGGAAAAAAACATACCTTCTCGTAACAATGCTCATTTTTCAGGGTGTTTTCTTGCCACTTCCTTTTTTAACTACATCTTATGTTTTTCAAGCAAAAAGAGAAGACACTTTGGGTGATAGTAAAATCCAGAAGAAAAGTACATGCATGCAATGCTCGCAAAAATTGCGTTCATAAAATGGCCCCATCTCTGAAGTTCACATTCTTCTGTACGAACCTTGATCGGAACTAGAAGAACTCCTTAAAAAAAATAAATCGCAATTAAAAGTTGCAAACTTATTAAACAGAATATCAAATTATCGCTCGCAGCTGCAGATTCATAACATGTACATTTGACTGGGGATTGTGAGGGTAAGTGGTGTACGTTCCTTGAGGTAGAAAGAGAATTCCTATTGACTACAGAAAGCGCATGTTGCTGAGAATACCAACGTCGGAAAAATCTGACACTAACTACGACCGACCGACGTCTATTCCATGTTAGTCACGGTATAAAAAGCTTTAAGTCTACGATGGAACGGAGATAACAAAAATGAACGTGCCTGTTCTTCGTTTTGATTGTTAGATATATATATGTACTTCAATCACATGCATCCACTACCCTTTGCCTGTTTGATATAGACTACTCAGGTGGTAGTACTAGAACTTTACCCTACAGTGATGCTGAAAAGCTTTAAGTCTCACAAAATCTTATCCTGTCTTCCAAATCTTCGATTCTTTCCAAGATGGAGTTGAATGATTGTTGTCCTAAATGCTTCTCACTATTGGGGTCATGACCTTCGATTAATCAATTCATTCCTGTACTTGGGGGTATTTTCTATATAAACTCATTCAGCTAAGATCAATTTCATCACAAAAATTCACAATCGTCCTAATATTTAGTTAAGGAAAGAACCAGTATCAACCATCATCAATGGCCCATCAACATACCATTTCAGGTCTTGTTGGGAAACTTATTACTGAATCGGAGGTTAACTGCAACGCCGACAAATATTACCAAATATTTAAGCACCATGAAGACCTTCCAAGCGCAATCCCTCATATTTACACTAGCGTCAAAGCTGTCGACGGACATGGAACTACTTCTGGTTGTGTCAAGGAGTGGTGCTACATTCTCGGTATGCTTTAGATGTATAATTCATTGTCTTATTTTATCTTCATATCCCGAGCTTATACTTTGTTTAGGGTTATATTAATGTGTTTGTCTATGCAGAGGGGAAACCACTTACTGTCAGGGAGAAAACTACGTACACTGATGAAACGAGGACGATAACTCATAGTGGAATAGAAGGAGGCATGATGAAGGATTATAAGAAGTTCGATGCAACACTTGTAGTTAAACCAAAGGCTAATGGACATGGAAGCATCGTGACCTGGATAGTGGATTATGAGAAGATTAATGAGGGTTCTCCGGTTCCCTTTGACTATCTAGCTTTTTTCCAGCAAAACATCGAAGACTTGAACTCTCACCTCTGCGCTTCTGATTAAATTATCATTGGGTATGTCCACCGGAAGCACATGCAACGACGAACATCAGTGTTCTGCGTGTATGGTGTGTGATAATAAAGTCTATATGTGGAGTCTCCACTAGACCTAGTATCTATAATAAATGCGTGGGTACTTTAATGCATGTGTGGTTTGTTTCATTTCTTTGTGTTGTCGAGTGTTATTCGTCTACTTCCTGTGATTGCTATGAATAATCATACATGGCATACGATCATGTTTGTGTTGTGTTAATCGATTAATATAAGATCATGTATTATCTAAGTCATTTGGATTTATTAGGCCAAGCACTATCTTCTTTCGCTTTGCTATAGCTTAATTGTATTATGCTTTAATATGGAGAATTTGCTTGGCTTAGTTAGTAATTGTATTATTCTTTAATACGGAGAATTCGCTTGGCTTAGCTAATTTGGAGAATTTGTTCCTCCTTTAGGCTAAGGGATGCCTCATGGAAACTCATGTGAAATGGATATGCAGTTTCCGTTTTGTGGTTATCCGTGACATGTTATACGGATACTGAGTTTGGTTATCCGTTTTTTTACTCCTATTTTCATTTTTGAACTTACTTTTTGATCTTATGCCACGTCAAAGTCAATTTCCGTGGAGAAAATAGTGCCACTATGGGTGACGAGATATCAATAAAACCATTGTACTGGAAAAAGTGAATCTTATATATATCCACCGCCTAGTACGGTAATACTCATTTTGTTTCACCTATAGTGCAGACAAGAAGTAGGATGATCGATTCCCACTACTCGAAGGGTTGGTTTCCCCATTTACTTCGATCTCCTCTATTGATAACGATTCTGCTACTTGAACAACTCTGTAACAGCTGAATGCCAGCAAAGATGACGTGGCAAACTATGTGGCAGATAGTTATTTTTCTTTTTTATCCACCGCAAACAAAAAAAAACTTATTCTTATCGGAAAATCCGGACTATACAGAGTTTTCTAGGAATCTCGTCAAGATTTCATCATGGGGTTCTTCATGATTGCTCATCCGGATTAAGGAATTTTTTATACTACTCCTTGAATAAAAAAAAAAAATCCAATCACTTCATGATCGCTTATCCATATTAAGGAATACGCTCAAACAGATTAAGGTAGTCAAAAACGGTATGTTTGTTCTCAAGAACTTGAAACTAGATGGTTGTTTGAAACAACATTTGGGGCATAAGATTGAGATTTATAAATTTAAAATTCACGATTAAACTAATCAATTTATGCGGGAAAAAGCTTGCGATCAATTTATAGCTAAATTGGGGTAAAAGCCTAACAGTCTGTATATGGAAAACTTTTGAATTTTTCTGCATATCATAATGCTAAGTGCCTCTTTACGTAACTTCATCTCATTAGACCAATTAAACCAGTTGATTTCAAAACTATAATAGCTTTTCAAATTTGAAGTTTTGATCGTTTTGGGCTGTATAGATGGTGGAGTTATGATTAGGGTTTAAGAATTGATACTCCAATCATCAAGTATAAACGAACCCTGCAATATAATGGATACTTCATGTAGTTACTGGTTGCAGTAAGTAAATAAGAAGAGGCCAAGACGAAAAATCAGTGATTCTCTGATGTCTACATACATATCCGATGGCCACATCATAGTTTGCGGTCAATATAAGTTCATGACATTTTCTGTTAATTTCTTTGCCTATTTTTAATATTTGTGGTGTACGGATGTCTCCGGTACTTGCGCAGTATAAGATCTTTTACTTTAATTTGACGAATACACTTTGTTCATTTTTTTATGCTTTTACAGTCAAACTACATCCTAGTGGCAGGGTTTGGAGAGCTCTTGCAGTATGAGCCTGCAGAGGCATATGATCAGTAAACAAGGCATGGAGTAGGTATGAGATGGAAGTATCGCTCTATGTAGTCAATATCGGCCGGTACGGCCGATATTTCGGATATCGGTCCCAGAGGATACGATAACCACAATATCGGCGAAACGGTATTCCAACGATAATATCGGCCGATACAATCTAATATCGGGGAAATTTCGGATTTTTTTTTTTTTTTTTTAAGTTGAACTTGTTTAATTTGAACTTCTATTTAAACTTTAAAGTTGTCGAAGTTACTCTCATGTTTATAGTTTGAACTTCTTTTTCTAGTTTGAACTTGTTTATTTATCATTTTAGGCAGTGAACTTTATAGTTATTGAAATTACTCTTGTGTTTTTGATAAAATTGATGGGAGCTATAAAATTATAGTCTCTAAATTTGGAACCGATATTATAACGATAATATCCCCGATATAAAATCGTACCCCTGTATCCTTCCTGGCCGATACAAACCGATATCCGATATTAACTACATTGGTGTCGCTGCCTTCCGAAACTTCTTTGGAGGCTTCCCTTGCTATTTCGTGAAATCCACCGTTTAATTTCCGTTTAAGGAAGTGTTAGGGTAATTCATTTTTGCTTAATATTATCTTTAATTTTTGTTTCTTTGTTGAAGGACTTGCTTGCTTAATATTACTTTCAATCTCTGTTTCTTTGTTCTGCAGGATCTAAAGGAGTAAACTTGAAGGTGAAAGTTCCCCCCTTTTTTTTTTTTTTTTTTTTTTTTTGTATTACTTTTAGTCTCTTTTGGGTTATTTGTTTCTTTGATTAAGGACCGATTTTGCTTTTAATTGCTTGTTTTCTTTGTTTTGCAGGATCCAAAGGATTAAACTTTCTGGTGAAATTTCCCCTCTTTTTCTTTGTATTCACTACTGTGATTAAATAAATTAAATTTGTTTTTCTTTAGTTTCAATTTCTTAGGGTTTACTGGAAAATTATATTTTCTTTAATTTTTAAGGGTTTGTGTTTTGGATTTCATGTTGTTTAATTTCTTAGGGTTTGTGTTATGGATCTGTGGTCTAGAAACGAAATCTAAATATGGGTTTCTGTTGATGGAACTTGATATTGTGGTTTGAGCTTTCAATTTCTTAGATTTGAGCTAAGAATTTCTAATTTAGGTTTGAGTTTTATCTGTTTTGTACAAATATTGTGGGTTTATGAAATTTCTTACTTTATGATTGTGTTTGTGTTGTTGTCTCTAATTTTCGTTGAATGGGAAAGCATGAGAAAAGGCTCAGATTTTTCAGTTTGGTGTCCTGAGCTAAGTGATTATTGGATCGTCTTTGAGATTTTATTTAACCGAGACTTAGTCATGTGTGTTCTGCAGTTCATAAACGGTTTGCACAACTATAAGTCTTGGATATCAAAGTTGGGTTCGTCGTTGCAGGTGTGTAATCTTTTCAATGATCACATGTTCTCCATTCAGACTCCACATTTTTCATAATCTAAATTGATTTCGGCAGTGATGATCATTACACGCTCTATGCCGTTATGCTCTCTGAAAATTCTTGATTGAGAGAGCTGAAATATATCTGAGCCTACTTAGATTTATATATTTTTGTTCATGTGTGTAAAGATTTATGGTATGAATTAGATTGTTAATTGAGAAGCCTATGACGATGTAATCCAATTAATTGAGATGTAGTGGAACTGAGACCCTGTTTGCATGGAGAACCCCTTGGGGAAACTGCATTCAATAGTGGATCTAACTGAGGCATTATGTTACTTTTCTGATGGATCTAGATGCTGATTTATCAAAATGAAGAAAGATGAAACACTGACAATAGTGTATTGCATGATTCTCCGTTTAAAACCTGTTAAAGGAAGAATTAACCCAGACTTAGTCATGTGTTTTGTTCAATTAAAATATAACGGTGTTGATGGTGGTTTTTAGTTTAGGGTTAAAATAGTAAACCACTAAACCTAAACCATGAAACCATGCTGATGTCACAACATTTAAAGTAACAAGCATTTATTAGGCACATTTCAAGCCAAAACCGCAAACATTTAATGTGTCTCTAAAATAATTCACCTAGCCCAAGCTATCTTTTTCAAATTAGGCCCAAGCTAGTTACGACAAGACAAACCCTAATTACCAAGTGTGCCAATGGCAAATCATGCTATCCACACCACTCGCCCTTGACCCTAGCCATGCTATTTGCATATCATGCCATACGCCCACATCAATGCCAAGCAAACCAAAGCATGAAAACCATGCTAGCCGCACCTCTGTGCCAATGGAAAATCATGCCAGCCAAACCAAACCTATCCAAGCTATCCACGCCATGCAAAACGTACTTTGCCTTGGCCCTAGCCATGCTAGTCACGTCATACCAGGATAAACGCCCTTGTTTTAGCGCTAGCCATGCCATATGCCCAAGGAAAACCCTTGGCCCCACATACCAAGCCTAACCACACCCTAGCCGCGCCATCCTATTGGACTTCCCTACGCAGCCACCAAAACAAATGCGTGCAATGATTAACGGTTTCCCTTCAACCCAGGAGGAAATCCTAGCCATCCAAGGTGACTAGACAACACATGGTAACCTTTGGACCGAAAACCTAAGTTTGGCCATGCAAACCCGTGCCATGCCAACCTAGCCTCGCCATCACATTGGCCCTGACTACGCGGATACCAAAATTAAGGCGCGTAACGATCAATGGTTTCCCCTCCTCTCAAGATACAAAATCTTGACCGTCGAGGGTCACCAAGCTAGCAAGTTTCCCGAGATTGACTTGCCAAGCCACAACAACGTTCAACATGTTTTCCAAAAACATTCGAGACATCAACACAAACTGGGGGATCCTCTTTGGGTATTGGTTTGGCGTTTTACAACGTGCGGCGTACACTACGCTCGTCATAAGGGTGAGGCGGTTAGTAAATGCGGGAAGTTATGTGTGACGCGTTCATGGGACATAAAGTACATGCGTGAACAACTTTATGGGACATCAATTCCATAACGTTAGCAGTTTCATGAAAACCAGTTTCATGCGTTAACCACTTTATGGACATCAATTCCATGCATACGTTTACCACCTCCTCCCATTTACTTCCCCACTCCTTAATGAGACCAGGGTACGATTTTACTCCAACTTGTATAAATAGGTCTTACCTATTTCCATTGAAGAACAAGTTCATACGGGAGATACAACACTCAGAAATACTTACTTGCTAGCTCACCTTGTTAGATCTCTCTCTTTTCTGATAACAAGTCGTAGTAACCCAACTACTATTCCAAAATCAACTATTCTGGTCTCACCATTTTCCTTGCTTCCCTCCTCAAAACCAACCCATTCTCCTCCACTTTGTGACCGAAGCAAGTACGGAACGGCCATTTCTTGGTTTAGGCTGGACTTGTACAAATTGATCTCTCGAACTTAAAGTACTCCTTGCGGTACATTGTTTAGGGTTTCAATTGTTTCTCACCCGTACACACTTGAAATTACCAAAATCAACAAAAACTATTTTCACCTATAAACAATTGGCGACCACGGGGGAGGTTCGATCTTCGATTCTGATGTCAAATTTCGGCCGTCGATCTTGTTCTTGAGCGAGACATCAATAAGGTAGCGGAAGACGATCCACCCGACTCGATTACCGACGACTCGATTATCGGTCGAGGAGATGACAAGGGATAACTGGGGACTTCCCAGAGGTTAGAAGCAAAATGATCCTCCCAACGATTAACGGCTCGGTTATCGACATTCGATAACGACCAGGGACTTTCCACAATCACGGCGGTGCTTCCCATAAAACTCGGTCTTGCACCCGGAAGGTTCCCTATTCGTCGGTCACCTAAAAAACCAAGTAACTCCTACCTAGACGAGATACGTGGTTTGGTTTTTAAAGTTTTCACTAGAATGATAAAACCAATAGCCATATTATGTTTCACCCCCATGTCATCTACCAACACACGGTTCCATGGTTTTCTCTGGATGTTTGTGTCACTTTCAATCATAACAAAAAAAAAAACTCCTAAAAAATTCATTCCAAAAAGAATAACCCAAATCCGACAACGTAACATTTATCTATCAACCCAAGAAATCCAAAAAATGAAAAACCATAAACCAGGGGATTTGTTTGCCTTTCAAAAAAAAAAAGTCACCTACCCGTACGTGCCTACTTTGCACCACAATGATTACCTGTCACTATTAGCAGACGTTACTATGGTGACATTCGAAGTATTATTTATGATGAAGTATTTCCACAAGTTTATGAAAGGCATACGCATGGCTAGGGTTTACACCGGTTGAGAAGAAAAATATTTTTACAGATTTATGGAAGGTATACCTATGGCTATGGTTTTCACCAGCACAAGAAAATAAGAAAACAAATTGAAAGAAAAACGCTGGAGTACATAGATGGAATATGCTTTTCCACTTTGTCACTACCGCGCTACCGCTAACACCATGATGTGATAACAAAGATACGAGGTATGAATGGGAGCCAATCCCTTTCATAAGCGTAACACTTTTTGGAATTTGAATAACGAAAGGATTTCCTATTTGAGATACGTATGGGAAGAGGCATCTGGGACCACAAGAACAAGTCTACGCCACGCCAAGCCATGAAGCATCGTGCCAAGCCAACACCGAGCCAAGCCAACGGTCCGTGCCATGCACAACCAACAGTCCATGCCGTACCAAAATCCAAGTCAGCGCCCATTCCAAGCCGACCCAGTGCTATCCAGACGCGCTTACCAGACTCGCTTGCCAGATGCGCTAACCAGACGCGTTTACTCTAGCTTGCTAGACGTTCTTTCCAGGCAACGCTTTCCAGAAGTGCGTACCATACGTGTTTTCCAGACGCGCTTACCAGCTGCACTTTCCAGACGTGCTTACCAGACACTCTTATCAGACCCACATGTCAGGCACACATGCCGCACGCGTATGCCAGCCGTAATATCACACCCTGCTCTAACAACGACATCCTTCCGAGCGCTAACATCTTGCGCCCTTCTAGTGCCATCTTCCCCATTCCACAACCAGTCAAAGCAGCACCATCCTCACCCTTTGAAACAACGCCATGGCTACAGCACTTTGTGATCAAAACCATGCCATCTCTGCACGATACACTTACGATCACCAGAACCAGAGCTGCTTCCGCCACCCCAACGGTTCTTCAAGCATGACATCTCCAACCATCACCAGAGACGCTACTCCATCATCATGGAAAGATACTGGAAGATCCGGAAGAATCCGACCTCCTCTTACCACTGTTGATTTGATGAAAATACAAAAGACACTTCAGCAGGACGTGCGTTTATAGATGAAGAGGCTCACGTTTCTCTTGAACGCCCAGTAGAAGGGGATAACAACTCCAATTTCATCACACGTAAAGATTATGAACGACTTCTCCAAAATCTAAAGCAAAGGAAATTAGCAACCCACTTGAGTTCACAAAGACCCTCTTCCCGTCAGGACCTGCATGATGGGAACTTGGCCCACAAAGTCGTAAAGTCTATCATGAAACAGTTATGTGAAATTCTATATTTCTCCAAGGCATAACGTCAAGACATATTTTCATCCTTCAACCGCACTGCATCAGGAAAGTAACCATTTCCAGACAGGGAAGCCGTTCCCAAACCCCAACCTCTATGGGAAAGCACGATTGATATATGGAACTAGGGACTCCTAACCACTTTCCACTTAATGAGACCAGGGTACGTTTTTACTCCGACTTGTATAAATAGGTCTTACCTATTTCCATTGAAAAACAAGTTCATACGGGAGATACAACACTCATAAATACTTACTTGCTAGCTCACCTTGTTATATCTCTCACTTTTCTGATAACAAGTCGTAGTAACCCAATTACACTTCCAAAATCAACTATTCTGGTCTCACCACTTTCCTTGCTTCCCTCCTCAAAAGCAACCTATTATCCTCCACTTTGTGACCGAAGCAAGTACGGAACGGCCATTTATTGGTTTAGGCTAGACTTGTACAAATTGATCTCTCGAACTTAAAGTACTCCGTTGCAGTACATTTTTTAGGGTTTAAATTTTTTCTCACCCGTACACACTTGAAATTACCAAAATCAACAAAAACTATTTTCACCTACAAATAATTGTACCACATCGGGAGGTTCGATCTTTCAGTTACGATGTCATATTTTGACCGTCGATCTCGTTCTTCGACCCAGACGTTAATATGGTATAGGAAGACGATCCACTACGACTCGATTCTGAACGACTCGATTATCGATCGAGGACACGACAAGGGATGATGGGGACTTCCCGAGAGGTTAGAAGCAAAATGATCCACCCGAGGCATCAACGGATCGATTATCGGCGACTCGATGCGACTAGGGACTTTCCACAATCACCGGCGGTTCTTCCCATAAAACTCGGTCTTACACCCGGAAGGTTCCTATTCATCGAAGACCTAAAAAACCAAGTAAGTCCTACCTAGACGAGATACGTGGTTTGGTTTTTCAAGTTTTCACTATAATGATAAAACCAATAGCTATATTATGTTTCACCCCCATCTCATCTACCAACACACGGTTCCATGGTTTTCTATGTATGTCTGTGTTACTTTCAATCATAACAAAAAAAAAAAAAACTACTAAACAATTCATTCCAAAAAGAATAACCCAAATCCGTCAACGTAACATTTATCTATCAACCCAAGAAATCCATAAAATGAAAAACCATAAACCAGGCGCTTTGTTTGCCTTTCAAAAAAAAAAAGTCACCTACCCGTACGTGCCTACTTTGCACCACAATGATTACCTGTCACTATTAGCAGACGTTACTACGGTGACATTCGAAGAATTATTTATGATGAAGTATTTCCACAAGTTTATGAAAGGAATACCCATGGCTAGGGTTTACACCGGTTGAGAAGAAAAATATTTTTACAGATTTATGGAAGGCATACCTATGGCTATGGTTTGCACCAACACAAGAAAATAAGAAAAACAATTGAAAGTGAAACGCTGGAGTATATAGATGGAATATGCTTGTCCACTTTGTCACTACCGCGCTACCGCTAACACCAGGAGGTGATAACAAAGATATGTGGTAAGAATGGGAGCCAATCCCTTTCATAAGCGTAACACTTTTTGGAATTTGAATAAAGAAAGGATTTCCTGTTTGAGCTACGTATGGGAAGAGGCAACTGGGCCCGCAAGAACAAGTTTGCGCCACGCCAAGCCAGCACCGATCCAAGCCAACGGTCCGTGCCATGCCTAGCCAACGGTCCACGCCGTACCAAAATCCAAGTCATCGCCCATTCCAAGACGACCCAGTGCTAGCTAGACGCGCTTACCAGACTCGGTTACCAGATGCGCTAACCAGACGCGCCTACCAGTCTAGCTTTCCAGACGCGCATGCTAGACGTGCTTGCCAGACGCGCTTTCCAGACGCACTTACCATACGTGTTTTATAGACGTGCTTTCCTGATACACTTTCCAGACGTGCTTACCAGACACTCTTATCAGACCCACGTGTTTAGTACCAAATGAATATCACACCCTGTGCTAACAGCTTGGATCCTTACAACGCTAACATCTTGCACCCTTCCAGCGCCATCTTCACCACTCCACAACCAGATAAAGCAGCACCATCCTCACCCTTTGAAACAACACCATGGCTCCAGCACTTTGTGATCAAAACCGTGCCATCTCTGCACGATACACTTATGATCACCAGGACCAGAGCTGCTTCCGCCACCCCAATGGTTCTTCAAGTATGGCATCTCCAACCGTCACCAAAGACGATACTCTACCATCCGGAAAAGATACTGGAAGATCTGGAAGAATCCGACCTCCTCTTACCACTGTTGATTTGATGAAAAGACAACATACACTTCATCAGGACGTGCGTTTATAGATGAAGAGGCTCGCGTTTCTCTTGAACGCCTGTAGAATGGGATAAGCACTCCAATTTCATCACATGTAAAGATTATAAACAACTTCTCCAAAATCGAAAGCAAAGGAAATTAGCAACCCTCTTGAGTTCACAAAGACCCTATTCCGTCCGGGACCTGCGGGATGGGAACTTGGCCCACAAAGTCGTACATCCTATAATGAAACAATTATGTGAAATTCTATATTCCTCCAAGGCATAACATCAAGACATATTTTCATCCTTCAACCGCACTTCATCAGGAAAGCAAGCATTTCCAGACACGGGAAGCCATTCCCAAACCCCAACCTCTCTGGAAAGCACGATTGATAGATGGAACTAGGGACTCCTAACCACTTTCCACTTTAATGGGGTCCCACTTTACATCACACTGCTTAACGACCTCTCCAGCGGCTCTGCTTCAATGTTTGCTTCGGCAGGGGCTCCGCTTTAACATTCGCTCCAACAGCCGCTCCGCTTCGGCATTCTCTACATAAGATGCTCTAGGATCCGAAGACGAAACTCCGGCGTTCTACTCCATAAGTTTCAATATCCTCTCAAAGAGCCGAAGCTACTTCAAAGCCGCTTCTTCCTACAAAGGGTCGTACCACCACGCTCCCCATGTTAAGGAACATAGTCAGCCAGCCCACATTCATAGTCATGGCCACCTTTTAATCCATCTCGGAAAAACTCGTGGTCTTGGAAAGTTTGATCGCTTACGCATCCAGCCAATGAATCCCACACGATTCCTTCCAACCTACGTTGTGACCACGACAATGTAGTCTCTCCTGATTATATCTCCTACCAAGAATTGTTGTCACTCATTTGTTAATGCCAGTCAGAGGTTCACCAACCAAAAATCAGTGCCCACAACAAGATCATCACTCTCTGTCTAGAAGATGCCTACAACACTTTACAAGGACGCGGTGGATCCCAAGCACTTTCGGAAGAAACAACTTCGAAACTAAAGAAGTGTGTGGTAGGGGACTGCTCATCGCAGTCCATCCTGATGACCATCAAAGATTCATGAGATACCTCCAGAGACATGATTAAAACATTTTCCCGAAGGAGCGGAGGGAGCCACGATAAACAACATAATTACTCTCTTATTTTTACCACTTTACTATCCAGAGTATTTCATCCACGTGATATTACGAGTATCCCATCGTCACATCCGTCAGTACAATAAGCTTATATCAAATCTCGTGGTCATGGATTCAAGGAAATGCAATGAAAGTAGGCTACACATGGGGACTACCAAAGCCACGGAACGCCTTCACCTCCATCAACCAGGTTATTTACGATTTCAACATCATCATTGTCGGCGTTTTACAAGCGTAAGAATTTCTCAACATGAAGCCGTACATGTGCATCGAAGACTCCAAAATCACACCACGAGAGATATATTCGCATGTTCGGTAGTGCCATCAGATCTAACGAAAATATATAACTTGGGACTGCTCACCGCATCCCACCATACGGTAGTCCAACATTCGAAGGTGGTTTAATGAATGTTTCTTGGAACAAAGTCCTTGAAGACTTGATAGCGAGAAAGTTGGCAATGAAACATATCCCAAATCATATATTTCATCTAGTGATCCTGAATATTTCGACCATACAAGCATCCAAAACATACTGTCATCTCGATCAGAAGGTCCAAGCACTAAACAACCTAAAATCAAGGATGAACCGACAACGGAACTACATCCATCCGTCCAAAGAATGCAATGGAGTTTGGTAAATTTTGGAATCCACTTGAGAGATACTGCAGAGACGAAAGCACGGTTCCAAACGAGTAACGAGAAAATAGAGGAAGGTCAATACCTCTTTTCATACGGATGGAGTTTTTAGAATTTGCACTGAGAATAAACTTTCCTTCTTTCTCCATGAATGGGAATAGATGACTCGGCGCGACTATGCCACCTCGGGCCCATAACATCCCTCCTGATTTTCACCGTCGGGCCGTTTTCACCGCCTAAGAGAGCTCGAAACCTAAATATTCCAGGCGTCGGGAGATGGAGAATTCATTTCGTGTCCGATAAAGGGGCGTACGGTCAAAACCAAAGTCTGTATGCGGATTATACATTGATTCTAGTAAAGGGTGCTAATTAGGGTTTCAGAGTGTCAAACCCTAAACCGTAAGCTCTTCCCTTGCAAGCGCTTCCCTTCTAAAGCACTTCCCTTACCAGCGTCATGCCTTGAAAAAGCTCTTTACAGAGCGTCCCACACCGTTCCATGCCCGTCGGTGCTAATGGGTCCCTTTCATGCCAAGTCCATGATAGCAGCTCCGCCTCGCATTCCAAAGACTAGCCCTGAAGACACCCATTCATACCAGGATTTGTGCAAAGCTACCAGATGAAAGGATTGCGGATCCTACCTACCTCTCGAAAAATATTTTAGAATAAGGAAAGAATTCCATGTTAAAGCAGCGCAAGAAGAAAGGCAATAGGTCCCATAAGGGTAATCCTTTCCCCCTGCCAAGACATCAATCCATTGCCACAACCACACCACACCCTAGCCATTCGTGTACGTCTCGTCTCCCAAGGCCACACTATGCCAAGCCGCTTTCTCCACCGACGCGACCTATCATACACGCAACGTTTGCCTTACCAAGACCACACCACCTCTTGGCCCCTCGAGCCAATCCGTCCAATTGCGTCGCCTTCCAAGACCACGCCCATTTGCCTTGGAGATGTATAACCAGACCAAGCCGGTAAATTTTGTCTCACCACTCCACAGTCTGCATTCCAAGTACAACTTACGCAGGACCGCCAACACGGGAAGCCAAAACTCTCTTTACCACCCAAAAAGGTTAGTCGGATTCTCCTAACCATATTTGCAATAATTTACACCTCGATCCTGTCCTTATCTGTCACCATCATATTCTTACCTCGCAACAAGGAACCTGTTCCGAGCTAAGCAGGGGACTTAATGTTGATGGTGGTTTTTAGTTTAGGGTTAAAATCGTAAAACATTAAACCCTAACACAAAGTGATGTCACAACATTTAAGGTAACAAGCATTTACTAGGCACATTTACTGAAACTTTTAATGTTCCTCTAAAATAATTACCGGGGTATGTTTTTTAAATTAGGGTTACGACAATCCTAACCCTAATTCCCACGTGTGCCAATGGAAAATCATGCCAGCTACACCGACCGATTGTCATATCATGCCTGCCACACCGACCTCGCCAAAGCATGCCAACCATGCAAGCCGCACATCTGTGCCAATGGAAAATCATGCCAGCCACACCGACCGCGCAAAAGCATGCCAACCATGCTATCCGCACCTCCGTGCCAATGGTAAATCATGCCAAGCCAAAATCGCACCTGGCCCAAGCTAGTCACGCCATGTACCTATGGCTACCCCTTAGCCCCATATTCCAAGACAAAACCTCACCTAGCCCAAGCTAGTCACGTAATGCGCCTATGGCTACCCAGTGGCCCCACATGCCAAGCCAAAACCGCACCTAGCCCTTGTATGGGGATAGGTAGCTTTCTCCTTGAACCTTCCTTAGTGAATAGCTATCGGGCTTTTACTCTTTGGTCGGTGTCACCGAGGCTTTGAACTGTCAGTTTTTAAGTGTAAACCAAAACAACAACTATCACACAATTTATTTCCTCACCAAGTTGGTTCTCATGGTTGTGTTCATTTCGGGCCTGAATAATTCCTGGAATTCATGAAGCGCTTTTAGATGAACCTAGCCTATCAAAGGTTATGACCGGAAGCGGCCACACTTCTCACTTCACATAGGTGATATCCTATTAAGAGTATCCTGCCATACCATATTTGGAATTTCCAAATCTTAGGAATCAGTAAAAGAAATGCTTATCCTTGACCATGCGACATGCTGCACTGTCTCATCATAGGAATGGGTAGAAACATATCTAGAGTTATGTTCCCAATTGCTTCTTGTGAATCGTTCTTAATTTCTGTTTTCCCGTTGAACCTAGATCTTGGGATCTCCAGTCAACTAGGTTGGGTTTCCCTTAATACAATTCGTACCTATAGGTTTTAAGACCATTCCCCTCGATGATGCATTTATAATCCCTCTCTTGAATTTGTATCATTTGTCGACTTGATACAATTCTCAAACATTAGTTCCTTTATATGTGCACATTTGAGAGCAATTGTTTTATGGTACTACGTCGACGATTTATTTATCGACACATATAATACTCAAACTATGTGCTATTTCCAATATGTGAATACTTTGGCCATAAGTATACATTCATGGAAATTACAATGTCACTCTTACTTTTTCTCCGGCTTTGCATCCAAAGCTTCCGAGTCCACGTTTGGTTAATTTCCATGCTATCACATTTTCCTTTTCTACTGCGCACACAGTTTCTTGTTGATGACTTTAAGTCATCCATGTCTAAGATTCATTTTGCATATTTCGGTACCCTCACATTTTGACGAATCTATCAATATAACACTCATTATATAACCGCCCCCATAATTATGCGGTACTGGTTTAATTCATCATATAATGTCAGTGAGTAGAAACACTACTTTGCTTTTGTCTTAGATAAACCTTTGCAAACAAATAAAATACAAACTTCATTTGACTACATCTCTAACCAAATGTGCTCCCAATCAAACATAAGTCTGGCATTACTATAATCCAAAGCCTTAACCCAAGGAAGGGCTAGGGATACCCCCATAGCTGACATCAAACTTTAATTATTCATACGTCCATGGTATGAAATCACAATGGGTATATATAGATATTTAATCCACACATGCATGACTGGATCTTCTTACGTTATTAAATCTTCATTGACCCAATACCAAAGAAACTCAAAACCATACTGGTTAACAAGAATAGTTCTCAATTACTAATCAACCAACCGTTGATCATGACACCATGAGGTATGAATACAGAGTGACAAGAAGAAACATAATCATACACACTTTCTCCCACATTTCATGGCTATTTCCAGTAGGTCATGGGACCACAATATCCGTAAGCAATCGGACATCTAATTTCCAATTTGAATTCATGGAGTTCATAGGGCCCTCCAATGAGGAAATGACTAAAAGTGTGACTGAAAAGTGAAAAAATTCTAAAAGTGCGACTGATCCCGAATATCTTCCAAAAGTGTGACTGATTTTACCTAATACCCAAGGTACCCTTTTATAGCCCGATGAGGCATGAATATAGAGTGACAAGAAGAAACATAATCATACACACTTTCTCCCACATTTCATGGCTATTTCCAGTAGGTCATGGGACCACAATCTCCGTAAGCAATCGGGCATCTAATTTCCAATTTGAATTCATGGAGTTCATAGGGCCCTCCAATGAGGAAATGACTAAAAGTGTGACTGAAAAGTGAAAAAATTCTAAAAGTGCGACTGATCCCGAATATCTTCCAAAAGTGTGACTGATTTTACCTAATATCCAAGGTACCCTTTTATAGCCCGATGAGGCATGAATACAGAGTGACAAGAAGAAACATAATCATACACACTTTCTCCCATATTTCATGGCTATTTCCAGTAGGTCATGGGACCACAATCTCCGTAAGCAATCGGACATCTAATTTCCAATTTGAATTCATGGAGTTTATAGGGCCCTCCAATGAGGAAATGACTAAAAGTGTGACTGAAAAGTGAAAAAATTCTAAAAGTGCGACTGATCCAGAATATCTTCCAAAAGTGTGACTGATTTTACCTAATACCCAAGGTACCCTTTTATAGCCCGATGTCTACATATCGCGTAAGGATGTCTAAATATTTATAGTTGATGTCTACACATTATACCTGATCTCCCCATATATATGGCATGATGTCCACATATTTTATGAATATGTCCGATGTATAGACATCAGAACATGGATTCTACATTTATCCAACATATGATTATGCCTAGATTCTGGATGTCTATATACAATATCTACGCATCGGATAATATTCATGGTGGGGTATCAGTGCCCGATATGTACACATCCTTACGCGATGTGTACACATCCTTACCCGATATGTGGACATCTGAGGACAAAATCCGGTATTTCCGTAAAATACTAGGGCATATATGTCCGTTGACCGGTCACGGTCACACTTTTGGAAGGATTTCAAATTTGGTCACACTTATGGAATTTTTTCACTTTTCAGTCACACTTTTATGTAAAGTCCCCAATGAGGAAATGGATTGTGATGGTAAGAAAAGTCAAGGCAGACTACGCTTATTATAATACCACAATATTGACCGTTCCCGCCTTTCAACCACAGCCAGCTAGGCACCAATAAATCTGGATATGAAATGTATTCCCACATTGATTAACCCACTAATCAAAATATGTTAGATTTCTGATCTGAAAATTTCTTTGGTGTAGCAACAACACAAACTAAATTTTCCGTCTGGCTAATTTTTTATGTACCACTGAAGGTTACAAAACATAGCATTTCCAAGGACTGTTCCTAGTATATAAGAATCAAATCAGAATTCTTAAACAAAACCAATTAGAAAGTTTAGATGTTTTTACATCAATCACTTTCTCACACAAATTCACACCCATTCTCGCACAGCCTTAGTTGCTCTCTCACTTGAACGAGAGAATCACGGGTACTGTGTCAGTATCCACAAGGGAGAACGGAAGACCATTTGAGAAAATTGCATTTTGAGAATTTGAAATCACCTCAAATTAACAAGGCTTGAGAGCAAAAAAGCAGTCACAATAATTGGTCTCTAACTGCCATGTTAATTCAAATCATTTCACTTAAAACAACTGTGAAGAAAGTGAAAGGTGCTTCCTCGAATGGTTGCCTTTCCACTTTCGGTAAATGATGACATGCCACGATCAACACTTACAATGCATATTCATTTTTGACTGGATACATTCCATCAGAATTTGAGTACAACCCAATCAATCCAAAGTTGTATACTGTTGAGTAACAGTGGCTTTTCAACTGCCTCTTCTTTACAGTCAGTGGCATCCTTTTAGGAATTCAATTGCCAACTCTGAAATTTGATGTGATCGTTATTTTTGTAGATACATCTTCTCCACTTTGACTCAAACCATCATGTGAAACAAAGCATTATTCGGCTAAGCGACCAAATAAATCGCATCTTCGTTTCTGTTCAAGAGTCAACTCAGAGCACATACCATTTTCCTACAAAATGGTTTATGAAGGATGGACAAAGACGCATCTCCTTGAAGAGGGATGCGTCTGTAACTACTTGAAAACCGTTAGAAAATTTCAAAGAACAGAGAGGAGGTCAACCGTTTTTATTTTCATTTTCCACACTTTGATAAGAAGTGAATAGGTAGTATCGGCACAAATATGGCTCGTCACCCCGCTATCAATCTACCATTCACGAGAATTTCAACCAAATTGACTTCACTACCGTCATATTTATGCAAGGAAGTGGTTCGGTTGATTCCATTGTTAACTGTGTAAGAACTTCCAAAATACTTTGTTAGGAAACAAGGCACACACTGAGACGACACGGACGGAGAGTTCCGTATGTTAACGATAAAATGGAAAATGAAAATCCAGAAGGGACGAAAATAGTTTAAACTACTGTAGAAGAAACCTTTCAAACGCGACCCTAAGTGGGGTTCATAAAATTCAGCCTTGAATTTGAGTAATCCAGCGAGATGGAAATTTGAACAGTAAGCCACCAAGATCTCAACAAGTAATAAAGACAAACCAATTGAATTTCTAATCACATCTGCAAGCCACTAATCATAGCCTATATTTATTTATTTTTGAGGAGAAAGGTTAAAATGTATTAAAAAAAAATGCAATTGATTGCAAAGATTGACAACTGGCCAAAATTTCCTTCCCCTATTTCTACCTCTTCTTATTTTCCAAGCTTCCATTTGCATTATAATGCTTCCCCTTGTCCATTGGTTTACCCATCTTTCTTTTCTCTTATAAACCTCCATGACCATTTAGCCAATAAATCTTTGTTAGTGAGTTTAAGTTTCTAATTGTAGCCCCAAATGAAGTAGTTCCCAAAATTCCTGGATTATTGCTTTTGAATCTTGTGTCTATCAATTCTCCTGTAATGAGAATGTTTTCCAAGATCTATTTTTCTGAAATAAAAGCACCTTGATTTTCTGAGATCAATTTAGGTAGAACTGATTTGAATCTATTTGAGAGAACTTTTGAGATGACTTTGTATACACTGCTGACTAGACTGATTGGTCTAAAGTCTTGAGGATTACCCACTTGCTCTTTTTTTGGGATTAAGATGATGAAGGAACAATTAGTCCTCCAATCCAATTTTTGTTGCTCTTAAAATTCAGATTTCACTGCCATAAAGTCTTTTTGGATCACAACCCAAGCAAATTTTTAGAATTCCATATTATACCCATCTGTACCTGGAGATTTATTGTTCTATAATATTTTAATGACATTCCATACCTCTTATTCCTCTATTTTCCTTTTTACCCAAATGCTTTCACCTTCAGTAATTTTTGAGAAAAAATATTCAATTAATTGAGGTCTTATTTTGTTCTTGTCTTGAAATAGATTGCATAAATAAGATGAAATCTCCTCCTTAGTATCTTCTTGACAAAAATTGTCCTCCCCATTTATCACCAACTTCTGGACTATGTTTCTTCTACTTTTTCCATTTGCTAAGCTATGAAAGTATCTTGTATTAGCATCTCTTTCTTTAAAATGCAGAGTTTTGTCCCTGGACATCCATTTTCTTGCATTGTCTAAATTCATCTTATTTAGGTTAACTCTGCACTGCACCCTTTCATTGAATTTTTGCTGATTTAGTTCTCCATTCTCTTTCAAATCATTTAACTGATCGATGGTCATAGTCAATTCATGTTTCTTTTCCTCCAGTTTTCCATAAGTTACTTTACTCCACCTTTTCAAAAAGAACTTCAAGTTTTGCAGCTTCATGGAAATTATTTAACTTAGAGAACCATGATATTCCATTGTTTCCCACCAGAGTTTTAGATTGTTTATTAAATCTGGATGTGAGAACCAGTAACTTTCAACTCTGAAAGGGGGTTTGCTTTGAGACATATTAGATGTTGTAAGAAGAATAGGTGAGTGATCTAAAAGAGTTCTTGATAGTACAGTTTGATTCAGCAATGGGAATTTACCATTAAAAAGAGATGAGACAATCACTCTATACAGCCTACATAACAGTGGATTTTCCTGCATATTGCTCCAGGTGTACAAGACACCATTTATAGGAAGATCCACCAAATTATGTTTACCCATTTATCCATTGAATAGTCTTTTATTACTTTTGGATCCACCAGGTTTGTTTCTATCCCTCCTTCTCCTAATAGCGTTAAAGTCACCAGCTGCACACCAATGTTCTCCAACCCAACCAATTAAGTCCTCCATCTCTTCCCAGAATTCCCACCTCTCCCAATAAGAACATGGAGAGTAAACATTTGTAACTGTCCATTCATAGTCTTCAACTTTGCATTAAATTTCTGTGAGATAGTGTTAGGACATAATAATTCATCTACAACATCCATGAAAGTGATGTCCCAAATTGTAAGAAGACCTCCTGATAAGCCTTGTGAAGGAATAAATCTCCATTGATTCTGGTCATTACCGCAAATGTTATTCACCCACCAATTATTTGTTTTCATCATGTGTGTTTCTTGAATTAAACATACAATAGGCTTGGTTTTCCTTACTAAATATTTGAGAGCATCCATCTTGTCAATTGCAGTTAGTCCTCTCATATTCTAGACAAGCACCTTAATATGCATTTAAACCATAAAATCCCAAATTGATAGCATCTTCAAAGACTTCTATATAATCTCACCAGTAGTATCAATTTTTTAGTTCTTGCTAAATTGACGAGAACCAGTACGTATTGTAGAAACAATTTCAAATTTGCGACCTGAAATATTCAAAGACTACAGACACCAATTTTATTAGTATGTGTGCAGTCAATGAAACAAAAATCAATAATTTGTGTTACAATACATAAGATAACTAGATAACCGTTGCCACGGTGGGGAGGGCCGACCGAATAAAAAAGGAAATATTGTTGTATTTGGACTGTAAAAGAAAATTTGTGCTTAAAGTGAAAGTATCAGTTTTCTTGAAACAGAGAGAGTACATCGTTTTATTAGTTGCAAAAGAAAATTAGTTGATGCATAAAGCCAAAATATAGTTACATAAAGTATTACGTATCTTTGTGGTAGTTTGTATAATGGATCTACATTTATTTTCAAAATTGTTCCTAAAATGATAAATACCTCCGTAATTTTCGTAGAAACTCTAAATTTGATATTGTTGTTTGTACTCATTGCGTAGATTTTTTCAAAACCTTTCCAACGAGATAAAATTTGTAAAATTCCAAGGCACGGATTCTTAGATATGTTATATTAAAGTTTGGTTGTCAATTATACCCCTAAAAACAGGATACATAAGGAATTTTAATAAAATTTGGCTCTTATATCTAGTTTCCCTTCATCTTTGGTTTATTTACGAAAATATCTAATACCTTACTGCCGTTCCTCTTTGGTTTATTTACGAAAATGTATAATACCTTACTGTCATTCCTCTTGGGTTTATTTACGAAAATGTCTAAAAGAAAAAAAGGAAATTTCATTTAGAGGGGAAGTGTCGCCCTTTCATCGTTGAACCAAATCCAATCTTTTTTGTCTAATTGGAAAAAAATGTCACGCTTCACATTGACACAAAGTCACCATATATAAAGTCCTCCCTCGCTTCGCTCGGTCGGCCTAATAAACCTAAAATTTGTATTAAGATTGTTGGCAATCTTGTGCATAAACTGCAATAAAACAAACAGAGAAAAAGAGATAAACCATGCAAACCCAATTAGACAAACCAAAGCCTAGGAAAGCATTTTATCCTCTAGCCTTAAGACAGATTCACCCCGCATTGGTGCTTACGGATTATCGATGTCTGTCTCCCAGGATACAATGATTTTCTTCTCGATGTAGTAGCACTCCAAACTTCGAGAAACGACGAACTAAACTTGAAGTGATGAACTCTCTCTTTTACACAAACTAAATCAATGATTTCTAGAGAATGCAATAGAATAAAAACTAGTTTTCTTATTGATTATCTCTGACCTAATTTATGCAGGGTATTTATAGATGTGAATAATACCTTTTCTTGAACCATTGTGATTCTTCATGGAGTCTCTTCAAAGGTTTTCCTGAAAGGTTGTTTCCTTTCACGAACATGATATGTTTCTCTTAAAACTAAAAGGAAACTACCCAACTTACTGGATAGGTTCTTAATAGGCCCAATCCTATTAATCCCAAACCCAACTCCAATAGGTATTACATGAATTTTCTATTCATATGAAATTGTAACCAAATTTCCAACATTAAATCATGAACTAGTGCAAACTTTCTCCAGCCACCGGTTAAACCCCTCTTTTCAGGAAGATAAGTAGCCTTGAATTCTCTCCTGAATTCATTTACAAGAGTAATTGTGTGTGTTCCCATAAGTGCTGCCTGAAAAGGAAAGCTATACTACAAAGAAAAGCAACCAAAACCCACAATGAAACAAAAAACTCTAATAAGCTTTGACTTTAGCTTTTCTGCTTTCCTTGTCGCATTTTTCCTATCAATTTTTTGCGTCACCATTGTATTTGCTAATGATAAAACCAAACCACAATTTATATGTGTATATATAATTAGGCCGATCGAGGGAAGCGAAGGAGGACTCTATATATGGTGACATTGTGTCAATGTGACATTTTTTTCCAATTTCACAAAAAGATTGGATTTAGTTTTGGTACCAACACCAACACCAAATCCAACACGAGTATTACATTTTCACGATCTCTTTATTGCTACCGCCGTCACTAACGTCCATTACATTTTCACCTTT
Source organism: Papaver bracteatum (assembly GCA_023529315.1). Classification (NCBI taxonomy): domain Eukaryota; kingdom Viridiplantae; phylum Streptophyta; class Magnoliopsida; order Ranunculales; family Papaveraceae; genus Papaver; species Papaver bracteatum. The sequence continues at coordinate 1,111,317 of JAJJWX010005228.1, read as the reverse complement.
CACCGCCACCGCCATCTCCATCGCCACAACCACCACCTTCGCCAAAGCCAACACCACAACCACTGCCATCACCCTCACCTTTAGAACCACAACACCACCGTTATCGCCACAACACCAGCAGGACAAAACCACCACCACAATAGCAATTACACCACCGCCATAACAATGTCACCACTTTCACCACAACACCACCAGAACAACACCACCTCCACCACCATAAAAATATCCATTCATATTCATTCAAAGTAGAAAAATACTTTTCAAATATCAAATCCAGTGGACAAATGTAATTTCTACTTGAATTTTATATACATAAAACATTCACAGGTCCTATATCAGAACTTTTTTGATCAAATTCGGACTCCAAACAAACTGCAGTAGCAGAGAAACGGGTGAAGAAGATGACAGATCCGGGTATTCGGGTCGGGTCTAGATCTCTAATCTTAGAAAACTCTTCAGCTACCCATATTGTTCATGCTCATTGCTCACTGATGCCTGCGATTCTTGTTGAGTTAAATTTTTGTGATCATTGCATTGATAATAAGTACATATAGATCTGATACCGAGTAATACAAATCAGTTATAAGTTCAAACCCAATACCTAATCATTCATCTGAACAAATTGAGTAACTCACAAATCAACTTTTAAATTATCAATCAATCCTAAAATGTATCAACAAGAATTAACAAGCTATAAAATAATTAACTTCTGAAAAGAAATTACAACACAATTAAAAACTAAAGAATAGACAGATTTTTGGTGTGTAGCTTGAAGTTCTTGATGTGAAGAGCAGATCTTCATATATCAAATCAATTAAAAAATAAAATAGACAGTTGAAGGGGAGGAGGAGAATAAAGATGGAAAAAGGGACGGAGAGGAGATGGAAAGGCTTGTAATAAACTAGGGTAGTTTTAGGTACCTAAAAGAATTCATATTTGCAAACTCAAATTACCAAGCTTACCCTTGGCCCTGGACACATATAGGATTTTATTGATTACTTATTCACATGTGTCAAATGCTACTTCTCTAAATAAATAAAATAAAATAAAAAAATGTGTCAAATGCTATGTCCCCAATGGACGTGCCTAACAAAAAAAAAAAGAAGATTTGCAGCATTTTGGAAGAAAAAGTGGAAGAAAATTTACTAAGTTGTCCGTGCCATTACCGCGCGACTAAATTGCGAGTAAAATTTTTGCTTTTGCATCAATTTTTTTGATCGGCCGTCCCATCGTGGCAGCGGTCATCTAGAATAAATTTGATAGTGGTAGATATAAAGTCAGACCCGTTGAGAGGAATTTTTTGATATGTATGGGAAGATGATATCGTAGAATCTCTAAAATCTCTGAAATTTAATCAAAAATCGGTGACTAAATTCAAATTTCAAATTGCAGAATCTTTAGGTGTATGTAGTAGACATTTCCTTCATTTTCTAGTTTTTGCATGTTTAGGGTCTCCAGTAATGGTCCAATACTTCATCGAAAACTATAGGGAAAAATGGCAAGCAAATGATTTTATGGATTGAAATTAGTGTGGAATCTGCAATTTTAAAGCTATTAAAACTATTATCCAATTACAAAAAACTATTATCCAATTGCATGCAGTTTGTTGGCATTATTCCCAACTCTTTATTTATTTATTGTGCAGGGAATGTATTATCGACTCCCCAACTCCTTGGATCGAATGAACTACCAGAAGACGACGAAGAATCTCCTCCATAGTGGTAATGAATTGCAAGGTAAACTCTTCACTTCTCTGATTAGTGATTACCAGGTAGGTGTGGGGTAGGACACTTTTGTGCGGCCGGCGTTGTAGAACTGTGGATGTGAGTCTGGAAGTTGCAAAGGAAAATGGGGAGTTAGTAGATTATAAGATTCATGCACAGGAAACAAATGTCTGTCGTCCGTAAAACAACTACACCACTGGATGGAAGGATTAATAAAACTGGAATATATGGTAAACCGCAAATAAGCTTCATTGAGATCACAGGACGAATCAAAATGAATATTGAATATCAGACTGATGGCAGACAACTTAATAGAATTCAGTCAACACTTTAAAGAATAATTTGTTAGCATTTGCTTATATGGGATCAAGTTAGCCATTAATGATGGAGGCTTATATAGTTTCTAAATGGAACTAGGTTGTTGATTTGTTTCGGTTTTAGTTTCTCCATGGTATCTCCAACTGGAACTGGCTCTTTTTCTCCGTGAAAATGGAAAATTAAACCTAGAATTCTAAAGCGAAATCTGTTATTCTTTTGATGGATAATTAAGTCATTTACCTTTTGATTATCAGGAATCGGTTTTCACTGCATCGCTGGACCAATGCAATCCAAAACTGAGTTTTGAAGGAAATATGATTCTACAAGAATTGGATTCTGAGCTCCAAACTTATGTTTGGTTCGGAGAATTGGTCGAATACCTGTGACGAGGTGTCGAATCTCGCAAAATAATATTTCTCTACTTTTTACACTAGCAAGTAGTATAATGTAAGCAGGATCGTCCCAAGGGAGGAATGAAATCTAAGTTGTTATTCAAATACTCTTAGAAAAGATGATTGTGTTGTAGAAAATCTGAAAATTGTAAAATGTAACCAAATATGAGATGTGATTGATTAAAAGTTCATTCTAGACCACGAAATTCAAACCAAATTGATATATTGCCAAGTTCGTTGCATTATCATGTTACTAACAACCCTAGAATAATTAGTACGCTCAACTATTCCGTTATTATCTCCTAAGCTCACCGGATACGGAAGCGCTCGACTACCGGTTCCTACTTGCCAAGTTTCCTAGAGGTACGCTTACTAGGTTTGACTTAAACAAATGCTCTAAGTTCTGTGAGATAAGGTTGCTCCTAGTGATGAACTCAAAAGCATGAATCACCTACTAGTGTTGATTTCTACATATGGATACTTAATTAACAAAGTCCCATCATCAGTACCCACATATTTCTACTTGTGTTTATCTTCTCTAGACAATTACGGGTCGAAGAAAATCTAAACTAGCAAATAGATTAAGAATTAATGATTCAATTTCGAACTTAAACCCTTAACAAATAATCCATAGACAATAATAGCATGGTAGAAAATCAATCAATAACATAGACAAATGCTAGAGAACAAGTTATTTCATATCAATTGAAGATTCATATTTCGGGCTTCGAAATCGCCCTTAATCAAAAAAGAGTTTTAGTTACTCATAATAATGGAGTTCATCATCAAATATATTAAATGAAATAATGAAGATGAAAATAAAAGAATAGAAAACCCTAGTTCCAGCTCTCTGCAAAACTCCCAGTAGAATAGAAAATACGTCATAAACAAGGTTGTAGAAGTCCTCCCCTTTTGTAGCTTTATTTCTCCAAACTAGGTCATATCCTAAAAAGTCCAAGTCCAATATATCCACTAAGCCCAAATAATTCATGTGTAAGAGTAGCCCAGTAGAAAACTTGCTAAAAACATGTCACCGGAAAACTGGTGCACGCCGGCCAGAACTTGGCCGTCGGCACCGAAATCCGGTCGCCGGAACTCAGGCGATCGGACTAATTAACTCAAGCTATATATTCTGCAATTCCAGCTCAACTCAGTTCATAACTTCACCATTCAAGCCACAACATCAGTTGATACTCCAGCTGCACTCTACCAGCTACTTAGCTCTTTCATTCCCAACTGCCACTGCAATTCATATATCACCAGCTACTTCATTCTCTGCCCTGTCACTACAAATCCAACACCTGCAACTGCAGTTTATACTCAGTTCATTCCCCTGGTCCATAACTCCATCATCTCAGAACCCAAACTTCCCAGCAGCTTTGCATATTGCCATGCAATACCGGCCAGTCCCCCAGTTCCGTGTCACTGCCATCGTCTACCGACTACCAATTCCCAGCTTAGCCTCTCCATTCCTGCAGTTTCACAACCAACACCACTGATTCATCTCTAGCTCTGAGCTTGCAATTCCCTGTTTTTCGTCATCACACATCAAACTCCATTTCCATCATCGCAAGCCATCAGTTGAGTTGCACCATTGCAGTTCATCCACTGCACTTCAATACCACCAGAGCTGCTGCCTTACTGCCTTGCTCTTCCACGCATTGCTATAGCTTCTTCTCTTCCCTACACAGCTTCAACCTGTTACACAGTTTCACCACATACTCGCAGCTACTCACTGCTTATTTCTTTTGCCTGCAATATTACCTGTAATATGAGTAGCTGCACAGCCATTCCATCACCAGCTGATGTTCATACCACCTGCTCATCTTTCACGCCATCTACATATCCTCCAATTCCAGCTGCCTTTTACTAATCTGCAATGCAACAACAGCACCAACTCATACTTGCATTGTAAACATACATGGCAGCACCACCTTAGCACCCAGCTTGCTCAAATTTGCTCTCCCAGCTACAGCTGCTGCAACTTCCCAGCTGTTGCCACCATTCTATGCACCTACAATACAACCCAAAGAAGCAAAAGCAACATCCCCAACTCACCAGAACCACCAACACTTTACAGCTCCTCCTCAGTTCACACATTTGCAGCAACAAACACATAGCTTCTCATTCATCACCTCCATCCACACCTACATCATTTCCATGTGTTTTTCACCACCTGAACTCCTTGAGCTTAGCTGTAATTACTTCAGCTACTATTCCATCTCCATTGCAGCTGTAAATCACCAACTCCCATTTCAAACACAGCTTATGAACTGCAGCAACACAGTCACTCAGTTCAGTCCATCTTCATCTCGACTGCAACAAACAGCTACTTCCATTGCTGTCCATTTCCCTTTATTTTCTTCAGTTGAGACTCTTGAAACGAACCCATGATACAGCCAACAACATGAATCATTTTCTCCTCTTTCTAGCTGATTTCCATTAACAAATTTGCCCTGAACGCCAGAAACACACTCCACCTGATTTCTCTCCTCTTGCATTTGAACTTCTCACTGATCCCTTGTAAGCAGCTACCGAATTATTGTACAAAAACCCCATCTCGATCTCCAGCGAACGGCAGGAAGAAATATTGCGTTTCCTGTATTGAACTGATGAACAACTTGACCACCTTCTCTGCTCGTAACTTTGGTCTCACGAGAAACCTAATTTCATTCCAGTGAAATGTCCCCAGACACGTGTGTACTTCTCAATTTGTTGACATGAGCTTTAACCGTGTGCACCGATGCAACTCTTATTGGCGCTTTCTTTCCCTTGAATTCTTCCACCAACAACATCCGTCTCTTACTCCTCACATTCACTTCTTCTCTTTAATGAGAGTCATCACTAAAGTTGTCGTGCTTTTCAGACAGAAAAGTTGCATCACTAAAGCCGACATACTTTTCAGACACGGATGAAGAAATAAAAGTAACTTGTGAGAAATAATCTGCCTCCAAAAGCATTTGCACATGAGATGAGATTTTTGCGCCATTTCTTCTTCTTTTATTCCAAGTGACTCCAAAGTACCTAAATATTAAAAAGCAAACATAAGATACATAATTTGCAAGAAAACTAAGCAAAGAAATCATAACAAATAGATAAATATATAGGTGTTTTAGACACCTATAAAATTCCCCCACACTTAGACTTTGCTAGTCCTCGAGCAAATCAAACAAAAACAATTATAAAACGTACATACAACTCCGTCTCGTTGAGGCTACGGTTACTTTTAGCATAAATAACAAGCCTTTAAACCCCTAGGTGTCCCTAGTGTACGAGTTTTAGTCTCGTGAAGGTTTACAAGAGGTCTGCCTACAAAACCTATATTTCCAACTCCGTCTATTTGTGACAAATCAATGGACGAATCCAAAATGACTACAGGAGGAGTTACCTTGTGCAAATTCAGTTCATATATAAGTGCATAAAGTTTTTCCTAGAAAGTCGAACAAACCACAATACACGGAATCTGAATAACCACAATCACAATGAAAAGATTAAGAAGATGGATAAAGAGGTAGATGTGGAAAATATTCACAAGTGATCGATGTATCCCATATCTGTCTGAAGGTCACCGCAAAGATGAACCTATCCTATTGGATTGAGCTACTGGTAAATTCTAGTGTCAACACATTGGCATATACAAGGGAACCAGTGGTCAACAAACTTATTTCTACATCACTGACTGGCATATACAAGGGAACCAGGAGTGACTTTATTCAACAATCATAATATTTTCTTTTCTTTTCTTTTTCACTTTTTTTTATTTTTTAGACGGCATGATTAGATCTTTTGGATCAAAGCGCATGCTTCTTGTCAGCAAGTACATGATAGTTGCCTTGGATCCTGCATTCCACGCTTGTTTAGGCGACGGAGACAGGGACTACGTTTCACACATACTGCATTCCCAAGTTTCATTTTTATTCCGTTTGGTCTAATTGGTCGGTCTCTTTTTTTTCTTTTTCTTATTTCTCTTTCTTCTTTATTAGCAACTCAATCACTCTATTTAATCCTAGCAGCAATAACAACTCGATTTTTAGTGACCCACCAAAACTCTTAGAGAACAATAGAAAAATATGGAAAAATAAAAATAGAATGTGATATGGTGATATTCCGAGATATGGTAACAACTAACATATAATTTATAATTTTTGAGCTATGTTCGTCTTTGTTAATTAATGGGTTCCTCAACTCCTGCAATCACAATGGTTCCATCCACTAATAGTGTCATCCTAAAGGCATAAATTTCTAGATTTCGGAGTTCAAAAAACACATTTTTTTCTTTGTTTTTCTATTTTTCTGATTTCTTTCTGATTTTTTTTTGGGCCATCTACAGAATGGTCATACTTTTTGTAATTCGTTCACAAAATGATCATATTTTTGTATTTCGTTTACAAAATGGTCACACTTCCATCCGATTTAACACTTTTGAATAAAACGGTGTTAACTTTTCCCAAAATACCCTCCTTTAAAATACCCTCCACATTGAACTAATGGGTTGATGCGGTGGTGCTCAAACAGTGGTGGTGGTGACGGAAGCTTAAGAATCTTCACTAAACCCCATAGGGGAAGCGATGAACCCTTTGGGTGAATGCGGTGTAACGATCCTAAATGCGTTCTTACGATCCTATATGCATTCTAACGATCCTGAATGCGTTTTTATGAACCCTGAACCCTAAACCCTTAACCATGAACCCTGAACCCTGAACTATGAACCATGAACCCTGAACCTCCTACAAATAACACCACCATAAAAAAACTATAATGAAGGCAAAATTTGAAATTATGTATGGAAGAATAATGGGAAGGATATATAAGTAATTTCATTGACATATTTAACTGTGAGTCACCACTTAACTCCCTATTTAACGGAAGTATGACCATTTTGTTAATAGTTTGTAACAGTATGACCCTTTTGTAAATCGGGTCTTAATACTATGACCCTTTTGCAATTTGCTCTTTTTTTTAAGGCATAAAACAAACTATACAAACATATAAATGCTCCCCCACACTTAAACTTTACATTGTCCTCAATGTAAAATTTAGTCATTCAAAGTAAAGTTCAAGGTGGGAAATCACAAATGATATGCTAAAACAAAGAAAAATAAAAGATAAAATGCTGAAAAATAAAAAGATAAAGGTAAAGATACAAAACCGGTGGGTTGCCTCCCACTTAGCGCTTGGTTTAACGTCGTCAGCCCGACGTTCAGCTCCAATTACTCCTCCAGAGGGAGTGGATCACTCAATGTGATCATATCCTGATTCTCCGCTACAAACTGATCGTAGTATGGTTTCAAGCGATGGCCGTTAACCTTGGAAACCAGCCCTGTTTTGGGACTAGTAATCTCAACTGCACCATGCGCAAACACATTAGTAACAACAAATGTTCCAACCCATCTGGACCTAAGTTTACCCGGAAACAATTTAAGACGAGTATGGAATAAAAGTACTTTTTTCCCTACTTCAAAACTCTTTCGGGAAATCATCTTATCATGGAAAGCTTTGGTCTTTTCTTTATAAATGCGTGAACTTTCATATGCATCATTTTGTATCTCTTCTAACTCATTGAGTTGAAGTTTCCTAAGTTCACCAGCTGCATCTAATTCCATATTACATATCTTGATAGCCCAATAAGCTTTGTGTTCAAGTTCGACGGGAAGATGGCAAGGTTTGCCATAAACAAGCCTAAAAGGAGACATACTAATTGGTGTTTTATAAGCTGTCCTATACGCCCACAAAGCATCATTGAGTCTATAACTCCAATCCTTCCTTGTAACGTTCACCGTCTTCTCTAAGATGGACTTAATCTCCCGGTTGGAAATTTCAGCTTGACCGCTCATTTGTGGATGATACGTTGTGCCAACTTTATGAGAAATGTTGTACTTCTTTAGAAGAGCGTGAAAGGATCTCTTGAAGTGCGAGCCTCCATCAATAATCACCACTCGAGGTGTACCAAACCTAGAAAAGATATGTTCCTTCACAAACTCACAAACAACATGAGAATCATTGGTGGGAGTGGCTTTAGCTTCCACCCACTTAGAAACATAATCTACAGCAAGAAGTATAAAAAATTTCCCATTGGAATTCACAAAAGGCCCCATAAAGTCTATACCCCAAACATCAAAAATCTCAACAGCGAGAATTGGTGTTTGCGGCATTTGGTTTCTAACACCAAGGTTTCCTGTCCTTTGACACCTATCACAAGCCTTGCAAAACAAATATGCATCCTTAAACAATGTAGGCCAATAAAAACCACTTTCGAGAACCTTGAGGGCTGTCCTCTTGGCTCCGAAATGGCCACCACAAGCATATGAGTGACAAAAATTCAGAATTGATTGGAACTCGGATTCAAGTACGCACCTGAGGATCATTTGATCGGAGCATTGCTTCCACAAATAAGGTTCATCCCATATATATTGCTTGGCAATCTTCTTGAGCTTATGTTTTTGGAATGTAGACATGGAACTAGGTACTTGTCCCGTCACCAAAAAGTTGACAATATCAGCGTACCATGGAGTTGTGCCACCAACCGCAAAGAGTTGCTCATCCGGGAAGCTATCATGTAAAGGAATCGCTTCTTCGGACACAACCAATCTGCTTAGATGATCCGCTACGGTATTCTCACTGCCCTTCTTGTCCTTGATTTGCATGTTGAACTCTTGAAGAAGAAGTATCCACCTTATGAGCCTTGGCTTAGCATCCTTCTTTGTTAGCAAGTATCGAAGTGCAGCGTGGTCGGAGAAAACAACCACCTTTGTACCCACTAAATAATATCGAAACTTCTCAAGTGCAAACACTATATCCAAAAGCTCCTTTTCGGTTGTGGAGTAGTTGATTTGTGCTCCGTTGAGAGTTCGAGAAGCATAATAAATGGCATATGGAACTTTACCATCTCGCTGTCCCAACACGGCTCCAACGGCATAATCACTTGTATCGCACATCAACTCAAATGGCTTGCTCCAGTCGGGTGGTTTGATAATTGGTGCGGTAGTCAACAACTCTTTCAAGGTGTCAAAAGCTTCCTTGCACTCCTTGTCACAATCAAATGCCACATCTTTTTGCAAAAGTCTACACAGGGGCATTGCAATCTTGGAGAAATCCTTGATGAATCTCCTATAAAATCCTGCATGACCAAGAAAAGAGCGAACCTCCCTCACATTTGTGGGGTATTGTAAGTTCCGAATCAAATCTATCTTAGCCTTGTCAACTTATAACCCCTTAGAAGATACAACATGGCCTAACACAATCCCATGAGTGACCATAAAGTGACATTTTTCCCAATTAAGCAAAAGATTAGTTTCTACGCATCGTTTAAGAATAAGTGCAAGGTTATATAAGCATTTGTCAAAAGAATCACCATACATGCTAAAATCATCCATAAACACTTCTATGATGCTTTCCACATAATCTGAGAATATGCTTACCATACAACGTTGAAAAGTGGCTGGAGCATTGCACAAGCCAAATGGCATACGTCTATAAGCAAAAGTGCCAAAAGGTCAAGTAAACGTCGTCTTTTCTTGATCTTCCGGAGCTATTACAAGCTGGTTATAACCTGAAAAACCATCAAGAAAGCACGTCTATCCAACCTTTCAAGCATTTGATCAATAAATGGTAAAGGAAAATGATCCTTTCGGGTGGTAGAGTTGAGCTTTCGGTAGTCAATGCAAACTCTCCAACTGGTCTGGATTCTAGTTGGAACCAATTCGTTATCTTCATTTTTCACCACCTTGATGCCGGACTTCTTTGGAACTACTTGAATCGGGCTCACCCATTTGCTATCGGATATGGGATAGATAATCCCAGCATCTAACAACTTCAGGATTTCTTTCTTGACTACTTCCATCATTGGAGGGTTCAAGCGACGTTGAGCCTCTCTTGTTGGTTTTGCCCCCTCCTCAAGAAGTATTCGGTGCATACATGTGGAAGGACTGATTCCTTTGATATCGGCAATGGTCCATCCAATGGCAGACTTGTGCTCTCTTAGCACTCGAATAAGCTTCTCCTCTTGCACCTCGGTGAGGTTGTTGGAAATGATCACCGGTAACTCTTCATTGTCACCTAAATATACATATTTTAGGTGATCCGGAAGGGGTTTCAACTCAAGAGTAGGTGCCTGCACAATCGAGGGTAAAAGTTTCTCATTAGTAAGAGGCAAAGAAACATAAGACGCATTATACTTTGGTGGAACTTCTTGTAATGAGTTAAGAGATAAAACAGCCTCTTTAAGCTCATCACAAATAGACAATTCACTTTCAATTTCTTTGTATTTCCCATAACCTAAACCTTCGACTATGGTGTTCTCTAAAGCATCATCACTATTCAATTCAAACATCTTTTGAGCTAGAGTATCAATAATATCAATAGAAAAACATGAATTCACATCACTAGGATATCTCATAGCCTCAAAGATATTGAAACTTATGATCTCATCATCAAATTCCATAGTTAAAGCTCCCTTGAAAACATCTATCTTGGTTCTCGCGGTTCTCATGAATGGTCTACCCAACAGCAAGGGGTTAGTCGATGGTGAATCCTCATCCATCATGTTAAGAACATAGAAATCAGCCGGAAATATGAGTTGATTAACCTGCACCAAAACATCTTGAATAACCCCTTTCGGGTAAGAATTAGACCTATCAGCAAGTTGTATAACAATACCGGTATCTTTAAGAGGTCCAAGTTTCAATGATTCACAAACGGAGGCAGTCATAACATTAATGGATGCTCCTAAATCTAGCATAGCACGCTCAAACCTGACTTTACCAATAGTACATGGTATAGTGAAGCTACCGGGATCTTTCAACTTAGGTGGGAGTTTCTTTTGAAGATATGCCGAAGCATTTTCCCCCACACTCATCACCTCATTACCGGTGAATTTGTGCTTGTTAGTGCACAATTCCTTCAAGAACTTTGCCCAGCGCGGAACTTGCCTTATCGCCTCGATGAGTGGAATGTTCACTTCAATCTTCTTAAAGATTTCCAAAAGCTCTTGGTACAACGTCTCCTTGTTCGACTTTGCAAACCTGCTAGGAAAAGGAGGAGTAGTAACATGAGTAGAAACACGAGTTTTAGAGTTAGAATTTGTTACCGGGTCAGCCATTTTAGGGGTTGTTTCACCCTCTTCTCTCTCCAACTCAGGTTCATTGGACACCGGTGATGTTTCCGGTTTCTCTACTTTCTTCCCACTGCGTAGCTCAATAGCATTGGCATTCTCCTTGTGATTTAATGTTTGAGAAGGAAGTTTTCCCTCTGCTTGTGCTTCCAATTTGCTCACTGCCGTAGCTAATTGACCCATTTGAGTTCGGATGTCTTTCATTTCCATCTCTGACTTTTGCTTATCTTGCACCATTATGTTGAGGATGAGATTAAACTTGTCATCTATACTCGTGCCTTGAGTCTCTTGACATGGCTTTTGCAAGAAATGGTACCCACCTTGTTGATTAAAAGTAGGATTGGGAGCTTCATCTTGCTTGTTGGCGTAGCTGAAATTGGGATGATCTCGCCAACCCGGATTGTATGTGCTAGAGTACGGATCATACCTCGGCCTTTGCTGATTTTGGTACATGACATTTGCTTGCTCTACATCTTCGGTATATGATGATGATGGTATGACAGCTGCAGCGATTTGATGCATCATCCTCTCCATGTTGCCCATCCTTTGTTCCAAGTTTGAAGAATTGCCAACTTCATTCACCTTCCTTACCGCTGATTCATCTCTAGTGAAGAATTGTTGAGTGTTCGCAGCCATATTCTCCAACAAACTTGTAGCTTCCGCAATGGTCTTGTTGGTAAGTGCACCACCACTCGCGGCATCAATCAAATGTCTCTCAGTAGAAAGCAACCCCTCATAGAAATATTGAATCACAAGTTGATCGCTGATTTGGTGGTGTGGGCAGCTAGCTAAAAGTCTCTTGTACCGCTCCCAATACTCATGAAGAGTCTCTCCCGATATTTTCCTAATACCACAAATCTCTTTGCGAATCACAGATGCTTTTGATGCTGGAAAATACTTCTCGAGGAACAATTTCTTCATCCCATTCCATGTGGTTATGCTTCCAGCGGGTAAGCAAAAGAACCATTCTCCTGCAGAATCTAAAAGGGAAAAAGGAAATGATGTCATCATCGCCATATCCGCATCTGCAGTTGCTTGCTTCATACTAGTTACAACATGATGACATTGTTGTAAGTGTCGATTAGGATCTTCTCCCGATAAACCTCTGAATTTGGGCAGCAAGTTGATCAATTGCGGCTTCAACTCAATGTTTCCATTCAGCTGAATACATAAAGGTTGTTGATCAAGGTTTGGATAAGTGAGCTCCTTGAGTGTTCTTGGAGCAGGCGGTCGAGCTCCCATTGTGTTGTCTTCCTCTTGGTCCGAGTCCGAGAATTCACTTGGTGTAGAACTAGGAGGAAGTGCAGTGTTGATTGCTCGAATGAAATATTTTAGCAAAGTGCCCGAACGAAGACGTATACCAATAGGACTTGGTCTGCCTTCTCCGCGCATTCACCAAAGAAATCGCACCTGAAAATCAGATTCTTAAAGATTGAATAAGTAAACTTAAATTGTAACCAAAAGAAAAAATAAAAACTAAGAATAAACAATAACAACTAAACTCGCCAGTGCCTCCCCGGCAGCGGCGCCAATTTTGACGAGGTGTCGAATCTCGCAAAATAATATTTCTCTACTTTTTACACTAGCAAGTAGTATAATGTAAGCAGGATCGTCCCAAGGGAGGAATGAAATCTAAGTTGTTATGCAAATACTCTTAGCAAAGATGATTGTGTTGTAGAAAATCTGAAAATTGTAAAATGTAACCAAATATGAGATGTGATTGATTAAAAGTTCATTCTAGACCACGAAATTCAAACCAAATTGATATATAGCCAAGTTCGTTGCATTATCATGTTACTAACAACCCTAGAATAATTATTACGCTCAACTATTCCGTTATTATCTCCTAAGCTCACCGGATACGGAAGCGCTCGACTACCGGTTCCTACTTGCCAAGTTTCTTAGAGGTACGCTTACTAGGTTTGACTTAAACAAATGCTCTAAGTTCTGTGAGATAAGGTTGCTCCTAGTGATGAACTCAAAAGCATGAATCACCTACTAGTGTTGATTTCTACATATGGATACTTAACAAAGTCCCATCATCAGTACCCACATATTTCTACTTGTGTTTATCTTCTCTAGACAATTACGGGTCGAAGAAAATCTAAACTAGAAAATAGATTAAGAATTAATGATTCAATTTCGAACTTAAACCCTTAACAAATAATCCATAAACAATAATAGCATGGTAGAAAATCAATCAATAACATAGACAAATGCTAGAGAACAAGTTATTTCATATCAATTGAAGATTCATATTTCGGGCTTCGAAATCGCCCTTAATCAAAAAAGAGTTTTAGTTACTCATAATAATGGAGTTCATCATCAAATATATTAAATGAAATAATGAAGATGAAAATAAAAGAATAGCAAACCCTAGTTCCAGCTCTCTGCAAAACTCCCAGTAGAATAGAAAATACGTCATAAACAAGGTTGTAGAAGTCCTCCCCTTTTGTAGCTTTCTTTCTCCAAACTAGGTCATATCCTAAAAAGTCCAAGTCCAATATATCCACTAAGCCCAAATAATTGATGTGTAAGAGTAGCCCAGTAGAAAACTTGCTAAAAACATGTCACCGGAAAACTGGTGCACGCCGGCCAGAACTTGGCCGTCGGCACTGAAATCTGGTCGCCGGAACTCAGGCGATCGGACTAGTTAACTCAAGATATATATTCTGCAATTCCAGCTCAACTCAGTTCATAACTTCACCATTCAAGCCACAGCATCAGTTGATACTCCAGTTGCACTCTACCAGCTAATTAGCTCTTTCATTCCCAACTTCCACTGCAATTCATATATCACCAGCTACTTCATTCTATGCCCTGTCACTACAAATCCAACACCTGCAACTGCAGTTCATACTCAGTTCATTCCCCTGGTCCATAACTCCATCATCTCAGAACCCAAACTTCCCAGTAGCTTTGCATATTGCCATGCAATACCGGCCAGTCCCCCAGTTCCGTGTCACTGCCATCATCTACCGACTACCAATTCCCAGCTTAGCCTCTCCATTCCTGCAGTTTCACAACCAACACCACTGATTCATCTCTAGCTCTGAGCTTGCAATTCCCTGTTTTTCGTCATCACACAGCAAACTCCATTGCCATCATCGCAAGCCATCAGTTGAGTTGCACCATTGCAGTTCATCCACTGCACTTCAATACCACCAGAGCTGCTGCCTTACTGGCTTGCTCTTCCACGCATTGCTATAGCTTCTTCTCTGCCCTACACAGCTTCAACCTTCTACACAGTTTCACCACATACTCGCAGCTACTCACTGCTTATTTCTTTTGCCTGCAATATTACCTATAATATGAGTAGCTGCACAACCATTCCATCACCAGCAGATGTTCATTCCATCACCATCTTTCACGCCATCTACATACCCTCCAATTCCAGCTGCCTTTTACTAATCTGCAATTCAACAACAGCACCAATTCATACTTGCATTGTAAACATACATGGCAGCACCACCTTAGCACCAGCTTGCTCAAATTTGCTCTCCCAGCTACAGCTGCTGCAACTGCCCAGCTGTTTCCACAATTCTATGCACCTACAATACAACCCAAAGAAGCAAAAGCAACAGCCCCAACTCACCAGAACCACCAACACTTTATATCTCCTCCTCAGTTCACACATCTGCAGCAACAAACACATAGCTTCTCATTCATCACCTCCATCCACACCTGCATCATTTCCATGTGTTGTTCACCACCTGAACTCCTTGAGCTTAGCTGTAATTACTTCAGCTACTATTCCATCTCCATTGCAGCTGTAAATCACCAACTCCCATTTCAAACACAGCTTATGAACTGCAGCAACACAGTCACTCAGTTCAGTAAATCTTCATCTCGACTGCAACAAACAGCTACTTCCATTGCTGTCCATTTCCCTTTGTTGGCTTCAGTTGAGACTCTTGAAACGAACCCATGATACAGCCAACAACATGAATCATTTTCTCCTCTTTCTAGATGATTTCCATTAACAAATTTTCCCTGAACGCCAGCAACACACTCCACCTGATTTCTCTCCTCTTGCATTTTAACTTCTCACTGATCCCTTGTAAGCAGCCACCGAATTATTGTACAAAAACCCCATCTCGATCTCCAGCGAACGGAAGGAAGAAATATTGCGTTTCCTGGATTGAACTGATGAACAACTTGACCACCTTCTCTTCTCGTAACTTTGGTCTCACGAGAAACCTAATTTCATTCCCCTGAAATGTCCCCAGACACGTGTGTACTGCTCAAGTGGTGAAATCCATTATGTTTCCTTATGCAGAGTGTAGAAATGCCGAGCAGATATTGATACTAGGCCCATGATACTTTCCCAACTCCTATCATCCACTATGCCACCGCACAAGTACTTCATGCCCTTGAGTTTCTCAGACCGCGATAAAGAGAATTAAATTCTCTTTTAACTCCAGTTTCGCCAGCAATGTCCTTGGTCTCCAATTTGTTGACATGAGCTTTAACCGTGTGCACCGATGCAACTCTTATTGGCGCTTTCTTTCCCTTGAATTCTTCCACCAACAACATCCGTCTCTTACTCCTCACATTCAATTCTTCTCTTCAATGAGAGTCATCACTAAAGTTGTCGTGCTTTTCAGACATAAAAGTTGCATCACTAAAGCCGACATACTTTTCAGACAGGGATGAAGAAATAAAAGTAACTTGTGAGAAATAATCTTCCTCCAAAAACATTTGCACATGAGATGAGATTTTTGCGCCGTTTCTTCTTCTTTTATTCCAAGTGACTCCAAAGTACCTAAATATTAAAAAGCAAACATAAGATACATAATTTGCAAGAAAACTAAGCAAAGAAAGCATAACCAATAGATAAATATATAGGTGTTTTAGACACCTATCAACCTGGTAATGGGATTCCTAGGCGTCCAATTCTCCGAACCAAACACGCTGTAAATGCACAATAGAAGCAAATGAAAATGCAATCATTTTTTCAGTCATTATATTAGTAGTATCTATGTTAGCTGTTAAGAAAAGTGCTTTTGATACTCCTCACAGACAAAGCTCATTACGAAAAACAAAAAATCCTTGCAGATTATCTTCTTCTATTGGATTATGATCAGCGCCTAAAAGATGATTGAGTGAAATTTTCGCTTTCTTAGGTCCTGGAAAGTTTACCTGGATTTCAGCATCATCGCTCTTTCTCCTTATGCCACCAGAACTGTCATTATCTCGGGTTTCATCCTGTTACAGAGGTTTATCTTCGGCTGATGGCTTTGGATCTTTCTCATCATTCCCCTCAATAACATTTTGATCATTTCCTGGTGATTTATCTTCTGTTTCCTCCCAACCTTGAAGATTTCTCTCTGCAAGACACGACCAAACCTCTTCGTTGTTCGTTAAATCAAGAGGAGTCTTCCCTGCTTTAGACTTAACAGATAAACTCAAAAGCTTTCTGACTAAATACTTGGCAAGTTCAATATGAGAACCTTGAACAGCGTAATACAGGGGTGTCAAACCCTTCCGGCCACAAGATTTTACGGAAGCACCTGACGAGAGGAGTGTTTGAACGACTTCTAAAAAGACCCTTCTGAGCAGCAAAGTGAATTGCTCCCTTGCCGTCCATGGCAGCAGCACGAACATCAGCCTTTTTCTTAAACAGCTGACTCACAACCTCTTTGTGCCAAGACCACGCATCTAGATGCAAACCCAAATCAGAGTAGTTGTGTCAAGGAAACGAAAAACATTTGATCCATTAACCTAGTAATGTAACTTTTACATCTAACCAGACATCAAGAACTATTTCTCCAATCAAGCACTAGGGAACCACTTGATCTCGAAAACTTTGGACATTGATATAAGACCGTCTTACTATTATATAATATACACTAAGAAAACTGCAAAAGTATTGCAATACAATCCTAATTCACAAGTCATGGAACAACCAACGCTCGCTAAAGTCGCATGCCAATTGATTATAAGGAAACATGAACTTCGGTCTCGAGTGCTACAAGAAAAATATTATCAGCATAAAAATCCAGTTAAACACTCTAATACAAACGAAGGTAGCAAGATATATATGTAGAGAAATACCCAAAACTGTCAAACGATGATATGGAAAGTAGGTAATTGATGGACACAACAATGATATATCAATGTTTCTCGCAATTTCCACTTCTAACAGAACATAAAGCCATGTTTCACGCAATCCAACCAGTTTCAGAGTTAATGAATCACTCAAACAAGCAATGATAACTAAACATCCTCCTGCTCAAGCCTCAAGTCCAAGGAACAGATCAACTAAGATGAGAATCTAACATCTTAAGGCTTCACCACATCAGGCTCAATTTATAGACAAAATAAAATACTTTACCACTCACGGAAGATAGCTCCCAGCTCACGACCAGTAAACGCCATCATATCTCACAAAATGGCTTCTGTTCCTGTCACCTGCCCACTGTGGCAGCAGCAACAGGATACTACTACTCATATCTTATTATTTTGCTAGTATGCAATGGTCATTTGGTTGGCCGCACCACAATGGACACTTGGGAACCACTTGATCTCGAAAACAATGGGTGCTGATATAAATAAACAGCCTATGACACAATAAGCAAACTGCAAAAAATAGTACAAATACAATCTGGTGTTTATTGGTGGACTCACAAAGGTCAAAATTCTAATCCTAGTTCTTCATTGATGGAACAGGACAACATTTTTACATTTTTTAAAGAACATAAAGCAAGTTTCTCAGCAAAACAACAAGTCTCGGTGTTAGTATTATAAAACTCCCAAAGGCTGCTCCTGGGTCGGCTCTACTTATAAAACTCTTGTATGCACAATCTCGACACCACATAAGGTAAAAGAAAAAAAGGGCACATTGAACAAATACATAAAATACTGCAATGGAAGATAGCTCATAAACTCTGCATGCGATTCCTTTCACCCGCCTACTGTGTGATATAGGCAGGAACAAGAAAAACAAGCCGTATCTTTTAGGGATATTTTGACTTAGGTGCCCATAAAATTGTACGCCTTTGCGTTTGGTGCCTAACTTTGACCAACTTTGAGTTAGGTGTCCAGTGGGTCCCAGTTAACGTATGACTTAACAGATGACCAGTTGACCGTCAAGAATTTAATTTCAATTTTAATTAAAAAAGAATTTAATTTTAATTTTAGTAAAGCTCAGCATTTCCAAAATCGGAATCATCAAACATGAACAAATTGCCCCAAATTTCATCTTCTAGAACAGTTTTAGTTCGACCTTCAAACTGATCAATTAAGCATTTTCTTTCCACAATAATGTTTCTGAAACCTTTTACCATCTTTAAACACTGAACAATTTCAATCCCCCTCCTCTTAATTCGTCTTTAAATCGACTTGGTTTTGCACAGGGGATCTATTGCTTGTAGCAGATTAGCAATTTGATTTGGTAGTGCAGATGTAGCTCCTTATCTGAAAACATATTCTCATTCACTCGCGTGTCTCAGTTCCAGAAACAACACCAACACCAGATATTATGGGAATGAAATCATACCTCGTCTCTGGAGAGTTTTCTCAAACACCTTGTATGCATTGTACTTTTTTAATGTAGAAATGTACTAGCTGGTGAGTATCCCGTTCTTGCTAGTTTCCAGTGGGGGTTTAAAGTTGATTGAAGGTTGATTTTATTAAAGATTTTGCAACTTTGTTGCCATTGATTGTTGATTTTTTATCAACGCCAAAATAAAAAATTCCAGTTTTGACATTTTCCAATCAGTATGATGAGGTTCATGGGGACCAACTTTTGGTATGGATGACATTCCCACCATGATAGGTCCACTGCAAATCCCTCTCAGCTCTCTTCTTGATGGAAAGTAAAAGGAATATTTCTCTACGCTCGGTTCTTCAACTGAGAAGCGGTAAACTTAGATTCAGGTGCGATTACATCTCCATAGCAAAGGATACGAAGGAGAACAGACACTGAAAACCCACCGATCCATTCAAATCTGGTTGTAGTTTCGATTTGTGTTTTTGTTTTCATTTCTGCTGCCAAGCTCTAAGGGTTCTCTCTGTGTATGCTACACATAGAGGAGAACTAACAGTAGTTGTATCATGGAGGTGATTTTCTAATTGCTATAGCATATCAGAGGAGTAGCATGCAATATTACCTTTAGCTCAGCGTATTTTATACGTGCCTCTACTAAGTTTTTTGATACTATCATCAGTGCATCTCCGGTACAACAATAACACATCAGTTTGTATGCCGTTATACCATATTTGAAGTTCGAATCAACACTGAGCTTCATATTTATCGATTTCGATGATGTATCCTACTAAGTTTGAAGTCAGAACCCTCCCAGAGCTTCTTGCTTCATAGTTTATATGTCGTTATACCATATTTGAAGTTCGAATCAACACTGAGCTTCATATTTATCGATTTCGATGATGTATCCTGCTAAGTTTGAAGTCAGAACCCTACCGGAGCTTCTTGGTTCATAGTTTTTATGCTTCTTGAGTCTTCCAGTATGAACTAAAGCTACTTCATGACCTGTACGACTAGTAAAAATTACTTCATGACCTATATGACTAGTCAAAATTTAAACCGAAAGCACAAAGAAACACAAAGAAAACACACTTCCTTGATCCGTATGACAATTCCTAGTCAAATCTCCACCGTCCAAAGATATTCCTAATCCATATGGCATTCCCTAACTAAATCTCTATCGTTCAATTCTTTTAATATAAAACACAAAAGAAATTTCCCTCACTTAACTACCCTTTCCTCTTCTAATCTATCCAATCTTTCGCCTCTCTTTGTTCTTCTCTTCTTCTTTCTTCTTCTTCTTCTTCTGTTCTCCGCCTATAGCAATTTTGTGAGGATTCTGAGATTAATATATGAGGGGAAATATTGTAGAACGGTTTCTGTTGGTGGTGATGTTTGAGTAGTTGAGTTAGAATTCAACCGAAAGGGTTAATCAGGGAGAAGTTGAATTAGGGTTTATCTGAGATGAAATCTTCTGAAGATTTATGAGAAACTGAAGACGAAATCAAGTAATTGATGATGGGTATTATTTGTGGAACTCAAAGAAGATGAGTTAGAATTTAATTCTCAAACTTCAGAGAAGAATTTAAGAATTAGGGTTTCTTAGAGGATTAATTCAAAGTGGATTTGGTGATGTACAAGATGAATTGAGGAACAAGATGAAGTTAAATTGGTTGATATGAGCTATTCGTGAAGAATTGGAGAAATTAGATTTATGTTCTGTTCTTCCCCAAATTAAGAACTAGGGTTTTGAGAATTGAGCAGATGGTTTAGGGAGGAGATGGTGTTATACTGATTTGTTTGAATCAGATGAAAGAACGGGTTGGTTTTGATTTGGTTGATGCAAGCTATTATGAGGTAACTGTTCTTCATTTTAACCTTATAGATTGTTTATTTTGATGGTGTTGCTATTTTAATATTGAATTTGTTTGATAAGGATTAGATGTAGGAGTTAGGTATGAATTGTGAAGGTAAAATGAAAACAAAACATGAGATGGATTATTGGTGGTGTAGGTACTGATATGGAGATGCAGGTGATGGTTCTGTAGTGTTGCAATGTTGTTTGGTTTTTATCTTGTTTCATTCTGTTTTAGGCTAATTATTATTTTTCTTTAGATGTTTATTGGCATTAGGGATTTGGTTAAATTGCAATTTCATTTTTGCTATGTATAGGCCTATCACAGAGACTTGGCATTCGGGATGTATGCATGGGATAGGTTTTCTACTCATCATCAATGCAAAATCATTTAATCCCCAGTAAATGGATTTGATATTGACATATTGCAATTAGCGAAGAGGTTGGTTTTGACTTGAAGTGTTTGTTTTTGATTACTTGTTATTGGTTTTTATGTTATGTACCTGAATTTTTTTAATGTCCTTTTTTGGTTTCAGAATCTTGTCATCTATGGAAGCTCTCCTTATCTTGTTAAATTAAATGGCACAGATAGAAATGGTCAGCTTATGGTTTCACCTTCATCTTTTAATGCGACTTACATTTCATGCGTCCGCAGCTCGAGTTAAGGTTAGCACCTCTAGCACTTAGCAGCATCAATCATGCTTCATGGTTATGTGTTCTTTGATCCTACTCTAGACGTGTTGATGATAATTTATCTATTTTTGTTAGAAACTTAGAGGTTTAAGGTGTGAAATATTTAAATAATTATATTGTTTTTGGTTGGAAGGTCAATATGGATGGCGAGAAAAAAGATGGATTTAGTGGCCCATATGATCAAATTTGCAATACACGTTTACCTAGAGGACTTCATCCCCATTATGTCATGTCGGAAGAGCTTGCATCTTCTCTAGGGTATATATTACTAAAAACTCAATTACAGTTTCGTAAAATATCCGTGAACATTTAATGGATTAGTTCTAATGATAGAACTTGATAAACAGATACATGGTGCAACTTCTAAATCTAGTTGTACCGTCCTTGGCTATGCCTGCAATTCATAACTCAGGGTTTTCATTAAGAATCATTGCCTATTCTCCTCACCTCTTAAGATTTTTTTGTTTTGTTTTTGTTTTTGTTTTTGCAAGTCTACATCATTATTCTGTATTATAACACTGGTTTCTATAGGGTTCAACCTCACGTATTTGGCAACATGATTCATATTGGGATAAACATCCATCTTCTCAAAGGTACTTCCATTTTCATAGCTGATTAGTAAAGGCTGGCCACTGAAAGTTTTTTTAATGTGATGCAAAGCAAGAAGAAAGTTACCCCACAAATATTTACTTTCTTGCTCAAAACTGTAGGAAAGAGTGAGTTAAATTGTCTCGCTTAGATTACTTACTTTCAATAGGTTACAAACTTCACTACCTGGATATCTGCATAATGTGCTTGGGATCTGATCATTTTTGTTACATAGGTGCTCCTGGATTATCTAAAGAAGATACTGGTGTTTGATTATGGTCGTTGAGCCAAAACACAGATATTTACAAATACTGGTAAGGAATTCTTGTTGCTCCTACAGTTTGTATCAATTTGCTAACTGATCATTCTACTTTTAATAGTAAGTTGGTTTTAGTTTATCCGAGATATTGGGCTCTCTAAAACATGTGTGACTGCAGGACATGGTATACTTAAAAAGCTGGCGAATGAATAATTGCATCACTCTGCTAAATATTTTGATGTCTGTTAAGATTTTAAGGTAGAAGGTAAGATATATTATTTTAATTCGAATCAACTACTCAGTCTATGCAGAATATCATATTTAAAAGATAGATTTATCATGTTTATATTGACAAGTCAGGAATTCTTGATATCGCAAACCTTGTTGTCTTTGATGCAGAAATACATCATCCCACATATTGCAAATTGCTATGCTAATTCCTGGTTTTATCAGATATCTAAGGTACCAGCTTTCGCTTTCTTATGCCCCTGCAAATTAGTCTTAGCTGTTGTATGTTTGGGACACTGTAGTTACCAAGCTGTTTGCTGCGACTTTTTTCAGGAAAAACTTCGTGTGCATAAAGATTTACCAAGTGATGCAGGACAAAATATGGAAAATAAATATTATTGGTATTTTCGTTTTTATTATTTAGTTAAATCTTAGGAATATATAAAAGTATCTAGAATATCTATTTTTAGAGTTTTATTAGCTTAGGGACGTCTTAGTTATCTTAGATAACAAGTTTAGGGTTCTGGTAGGTTGTTTTCATGTTTAGGGAGTTATCTATATAAAGAGCTCCAAGGGCTACAGCTTAGGTAGTTTTTGATGATCAATTTTATTATGACTTTAATGTCTTTATCGAGTTTCTACCCTAGAACTCAGATTTATCGAAGTTCCTCTTGAATCTACCCTTTTCTACCCTTACTCTGATTTTGTTCCACACCAAGTGGTATCAGAGCGAAAAGATCCTAGATTTGTTTCTGCATCATGGAGAGGAATCAAATAGAGTTGGCTAAGATGAGGCTTCAGATTGAAGAATTGTGGCGAATTGTTAAAGCAATGCAACACAAAGAACTTATGGAAGCCCGTATGGAGATCCCGGAAGGCTACCATGCACCTGTTGAATTCTCGGAAGGCAGTCAAGAGGATTATCTTGTTACTGATTATATACCTATTGAATTACCGGAAGGTAGTCAAGAGGATTATCTTGTTACTAATGCTATGAACTGTGCAGAAGTTTTTGAGGATAGTGATCATGAACGAGACCCTTCATATCTATCAGAAGGAGATTATGAAGATGTTACACATGATATTTTCAACGGAACTTTGTTTCATGAACACGTCGATTTGTTCTCAATCAATGAGAATGACGAAAATCAAGTTCTCGTGGATTGGAACTTACCACCAGTTTACGATACTTACCCAGAAGATGAAGACGAAGTTTTCTTTAAACCAGGTCATACTGATCCTCTTATGCGAAAGGAGACAAGCATTATAAGTATTCATTCTGGTTATAAGAACCAAGCTTTACATATGGTTCGCAATCTTAATGCAAGGTCAGATTTCTACAAGTACAACGAAGAGTTTATTCTTAAAGGAACATGTGGAGAGAGTTGTACCGGTAAAATTCGTGGGCGTTTTCTCTAACAAAGGGAGGAGTATTATGGTCGAAGAGTTACCAAACATAGTAAGTACTCCAGTACTGTGTTATGATAATTCTATTCGTGAAACTCAAGTTAAATGTGCGGCACAACCTATCAGTTCAGACTTGTATAAGAAAAAGTTTAGTTATAAAGAAACTTATGCAGAAAATTATGAGTGTGCAAAGACCTGTGATCTGATGGTGGCGCAAGGTGAGATTCCCAGTTGCACTACTACTAAGGAACTATGTGTGACTGCTTATGAATATCATCCACAACAGGGCATTGATCCACTAGCACTCTCTCTGGACAAGCAAACTGGGGAGGAAATAGAAGCTTATGCTGATGACATAAGAAATATCCATCACAAGAAGAAAACTGTGGTAGAGGAAGTGCTTTCAGTTGGAGATAATGATCTGATCGTTAAGGGAGTAGAAGTACCAAAGAATACCTCACTTTCAGATGAGTATGTTCACAGTGAGAACTTCCATGAGATGTTGGATTGCTGGGATTTGTATGACAAGGTGATAAATTCGCGGGGCAGTGCCAGAGGACAGTACAGCCTTATGTGGTCGGAGAAAGAGCATATCTCAGCAACTTTTGTGTGTGCGAAGCAATGGTTCAGGTTAGTGTTTATTATCCTAAAGAGTGTAGTCACCTTTTGTCTGAAGCTTCTCACTGCTTCCCTATCTTTGGTTGTTGTTCAAGAAGACGCGAATGCAAAAGAGCAATTAGTGATTACCAATCCAAGTCACTTATCGATTTTATATGAATCAATCAACAAGAATAATGGGCATTACATAGATACACCTTATACTATGCATAGGTGTAGGGAACTTAAAGAAGGAGTTCAAGTTATGGCTTTTGTTTTTGATCGTGGCAAATTAAAAAAGAAACCATATAATGATAAGATGATTAGTTTGGATGTTCTGATTGCAACTGTTGGCATGTGTACTCTGCAGTTCATAAGGACAACAAATACTAAACCGTTGGGTCAGCAGTTCCTAGGAAAACAAAGGAGAATCTGGTTGTTTGCTTGTTGTGCTTCAACAATTATCCCTGACTGGAGATTAGTATGTGTTGAATATCAAAGTGGGGTGATGGAATTAATTCTTCCTACTGGCATACCCAAGCCAGGAATCAGAAATGAATATTTGGGTTTTGTTTTTGACCGTGGAAAAGCAAAAGAGATGTCATTTTATGCATTAAACAACACTCATTGTTTATTGCATTCTTGGATCCTAAGGCTGTTTCTGAGCAAATGATCGGAGGAGAAGAGCATGGACAGCACATTCCTAAGTACGATAGTAAGAAGATTGACACTATACCATATACGGTAAAGGTATCTAGATGTTCTCGTAGGTTCAAAAACCAAAGGAAACTACAAAGGAAAAATTCGAGGTCGAATTTTCTCTAACAAGGGAAGAATGATGCAGGACAAAATATGGAAAATAAATATTATTGGTATTTTCGTTTTTATTATTTAGTTAAATCTTAGGAATATCTATCTAGAATATCTATTTTTAGAGTTTTATTAGCTTAGGGACGTCTTAGTTATCTTAGATAACAAGTTTAGGATTCTGGTAGGCTGTTTTCATGTTTAGGGAGTTATCTATATAAAGAGCTCCAAGGGCTACGGCTTAGGTAGCTTTTGATGATAAATTTTATTATGACTTTAATGTCTTTATCGAGTTTCTACCCTAGAACTCAGATTTATCGAAGTTCCGCTTGAATATACCCTTTTCTACCCTTACTCTGATTTTGTTCCACACCACCAAGGATACGGCTTTTCAGCTTCCAGTATACGGTAAGGCCCTATTCAACTTTTCCTTAGCCTTATTCTGTCTTACATCAGTTTTGTGTACCAGATGTGTCCATCTTTTACATTCTTTGCACCATCACTGGATACCAAGTCCATCTTGTTAACATTGATTGCATTTGTATGTCTACTTAATGTTTGAACGCAGGGATCACATGGAGACTCAAATGTTGCACACCCACCATCCGAGCGGTCATGTAGTGTACTTTGATTTATTAATGCATGATGTAACCTTTAGATAGGATTACACTGATAAAAGTAGGTTGTTTATCATTTTTTCCTAATGTATCAACCTTCTATTTTAGTGAATGGTTGCATAAATTCACTGGATATGAATATGAATATATGAATGTATTGTAATTTCACAAACAAGAATGATTATAAATTTTGCAGTTTCATAGTTCGAATTTGAGAATATACTTCCTGACAATTTCAGGTGACCTGAACATGGCTCTCTCAGGTGACCAGAACTGGGCATTTGCAGGTGAAATCCCAGGTCGGGATCACCTGAAAGGGCTTTTCTTTTAATTAAAATATAACAATTTCCTAATGGAGTAAAAGGTGTTATTGAATTTTGGTAAACTAGACACTTGTCATCTCTTTAGTGGTCATTTTAATAGTAATAGAAAGAGTTAGCAATGGTTATAACACAAACTTTACATTACAAAGTAAATATAAAGTGTAAAATGTAAATAGTTAGGATAAATATTGTAATGGAAACAATGTGTTAGCCTATTTAATTTCCCGAGCAAAAAAGAATACTCGAAGAGCTTACAATCCGAAAAACAACAGTCAAGAAACAGAAGAAAAACTCAACAAAGAAGAATAACCTTGCAGGGAAGCCTCGTTCATCAGCGTCATTGTAATGACTGTCAACCATACTGGATCGGAACTCACCACAGCCCCCAAGAATCATTTTTCCGGGGCAGACCATTCAAAAACAAACGCGCAAAACAAGAAAACCATATACAGGTTGAAAATGAACCTCCTAATGATACAAATCTGACTTTCTTTGAAGTTGGTTTGCCTTGTTTCGGTCTGGTTCCTCATGACTTCATATCATCTCAAACTAAAGTAAATCTAATTCCAATGTGGACGAACTAGAGTAACTGTAACCAATGAAGACCCGTAAAATTCACTAGCAAAGATGTAATTATAGATAGTACTCCATAAGTAAAATCGTATGGTTCCATTTCAGCAGAATGAACAAAGAAAATTTCACAATTGAATTCATTCCTACAATTTTTAAATTCGAATAAAATAATATTCACAATTGAATAAAATAAAAAAAAGCGCCATCATCATCATCATCATCTCCATCAAAGCTCCAATGTAGATCTAAATATCTTAATTTTTGCTTATCTTTTTGAACTTATGTATGAATGACTTCAATGTCTCTAGGCATTTAAACTCTCCTAATCGAAACCCTAGTGTTCTGGCCATTAATTGTAGAATTCTATGGTTTCCACGGATGCATTCTCATAACTCAAAATTCAATCCACATTCCCCCTATTAAACCTCTCTTTCTCCCTATTCTGATATCTTCTTTGTCCTCTTGGTACCCCTGGAATTTTCCTGGCACAAAAATAAATATAGAGATGTGAGCCTAAAATCAAACTACGGGAAACTAATCAAAACTAAAAACCTTAGAAAAATATTAATGTGAAGAGTTTACCCGGAAGAACAGAAGCCGAATCTTTATTTGCCGGGGGGAAAGGAAGAATTTGAATTTTGAGAGGAAAAATCATTGTGCCGGTGAATCATTAATAACAACACCATAAGGGTTTCATCTTCTGGAATTTTCAGACCGATGATGAGGATAGTAAGAATGGTGGTGTAAAGATTTGAAGAATGATCCATTGTTGAGAACAAAATTGACGGAAAATCTGGAGATCTGAAGAAGAAAAAAAATGGAGGAGGAAGTTGGCTTTGTAAAGTGCAGGGGGCTGGAAAGAGTTCCAAAGGTAACTTAGGGTTTTAAGGACTATAAGATGAAAGGATCCGACTTGCAAATCCCCCAAATCATGGATACCTTGTTTAATTAATTGTAACCAAAACTCTCATTCCATCTCCAAGAACTTTTGAACATCACCGAAACCGGCCCCTTTTGCCTTCAATCAACCAACACAAATTGAATCCAAACCTAGTGTCGGTTTTAAATTTGTTCAAAATCTCTCCAGTTGCTCATTCATTTAATTTCAAAACCCACAAAATTCAATTGATGTTGTTGTTGTAATCTTCAACTTTTTATTCATACCAAATAAAAAATAATCTATCTCGTCTTCATTCTCATCTTCTAGCTTCTCTCATTAACTAAACTTGATTTTCGATCCTCCCACACCAAACCAAATCATCAATGTTCTTCAATTCCCTTTTATCAAGAGAAAAAAGTGGATCTGATTACAACAACACCAATTTTGAGATGAATTTTATGCCACCTTTCACCATTAACACAAAATCAAGGGATTCTCTTCCATCACAAATCCAAACCCATCAATTAAGAATACAAAGTAAAGCAATTGATCTTGTGAAGGAAACAAAGAAGATCTGGGATAGCTGGTGATGCTTTAGTAATTGATGGGTTTGGATTTGTGAAGAGAATCGCAGTTGGTAATGGTGAAAGGCTGAATTGGTGTTGTTGTAATCAGCAGTTGGTGATGATTTGGTTTGGTGTCGGATCGAAATCAAGTTTAGTTAATGAGAGAAGCTAGAAGATGAGAATGAAGACGAGATAGATTATTTTTTATTTGGTATGAACTGAAGTTGAAGATTACAACAACAACATCAATTGAATTTTGTGGGTTTTGAAATTAAATGAATGAGCAACAGACTGTTAGGTTTGGATTCAATTTGTGTTGGTTGATTGAAGGAAAGCAGTGATGTTTTGGTTTGCAGGTGGAGATGGAATGAGAGTTTTGGTTTTAATTATGACAGTGGTGATTTGGGGGATTTGCAAGTCGGATCCTTTCATCTTATAGTCCTTAAAACCCTAAGTTACCTTTGGAACTCTTTCCAGCCCCCTGCACTTTACAAAGCCAACTTCCTCCTCCATTTTTTTTCTTCTTCAGATCTCCAGATTTTCCGTCAATTTTGTTCTCAACAATGGATCATTCTTCAGATCTTTACACCACCATTCTTACTATCCTCATCATCGGTCTGAAAATTCCAGAAGATGAAACCCTTATGGTGTTGTTATTAATGATTCACCGGCACAATGATTTTTCCTCTCAAAATTCAAATTCTTCCTTTCCCCCCGGCAAATAAAGATTCGGCTTCTGTTCTTCCGGGTAAACTCTTCACATTAATATTTTTCTAAGGTTTTTAGTTTTGATTAGTTTCCCGTAGTTTGATTTTAGGCTCATATCTCTATATTTATTTTTGTGCCAGGAAAATTCCAGGGGTACCAAGAGGACAAAGAAGATATCAGAATAGGGAGAAAGATAGGTTTAATAGGAGGAATGTGGATTGAATTTTGAGTTATGAGAATGCATCCGTGGAAACCATAGAATTCTACAATTAATGGCCAGAACACTAGGGTTTCGATTAGGAGAGTTTAGATGCCTAGAGACATTGAAGTCATTCATACATAAGTTAAAAAAGATAAGCAAAAATTAAGATATTTAGATCTACATTGGAGCTTTGATGGAGATGATGATGATGATGACTCTTTTTTTTATTTTATTCAATTGTGAATATTATTTTATTCGAATTTAAAAATTGTAGGAATGAATTCAATTGTGAAATTTTCTTTGTTCATTCTGCTGAAATGGAACCATACGATTTTACTTATGGAGTACTATCTATAGTGACATCTTTGCTAGTGAATT
This sequence comes from Papaver bracteatum, assembly GCA_023529315.1. Taxonomy (NCBI): domain Eukaryota; kingdom Viridiplantae; phylum Streptophyta; class Magnoliopsida; order Ranunculales; family Papaveraceae; genus Papaver; species Papaver bracteatum. The sequence continues at coordinate 1,081,604 of JAJJWX010005228.1, read as the reverse complement.
TTATGGGTCTTCATTGGTTACAGTTACTCTAGTTCGTCTACATTGGAATTAGATTTACTTTAGTTTGAGATGATATGAAGTCATGAGGAACCATACCGAAACAATGCAAACCAACTTCAAAGAAAGTCAGATTTGTATCATTAGGAGGTTCATTTTCAACCTGTATATGGTTTTCTTGTTTTGTGTGTTTGTTTTTGAATGGTCTGCCCAGGAAAAATGATTCTTGGAGGCTGTGGTGAGTTCCGATCCAGTATGGATGACAGTCATTACAATGACGCTGATGAATGAGCTTCCCTGCAAGGTTATTCTTCTTTGTTGAGTTTTTCTTCTGTTTCTTGACTGTTGTTTTTCGGATTGTAAGCTCTTCGAGTATTCTTTTTTGCTCGGAAAATTAAATAGGCTAACACAATGTTTCCATTACAATATTTATCCTAACTATTTACATTTTACACTTTATATTTACTTTGTAATGTAAATATTGCATTATAACCATTGCTAACTCTTTCTATTACTATTAAAATGACCACTAAAGAGATGCAAGTGTCTAGTGTACCAAAATTCAATAACACCTTTTACTCCATTAGGAAATTGTTATATTTTAATTTAAAAAAAAACCCTTTCAGGTGATCCCGGCCTGGGATTTCACCTGTAAATGCCCAGTTCCGGTCACCTGAGAGAGCCATGTTCAGGTTACCTGAAATTGTCAGGCAGTATATTCTCAAATTTGAACTATGAAACTGCAATTTATAATCATTCTTGTTTGTGAAATTACAATACATTAATATATTCATATTCATATCCAGTGAATTTATGCAACCATTCACTGAAATAGAAGGTTGATACACTAGGAAAAAATGATAAACAACCTACTTTTATCAGTGTAATCCTATCTAAAGGTTACATCATGCATTAATAAATCAAAGTACACTACATGACCGCTCGGATGGTGGGTGTGCAACATTTGAGTCTCCATGTGATCCCTGCGTTCAAACATTAAGTAGACATACAATTGCAATCAATGTTAACAAGATGGACTTGGTAGCCAGTGATGGTGCAAATAATTTAAAAGATGGACACATCCGGTACACAACACTGATGTAAGACAGAATAAGGCTAAGGAAAAGTTGAATATGGTCTTACCGTATACTGGCAGCTGAAAATCCGTATCCTTGGTAAATCTTTATGCACAGGAAGTTTTTCCTGAAAAAAGCAGCAGCAAACAGCTTGGTAACTACAGTGTCCCAAACATGAAACAGCTAAGACTAATTTGCAGGGGAATAAGAAAGCAAAAGCTGGTACCTTAGATATCTGATATAACCAGGAATTAGCATAGCAATTTGCAATCTGTGGGATGATGTATTTCTGCATCAAAGACATCAAAGACAACAAGGTTTGCGATATCAAGAATTCCTGACTTGTCAACATAAACATGATAAATCTATCTTTTAAATATGATATTCTGCATAGACTGAGTAGTTGATTCGAATTAAAATAATGTATCTTACCTTCTGCCTTAAAATCTTAACAAACATCAAAATATTTAGCAGAGTGCTGCAATCATTCATTCGCCAGCTTTTTAAGTATACCTTGTCCTGCAGTCACACCTGTTTTAGAGAGCCCAATATCTCGGATAAACTAAAACCAACTCAATATTAAAAGTAGAATGATCAGTTAGCAAATTGATACAAACTGTAGGAGCAATAAGAATTCCTTACCAGTATTTGTAAATATCTGTGTTTTGGCTCAAGGACCATAATCAAACACCAGTAGCTTCTTTAGATAATCCAGGAGCACCTATGTAACAAAAATGATCAGATCCCAAGCACATTATGCAGATATCCAGATAGTGAAGTTTGTAACCTATTGAAAGTAAGTAATCAAAGCGAGACAATTTAACTCACTCTTTCCTACAGTTTTGAGAAAGAAAGTAAATATTTGTTGGGTAACTTGCTTCTTGCTTTGCATCACATTAAACAAACTGTCAGTGGCCAGCCTTTACTAATCATCTATGAAAATGGAAGTACCTTTGAGAAGATGGATGTTTATCCCAATATGAATCATGTTGCCAAATATGCGAGGTTGAACCGTATAGAAACCAGTGTTATAATACAGAATAATGATGTAGACTTGCAAAAACAAACACAAAAACAAAACAAAAAATCTTAAGAGGTGAGGAGAATAGGCACTGCAAACCCAGAGTTATGAAGTGCAGGCGCAGCCAAGGCCGGTACAACTAGATTTAGAAGTTGCACCATGTATCTGTTTATCAAGTTCAATCATTAGAACTAATCCATTAAATGTTCACGGATATTTTACGAAACTGTAATTGAGTTTTTAGTAATATATACCCTAGAGAAGCTACAAGATCTTCCGACGAGATATAATGGGGATCAAGTCCACTAGGTAAACATGCATTGCAAATTTGATCATATGAGCCACTAAATCCATCTTTTTTTATCGCCGTCCATATTGACCTTCCAACCAAAAACAAGATAATTATTTAAACATTTCACACCTTAAACCTCTAAGTTTCTAAAAAAAATAGATAAATTATTATCAACACGTCTAGAATAGCATCACAGAACACATAACCATGAAGCATGATTGATGCTGCTAAGTGCTAGAGGTGATAACCTTAACTCGATCTGCGGACGCAGGAAATGTAAGTCGCATTAAAAGATGAAGGTGAAACCATAATCTGACCATTTCTTCCGTGCCATTTAATTTAACAAGATAGGGAGAGCTTCCAGAGATGACAAGATTCTGAAACCAAAAAAGGACATAAAAAAAATTCAGGTACATAACATAAAAACCAATAACAAGTAATCAAAAACAAACACTTCAAGTCAAAACCAACCTCTCCGCTAATTGCAATATGTTAAAATCAAATCCATTTACTGGGGAAGAAATGATTTTGCATTGATGATGAGTAGAAAACCTATCCCATGCATACATCCTGAATGCCAGGTCTCTATGATAGGCCTATACATAGCAAAAATGAAATTGCAATTTAACCAAATCCCTAATGCTAATAAAAATCTAAAGAAAAATATAATTAGCCTAAAACAGAATGAAACAAGATAAAAACCAAACAACATTGCAACACTACAGAACCATCACCCGCATCTCCATCTCAGTACCTACACCACCAATAATCCATCTCCAGTTTTGTTTCCATTTTACCTTCACAATTCATACCTAACTCCTACATCTAATCCTTATCAAACAACTTCAATACTAAAATAGCAACACCATCAAAATAAACAATCTATAAGGTTAAAATAAAGAACAGTTACCTCATAATAGCTTGCATCAACCAAATCGAAACCAACCCGTTCTTTCATATGATTAAAACAAATCAATATAACACCATATCCTCCCTAAACCATCTGCTCAATTCTCAAAACCCTAGTTCTTAATTTGGGGAAGAACAGAACATAATTCTAATTTCTCCAATTTTTCACGAATAGCTCATATCAACCAATTTAACTTCATCTCGTTCCTCAATTCATCTTGTACATCACCAAATCCACTTTGAATTAATTCTCTAAGAAACCCTAATTCTTAAATTCTTCTCTGAAGTTTGAGAATTAAATTCTAACTCATCTTCTTTGAGTTCCACAAATAATACCCATCATCAATTACTTGATTTCCTCTTCAGTTTCTCATAAATCTTTAGAAGATTTCATCTCACATAAACCCTAACTCAACTTCTCCCTGATTAACCCTTTCGGTTGAATTCTAACTCAACTACTCAAACATCACCACCAACATCAACCGTTCTATAATATTTCCCCTCATATATTAATCTCAGAATCCTCACATAATCGCCATAGGCGGAGAACAGAAGAAGAAGAAGAAATAAGAACAAACGAACAGAGAGAGGCGAAAGATTGGAGAGATTAGAAGAGGAAAGGGTAGTTAAGTGAGGGAAATTTCTTTTGTGTTTTATATTAAAAGAATTGAACGATAGAGATTTAGTTAGGGAATGTCATATGGTTTAGGGATATCTTTGGAAGGTGGAGATTTGACTAGGAATTGTCATACGGATCAAGGAAGTGTGTTTTCTTTGTGTTTTTTTGTGCTTTCGGTTTGAATTTTGACTAGTCATATAGGTTATGAAGTAATTTTTACTAGTAATACAGGTCATGAAGTATCTTTAGTTCATACTGGTAGACTCAAGAAGCATAAAAACCATGAACCAAGATGCTGCGACAGGGTTCTGACTTCAAACTTTGCAGGATATATCATTGAAATCGATAAATATAAAGCTCAGTGTTGATTCGAACTTCAAATATGGTATAACGACATACAAACTATGAAGAAATAAGCTCCGGGAGGTTTCTGACTTCAAACTTAGCAGGATACATCATCGAAATCGATAAATATGAAGCTCAGTGTTGATTCGAACTTCAAATATGGTATAATGGCATACAAACTATGAACCACAAAGCTTCAGAAGGGTTTTGACTTCAAACTTAGCATGATAATCATCGAAATCGATAAATATAAAGCTCAATGTTGATTCGAACTTCAAATATGGTATAACGACATACAAACTATGAACCACAAAGCTCCGAGAGGGTTCTGACTTCAAACTTAGCATGATACATCATAAAGATGCACTTTCTAAACTGCGTAGTAGGTTTCAGATAATAAGGTCGATCTAATTTATATACGAGAACCCATTTTTAAAACAAGATCTAGGAAATCGAAGTAAGTAAACAAAATCGGAAGATTTTGAGTCACTAATCACTTTTTCTGAGACATAAATCCGTTTTAGTTACGAACTTCAAATATTTCGTTGTATAACAACACAAACCGATGTCTCATGGACGTTATCAGATTGAGATGCTCTTTTCTAAACCAAATAGTAGGTTTCAGACAACAAGGTCAATCTAATTTTTATTCAGGAATCTATTTTTAAAACTTCGAATATTTCGTTGGATAATGACACGAACTTGTGTATAAAGGACGTTATCAAATTGAAATTAACTTATCTAAACCAAATAATAGGTTTCGGATAACAAGGTCAATCTAATTTCTATCCACAAATCCATTTGTAAAACGAGATTTGAGGAAATTGAAGTAATTGTACAAAATAGGAAGATTTCGAGTCATTAATCAATTTATGAGACACGAATCCGATTTTGTTATAAACTTATGATATTTCGTTGATTAACAACACAAGCTTGTGTGTTGAGGACATTTTCAGACTGAGATGTACTTGTCTAAACCAAATAGTAGGTTTGGATAATAAAGTCGATCTAATTTCTAATCAGGAATCCATTTTTATAACGAGATCGAAAAAATAGAAGTAAGCGCATAATTTCGGCAGATTTTGAATCGCTCATCAATTTCTGAGATTTCGAGTCGCTCATCAGTTTGAGAAACGGATCCGATTTTATTATGGATATTTCGTTAAACAACAACACAAACTTGTGTCATGTTGACAATAAGAAGAAATCCATCTGATGATAATAATTTGGGAAAATTGTTATCCTTAATATTTCTTTAGAGAAATAATCCTTAATATTTCGTCACAACAAAAAATCCAGTGAATCGTCAAATGCTATGTTTTTACTTATTATTGAACCAAGATATCAGATTCACTAGTTACTTTCCAAGCGCATTACTGGTTTGGTTTTGATCCAATAGAAACAGAGTACAACGCCATAGCATAAGAGAGATAGCTGAAGTTGACATGGAAGTTGGTACCGATATAGAAGAATATACCGTATGCAGCTTCTTGGAAATGGACAGAGGAGGAGGAAGGGGTTCATTTAAATAAAGGAGTTATGATGACATAACAATGTGTGTGGTAACAAATGACGGGGTGCATGTAAACAGTTTTATATATTGGATAGATGAACCAAACTCCATAGTGACATTTAATGTTGGACCTGAGGAGTCCATTGAGCATTCTTTTCCGCAGGGTTTCTAAGATAAAGAAGAAATATATGATGAGTATGGTCTAGTAGAGGTCGATGAACGAACCTCTCATAAATAGGATAATAATGGACACAATCAAGCTTTTGATGTTGGTTGATGATGACAAGAAGAGAGGGAACTCAAATATTATTAGTCATTGGATCGAAGAGATTATATTGCTTACTTCTAGTCTGTATTTGGAAATACTAAAGAATGAGAGCTATGATTTTTTATCGATTACTGGGAGATAGATTAAATATATGGTGGTTGAACTCGGATACTACTAGCAGTCATCAACCTTCTCTACCATCAGAAGGTGAGGTCAACATAGTTCCTCCCGAACCAGAAAAAGGTAAATATGTACAATTGTACAAATGCATGTCGAATTTGCCATTATTTCTTGTTTCTTTGAAACAATAGGGATCGATAGATGCCAGAGAGGGAGAAATAGGTCCAATCTGCAAGTTTTGAAGTCTATTTTCCCCCCCTAAAACCAATTGGAAAATTAAACACTTGTAAATATTAGCTGGAAAGATTAAAAACAAAGAAGAAGACGATGCAAAAATAAACACTTGCTAATAAAATACCGCACTGACATAGAAGATTAGTTGTATTAACAGAAGGACTGGTTCAACCGGTTGGATCTGCATATTACGTTTCTTATTCTTCTTCATCTTTTTAATTTCTTATCTAACTAGGGTTTTTGGTTGACATTGCATAGACTTTTTGTCCTAGGTCGAACATCAGAGTCCATAGTTGAGCACCCATAGCCTAAGAGTTCATGTCAAACCTGGCTAGCTATCTAAGTTTATTACGACAGATGAAGCTTGGCGCTTTGCATTTGCAAATGCAAAAAACACAGTAACTGAAGGAACGCTAGCCATGAATATCATGCATCTAATTGCTTCAGAATATAAATCAAGTTTCAGAAACCAGACCGCAACTGAGCATTAAAAGAGTCTAAATTTATTAAACAATCCACAAATGTAAGATGTATGTGGAGCAAAATTTCGCATATCTGGTACATAAGAGCATAGGGAAACAAGAGATGAGAGAATCAAAACCAACAGATTGACACAAATTTGATAGCTCAATTAAATGTCTCTATTTTCCTCTTCTTTTTCCGATCTCAATTTTTTAAAGTAATAATCTTAAATTGTAAGAAAAACAACAAACTCCTACATTAGGAATTGCAGTACTAAAAATTGTAACTTTCTTGTACAATCACAAACTCAACAATTTAGAAAAAATCTCAGAGTCAATATCTAATTTAAAATAAAAATAATAGGGTTTTACGATTCTTAAGATTCATCTTGATCAGTCACCATTTTGAGCACCAATAGCATAGATTTTACCAAATAGAGTAGGAGTAGGAAGAGGACAATGTCACAAATCAAATAACAATACCTCATAAAATTGATTTGATGCATAGAGATTGGTTCAAACAACATTAGTGGATGCAATGATCTAAACAGATTTGAACATGAACATAAGAAAACAGAAAGACGGGTCATCTTACCGTTTTAGGGTGTTCTAGGCGAACTTAAAATATGGGGCATTTATTTAGAGTATCAATTCAAAGACCGAGTTATATTCTTAGTTTAAGGAAAGATACATCAATATATTTAAGGTGATAACTTTGAACTGTCTATGCGTCTGAAGGGTGCCTTCAATATTTCATCCTTTTTGGTTGGATTTTTGGGTTTTAAGCTCGTAAATTAACACAAAATACACCCAAAACGGAATGTTGATTCATAAACCAAAAACTTAGTAACGGTTGTATAGATGTTTCAAAACATTTAGTAACAATTATAATTGTCGCAGAATTTCTATTAATTTAAATAACGGTAACAACATAGTTTCGTAACTCTTATAATTGTCACATATTACCTATAACAACAAAGAAAAGATTTTGGACCCTCAATATTTTGGGGCTCTAGGCAGGCGCCTATACGGCCTAGTGCCTAAGACGGCCTTGCAGAGAGAATTATTACCTCAATTAATATGAACAGAAGGGAAAAACTAGGATTTTATGGAAAACTTCGGCTGCAAATACCTTGATCTTTGCTCTCAAATAATGATTCCCAAAACAATCACGAATAGCTACATCAGTAACAAAACAAAACAATCATGACCTTCTTCCCATCATCAGCAGTAGTACCTTCACCAAAAAAAAAATGGAGTCGGGAAAACCCCTAAAATAAACTGATGAAATAAAAGCCCGACATATTTTGGTATTTATAGGGTTCAGAGGAAAGGAGAGGTGATAGGTTATGCGAGCGGTGACCATGGAAGAAACGAGACTAGGGTTTTCAATAGTTTGGTCCCGAAAATATATTATTTTTGATTTTTTTTATTCTTGGTCCCGTAAATATCTTAATTTTAACCCCTCCGACCAATAGGGTCCCGCCAAGTGTCCTCTCCAACTTTATTTTACAAACTCTTCTCTAAGCGATTGTAAATACTCTATTCTAAGGGATTCTCTTCTCTAAGCGAACGGTGACGCTCACCATTCAACATGGGGACTCATGAAATATGATTTTAAAAGAGTTAGATAATCAACTGGGGGACCAATAGGACAAGGAATGTACTATTTTCATTAATTTTGTGCATCGCCCCTATTAATTCCGGTCCCAAGGCACAACTTGCGTAATCAACTGGGCTATAATTTCTTTGTTTTGTTAATATTGAACACAAATAATAGTTGATGACGTTTCCAGAAATCAAATTGATGACGCCCCTCCCACTCTCCCAACTACCACACCAACTTGATTGGAGGAGACTGTTATTTCCTGCAACAGTTAATCTACCAATTTATTGGAGTTGAAACTTGATATTGGGTAGAATATCTTCCACACTTTGTATGTGGAGATGTAGCCTTTATTTATACTTAGAAAGATTACAGAAGTTGTTTCAGATGCTAAATAAAAGCTAACAAAAACTGGACGAGTTTATAGGTAACTCAAAGACCTAGTTACATGGATATAGAATAGAAACGTAATCTTCTTCACCGACTGAGAAATAGTCTCCACTTGACTATTGACACTGTGAGTCTTCAGCTGGACTATCAGTTGTGCTAACACCGCCCCTCAAGTTGTACTTGCCCCATTTAAATGTGCAACTTGGACCGTAGAATTTGAAACCTTGGTGAAGCCAGACCTTTAGTAAAGATGTCTGCTAATTGATCTCTAGAAATGATGAATTGCACCCTTAAGTGTTTACTAGCCACTATCTCTCTGAAAAAATGGTAATCAATTTCGATGTGCTTGGTACGGGTATGGAACACCGGATTAGCAGTTAAATATGTCGCTCCTAAGTTATCACACCACAGTACTGGAGCCGCCACGGATATACCTAGTTCTCCCAACAACGATTGTATCCAAATTAATTCTGAAGTGGCAATATCTATGCCTCTATACTGAGCCTCCGTGCTGGATTTGGACACTATATTTTGCTTTTTCGCACTCCATGATATTAAGTTACCACAAAAATATACACAGTAACCACTTGTTGAACGACGATCATCTAAACACCCAGCCCAATCTGCATCTGAATAGGCATGGAGAGTGAAGTCCCGAGAAGACTTGAGATGAAGATCGTAGTCAACTGTGTTCTTGAGATAGTGAAGAATACGCTTTACGATCTCCCAATGTTCTATAAAAGGATCATGCATATACTGACATACCTTATTGACAGCTACAGAGATATCTGGTCTTATAAGATGCAGGTATTGTAGAGCTCCAACCACGCTACGATATAAGGTGGGGTCTGAAAAACATTCACTGCCTTGCTATCGTAGCTTTAGATTAGGCGCCATTGGAGTGCAAACGGGCTTGGATCCATCTAGATTTGTCCTCTTCAGAAGGTCAGTGACATATATTCTCTGTGTGAGAACAAGTTCATCACTTTGACGGATAACTTCTATGCCCAAGAAAAAGCTTAAGTCACCAATATCCTTAATCTCAAATTCTGCTCCAAGATCTTTTATTAGTTTTTTTAAATCAGCTGAATTGGACCCTGTGATAATTATGTCATCAACGTAAACAAGCACGTATGTAATAAAAGATTTCGTTTTCAGCACAAACAAAAATGTGTCTGCCACCGAGCCTTTGAATCCAAGATGAAGTAAGTAGGTGCTTAATCGTGAAAACCATGCACACGGCGCTTGTTTGAGTCCATATAAGGACTTGTGCAGCTTACACACATGATTAGGATAATTAGGATCCACATAGCCCGCCGGTTGCTTCATGTAAACATTTTCTTCAAGGTTGCCATGAAGGAAAGAATTTTCTACATCCAGCTGTTTTAACGACCAATTGTTCATCACTGCAATGGACAAAACAAGTCGAATAGTACAAGGCTTTATAACAGGGCTGAATGTTTCCCCATAATACACACCTTCTTGTTGGTTAAACCCCTTTGCAACCAGCCGATCTTTCCGTCATTCAATGCTACCATCAGGTTTTGTTTTACATGAAACACCCACTTTGAACCAACAACATTCATGCCCGGTTCATATTTAACAAGTGAGTACGTACCATTGAGAATGAGAGCATTTATCTGTCATCCATTGGCTTTCTCCATTTCGGATTTTTTCATGCCTCTGAGTAACAAGTAGGCTCCATAAAATCTGAGTCCTCGAGAGGGTGTTTAGTATCAGTGAGATACATCTTCTGCACAGGCTTGCTAATTCCAGATTTTTCTCGTGTCTGCATTGGATGAGTAACTGTGGCAGCACGTGAGGATTGTGTATCCGACTCATCATGTTGGGATGTAATTGATAGATACGCAGCTGAGTTACTTTGCGACAGTGAATGCACGGGAGAAGGCAAATCTGTGGAAGCATCAAAATTCCTAGGTTGCTCCATATTAGCGGAAATTGCAGGCGACGTTGGCAATACTGGATATGTAGAGGAACTTTCTTGCTGTGTACATGGTCATACTCTACTTAGAAAAGGTGGATATAAAAGCATACTAGTATCAGATGGAGGTATACCTGGAGACCTTTACGGAGCTTGGTGCTGCTTTGTCATGAAAGGAAAGGACTGTTCTTCAAACCGCACATGACGTGTGATGTATACCCTTCCAGTTTCTTTATGTAAACAAAGATATCCCTTATGTGCACTGCTATATCCAATAAAGACACAGGTTAAGGAACATGGCTCTAGTTTGTTGGAGTTATAGGACCTGAGACAGGGATATCCTAGACAACCAAAGACTCTCAAGAAAGTGTAATCTGGTTTTTTGTTAAAAAGAATCTCCAACGGAGTTCTGGGTTCTTTCAATGACTTTGGAAGACGATTAATTAAGTAGCAGGATGTGGTAAAAGCGTCGGACCAGAACGAGTAAGACATATTTGCCTGAAATAATAGTGCTAACCCTGATTCCGTAACATGACGAATGCGTCTTTCTGCAATGCCATTTTGTGGTGATATATGAGGACATGAGAATCTATGCTGAATACCAGAATCATTCAGATACTTTGTGAATTTTTTATATTCTAACGCATTGTCAGATTGGAAAACTTTAATCTTCTTATCAGTAAGATTTTCTATTTGCATGCGGAAGTGAATGAAGGTTTGTAAGGCATCAGAACGCTGAACTATTGGAAATACCAATGTAAAATGAGAATAAACATCCATTATTAACATGTAATATCGAAAACCAGATCTTGATAGTTTAGGAGAAACCCAAATATCAGAAACAATTAAACTCAAAGGTTTGTCATAAATTGTACGGCTAAGAGAAAATGGCAGTTTCTTTCTCTTTCTAACATGACATGAGTTGCAAAAATCAAATTGTTTATTAGAAACTGGTAAAGAAAACCTATTGCAAATGCTATAGATAGTACGGAGCATTGGGTGACCCATACGTTGATGCCAAATTGGCATGGAGATCGCAACTTGAGCTTGTGATTTTTCTGGTATGTCAAGTTTATCCAGGCCTTCAAAAATGTATAGTCCATTCCTATTCAACCCTCGCAGCAGCACCAATCCCGTGAGCTTGTCCTTTACAAAGAAATGAGTGGTGTGAAACTCAAAGAAAACTTCATTATCATTACAGAATTGAGAGACATATAATAAGTTTGTCTTAATCTGAGGAACATGGAAGATATTATTTAAGATGAACCGACGTGAGTTATGTGTGAAGGTTGCATTACAAACATGAGAAATGTTCAATGCATTTCCATTACCCACTTGCAACTGTTCAGTGCCCTCGTATTCATTCGGAATGGTGAGATTCCTCAGATCAGTTGTCAGATGGTGAGTAGCCCCAGTATCGGTCACCCACTCATTGTTTACATCACCACCAGGAAGATCTATGTAGGCAGCAGAGGTCATGTTGATTGTTATCAGATTTTTCATATCAACAAGGTCTTTTAAACTTCCTTGGAGCAGGCTGATTGTGACGCTGGAAATTGTTGTGTTGCACCTGATTATACCCACGGTTCTGCTGATAATTGTTTCTGGCTCAAGATCTACTAGATGACGTCGCACTAGCGTTTGCAACGTTGGCTATTGGCTGTTGGATTAACGATAGTTGCTGTGCAAGTCGCATATCAAAGCTTAGAAGCTAAGAATAGAATGTTTCCATCTCCTCAACAGTTCCCAGTGAAGTGACAATGGGATCATAAGACTGATTAAGTCCATTGCAAATTGATTGTTTCTTCTCATCATCAGTGGTAGTATACCCTGATGCTGCAAGTTGATCAAAAAGATTTTTAGCCTCATTCAAAAACTTTTTTAAAGATTTGTTACCTTTGTTCGTGCAAAGAAGAAGTCAAGTTTCTTTAAGTTCATCAGATGAACTTTTGTTTTCGGTGAAAAATACCCTTCAAGCCTTTCCCAGACTTGATTTGCAGTCTCTAGACCTCTCACATGGCACAGAACTTCCGGTGTTAATGTTGAATTTAACCATCCAACAAGCAGAGAATCTTGTGCTTCATAGTCTTTGTATGCTGGGTTTACAGCTTGTGAATTTGGGAGGGTTCTAGGTGGTTTTCTTCTGTTCCATCTATAAAACCTTGTAAACCATATCCTTTCAAGATAGGTTTAAACTGAGTCTTCCAAAGAGAATAGTTCGTTTCAGTGAGTTTGAGATTAACAAGGTGATGGATTTGAATACTTCTTAGAGTATTGGTATTGTTGTTCTGATTTCCTGAAATTGTGTTTGTTAGGGTTTTTTTTTGTGTTGTAGAAGCGTAGATAGGATCGCAGGATGATAACAAGTTGAAACTTGATATTGGGTAGAATATCTTCCACACTTTGTATGTGGAGATGTAGCCTTTATTTATACTTAGAAAGATTACAGAAGTTGTTTCAGATGCTAAATAAAAGCTAACAAAAACTGAACGAGTTTATAGGTAACTCAAAGACCTAGTTACATGGCTATAGAATAGAAACGTAATCTTCTTCACCGACTGAGAATTAGTGTCCACTTGACTGTTGACACTGTGAGTCTTCAGCTGGACTATCAGTTGTGCTAACAATTGGAACGAATACAATGTTTCATATCCAATGGTTAGAATCCATATCGCTATTACGGAAGCTCCATTATGTCATTTTGTCATCAGTAACTTATGGAAGCAGATACAGCCGGGAAAAATGAGCTCGGATAGATACGGGACTATAGATTAGTCCCATTAGATCTGTGACTGGACGGAGAAGTTGATGAGTACTGCCAGAATTTATTCACGTAGGCGGAGCTAGGATTTTGACAGAGGGGGTGTAAGAAAAAGAATACACAGCAAAATTAAAAATTTATATTTGTTTTTTCATTGAAATATTGCATACAACACTGATGATCTTTACAACAGGTGGCATCTGTACAATTAGATACAATTTAGCCTACTTCTTTATGTTCCTCAAAAAATCAAAATATTCATGAACCCTTTTGTTAGCGTTGTTAAATGTCAAAGGTCACAAATCTCTTGTCTATGGCAGTGAGTAAATATGACCAGTACGTGAATGAGAAGTGAAAATTAAGACTAAAAATTGGATTTTGCATCTTGGGCTTTCAATTCAACATTTTTAGGGGATGCAAAGTTCAATTAATAATGAACATATTTGGGCTTGAAAATCAATACCCAGTAGAGAGATTTTAGATTTAAGGGTGTGCAGTTGGACACCCTAGCCTTGCTTCACACTGCCTCCGCAAGTCGTTGGAGAAGTCGTGATTATAACGTTTGTTTTAAATGATTCGACGAGTGCTTGTGAAATTCTCAACCCTTTGAGTAGGTGTAGAGCACGATCGACTATTGTCTTACTAAGTCCTACCTACTAGCAACTAGACGATATTGTAATCATTTTTTTAATTAAAAGCATCACCAACAATATTAATCTTGGTTTGCCGATCAAAAAAAAAAAAAAAAAAACATTAATCTTGGTTTGAATTGAAAAACCTAACAAACACATAACGCGGATTCATGAACGTCACATTTTTGAGGACTAGGTCCATGCAACAATTGGACTTTTTTGTTTCTTTTTTTTCCTGTTTTTTTGTATTTGTTCTTCTTCTATAGAAGTATGACGACAGGTTACTACATAATTATTGTCAGATCACTAAGATCACACCATGTTATGATTCTTTGTAATTAAAAAAAAGAAGTTCCTAGCTAAAAATGAGCATGCATGCTTCTTAATTTGAGTGGATGGAAAATCTAACCCCAAAGGGATGTCTCCAAAGACCCAGTCTGATCGAATCAAATTGAATATATGTATACACAATTGCAAACCACATTGTTGCACTTTTCTAATCTTAATTAGATAAAAACAATATATTCTGACTAAGTATTCTCTAAATTTTAAAAAAATAAATTAGATTCCATCTATTTGTATACAGTATATTGATCTTTTGCAGCAGCACATATACGATTCACTTTTCTCAAGATAAACTTTTTCCAAGAGTACTGGTAACCAAAGAAAAACAAAGAAAGAAACAAAAAAAGTGAGAGATGAGAGAAGCGTCAAAATTGGAGCAACTGCAAGCCATCAGTGCCAACAGAAGCAAGGATATTGAGATGGGAGAAACGTCAACTCCTGGTAAAGTGATCGGAAAAAATAAAGAGAAAGAGATAGTATTGGCAGAACCGTCAAAACTGGTGAACAGAATTGATAATCTCGACTTGGATAAAGAAGATTTTTATGTGGCGTTAGAAGCTCCTTTACAAATATTCATAATTCCAACTTATATTAGAGGAAGAAAAACAGCTGCATATGATCCTAAAATGGTTTCCATTGGTCCGTACCACTACGGTAAACCTGCTTTGGAGTCCATGCAGTCCCACAAGGAAAGGGCCCTAATTCAATTCCTCGGGAGATCGCCGAAGAATAAAACTATAAAACCGTACATAAAGGCTCTGAAGAAAGTTGTAGTTGAGTTGAGGAAATGTTACGAGCAGGTCGATGAGATAAAAGAAAATTGGAAAAATGATGACGACTTTGTTAAACTCATGTTGCTGGATGGAGTTTTCCTATTTGAATTCTTGAGTGTCTTGAGGGGAAAAAAAGAAGATCATGGTTATGCTGATATCGACCCCATATTTGGCAATCGTGGGCATAACTTAAATTATAACCATGTGATGGAAGACTTGCTGATGATGGAGAACCAAATTCCTTATCTCGTGCTTTTTACATTGGTTACTGTCTACAAAGACCACGATAACGCAGAGGTAAACGCACTGAACTTCCAGATTAAACATCAATCCACTTTCATATTTATATTTATAATAAGGCAATTGCTCATAGAAATGAAATTATGAAAGTTAGTCGTTACATCTGTTGATATCATGATTAGATTGATCACTAATTAAACTTGTGGAGTTTGAAAGTAGTTTAGTGGTTTCTATGAAATCAAGCCAAAACCTCCGATCAAAATCAGTACTCTATCAACCATGCTCGATGAAGCCGTTTTAATTTGATAATTTACTGAATTGGTTCTTCTCGCGCTGAGTAATTTAAATTAATTTGTAACTATTTAATTTATTTAACTTGTACGCACATAACATAAGATTTCTAAAAATATATTTAAATTGTTTTAATAATGTCAATTGTTGTAATTATTATTTTTCATATTATTTTAAAATGTTAGTAGTTTATATTTTTAAATAAAGTTAGAAAATTTTGAAAAACTTGCTTCTGTTTTTAACATATAAAAGAAAGTTAGCTTAAACGTAAACTGCTTGTGCACTGTATATTATAACATTTGCACGTATATGTACTATACATCAACGCAGACAGCAGTGAAATCCCTATCTTCGCTTATGCTCGCTCCGCCAGGATGCATAGGCCATCACTTCTTAGACATGTATATGAAGGGAATGCTGGGAGATCATCAACCAAACGGTGGACAAGTCACTGCAAAAGTGTCTGCATCCAAACTAAGCCTGTTAGGAATAAAATTTAGAAAAGTTGCGACCCACGGTGAAATTCAATTTGAAAGACGTACTAAAACGTTAAGTCTTCCTTCCATAGTCATCAACCAACACACGCAATCACTATTCTTTAATTCCAAAGCGTATGAGCTTCGATCAGGCACGAACAGGGCATTGAACTCCTACATTCACCTCGTGGATTTTCTTATTCAGTCGACGGATGATGTTAGCTTACTGCGCTCCCAAGGGATCATAGTTAGTTCTTTGGCCAAAGATGCCGAGGTTGTTGAAGTCATGAAGGAACTAACGAAAGATACAGTGCCACGAGATGTAGATGCTAATTCTACTAGAATTGTGAAGGAGGTAATCCAGTATTATGAGGATAAGGAAGGAACGATCTCCGCTTTAAGGATATGGGTAGCCAATAACTGGGCTAAATTATTATTTGCAGGTTTTATACTCTATGCGCTCACTACCGCTCAAGTCGTTTACTCAGCTCTCTCATATCACTCAGGCAACAAGAAGGCCGCATCCCCTTTGTGATCATTTTGTCTTGGACAAAGATCAAAGGAGTGATGACGTTTTCCCCTTTATTATTTATTTGTCCCTTTTTGTTTTTCTGTTAATTGTCAGGAAAAGTAATGGGGCTATGACTTCCGTTCAGAGTTCAAGCGTTGGAAAGTGATACTTTGGTATTTGGGAATCACTGGTTGATGTTGGAGTCCTAATGGGTTTTATCTCTATAATGTTCAAAAGGTTGAAGATGGAAGGTGGAGGTGCTAATCTCTGTTCGGTTTCGTCGCTGGTGGTAAGGACGTAGGGTGATTGTGGGAAATACTTGTTATTTCTTCATTCGGATTTGGACTTATATATCCATTAGCAGCATTTAAATTTATATTTCTTGTTATAATGTTGTTTGAAAGGATTCTTTGTGTTCTTTCTTAGAGCATCTCTAATGGGAACTTGGTGTGGATCCTACATTTAACGCTTTATTAATGGATCTGTTAAACGCACTCCTCAAATTAAAGAAAATAAGAAATACAACTAAATTCTTTGTTCAACTAAGGTACTAATACTTGGGTTGCATTCACGCCATTCTCTTCTCGCTGTAAAAAAATTTAACTAAATTCTCTTCTCGCTTGATATCTTCCCCTTTAAAGGCCTTGACAAAATATGCTCTCACGTTACTTAAAGGCCTTGACAAAATATGCTCTCACGTTAAACGGTGATGAAACCCTCTCTTCCTATTGGTTTAGAAAGGCCTTTTCCAATACAGAAGCTATGGTGATGACACTTGGCATAGCTCTATTGGTTGCAATAATTAAAATTTGGTTACAATTTGGATACATTAAATATTTAACTGTCCGTTAGTAACGGTGTTGGGAAAAAAGTGGGTGGACAATATTTATGTTAGAATTTAAACTTGAATTATTTAGTTACACCGTGTTTACACCGATACTTAACTGTACTTTAATAAGGGTGTACAAAACACACATCCAAACCTTTAAAAAAAAACCGTCAAACTGTTGAATAGGAAATCCCGTAAAAAAAGAAAAACCGTTTAAAAAAAAAAAAAAAAACTTAAAACATGGAATTCCTGTAAAAAAGGAAATCGTTAACAAACCAAAAAAAAAAAAAGGAATTGGTTGAAATCAGGAAATCGTTCCCAAAAAGGAATTGGCCTCTCTTTACATATATATAAATATATGTATGCAAGCTTTCTCACTGATCAAGAGCAGCAGCGCGCAGAAGATTGGATCGGTACCAATCTGTTGAGTTCAATCATGGAAGCCTGCGATCATCAACTCAGAAAAGAAACCACTAGGATTGCTAGGAGTTTTACTTGGGAATTTTGTGGTAAATAGGTGAAGCACCTGCAAATTAAGAGTAAGTTCTTGAAGATACACCAATACAAACTATGGGATGTGAGAAAGCTGATTTCCTCCACCACCAGGGGTAATTTTTGTACTTATTTTCTAACTGAAACTCTATCATTGTTTTTGTTTTACTTACCACTGAGATCTTAATATGGATATGAATTGTAGATAGTGATTTATCAGTGTTGCTTGGAAGTGATTTATCATAGTATTTCCAAGCTCTTTGCCACAATAAGCATCACAAAGATTGCAGGGGCTTTGCGAGTTCAATCTCTCTAGAATTGCTGCAGCTCCAAGGTTCATATTCGGAATAGTCTATAGCTTCCCTAGGAATTTGGTATTCATTTAAGTTCTGAATGTAAAAAGTTGTGTGGCTTGAATTTCTCTGGATACACATTAACCGGGACAATTGTTATTTTGAATAGGGGAACCCCTTTGATTGAAGTCGCATTCGAGGTTGATGCCCACGGTACTTTTAATGTAAGGGACAACTACAACGCAAGTGGAATCTTAGAGGCGACATCTCACATGTTTTATATGTTGTTATATTATTTTCAGAACGTTGAAGGGTTTGGGGGTTCTATTATGTTTGTTGCTTAAACTTGCTTTCTATATTTATTACAATTGAATTTCTGGGGCCTTAATTTTTCTCATAGATATTGTTGTATTTTTTTTTTTTTATGTTTCAAAGATGGGTCTTAAGAGCCAGATGGGGAGTCAAACCCATAGAGTTGCCACCACATTCACCAACATGTTGGTTGATTTGTAACCACTGCGAGTAGGGTGGTGGAGTTCTGAAACAGCTAAAAGGTTTCAAATCGTAGAGGAAAGAGTTCATTAGCCGAGGGTTAACTCCCAAATAACTAATTGGAGCCCTTTAACACATGCGTCATATATGTGTCATTACATCAATTATCTATGGCTTGGTTGGCTGTCTTTATGATCCATCTCATATCTTCTAATGTAATTAGTGTGAGATCATGCTTGACCATTTTTGTTTTATTGGAAGTAGGGGGACATGCGTACAAGATTTAGGCTTATGGCGTAATATCTCTTTGTTAGCGACTCATGCTACGAATCTTCCTGGGATAAGTGGGGCTCGAAACGTTGAAAAAGTAAGTAACAAGTTCAGGATATCTATTTTATTAACGACATGAAGCGAAGGTTTTTTTGTCAGATGTGTTTGATTTCTAATAGATATAGGTAGTTTGGTGAGATTTGCTTTGGAGTTTAAAGTTAATGTTTGATTTAGAATTTTAGATACCTAATTTTCATCGTTAACCTGTTAGGAGACTAAACAAGAACAAGAGAGGAACACAACTTGGTAATTTCAGTTACTGCTTAATATTGTATCACGGTTAAAGCTCAAGTAGTACTTAATTTTAATTTCAGTATGATCTATAGTCTTTCTTATTATTTTGGTTATGGTACTGTTTACACAATCCAAGATATATGTTGACGACCAACTGTAACCAAATTGTAACTTCAGCTCTACATAATTCTAAGTCGTATGGCCACACAATCTTCATGCACATACTTACTTCTTATGTGAAGGTTTACCTTAAAATTACTTCACTTCGGGTTTAGGGCAATAGAATTCGATAACTTTATGTAAAACATGGGACTATGCATAAAATTCGATTACGCCAAACCAAAATTCACGCCAAAATAAAAATGCGCACACCAAAATAAAAATGCATCGCTATGGGGTGGGGCAAAGCCCTGTAAACACGAAGTTAAAAGAAAAAAATTGCCCGGTGCGTAGCACGGGCACAAAATCTAGTGGTGATGTAAAGTTATAGAACTCGAAACTGTAGCGAAGTTGGCTATACTTATCACTCAATTTTGTTGAAATCTCCCTACTGATATCTTGCTAATGCTATAACTATTGTTCTTCTTGTTGTAATGATACAATGAGATATCGTGGTCTATCGATCCTATGATAAACAAGTTCATCTCCCGAATTTGTGGAAAGAAATCCAATTCCACATCATGCGGTAACATGATGGTCTCTTCAAACCAATAATAATTACTATTAACTGCATCGCTGTTACTGGACATTTTCATACTATTACTATTAGAAATCCTTCATTTCTTGTCTTGAACATTCTCGTCAAGGTCGAATAATGTGCGCATGTCTATTGATGTTTTTCGTGTATTATAAGTTAACACATACAACCGTCCATTTACTATAACCAATTCAGTCGTATAGATATCTCTACCAAACATGCAATGAGCTAATCTATTTAGTAATTTGAATTTTTCACTCCCAACCTTAAATTCCACAGTAGATAAGGAAAGTAAGCCGTAATCCTCATCCTCGTCCTGATCCTTATCCTTAGGTTGGCAAAGAATATATATGGAACCCTTCAGATAAACTGAACTTCCAAATCTTAGAGGTGAAATAGAAGGGTCGATGCCATCAATCTTTCTCCACGAATTATGCCCTACAGTCATGACCACATAAAAGAAAACACCAGTAAGCTACATAACTCCCACAACGCTATCACTTTGTGTTCCTTTAGTTGCAGGATCATATTCAAATTCATGCTTTTGAAACATCAGTTGTTTTTCTTTGGATCCCCATCCCCTCCTTAAGAAATTGTCATGGTAATCTTGGAATGTGTTATTTTCCACACATTCTTATCTTCGTGCTCTTTAACTACGGATTTGCGCCATGTCGTTGCTTCCCTGGTGCTATAATTATACATAAGAGCACAAGAAGTTTCCTTGTGCATGAATCATATCAACCCATTAAGAGTGCATACAGATACATCATGCTCTCTAGGAATAGGTGGTTCCCATAGACAGATAGTACCTACTTCTGCACATCCGTCCTCTTCACTAGAATATAGCAACAATTCTGTCCCTTCTTTCGTTAATAGGCTTTCCAACAAGTAGAAAAGAAGCACTCGTTGTTGTTGATATCCATCGTGACAAGTGCAAATGGCGACGGTTAGATATCCTGGACGAAAATATTAAATGCTATTTAATGATGTCTGCGCCGGTTGGGTTACCAAGATGTAACTTGTTTTACGTCTCGTTTTCTAGGCCGTAAGCTGAGTCTTCAAGTTACAGGCCAATGTACGGCCTGTAATACCTGGACGTAACCATTTTACGGTTCTGAATATCACTATTCGACCCCAGCCGTATACCCAATGACGGCTGGAATATCACTTGTCAAACCAGACGTATACCATTTGACGTCTGGAATATCACTATTTGACCCATCCGTATACCCAATGATGGTTGGAATTTCACTTGTCGACCCAGCCGTATACCCTTTGACGGCTGGAATATCACTCGTTGACCCAGACGTTTGTGTGTGTTTAAATTTCTTTTGTGAATAATTATGTGACATATGTCATTCTATTATAGATTGTACCGTACATTCCAGTGGAAGTCCAAGAGGTGGTTATGGAAGATCAAGAGGTGGTTATTGAAGATCAAGAGGAGGTTATGGAAGAGCAACCCCAACCTGTGCAAGTTTCCGAGGACACAAGTGCTCACTATGCAAACAAGTATGAGTGGAAAGATAAGGAAGATGCAAAGGAGTGGGCTCGATCACAAGGGTTTAAAAAGATGTGCATCATAGTCCAGAATAAACAAGTTATAGGCACCATCTTTCAAATGGTTTGCGAGTGTAGTGGAAAGTATAGAGCCATTTTGGAAACAACTAGATTTTAAAGATCCATCACCAGATGAAGGTTTTGGGGACGTGTTTAGCGACACGGAGGTACACAAGGAACTTTTTGATAAGTATGCTTCTTTACTACCGGCGCAAAGACAAGTTTGGTTATATAAAATATGGAAATTCAACCGTTCAGTGACTAGAGATGATATTTTAGAACCTAACAAGGGTCAAGGAAATGGTAGGCCTTCGAAGAAGATAACAAAGAAAAGGGAAAGGGCAGAAGCTAAGAGAAAGGTTCAAGAGGGTTCACAATTGACTCCTTTAATGCAAAGAAATCTTTCGGTTTTTGAGAAGATGAACGAGTTGTACACCCTTAAACGAAAGTAAATGGAAAAAGGAAGACCAAGCCGAGCTAGTCGAACGAAGGTAAAAATCCGCAAGAAGAATGTGGTTGTTGCATCTCAAGAAAATTCAAAAAGAAAAGTTGATAGTGGAGTCAAAATTAAAGACCCGGTAGTTCCATCCCAACAAGGTTCAACAACAAAAGAAGCTAGTAGTATCCAAATAAAAGTTGGTGGTGTGGTTGTGTCGATGGTGGTTTTTAGTTTAGGGTTAAAATCGTAAAACGCTAAACCCTAGCAGTTACTAGGCACATTTAATAAAAAGCTATTAATATGTCCCTAATAATTACCGGGTATATTTTTCAAATTAAGGTTACGACAAACCAAACCCTAATTCCCCCGTGTGCCAAAGGAAAATCATCCCATCCACACCTAGCCCAAGCTAGCCGCGCCATGACAGTTGCACCGTGCCATGGCCCTAGCTATGCTAGCAACATCATGTCTTTCCATGGCCTCTCATGTCGCGCCACCATGCTGTCCTTCCTCATGCGGCTACCAAAGTGAAGCCAGGTGACAATCAACGGTTTCCTTTCAATCCCAGGAGAAAATCCTGGCCGTCTAAGGTCCCCTCACGACTTTAGGCCCAAAACCATAGATTGGTCACGTACCTAGCCAAGACTAGCCGCGACATGCCAAACACGTCTTGCCATGGCCCCTCAAGCCGCGCCACCCTGCTGGCCTTCTCCTTACGGCTACCAAAGTGAAGTCAGGCGACCATCAACGGTTTCCCTTCAATCCCAGGAGCAAATCCTGGACGTTTAAAGTCCCCTCGCGACTTTAGGCCCGAAACCCTAGATTGTTCACGTACCTAGCCAAGACTAGCCACGCCATGCCAAACATGTCTTGCCATGGCCCCTCATGTCGCGTCACCATGCTTTCCCTCCTCATGCGGCTACTAAAGTGAAGCTAGGCGATAATCAACAGTTTCCCTTCAATCTCAGGAGCGAATCCTGGCCGTCTAAATTCCCCTCACGACTTTAGTCCCAAAACCCTAGTTTGGTCATGTACCTAGCCAAGCTAGCTGCGTCATGCCAAACATGTCTTTCCATGGTCCCTCATGTCGCGCTACCATGCTAGCCTTCCTCATACGACTACCAAAGTGAAGGCAGACAACAATCAACGGTTTCCCTTCAATCCCAATAGCAAATCCTGTCCATCTAAAGTCTCCTCACGACCTTAGACCCGAAACCCAAGCTTGGTCGTGTGCCTAGTCCAGGCTAGTCACGCCATGCGCCAGTGGATACCCCTTGGCCCCACATGCCAAGCCAAACCAAACCTAGCCAAGCTATCCGCACCATACCTTGGCCCTGGCCGTGCTAGTCACGCCACGACTAGCCAAGCGCCCTTCCCTTAGGCCCTAATCACGACATGCTCCCATGGATACCCCTTGGCCCCACATTCCAAGCCAAACCTAACCTAGCCAAGCTAGCTGCGCCATGCCAAACACACTTTTCCTTGGCCCTAGCCATGCTAGTCACGACATGCCAATCCAAGCGCCCTCTCCTTGGCCCTATCCATGACATACGCCCATGGAAAAACCCTTGGCTCCTCATACCAAGTCTAAACACACCTAGTCGTGCCACCTTGTTGGACCTAACTACGCGGTTACCAAAATGAAGGTGTGTAATGATCAACAGTTTCCCCTCCTCTCAAGATGAACTATCTCGACCGCCGAAGGTCACCTGGCTAGCAAGTTCCCCAAGCTCGACTTGCCAACCCACATCAACGTTTTACATGTTTTCCAAAACATTCGAGACATCAACACAAACAGGGGGGTTCTCTTTGGGTATTGGTCTGCATCATGCGGCGTACACTACGCCCCTCATAAGGAAGTTTCATAAGGGTTAGGCGCCTAGTAAATACGGGAGTTATGTGGGAAACATTCATGGGACATAAATCCGTGATTTAGCAAACTTTATGGAACATCAATTCCATACCGTTAACAGTTTCATGAAAACCAATTTCATGCGTTAACCACTTTATGGGACAACAAGCCCATCCATACGGTTACCACCTCCTCACATTTACTTCCCCACTCCTTAATGAGATCATGGTACGTTTCTACCTCGACTTGTATAAATAGGTCTTACCTATTTTCATTTGGACAACAAGTTCATTCAGACAAGACAAAACTCAGAAATACTTACTTTCTAGCTCTCCTCGTGAGCTCTCTTACCTTTCCGATAACAATTCGTAGAAACCCAACTGCTCTTCTAGAATCAACTATTCTGGTCTCACCACTCTCCATGCTTCCCTCCCCAAAACCAAGCCATTCTCCTCCTCTTTGTGACCTAAGCAAGTCTGGAACGACCATTTCTTGGTTTAGGCCGGACTTGTACAGATTAATCTCTCGAATCTAAAGTACTCCCTTGCAGTACATTGTTTAGGGTTTAAACAGTTTCTCACCTTCACACCCGCAATTACCAAAATCGGCAGAAACTATTTTCACCTATAAACAATTGGCGACCACAGAGAGACGATTGATCTATCGGTTACGATGTCCATTTTCGAATGTCAATCTCGTACTTCGACCCAGACATCAAGATGGTAGAGGAAGGCGACTCACTCCGACTCAATTACTCGACGGCTCCACTATCAGTCATGACACGACAAGGGATGGATGGGGACTTCCCAGGGGTTAAAACAAAACCGATCCGCCCAATGAGCAACGACTCGGTTATCGGACAGCTCATTAATGACTGGGGACTTTCCACGGCGGTATTTTGATAAGCACGTAAGTGCTACATTTTATACCCATGTTTATATTAGCTAGGACTCGATATTTTGGCTAACAACATCATTTTAGTGCTTTTGTAGAATGTACAAGTGAATCCAATCAACATAACCATAAATGGTTAAAGGGAGGCAAAATGACGCGATCAATAGGAGAACCTCAAATGTGGTGGCCTGGTATGTTAATATATCAGCACCACTCAAGCCCGACCCACTACTTTTAAAGAGGAACAGTTTATACCACACAGTTCGTTTGGGGCCTTTCGTTTGTTATCATCCAAGAGAAGTGAGAGACTTCAAGCTAGTGCTCTAGAGAGGTGAATGGAGAATGCCGAGTTGGAGAACGAATTTAGATTGAACAGAGACTGTTGCTGTGAACTCAATCTGGTTTGGTCTATGCTCGGACTAGGCAGTGGTGGATGGCTATAGTTCTTGGCCTGAACGAACATGGTTGATGCCTGTCCATTTCTCCTCAACATTTCTTCTTCAGCATCTTATGAACACAAAAGAAATTGCTACTTCTTAAAACAAGAAGCAGCAGAACTCGTTCTGTACGGGGCTGTGCGTTCGAGTGATATGGGTCTCGACTTAAGGTTGTTTGTGGGGGTTGATTGGTCAAGCTTTTGGATCAGTGGAGGAATTTATGCCATAGCCGATAAGTGGCGGTGTTTGAGGGAGGAAGATGAGCAGTTGGTGTTGGTTTGAGCCGTGCAGTCAGATTTCGAGTTTGTGTTTCAGAGACCAAGACGACGATGCAATGAAGCTGTTGAATGTGCGAGAACTCAGAGAAGAGCTGATTTCAAACGTAGATATAAGATACTTTGCCCATGGAACAATGAAGTCCAACTTTGGTTCGAACTGTCAAGGCTATACAGGGGTATACGTTGGTTGAGTGACTGCACCGGGAGAACTCGGAAATGGACTGAATGTTGTTAACTTATTTGGGCTCTTATGAGTGATGTTCGAGTTTAGACTTGGCCTGAAATAGAAATGGAGCAGTGGTGTGATTTTTCGGCAGTTGACAGTGAAGAATGGTGTTGGTCGTTCTTGATGGCTGGTTTAACGGGAGCAAGAAATGCAACCAATATGGTGGCAGTTAGTGAAAGATGGAGTTGATGTGCGATTCAGTTTATGGACTCAAGACTGAAATGCTGGTGATGGTGGTCGAACTGTGTTGGTTCGTATCGAGTGTTGGCTGCACCGATTTTATATGGGGGTGAAAGACGAGAATAAAATGGTAGAATGGTTGAGAAGTAGCAGCAACGATTCCTGAGATTGTGAAGATGACTGATGGCTCAACTGCAGTTGGCAGTACTGGGTTTGGTTTATACATGAATTCTGGTGGGGATCGTCGGAAGTTTAGACAATTCTCAATGAAGAAAATGGACGGCAACAAGGTGACTCATATATCTGGTCATATGTAGAAACTAAGATGAATGTGGTGAAGACAACAATGGATGCCGAGAGAGAGAAGGTCAGAGAATGGAGATATATACTGCTTGGGACGATTTGTTGCAGTCGTCGGAGGAAGGTGCGCACAAGGCAGCGATGGTGATCGAGCTGTTGCAGTCACCGAAATTAGATGCCGCTGCTTCCGTTAATTGCTTGGAAGGCATAGGGAATTAAAAGCTTGATCTTATCTGGACTGGAGCAAGGAACGACGAATACAAAGTGGTGATTGAATGGATTTGAGACTGAGTCATGGACTGTGGAGCTGTTGAAACCGGTGCTGCATTTTGAAGGGAGGAAAAAGCCTGGACATGGATGGTCCTTGCTGTGAGCTATAGGTCTCAACTGTACTGAGACTCTTGTATCTCGGATAGGAATGAGTGTCACTATTTGATGGTTGTGAACTGAGAGCCGAGGCATATATTTGAGCCAGAATTAAGAAATAAAGAGTTCACTGCCGTTGATGTTGGAAACTAACGACGAATTCTCAGTGGGTCTGCAACCGGTGGCTAGACGGACTGATCTGGTGGTGTTGTGGCCAACTTCGGAGAATAAGGATTTGGGAAAGTGGTCCTCTGGAGTCCGACTTCGGAAACCATTGTGTCTATCGGACTGGCCCATTGGCTTGTTAGTCCGAGTCCGAGTTCCAACAACACCATATATTAATCGAGAAGGAACAGAAGAAAGGAAGGGGGGACGGCCAGAGGGAAGTTTTGGTGAGAGAGACGTGCGGCTACGGAGGTGGAATACAAGGGTTTGCGATTTTTAATTTCTCCCATTTCCATCTTGATTTTCTTCGGATTTTCTAGATTTGTTTATGGCTTTTGAGAAAGCCATGTCTTGCTAATAATTTTATAACTAGGGTTTTTATGTTGAAACTACTTTGGGTATTAGGCTATTTGAATTGATTTATTGATCAAAAGACCATTATGATTTGAATAGATTAATCTTTGAATATTGTTTATTGATTGATTGAAATATTAGTTGTTGTTTCTCCGATTTTAAAAAACTATGTGCGTAATTGATGGTTCTACAAATATATTTGTTCTTATTATTTGATAATCTATGCTTGGGTTAATGTCTTTGATGGGTTATGCTTAGAAAAATCAGATAATATTTGTCAATCAATATTTTAGTTTCTTATAACTTTCTCGCTAACACAATTTGATGGTGCATGCTTGGATTTAGTCTTTTGATGTTTAATGCTTAGGGTGTCCCAGTGATATTTGCGACGCTATTACATATAATAGGTGATGTGTCGATAGAACAGACAATAGACAAATATTCAGAAGTTATGTTTCATTTCAGTAATTGAATAGAAATAGTGGTGGATACTACAAACCCTGGTTACCGACTTTTTCATTGGTCTCATTTTATTAGTTTAATTTATTTTATTTTTCAATTCTAAAAATATAAAAACATCATTGCTGGTTAATCTTTTTAGAGATATTGGTTACAGTATTTCCACTGCTCCTCGTGGGAATGACCCGTACTTGCCGTTGTCTGCATTGTAGACACCATGCGATTGCGGTTTATTATATAGGCATCTCCGGATCCTATCAATTTTAGGCGCCGTTTCCGGGGAGCGGTTTTGAATTATTTTGATTGATATTTTGTACATAATTATTTTTCTGTACATAGCTTATTTTTCTTTTATTTTTATATTTTATTTTGGTTCTTTTTACGTAGCTTATTTAATTTTTCTTAGGTAACTTAGTCTGAAGAGTGGCGATTGGAGTCAACAATAGGCCTAAAGTAAGTACTCGATATTCTCATAAAGCTTTTGCAAGGTGAGTTATTGGGAAAATTTTACTTTGTATAATGGTTTCCAGTGAGTTGACTTCTTTTATAGCTTTTTGGAATCTTACAAAAAGAGTTGAAACAGAGGAGACATTTGATATTTCACCTGAGGAGTATCCATATGCACCTTCTCATTATCAAGAACCTGCCGAGTGTGTAAATAATGATTGGAATTATTCTCATAGGTATGATCATTCTGGACCTTGTGAAGGTTATGATCATTACCAACCTTACCCTGGTTATGAGCCACAATTTGTTGATTCCAATTATTATTCACACATTTCTCTGTCACAGTACGAGAGAGATGATGAATCTTACTGTGACCCATTGGCATCACAACTATCTTTATTAGAACGCCTCAATATTGAAATTACTGAACAGACCAAAGCTAATGAGTTATTTTTTGCTGAGCAGAGTAAAACTCAAGCTTATATTGCTCAACTTTCTGAACAAACTGATTTATCGATTGCTAAACTAATGCATTCGGTAAAAGATCGTGGTCTTACTGAGGATACAAGTTCTAATTTTTCTAATACTCTTGACATTAATGATGAAACCGCTTTAACTAATGAATCAATGTGTATGGAGAATGATGATGAACTTGATAGTTGTGATCATAGGAATAGAGACATTGTCATACCTAGTGAAGGTGGTGTATTTACTCCAACTCCTGATTGTGTTAATGATCACTCGCCTATTCAAAAGGAAGAGTTTAGGATTGAGGACACCATTCTTTTATATTAGTGCTATAACAATGATGCTTATGAAGAATGTGTTAATTCAGAGGACAGTGTAGTTAAGTCTAACGACTTAGAGACATTACACTCTATCTATAAGGTTTCTTTTAATCATCTTTATTGTGATATTATTATTGATTCCCAGGTTGATGATGTTTATGATGATGATTTAGTACAGGTTTGCAAACCTAGTGGAGAAGTTAATACACCTAGAATTGTTAGCACAACTTTTCATAAGATTCCTAATTTTGGATTAGAATTGCGTGCTTATCCATTATTACTAGATTATTTTGCATCTCGTTATTTGTCTTTTCCTATGCATGTCTCCCAAATGGTTTCAGTTTCCAGCCACAGTGAACCACTTGAGTCGGTAATTTTGTTCGCTGATTTATACATCCTTTGTAAAAACCAGGTATGTGGGAAGCTCTTTGCTTTTGATAGTCTCTATATCTTTACGTTGTTACAATGAGAGTGCGAGGTTGTCATTAATTGTATATATTGTGATTTTGGTTGATCCCCAAATATTTAGGTTATTGATATATGGAGAGTCTTATTTGTATATTCCAGTAGGTAATTCTATTTTCTTGTTTTATTTAATTTGTTTATTTTCGCATATTATATTATGATTTTCCCATCTTGGATTTTATGTTGGATGACTCAATTACATTGAGGACAATGTAATGTTTAAGTGTGGGGGAGTGGTTAACTTGTACTTTTGTTTTTCAGGAATTTTCTTGCAATTTATGACCAGCTGTGTACCGGGTCTTTTCTTTTTCCTTGCATATTATGATCAGCTGTGTAGCGGGTCTTAAAAAAAAAATCATGACCAGTTGTGTAGCGGGTCTTTTATTTTTTCTTGCATATTATGACCAGTTGTGTAGCGGGTCTTAAAAAAAAAAATCATGACCAGCTGTGTAGTGGGTCTTTTCTTTTTCCTTTCATATTATGACCAGCTGTGTAGCATGTCTAAAAAGTTTTTGGGTCGTGGATCTTGTCTATGGCATTTGTCATGACCAGCTGTGTAGCGGGTCTAACTCTCTCTTATGATATGACCAGCTGTGTAGCGGGTCAATTCTTTGTTTGCTCGAGGACTATCAAAATATAAGTGTGGGGGTGTTGATAAGCACGTAAGTGCTACATTTTATACCCATGTTTATACTAGCTAGGACTCGATATTTTGGCTAACAACATCATTTTAATGCTTTTGTAGAAAGTACAAGTGAATCCAATCAACATAACCATAAATGGTTAAAGGGAGGCAAAATGACGCGATCAATAGGAGAAGCTCAAATGTGGTGGCCTGGTATGTTTATATATCAGCACCACTCAAGCCCGACCCACTACTTTTAAAGAGGAACAGTTTATACCACACAGTTCATTTGGGGCCTTTCGTTTGTTATCATCCAATAGAAGTGAGAGACTTCAAGATAGTGCTCTACAGAGGTGAATGGAGAATGCCAAGATGGAAACAAATTTAGATTAAACGGAGACTGTTGTTGTGACCTCAATCTGGTATGGTCTATGCTCGGACTAGGCAGTGGTGGATGGATATAGTTCTTGGCCTGAACGAAGATGGTTGATGCCTGTCAATTTCTCCTCCACATTTCTTCTTCATCATCTTATGAACACAAAAGAAATTGCTACTTCTTAAAACAAGAAGCAGCAGAACTCGTTCTGTACGGGGCTGTGCATTCGAGTTATGTGGGTCTAGACTAAAGGTTGTTTGTGGGGGTTGATTGGTAAAGCTTTTGGATCAGTGGAGGAATTTATGCCGTAGCCGTTAAGTGGCGGTGTATCATGGAGGAAGATGAGCAGTTGGTGTTGGTTTGAGCTGTACAGTCAGATTTCGGGTTTGTGTTTCAGAG
Organism: Papaver bracteatum; assembly: GCA_023529315.1. NCBI lineage: Eukaryota > Viridiplantae > Streptophyta > Magnoliopsida > Ranunculales > Papaveraceae > Papaver > Papaver bracteatum. Next base: position 1,050,805 of record JAJJWX010005228.1, on the reverse strand, counting down.
ACCAAGACGACGATGCAATGAAGCTGTTGAATGTGCGAGAAGTCAAAGAAGAACTGATTTTAAACGTAGATATAAGATATTTTTCCCATGGAACAATGAAATCCAATTTTGGTTCGAACTATCAAGGCAATACAGGGGTATATGTTGGTTGTGTAGGTACAGAAAGACACTCTGCCACGTGTCCGAGGTAGATTGAACGAGACAATAAATAGAATCTTCAAGAAAGATATTATTCACCACTCCCCAAAGAGGTGTAAGCAATTAGTCAAATCAAGTGGCAGATCTTCCACGAGATAGCACTAACTTGATCGGAAAGATAGCTAGCGAAGTAAATAAGGAGTACGAGGTATGAATTGCTTCACAAGAAAAGAGGAGACCTGAGAAGTCGATTACGCGAAGTTCGACCTGTTGTCCAAGAAACAGAAACATTCCCGAAGTATACTGAGCGAAGTGTAGATTGTTGTGCAAGAAATTGGACAGCTGTCCCCGACCAGAGCCGATCTTTAAGTCATAAAGGGAGCATAAAGTTGTTTTGAGCGAAGTAAAAAGTGTATTTCCGAGGTAAATCGGGTTGTATCCCATTATGTAACCTTCCCCTATAAAAGGAGGACTTAACCTTCCTTGAAAGGGGTGGGATCTTTATGGTAATAAAGGGAGGACATTTGTGAGAGGGTGGTCTGGTTATTGAGAGTGTTCTTGAGAGGTTTGTAACTTAGATACTAAGAATTATTCAATAAACAAAGATCTGTTAATAGACTCGCACTTGCTTAAACTTTTGTTTGTCAAATTAGTGAGTGGGTGTAACTATGGATTTTCTGTAGTTACATTTTGGCGCCGAGAAACAGGGATCTCAAGTTGAGATTTCAGTCTCACTTGAGATAGTTTGAGAGATATGTTGTTAAATAACTCAGTAAGCAAGTTATTACTTCACAAGAGTTGGAGAGTAGTGATCAGGAAAACATAATAACATCGAGAAAAGGTAGATCTGAGATCTGCTGCCCGGAAGGTGAGCAAGTTAGATCTGGTCAAAATCCGGTAAATCGAAGAAAGAAAGTTTACGGATTTTCCATGGGAAGAGTACCAGAACGATCACGATACCTCATCGCGTCAAGGAGAAGCTTGCGTCTAGCAGGAAGAGAAGGAGGAAGGATGGAGAGGGGAGAAACATCAAATAGAGGAGGGAGACAAGTTGAAATCCAACAGGAAGAGGATGAACGTTATCGAGAGGGATCGATCCATACAGCTAACACCGAAACAGAGGAGGAAGAAGAACTCGTTCAAGGAAACGGAGAGGAGGACGCCGGTGAAGAAAATATGACATTAGAGTATATCAGAGAGGTGTTGCGTTTAGAAAGAGAAAGACAGAGAGCTCTAATGGAGAAAAAAACCGTACTCATGAGGCAGAACGCGATCTTGGTGCAGCAAAATAACCAACTTAATGAAGAAATGACTGTTCGAGATGTGCGAGATGAAGCCGGTACAGGAGAAAACGTAACCCAAGGGGGAGAGATACCACATGAAGAACATGGAGGAGAAATGGGAGGACGGAGGCGGAGGCGTCGAAGGGAAAGCAGCGAAGAAAGGTTGCTGAGGAGAGCTTTTGAGGAAACTAGGTGGGAAGACCAAAGGCAGCGGTTTGAGGAAGAAAGAACTCGGTAGGAGGAGAGGATTCGACAAGAGGAAAGACAAAGAGAAGATGAAAGGATACAAAGGGAGGAAATATCTTGGAAAGAACAAAGACGACGTGAACAACAATGGCAAGAGGAAGCGAGGAAATACGCGGAAGAGGAAGAAGAGAGACATAGAGAAGAGAGAAGGAGACACGAGGAAGAAGGGAGAGAAGATGATGATGAGCGAGATAGAATAAGGAGAAAGCGAAGGTGAGACGAAGGAAGAGACAAGGTCAGTCAAACAGTCATGAATGAAATACAGGAGATGAAAGCGTTACTCAACAATCCACGAAGAGGAGGAAGAGTGCAGCTGGCAGAAGCAATTGTGGAAGTTGACAAATCGCCATTCTCTCGCGAAGTACTGGAGGGAAGAATCCCAGGAAGAAGTTCACTTCCAGCCTTCGGAAGTATCTTCCACGGAACAGGAAATGATGTACAACATCAAAAACAATACCCCCTCTCCCTAATGCAGTGGGCGAGGTACGAAACGGTACTGTGCCAGTATTTCCCATCTAGATTAACCGGGGAAGCCTAAAAATGGTTTGAAGGGTTAGCGGAAGGTTCAATTTCATCGTTCAAAGATTTACAAAGAATATTCTTGACAACTTACATAAGCAATAATATGTTAAGACCTGGGATAGAAACCTTGTTCAACTTGAGAAGGAAACCAGGCGAAAATCTGCGAAGTTTGATTACGAGATGGAGAACAGTATATAGTGAACTCGCAGGGAGGGTAGATGAGAGAAATTTCATCCTGGCCTTCGTTAACGCGTTAATACCAACCGACCTATTGCACACACAGCTTTTCTTAATTCACAACACAATATTGATGAGTGAACTCCGAGAGTATCAGGAGGAGTACGTGGCACTGGAAGAAAAACAAAAGGAGGCTATTGAGGCCGCTCCAATTCAGTCCAAGGAAGGGAACTCGCGTCTGCTACCAAGAATAACGAACGTAATAGAAGATAACACGAAATATGTGGACGCAGAACCGTTATCAACAATCCCAGCGAAGTTGGTAGCAGTTTCCAGCGGAGACCAAGAGTGGATAGATCAACATCCGAGGTATGTCTACCCCAGACCTAGGAACTATGAGTCCCGGGGTGATTATCCAAGGAATTCATGAAGATACAATCCAGGACAGCAATACGGAGTGAAGAGGCCACAATTCGAGGACGTAGTATTACCTGAACTTAACACCACAGTCGACAGGATATGGGAGTCAATTGTTCTAACAGAAGAAATTCCTCCCCCGGCAAATTTTGGGGTGGAACCCTTTTCAAGTATGAGAAATAATGACTTTTGCAAGTATCATTGTTTTCATGGACATCGCACGGAAGATTGCAGAAACATCCGACGGATAATACTTCGTCTAATTGAAAATGGGAAACTAAAGCATTTTTTGGCAAATTCAAAACCCTTACTACCGCCGCCACCTCGGAAAGGTGAACAAAAACAAAAAAAAAGTATACATAATCGAAATTGATAGAGGAACCCCAAAGGTTAAATTGTAAGTCCATTATTCATTCTGCGAAGAATATACGTAAATTTCATGATAATATGTTACAAAGGGTTCATAAGCGGGATTTTGAAGGAAATGAGATATACAACATAGCAAAGAAGGAGCCATTGGAAGAATGGCAGAAAAGAATTATTTCCTTCTCGGCAGCAGACGCTTCAGAGGAAGGAGCTTCGCACACAGATCCTTTGGTGATCACTTTGAACTTCGGAGAACATACAAAGTGGGAAGAAAGTCTCACGAGAAAAAAGAAAATATGGGCAATAGACAGGATCTTGGTGGACACGGGCAGTTTGGTGGACATATTCTTTTATCATACATTAAAAATGATGGGTTACCGAGATTCAGACCTGGTGTCGTCGACTTATAATATCTATTGGTTTAACGGAGTGGCTTCAAAGCCAAGAGGGGAATTAACCGTTAAGGTCTTCGCAGGGGAACGAGAAACCGAGGTAACGGTATGTGTGGTGGATGTGGAATCCCCTTACAATGCTCTGATTGGGCGGCCATGGATACATGGAATCAAGGGAATATCATCCACGTGCCACCAAGCTATCCGATTTCCAATGCCAAGTGGAATCAGCGAAATAATAGGAGATCAGAAAGAAGCCAGAGAGTGAAACGACGAAGATGTGCATAACTATGACGAGAAGATAAAGCGAAGGAAAGAACAAAAGAATAGGGTGCAAGAAGCAAAGAGGGAAGAAGAGTTAATGGTATATATGGTTAAAGAGAAATAAAGGTGGTCTATTCCCAGCGAAATTCCGGAAGACAAGGATAAGCCTTTATAGAAATTAAAGGAACCATCCCCACTCGGAAAACCAATCATGAACTTCGCAGAAGTAGAACCCACACAAGAGGTAAACTTGGGTAGCGAAAACGGTGAGGATCGGGACAAGAATGGAGGCAGACGAGGAAGAAAACCTGATAAATCTACTAAGAGCGTACCTTGATATCTTTGCATGGGGCATGAACGAGATTCCTGGGATAGACCCCGAAGTCTCTTGCCACCGACTGGATCTGAACCCATCAGTCAAGCCAATAAGTCAACGAATACGAAAGATAACAACTGCTTACCACGAGCAAATAGAACAAGAATTACAGAAAATGCTGGACTCTTGAATAATAAGACCCGCGAAGTATCCAACGTGGATAGCCAACATGGTGATTGTACCAAAAAATACTACAGGAATAAGAATATGCATAGATTTTAGTGACTTGAATACTGCCTCTCCGAAGGATAGTTTCCCACTACCCAATATACCACAAATGGTGGAGTCTGCATCCGGGTACAAGCTGCTGACGTTGATGGACAGTTATTGTGGATACAATCAGATACCACTCGCGGAGGAATACCAAGAGCACACGGCTTTCTTCGCCCCTAGGGGGTTGTATTGCTATACGAGAATTCCATTTGGCTTGAAGAATGCGGGAGCAACCTACCAACGGATGGTAGAGAAGATTTTCTCTAAATGGGTGCACAATAAACTGGAAGTCTGCGTCGACGACATGCTGGTAAAAACTAAGGAGTCATGGGATCATGTTGAGGATTTAAAATAAATCTTTTAACAGATGAGGGCGTACAAAATGAAAATAAATCCTACGAAGTGTATATTTGGTGTAGAATAAGCGAAGTTTCTTGGCATATCGTGTCCGAGAAGGGAATTGAAGTGGATCCGGCAAAGGTTCAAGCCATATTGGACATGCCATTGCCAGCAACGGTAAAAGACGTGCAAAAGATAAATGGGCAGTTGGCAGCTTTGGGTAGATTCGTTTCCAAATCTTCGGATAGATGCAAACCCTTCTTAGACATGTTGAAGAAGGGAGAAAAATTCTCGTGGACACAAGAGTGTGAACAGGCACTGCAAAATATAAAAGAATATCTCATTAACTTATCAATTCTCCAGTAGCCCGAACCAGATGAAGAATTACTAATTTGTCTTGCAGCTACACCAAATGCAATAAGTTCAGTATTACTTCGGACAAATGAAGGCGTCGAAAAGCCTATCTTTTATGTCATCAAAACCCTCAATGTTGCTGAGAAGAATTACCCAAAGATAGAAAAGTTAATCCTAGCGTTGGTGTACTCGTCAGAAAAATTAAGAACCTATTTTCAGACTCACAAAGTAAAGGTTCTAACCAGAGTCCCGATATAGTCAACTTTTAAAAAAATACGAGGAGAGTTGGGCGAGTTGAAAGATGGAACACCCGAATTGATCAAATCGATTTAAAATACGAAGTCCAGACTTCGACAAATTCACACATAATCGCAGAATTTCTGGCCGAGTTTCCAATAGAAGAAGATGAAGGAGTGGAAGAGATGTTAGATATAGATGAGGAGCGTCCGGATCCTACAGATCTACTGAAAGAAAATCATCCAAGGAGATGGGAAATATTTGTGGACGGATCCTCCAACAGCGCTGGAGGAGGAATGGGAATAGTATTTACTTCGCCAAAAGGAGCGAGGACGGTATTTTGCTTTCGCCTGGAATATAAATCTAGATGAAGTTAGAAGAAATAAGAATAACCAGCGACTCTCAGTTGGTAGTCATGAAGATAGAAGGAAGGTACCAAGTGAATGATGCCGTGATGAATCGATATTTGCAACTTGTGAGAGAGCATTCAAAGAGAATACCCAATATAATCTGGAGGAAAGTGAGCAGAGACAATAATAGGCATGCAGATGCCTTATCCTTCATCGCATCAATGATCGAAGATACCTCGGAGGAATATATCTGAATTAAAAGGTTAATGCACCCATCGGTAACCAACGAGTTGGAAGATGAAAAGTCCATAATGATAATAGAGGATAGCGTACCTGACGAATTAGGAGAAGATGACTGGTGAACACCTATTCACAAGTACCTTGAAAAGGGAGACTTGCCTAGGGACATATTTGAGGCACACAAAATCAAAGGGAGGTCCACAAACTATGAACTAAGATAAGGAATTCTATATCGGAGATCATTCCTAGGACCACTGCTGCGATGATTGTCACAGGAAGAAGGAGTGCAAATTATAAAGGCAATACATTACGGTGATGCTGGAAATCACAGTGGAACTATATCATTGGCCTAAAAAACCAAAACGCAAGGATACTTCTGGTCGAGCATGCATAAAGACACAAAAGGTGTAGGAACGAGGTGTGAAGCTTGTCAAAGATTCAGAAAACGTATGCATGCACCCTCGACGAAGTTGAATTCTGTGCTAAGTGTGTGGCCATTCACCATATGAGGAATAGACATCGTGGGACCGTTTGTTTCCGAAAGCTTGTATCTAAAATACCTGATAGTGGCAACAGACTATTTCACGAAGTGGGTTGAATCCAAGCCAGTGAAGAATACGCGTGATGGCGACATATACGATTTTATACTAGAGCATATCATATGTAGATTCGGAATCCCCCTGCAGATAGTCTCAGTTAATGGAATGCAATTCGAGGGAGAGAACCTAAACATGTTATTTAACACTTTTAAGATACAGTCTGCAAAGTCAACTCCGCTATACCCACAGAGTAATGGGCAAGCAGAGGCGACGAACAAAACGATAGCATCCACTCTAAAAAAGAAGCTAGATGGGCACCTACATAACTGGTACGAAGAAGTTCCGAAGGTGTTATGGTCATACAGAACCACCATACGAGAAGAAACCGGAATGTCCCCTTTTTGTTTGGCATACGGAGTAGAGGCGGTTCTCCCTACTGAGATTATGTTTCCAACCACAAAACGGGAGGCCTGGAAAAAGGGCCTGAACTCGGTCCTGATCTTAGCAAAGCTAGATGACTTGGAAGAGAACAGGGAGATTGCTCTACAGCACATGACAAACTATCACCGAAGACTATCTCGTGAGTACAATAAGAAGGTGAAAGAAAGAGGCTTCGTTCCAGGTGTGTTAGTTCTGCGAGAGATACCCCCGTATCAAAAGGGACCCGGAGGAAAGCTGGAGCCTACGTGGGAAGGACCTTTTATCGTAAAAATAAGAGTAGGGAACGGAGCTTATGAACTCGCGGACTGTGAAGGAAAAGATACAGATAGAAACGGAGACGTGATATATGGCGAAGCATAAAAGCAGGGTCGCAGACTAGACCATCCGTGGAATCCAATTTACATCATGAAGTATTATCCGTGAGAAGCCGAAACTCGTAAAGAATTGTTCTCAAAAAAAATAAAATATATATATATATATATATATGTTTGTATATCATTTTGTTGACGGCCAGAAAACGAAATGAAGCGTTTATTTTTCGAAATCAAAAGAGCAACAAAGACAAAGCAGAAAACAAGATGCAAATTCGAATGTATATGAATGCAAGGGCCAAAAGTAAGACCTCATTAGGAGGCTGCGTAAGACCCACATGAGATACATACAAAAGAATAGGCGATCGTCAGTCCAATAAAAAACCACTACATAGGGAGGCTGAGACCTCGTGGCATGAAACCTAGTTCGCGCAAAGTGCAAGAGGCAAATGTAAGACCTAATGCACGTCACGAGATAATCTCGGATATGGCTAACAACCATCAGCTAGGGGCAAGAAGTAAGACCCATCCACCGGGGGCCCCAATTGGGTAACCACTCGGTAAGGGGTGTAAGAACGAGCCAGTGGAGAAACAATTTGCCTGGTGTAGTTCTTCCGCTCGGTCCCAAAACCACCTCAACTAGGGTGTGACTTCGTACCCAAGAGACATATCGGCGAAAGGGCATGAGATCACGAAATAACTGATACCTAAGCCAAAAATCATGGGGGTACTCATATGGGAAGGGACGACACCCTCCTTTATGGAGCTGAGTGACCACAAAAGTCGGCAATATTACGGGGCTGGTACTCACGGGAGTAGATAGGCCTGTAATATTGTTGCATAATAAGACCTCAATGAGCGAGATGGCGAGGTTGATGGATCTTTACTTCGCAAGAGTAAAGAGCGCCTGAGACTTCGTCGAAGAGCCCTGACCAACGGGGTGTCGCATAATAAGACCTTAACTAGGAGCCAAGATAAGACCCCGAACTGATGAGAGAGATGTGAGGCAAGACATGATACCTGAGGCAAAACAAGAGGCAAGATACAAATTAAAGCAAGAGGCAAGTGCATCACAAAGCTTGATCACACAAATCTTTGCAAGCCAAAGATTAATCCATCACAAGGCTCTATCTCGTGATGATAAGTCACACAAATCTTAAGGAGTACTTCTTAAATTGCATAAGAAGTACTCGCAACTGAAATATTACACATAAGGATGTATACATTAACTTAATTATGTTATGAATTGAACAATAATAATTGTAGAGAGGTAATAAAAATGCGAGGTCGATCACAGACGGACGGATAAGGCAATGAAAGTAAGGCAGCTGAGAGCTGAAAGCACAAGGTATGCTACATAAATCCACGAAAGAATAAGAGGCAAGTATATACTTTAAATACGGTTTTATTATCTCGAGCATTTATTTCTCAATAAGTTAAGGGAACAATTACTTCGGAAAAAGTCAAAGAACAAGAGGCAAGTATATACTTTAAGTAAAATTATTATTCTTTGATTATTTCCTTCGTCAAGTATATACTTGGTATAACGGATTGATTCCGAGATATCAGGATGAGGCAACCCCTAACAAACATGCAGATTACATATATGATGACCATGATAAGCGCAGCAAGCAGAAAATCCGATATAATAAGGCAAAGGCAAGATAAGAGTATGAAACCAAGCAGAAAAGCTGATATACTAAGGCATAAAAGCAGAAATTTTCATGCCAACCAAGCTTGGGAGCGCCCAGATAAAATGTTAAAAAGATGAAGAACTAAAGTATCAAACGAACATCAAAGAGAGTAATCAAGGATTGTTGGCTTCCTTTTCATCAAGACCATCACCGGATCCTCCCGCTCCAACATCGGCACCAGCCCCAGCACCACCGATACCTCCTGTGCCTTGAGGAACCTCGTGGTGAGGTCCCCCGATGTCTTCATCGGTCTCGGTATCTTCGCTCTCAGCTTCGACGTTGACAGTAGGATCATCATCGGATAAAACCTCGAGATTCATGGCAGGAACGTCGATGCCATGGGAATTGCAAAGCTCAGTGATAAATTTCACTTTTTCCTCTTGGGCATTTCTGCGAGTAAACTATGCAACTCTCTTGGCATCCTTCTCCATCTGGTCACAATATTCGTTCAAGGATGAAAGGCTTTCCTTCATATCAGACATTTCCTTGGCCAAACCATCCCTCTGGCGAGACAGGTGAAAAATTTGATTCTTCATACTCTCCTCGGATTCTGCGAAGATAACAGAAAAATGAGAAACATGAACAACAGAACAAAGTGCGAAGCACAATAATAACACCTAGAGCTACCCTTCTTTCTGTGAAATGACAGAATTTAAAGTTTTCTGAACGTCGAGGTTAAAGTGATCAAGTCTTGATATTTCTGATTCAAGAAAGCTGTGAAACTCAAGAGACGATTTTTCCATGTTTTCACCATGACCAGGCATGGGTTTATCATCATTAGGAGACCCTATCACAAGTTTACCACTTATCGGAGGAACAACAAGCTTCTTCTTCGCGGGAGGAACATGAGCTGTTTTCTTGCCTTGACGTCTCTCTAAGCGAGCCAAGACAGAGGACATTTCGTTATTTAACTCGCTATTCTCATCTCTTAGCCCAGTATTCTCGGCCTTCAACTTTTCATGTTTAAGTTTTATCTCGGAAAGCTCACTCCTGAGCCTGCGAAGTTCAACTTCGGATTTATCATTCCTTTTAATTATCCTATATTTGTATTCCTCAAGACGCTTAATCTGATCCATGGATGAGGAGTAGGTTACGGGAAGTAGTGAGGGACTTACTGACACGTCGAAGTTCATCCTTCAAACGTGCATTCTCTTCGTGAAGATGGAAATTCAATTCTTCATTGTTAGCAGACTCATTAGCTAAACGATCAGCCAGGGAATATGACGTCGTTAGGTTTTAGTTCAAAATCTCATTTTCAGATAGATAACAGTTGATCTGGGACAAAAGGTTCGCTTGTTCATCTTGGCAGTCATCCACGGTCGACTTGGTTTCTTCGAAACTCATATAATACTTCGCGAAACGGTCTTGACGAAAATAACAGAATAGTAAAGACGGGAACGAGATAGAATTAAAGACTGAGAAGAGGTTAAAATTACTGCTAAGTTCCGAAATCCTTTGATCTTTCTTGACAGAGCGCTTTTTCTCATCAGCGAGATCATGGATACGTTCCTGAGCAGTCCTTAGATTTTCGCGAGAAACCTTCATCTCCATAAGCTGAGCCATATGACTGTTGAATTCCTGCGAAATATTCGAAGTCAGATAGGGATTCATATATAAATTACATAATAGATCGACAGCACTAAACAAGGCCATAATAGCGGCGTGCTGATTGTTGGAGAGGTTCAACGAAGCATTCTGCATAAAGGATTGATCTTGAGCCAAAAAAGTATCAGTGCTGAATGAGATCACATATTCCATGGCTGCAGATCTTGTGGAGGGCGCGTTCCGAGTTAAAATTAAAGAATTGATCAAGAAGTTTATGTCGGGGGTGTAGGCTGGCTCCTCCACCTCGAAGACTTTCCGAGTTTTAGCATCAGAGGGACCGGTAGATGATTTAACCGGGGAGTCATCCATAGTGATGTGAGGAGTTGGCATAGGGATCTTTGGAGGAGGAGTAGATTCTGGAGGCACTTCGGGATCGTTCTTGGTAGAAGGAGAAGGAGGCTTTGCAGGTTTCTTGGATGAAGGTATGCGGGTGAGTTCTCCCATGTCCAAAACTCTGCGCCGTTTGGGAGGCTCAGTGGCAGGTACGGATTGAGAAGGAGCCTGAAAACGGAAAATTAGTATTTTGAATCATATGAAGACTGAGGCAGCGAGAAGAGGAGTGTCACTTCGGAGAAAACACGACAACGAAGTACCTTAGCAGCATCAACAGCCGAAGATCTCTCTCGACGATCCCGCTTCCTATAAATACGAGGAGAAATAATGGGAGGCTCTACGAACTCCTCTTCCTACAAATCATTAAAGTTAGACCCTGAAAGTAAAATAAAGACACCAAAAACGAAACGGGAAACGGGATACCTGATCAGGAACTGGAGACCCAGCAGTAGATTTCTTAGAAGATCTATCCTTAATCAAGCCAGGAGCAGGCCGTACGTACTAAAAAAAAAAACAAGAAATTCAGACAAAAGAACGAAAAATAAAACAGAGAAAGTCTAGCGAGCTTACATCGATGGGTCTCTCGGACCAGAAGAACTTCTAAGGTTCGTAAGCAGTGAGATGAGCATGACCTGGGAGAGGACCATACCGAGCTTTCCCTGACTCATCAAAGCCCCAGACAAGGGGACCCTCAACAATGACTGGGAACATCATCCAGTCTTTATCATTAGTCAAGCGAAAAGAGGGTCCTTTAGGAGCTTCCTTTAAAGAACTGACGGGCTCGACATCCAGCAGAAGAACTTTAGAAGGATCCTTCAGGGACTTCCGATGTAAATCAATACCCCACTCTTAATACTTCCTTCTTCGTCCTTGGGTCTTGTCGATATAATTTTTTGAGAAAGAGGCAATATTGTAATCGGATGAGTCGAAATCCTCTGCCTTTGAGGGGATTTGAGATAAACCAGCAGAAGAACGCCTCACAAACTCGTTACCAATCCGAATTGCATTGCCACTCAGATGAAAAACTCCCCTATTGATATAAGCGAGAATCTCATAGAAAAGCGGATTCTGAGCGTCATACAAATGAAAGGTTATACCTGCTCTTAGCTGAGCTAGAGTGGTAATCATCCTTGTGGATGACCATGTTTCAGCCTCAATCTAGCGGCAGTTCAATTCCATCTGTCTGGCTGCAACAACCGGAGGTGCGACGGAGGAATCCACCGTCGGCGACAGGGTTAATCCTAATTTCTTGAAATCGGCCTGTAAATCCTCAAGGTACTTTGATGTAGTGGCAGGAGGAAATTTATTGGGCGCCATTGTTGAAAGAAGAGGTGGTAGAAAAGGGAGGTTGAAGAAGAATCGAGAATAGCAGGGAAGAAGAGTGAGCGAAACCTATCAAGAAACGGTACCGGGGAAGAAGGAGTTGGAGAATGTAAAAAAGAAAAAAAAAGGTGAGGAAGAAGACTATTTATAATGGACCAAGGAATGACCGGGAGAAACGGTCACTCGAGAAGGAGAACCGACTGGTAAATGTTGATGGGAATCGGGGGAGACAAGATAGCGGAAAATCCGGGTACATGGCGGTTACGAATTTAATGCGGGATTCTCTTTCCTTTCTTGGTTCCCGCAAATGGAATGAGAAAAGGCAAAATGTAGGTACAGAAAAACACTCCGCCACGTGTCCGAGGTAGATTGAACGAGACAATAAAGGGAATCTTCGAGAAAGATATTATTCACCACTACCCAAAGAGGTGTAAGAGAATAGTCAAATCAAGGGTCAGATCTTTCACGAGATATCACTAACTTGCTCGGAAAGATAGCTAGCGAAGTAAATAAGGAGTACGAGGCATGAGTTGCTGCACAAGAAAAGAGGAGACCTGCGAAGTCGATTACGCGAAGTTCGACTTGTTGCCCAAGAAATAGAAAGATTCCTGAAGTATACTGAGCGAAGTGTGGATTGTCGTGCAAGAAATTGGACAGCTGTCCCCGACCAGAGCTGATCTTTAAGGCATAAAGGAAGCATAAAGTTGTTCTGAGCGAAGTAAAAAGTGTATTTACGAGGTAAATCGGGTTGTATCCCATTATGTAACCTTCCCTATAAAAGGAGGACTTAACCTTCCTTGAAATGGGTTGGATCTTTAGGGTAAGAAAGGGAGGACATTTGTGAGAGGGTGGTATGGTTCTTGAGAGTGTTCTTGAGAGGTTTGTAACTTAGATACTAAGAATGATTCAATAAACAAAGATATGTTGATAGACTCGCACTTGCTTAACCTTGTGTTTGTCAAATTAGTGAGTGGGTGTAACTATGGATTTTCGGTAGTTACAGGTTGAGTGACTGCACCGGGAGAACTTGGAAATGGACTGAATGTTGTTAACTTATTTGGGCTCTTATGAGTGATGTTCGAGTTTAGACTTGGCCTGAAATAGAAATGGTGCAGTGGTGTGAGTTTTCGGCAGTTGACAGTGAAGAATGGTGTTGGTCGTTCTTGATGGCTGGTTTAACGGGAGCAAGAAATGCAACCAATATGGTGGCAGTTAGTGAAAGATGGAGTTGATGTGCGATTCAGTTTATGGACTCAAGGCTGAAATGCTTGTGATGGTGGTCGAACTGTGTTGGTTCGCATCGAGTGTTGGCTGCACTGATTTTATATGGGGGTGAAAGACGAGAATAAAATAGTAGAATGGTTGAGAAGTAGCAGCAACGATTCCTGGGATTGTGAAGATGACTGATGGCTCAACTGCAGTTGGCAGTACTGGGTTTGGTTAATACATGGATTCTGGTGGGGATCGTCGGAAGTTTAGACAATTCTCAATGAAGAAAATGGATGGTAACAAGGTGACTCATATATCTGGTCATAAGTATAAACTAAGATGAATGTGGTGAAGGCAACAATGGATGCCGATAGATAGAAGGTCAGAGAATGGAGATATATACTGGGGTTTTTGTGGTCTGACTTGGGAGGATTTGTTGCAGTCGTCAGAGGAAGGTGCGCACAAGGAAGAGATGGTGATCGAGCTGTTGCAGTCACCGAAATTAGATGCTGCTTCTTCCGTTAATTGCTTGGAAGGCATAGGGAATTAAAAGCTTGATCTTATCAGGACTGGAGCAAGGAACGACGAATACAAAGTGGTGATTGAATGGATTTGAGACTGAGTCATGGACTATGGAGCTGTTAAAACCGGTGCTGCATTTTGAAGGGAGGAAAAATCCTGGACATGGATGGTCCTTGCTGTGAGCTATAGGTCTCAACTGTACTGAGACTCTTGTATCTCGGATAGGAATGAATGTCACTATTTGATGGTTGTGAACTGAGAGCCGAGGCATATATTTGAGCCATAATTAAGAAATAAAGAGTTCACTGCCGTTGATGTTGGAAACTAACGACGAATTCTCAGTGGGTCTGCAACCGGTGGCTAGACGGACTGATCTGGTGGTGTTGTGGGCAACTTCGGAGAATAAGGATTTGGGAAAGTGGTCCGCTGGAGTCTGACTTCGGAAACCATTGTGTCTATCGGACTGGCCCATTGGCTTGTTAGTCCGAGTCCGAGTTCCAACAACACCATATATTAATCGAGAAGGAACAGAAGAAAGGAAGGGGGGACGGCCAGAGGGAAGTTTTGGTGAGAGAGACGTGCGGCTACGGAGGTGGAATACAAGGGTTTGCGATTTTTAATTTCTCCCATTTCCATCTTGATTTTCTTCGGATTTTCTAGATTTGTTTATGGATTTTGAGAAAGCCATGTCTTGCTAATAATTTTATAACTAGGGTTTTTATGTTGAAACCATTTGGGTATTAGGCTATTTGAATTGATTTATTGAGCAAAAGACTATTATGATTTGAATAAATTAATATTTGAATATTGTTTATTGATTGATTGAAATATTAGTTGTTGCTTCACCGGTTTTAAATCTATGTGCGTAATTGATGGTTCTACAAATATATTTGTTCTTATTATTTGATAATTTATGCTTGGGTTAATGTATTTGATGGGTTATGCTTACAAAAGCCAGATAATATTTGTGAATCAATATTTTAGTTTCGTATAACTTTCTCTCTAACACAATTTGATGGTGCATGCTTGGATTTAGTCTTTTGATGTGTCATGCTTAGGGTATCCCAGTGATATTTGCGACGCTATTACATATAATAGGTGATGTCGATAGAACAGACAATAGCCAAATATTCAGAAGTTATGTTTCATTTCAGTAATTGAATAGAAATAGTGGTGGATACTACATACCCTGGTTACCGACTTTTCCATTGGTCTCATTTTATTAGTTTAATTTATTTTCTTTTTCAATTCTAAAAATCCAAAAACATCATTGCTGGTTAATCTTTTTAGAGATATTGGTTACAGTATTTCCACCGCTCCTCGTGGGAACGACCCGTACTTTCCGTTGTATGCATTGTAGACACCGTGCGATTGCGGTTTATTATATAGGCATCTCCGGATCCTATCATATTTCCCATAAAACTTGGTCTTACTCCCTGAAGGTTCACTTTTCATCAGGAGACCTTAAAAACCAAGTAAGTCCTACCTAGACAAGATACGTGGTTTTCTTTTTCAAATTTTCACATTAATGATAAAACCAATAGCCATGTTATGTTTCAACCCCATGTCATCTACCAACACACGGTTCCATGGTTTTCCTAGGATGTCTGTGACACTTTCAGTCATAACCAAAACAATCAATTCCTAAACAATTTATTCTAAAAAGAATAACCCAAAAACCGTCAAGGTAACATTTTATCTATCAACCCAAGAAATCCAGGAAATCAAAAACCATAAACCAGGAGCTTTGTTTGCCTTTCAAAAAAAAAGAGAGGTCACCTACCCGTACGTGCCTACGCTGCACAACAATGACTACCTGTCACTATTAGCGGACGATACTAAGACGACATTCGAAGAATTATTTATGAGGAAGTATTTCCACGAATCTATGAAAGGCATACCCATGGATAGGGTTTACACCAGTCCAGAAGAAAAATATTTCTACATATTTATGGAAAGGCATACCTATGGCTATGGTTTGCACCAGGACGAGAAAACAAAAAAAATTTGAAAGAGAAACGCTGGAGTACATAGCTGGAATATGCTTGCCCACTTTATCACTATCGCGCTACCACTGACACCAGGACGTGATAACAAAGATATGAGGTAAAAAGGGGAGCCAACCCCTATCATAAGCATAACATCTTTTGCAATTTGAATAACAAAGGATTTCTTGTTTGAGCTACGTATGGGAAGAGGGAATTGGGCCCGCAAGAACAAGTCTGCACCATGCCAAGCCAACATCGTGCCGAGCCAGTGCCCATTCCAAACCAATCTAGCGCTTACCAGATGAGCTTACCAGATGCGCCTACCAGAAAATCTCACCAGACGAGCTTACCAGGCGCACCTACCAGACAAGCTTCCCAGACGAGCTTACCAGACGCGCCTAGCATAAAAGATCACCATACGATCTTACCATACGCGCCTACCAGAAAATCTCAACAGATGAGATTACTAGGCGCGCCTACCAGACATGCTTACCATACGAGCTTTCCATATGTGATTACCTGACGTGCATTCCAACGATGACATCTTGCGCCCTTCCAGTGCCATCCTCTCCACTCCAAAACTAGACAAAGCAGCTTCATGGCTCCAGTACTTCGTGAACGATACACTTACGATCACTAGAACCGGAGCCATTTTCGCCGCACTAATGTTTCTTCAAGCATGCCAGATCCAACTGTCACCCGAGGCGCAACTCAACCATCAGGGAGAGATACTGGAAGAGCCGGGAGAAGACGATCTCCTTTTATTTGATTAAAAGACAAAAGACACTTCAGCAGGACGTGCTTTTATAGGTGAAGAGGCTCGCATTGCTCTTGAATGCCCAGTAGAAGGGGATCAGCAATCCAATTTCATCATACGTAAAGATGAGGAATGACTTCTCCAAAATCGAGGAAAATAAAATCAGCAACCCTCCTGAGTTCACAGCGTCCCTCTTCCCGTCAGGACCTGCACGATGGGAACTTGGCCCACTAAGTCATACAGTCTATGATGAATCATCTGTGGAAAGCAGGCGTTTCAGCTAAGGAAGCTATTTTCAAACCCCAACCTCTCCTGGAAAGCACAATCGATAGATGAAACATGGGACTCCTAACCTCTGTACACTTGAGGGATGTCGATTTTAACAGAAAGTAATGTAGCCTCCGACTTTAACAGGGTAACCGTCAACGCCCTGAGAGTTACAATGCATTGTTTCAACATCCTCCCCAAGAACCGAAGACGCTTCAATTCCTCCTTCCTTCCAAAGCTCGTGTCCATGGACAGTTTGCTCGCTTACGCATCCAGCCAACCTACTTTGTTCCCATGACAATGTAGTCTCTTCCGATCAAATCTGCTGCCGAGAAGCGATGCCGCTCGTTTGTTGATACCCGCGAGAGCTTCACCAAATCACGATCACTACAAAGATGGAAACATGTAAACCACATTTTGTGACTGAGGATCTACACAAAATACCTTAACTGTCAAAGCTCAGAAGACACAGTCAACCAAAAGGTCATAGTCACGATGAGGTCATTTACTTTTCAAGGGTGCAGCGTAAGAATATCATCACCTCTTTGTCTAGAAGACGCCTTCAACTCTTTACAAGGCCGCGGTAGATCCCAATCCTACTCAGAAGAATTATACAACTTCAAAAACTAAAGAAAAGTGTGACTGGGACTACTCATCGTAGTCCATCCCGATGACCATCGAAGATTCATGAGATAAACTCAGAGACACGGCTGAAATATTTTCTAGAAGAAGCAGAGGGAGCCACAATAAACAACATAACTTTCTCATTTTACCACTTTACTATCCAGAGTATTTCGTTCATGTGATATTCTGAGCATCCCAGCATCACATCCAGAAGAGTACAATAAGTTTGTATCAAATCCCGTGGACGTGGATTCAAGGTGATGCAATGAAAGTAGGCTACACATGGGGAGTACCAGCACATGGCGCTTTCACCCCCCTCAATAAGGTTATTTATTATTTCAACATCATCACTGTCGAAGTTTTACGAGCCGTAGGAATTTTTCCACACGAAGCCGTACATGTGCATCGAATACTCCAAAAGCACGCCACAGAGGTATATTCACATATTTAGCCGTGCCATCGGATCTAACGGAAATATAACTAGGGACTTCTCACCGCATCCCATTCCATACGATAGTCTCAGATTCAGAAGATGGTTTAAAGGATGTCTCTTGGAACAAAGTCCTTGAAGACTTGATAGGAGCATGTAGGCAACAAGCTCCCAATTCATCTATTTCATCCAGTGGCTCCGGAAGATTTCAACCATACCAACATCCACAACATACTGTCATCGCGATCAGAAGGTCCAGGCACTGAACAACCTAAAATCAAAGATGGACCGATAACGCAACCACATCCATTCGTCCCAAAGAATGCAATGGAGTTTGGTAAATTTTGGAATCCACTAGAGAGACACCACAGACGAAATCACGGTCTGGACGAGCAACAGAAAATAGAAGAAGGCCGTTTTCACCTCCTAAGCAAGTTCTAAACCTGAATACTCATGCGTGGGGAGATACCGAATTCTGTTTCGTGTCCGATAAAGAGGCGGACCATCGAAATCAGAGTCTGTATGCGGATTCTACAACGATTCTAGTAAAAGGCGCTAATTAGGGTTTCGGCGTGTCAAGCCCTAAACCACAAGCACTTCCCTTGCAAGCGTTTCCCTTCCAAGGCGCTTCCCTTACCAGCGTCATTCCTTGTCAAGTGCTTTACAGAGCGACCCACAACCGTTCCATGCCCGTCAATGCTAATGGGTCCCCTTCATGCCATGTCCATGCTAGCAGCTCGGCCTCGCGTTCCAAAGCCTAGCCCTGAAGACAACCAATCATACAGTGATTTTGCAAAGCTACCAGATGAAAGGATTGCAGATGCTACCTACCTCTAGAAAAAAGATACTCTAATAAGGAAAGAATTCCATGTTAAAGCCGCACATGAAGAAAAGAAATTGGTCCCACAAGAACAAGCCAAAGAGGAAGTACTGGAATATGTACCTATTTTGCTCGTCCACTTCACCGCTACCAAGCAGCAAAAGAAGAAATAATAAAGGCGTGAATCAAAGGGAGAGGCCGGCCATACTTTTTATAGGCGTGATACTTGGGAGTTCGAACAAGGAAAGGATTTCTAATTTTGAGCCAAGGAAGGGAAAATAGAAAACCGGTCCAAGAAAAGGCCAATCTCCTCGTCCAAGACCTCGCTCTATACCATGACCACACTGCGCCCATCCACTGCCACGGCTCCGGCCACTCCCTCGCTCCATCACCACGGCCCCCACCACTCCTATCCGCCCATGCAAGCTCCAACATGCCATTGACATGGTCAAATCCATGCCACCTCTCGGCCCTTTCGGTCCAAGCCATCCACTTTCTCCGCCCTCTAGGGACGTGTCCCCATTGCCGCGGAGAGGACTACCAACATGGAAAGGCAAACCTCGCTCTACCACTTAAAAGGTTAGTCAGACTCTCCTGACCGTCTTTGCAATGATTTGTGTCATCTTTCACCATCATATGCTTACCCCGCAAAAAGGCACCTGTTCCGAGATAAGCATGGGACTTAATGTTGATGGTGGTTTTTAGTTTAGGGTTAAAATCGTAAAATGCTAAATCCTAGCAGACATTTAAAATAAGCATTTACTAGGCGCATTTAATATGTCCTTAATAATTACCGTGTGCCAATGGAAAATCATACCAGCCATACCTAGCCCAAGCTAGCCGCGCCATGCCAATCGCACCGTGCCATTTCCCTAGCTATGTTAGCCACATCTCGTGTGCCTATGGAAAATCATGCCAGCCACACCCGAACCGCGCCAAAGCATGCCAAACATACTAGCCACACCCTTGTGCCGATGGAAAATCATGTCGGCCACACCTATACCAAGCTAGCCGCGTCATGCCAATCGCACCGTGTCATGGACCTAGCTATGATAGCCACATCTCGTGTGCAGATGGAAAATCATGCCAGCCACACCCGAACCGCGCCATAAAATGCCAAACATACTAGCCGCACCCTTGTGCCGATGGCAAATCATGTCGGCCACACCTATCCCAAGCTAGCAGCGTCATGCCAATCGCACCGTGTCATGGCCCTAGCTATGCTAGCCACATCTCGTGTACAGATGGAAAATCATGCTAGCCACACCCGAACTGCGCCAAAGCATGCTAACCATGCTATCCGCACCCTTGTGTCGATGGCAAATCATGCCAGCCACACCTAGCCCAAGCTAGCCGCGCCATTCCAATTGCACCATGCCATGGACCTTGCTATGCTAAACATATCTCGTGTGCCAATGGAAAATCATGCCAGCCACACCCTACCACGCCAAGGAATTCCAACCATGCTAGACGCACCCTTTTTCCAATGGAAAATCATGCCAGCCACACCTATCCCATGTCAATCGCACCATGCCATGGCCCTAGATATGATAGCCGCGCCACCGTGCTGGACTTCTCCTCATGGCTACCAAAGTGAATCCATGTGAAAATCAACAGTTTCCCTTCAATCCCAGGACAAAATCATGGCCGTCTAAAGTCCCCTCACGACTTTAGGCCCAAAACCCTAGCTTGGTCTTGTACCTAGCCAATACTAGCCACGCCATGCCAAACATGTCTTGCAATGACCCCTCATGTCGCGCCACCATGCTGGCCTTCCTTATGCGGCTACCAAAGTGAAGCCAGGCGACAATCAACGACTGCCTTTCAATTCCAGGAGCAAATCCTGGCCGTCTAAAGTCCCCTCACGACTTTAAGCCCAAATCCCTAGCTTGGTCACATACCTAGCCAAGCGTTTCCCTTCAATCCTAGGAGAAAATCCTGGCTATCTAAAGTCTCCTCCCGACCTTAGACCCAAAACCCTAGCTTGGTCGTGCGCCTAGTCCAGACTAGTCACACCATGCGCCCGTGGCTACCCCTTGGCCCCACATGCCAAGCCAAACCAAACCTCGCGAAGCTAGACGCACCATGCCTTGGCCCTAGCCGTGCTAGTCATGCCACGACTAGCCAAGCTCCCTTGACTTAGGCCCTAATCATGCTATGCACCCATGGCTACCCCTTGGCGCCACATTCCAAGCCAAACCTAACCTAGACAAGCTATCCGCGCCATGCCAAACGAACTTTGCCTTGGCCCTAGACATGCTAGTCACGACATTCCAAGCCAAGCGCCCTCGCCTTGGCCCTAGCCATTCCATATTCCCATGGAAAAACCCTTGGCTCCTCATACCAAGTATAAACACACCCTAGCCGTGACACCCTGCTGGACCTAACTAAGCGGCTACCAAAACAAAGGCGTGCAACGATCAACGGTTGCCCATCCTCTCAACACGCAACATCTCAAACGTCTAAGGTCACCTGGCTAGCAAGTTTCCCAAGATCGACTTGCCAACCCACAACAATATTTTACATGTTTTCCAAAAAATTCGAGACATTAACACAAACAAGGGGATTCTCTTTGCGTATTGGTTTGGTCGTTTACAACGTGCGGCGTACACTCCGCCCCTCATAAGGAAGTGTCATAAGGGTGAGGCGCCTAATAAATATGGGAGTTATGTGGGAAACGTTCATGGGACATAAAGCCGTGAGTTAACAAACTTTATGGAACATCAATTCCATAACGTTAACAGTTTCATGAAAACTAATTTAATGCGTTAACCACTTTATGGGACATCGATCCCATGCATACGGTTACCACCTCCTCACATTTACTTCCACACTCCTTAATGAGACCAGGGTACATTTCTATCTTGACTTGTATAAATAGGTCTTACCTATTTTCATTTGGACAGCAAGTTCATTCGGACAAGACAACACTCAGAAATACTTACTTCCTAGCTCTCCTAGTGAGATCTCTTACCTTTCTGATAACAAGTCGTAGAAACTAAACTGCTCTTCCAGAATCAACTATTCTGGTCTCACCACTCTCCTTGCTTTTCTCCCCAAAACCAACCCATTCTCCTCCTCTTTGTGACCGAAGCAAGTCGGGAACGACCATTTCTTGGTTTAGGCCGGACTTGTATAGATTGATCTCTAGAATCTAAAGTACTCCCTTGCAGTACATTTTTTAGGGTTTAAACAGTTTCTCACATTCACACCCACAATTACCAAAATTAGAAGAAACTATTTTCACCTATAAACAAGTTGGTATTAAGAAATTAGAGAGAATCCGAGGTAATGATGTCAAAGGAAAATCAGCGCGATGGTCGAACCATCGTAAATCACCCCAAAAAGAGTTGTTAGTAACCTTGACGGTGAGAAAGAGACAGTTATCTTGGATGTAGGTCCGATGAAATCACCCCCTATAGATGAGGAAGGTAATTATATCCTACCTACTTACACGATATACAAAAATTACAAGCACTTTTTACCACATTTTATTCATCAGTACATCAATTCCACCGATGATGTTGAGGGACACAAAAATTGTGGTTACCATGTCTTCGTAGATCAAGTTGGACATCACACTAATGGAATCTCCCAAGTCAAGTAAAGCATGTTCAAACCTTTTCTTACCAATAGTAATTGGAACTGTAAAACCACCGGGATCTGTGCACTTTGTAGGCATCTTCTTCAAAAGCATAGCCGACGCACTCTCGCCAACTTTAGTAATTTCATTATCAAGAAACCTATCCTTCTTTGTCCATAATTCCTTCATAAACTTTGCATACCTTGGCATTGTCTTGATGGCCTCGATGAAGGGGATGTTGATTTCTATCTTCTTGAAGATATCTATGAGTGCCTTATCTTGAGCATCCTTCTTGGAATTAGAAAAATGACTAGGAAAAGGAGGTGGAGTAGTAAAAGTAGGAACCGGTTCCTTGGATTGGGCGGTTGGTGTTGAATTCTCCTTTGGTACGACTTCTTCCTTGTCTTTGACTACCTCTTCACTAGCTTCTTCATGATGACTTGGACTCTCTACTTGTCTTCCACTTCTTAAAGTAACCGCATTAACATTCTCTATTGGGTTCACAAATGGTTGTGAAGGAAGCTTTGTGGATGTTTGAGCTTTCATTAAGTTCATATCGGTCGCCAAATGTCCCATTTGAGTTTGTAAATCCTTTATTGCCGAACCGGTCCTTTGTTCCAAAGCTTTGATTGCCGAATCGGTCTTTTGTTGGTTTTTTTGTAACATAGAAGTGAGACCTTGCATGCTTTGCATTATCACATTCAACTTGTCATCATTCGAAGAATATTGCTCCTTGCCTTGTTGTGGTTGTAATTGTTGTTGTTGTTTAGGAATTGGAAAAGTGATTGTTGGAATCCACCTTGTTGCGCATATGGATTAGGAGCCGCCGCTTGCTTGTTTGCATAGCTAAAGTTGGGATGATCCTTCCAACCAGGATTGTAAGTATTTGAGTATGGATCGTACCTTAGCCTTTGATTTGGATATAAAACATTTACTTGTTTGGTTTCATCATCTGGAATAATTACCGCGGCCAATCGTTGCACTACCCTCTCGATGTTGTTTAACCGGTGATCGGATTGTGAAGACGAGTCACTAACTTCATGCACCAACTTAACCATTGAATCACCTCTTGCATAGAATTATTTTAACCGGTCAAGATTCCCAATTTCACTGCTTGTTCACTAGTGCACCACCACCCGCGGCGTCAAGAAGATATATATCACTTGTTTGGAGACCTTCATAGAAGTATTGGATTATCATGGCATCACTAAATTGATGATGCGGAAAACTTGCCACCAATCTCTTGTAGCGATCCCAACATTCATATAATATCTCTCCCACATGTTGTTTCATCCCACAAATCTCCTTGCGAATTTGAGTAGCTTTCGATGCGGGAAAATATCTCTCAAGGAAAATTTTCTTCATCCCATTCCATGTTGTGATACTTCCGGAAGGCAAATAGTACAACCATTCCTTAGCATTTCCCGCCGAAGAGAACGGAAAAGCTTTCAACTTGCTCTATCCGCATTAATATCTTGTGGAAGCATGGCCATGACTATTTTATTGAAGTCCATAAGATGTTTGTTTGGGTCTTCATTCACCATACCATGAAACTTTGGTAATTCTCTAATCAACCCCGGCTTGATCTCGAAAGTTGAGTTAGTTTGTATACACCATTGTTGTGTATCGAGCTTGTGAGAAGCTAGGTCCTTGAGTATACGATCACCCATTGCTTCTTATATGTCCGAATCTGCGAACTCACTTGTTGTAGAACAAGGAAGCGGAGTGTTAACCGCTCGAATGAAATCCTTTAGTTGTGTTTCGGATCGAAGACGTATTGGACTCGGTCTTGCCTTTTTAAGCATTCACCAAAGATATAGTACCTAAAACAAGATTCACAAAACTAAGTAAGATATGGTATAGAATCTAACAAAGCAAGAATAAAGCAAAAGTAAAAATAAAAACAACTAAAATCGTCCGTTGCTCCCCGGCAACGGCGCCAAACTTTGTGTGTGTCGTAACCACAACAAATTAATTAATATTTTACTACCTAATTAACAAGTAATATAGGGTAGTCAAGATCGATCCCACGAGGAGCAAGATATTATAGTTGTCTTATAATGTCACAAAAGGGGGGTATTGGTTCTTATATTTAAAAATCAAAAGAATTAAACAAAGTAATTAAAAGTGTAAGTTGAATTCAATAAGAGAAAATAGATCAAGGAATCCTTCTTCGCTGCAAAACAATGATTAAAGTTATGTTCTTTTCCACTTTTTATTAGTCATAGATTATCACCAACCGTAGGATAGCAAGTTCGCTTAGCTAACCCAAAAATTCCGTATTTCACTGAGTAACAGGTTCGCTTAGTTATCAGATTCTATTCAAAAGAACCACCTTGAGGTTCGCTTACAAGATGTAATTCCCCGAACGCATTAAGATTTATGAATTTAGGTTAAGTAATATTAGTTAGAGTCGGTTCGCTTGGTCCACTTTCTAGCGTTGTTTTCATGCAAAATTGCTCCACGGAATCCCTCCGCAAGGTCTTGTGTTTTCTACTTGTGTAAAGAGTCAAGAAACTATTACGTATTCCCTAACTTTCACTAGCTTAACAAATCAATTTAGCGTGCACTCCAAACAACCTATCAATCAATCATAAACATTAATATTAGTAAAAACAAACGATAATCATATGAAAAACTTCAAAGTAGAATTGAAACAAAAACTCAAACCATATGTTAAGAACTAGGAATTCATCCTCAATCAATAAGAAAATTAGCTACTCATAGTTTGGAGTTCACACAATAATAATAATAATTAAGTAAGAAAGAAAAACTTATTTAAAAGATGATGGTTGCTCCTTCCTCCAATCCTTGTGCACTTTAACTCCTTCTCCAAAGTAGATGTGCGTAAAAAGTTGTAGAGAACTCCTTTATTTATAGGCTTCAATACTCTCCATATCTTTGTAGGAAAATAATCCACATTCCATAAGAACACCACTTTCCCAATTTGAGCCATATTCCAATTTCTAGTCCAATTCTCCAAAACTTCCAAGTTTTCATCCAATTCCCAATTCTAAGTCTTCACACACATGAGATAAGTACACACAAAATTCTGCATTTTTGGCTCGCTGGAAAATTGGGTTTTAGGTCGGAATTCGTCACCGTCGGCAACCTGAAAATTCTGTCCATCGACGGAATATTCTGTCAATCCACCGTTAGGACTAACAGTCAAAATAACAGTCTCAGTTAGTCAAAAAGTCAAGTAAAAGGGCGAGTTAGCTTCTTAGTCAGCTGAATCGGTTGAGTTGTTGGGTCGGATCGGTCATCGGAATCGTTCTGAATCGGTCACAGTCGGCTACCGAGTCAACTCGCCGGAGTGGAAAACCGGCCGAGTTTCGTTTGTTACAGGACAATCCCGTCCAAATTCAGGCCTTACTTTTTCTGATTCATTCCTGTAACAAACCTAGCATACATCTAATCAATTCCATTCATTCACTCGACAGCACAGAGCTTCTAATCTTTCACCAGCTCCAACCCATTCACAGGATAATACCCACAGCAACTCGAGCACCACCATCTCTATTTTTTCTTCGATTGAACAGCAGCGAATCTTCATCCTCAAACCTATGAAATTCAATAATCATCAATTGGTTTATTCAATCTCGATCTAACCTTCAATCCACCGAAATCCGTATTCTTCTTCCTCGAATCAGTACAACCATACAAAACCCATTTTGCAATCAACAACATCATTTAGGTCATCTAAATCTTTTATCAAAACCCATCTTCGATCTGAACCAAACCCTAACTGTTCTTCATCATCTCAACAATACCACCATACAAAACCTATTCAGCAATCAGTAACAGAACCCTATTTTCTTCTTTTGATTTTAACAGCAGCAAACCCTAGCCTCAATTTTTCCGAGCTTCAACACCATCTCTGCTTCTATAACAGCAACGACCACCACCATATTTCATCAATTTTTTTCTCAACTCTCTCTTGATTTCTTATCTCGCAGTTTTGCTTATGGCTGCGCCTCTCTTTCCCTTTTCTCAATTTCAGGAGTTCTATGATGAATTGAATAAGATTTAAGACAATCGAACCCAATTTAGGTTTTATGTGGGACGACTATTTGCACCCACTATTTACACCCATTCGTAATGATAAGGGATACCTTACATGAAAACCCCTTAACCACAGCTAGACTGTATTTAGTACTCCTCCAAATATAGTTTTCCCTTAACGTTGACTGGGCTCCCAATATTATTCGTCTGTGAAATGACAAATTTGCCCTTTTTTCTCAATTTTGGTGATTTCTTCTTCTTTTCCTCTGTGCGACTCCAGAGTACCTAATAACTCAAAAACACACGCAAAATACATAATTTACAAGAAAAATAGCAAAGAAAGCATAAACTCTATAGAAAGTAAATACGGTGTATTCTACACCTATCAAATTCCCCCACACTTAGACTTTGCTAATCCTCGAGCAAATCAAACTAAAACTCACAACTTCAAAGCGTTCTAGCGTCCCAAGCATCCAAAGAGCTATGAGGACATAGAGTTTCTGCGTGCTAGTAATAAAAAATTAGAAATACTAAAGAACATATTCTCATTCTTAAATGTTGAGTGAGAAATAACCACACCATAATGAGAGAATGCGTGTTTGAGAAACGATCAATAAGCATTTCGTCTCGACTTCTCCCTCACCAAAAAGCGTTTTATGATAATTGCACTCAAAAAAACGGCTTCTATGAGGACATAGAGTTTCTGCGTGCTAGTAATAAGAAATTAGAAATACTAAAGAACATATTCTCATTCTTAAATGTTGAGTGAGAAATAACCACACCATAATGAGATAATGCGTGTTTGAGAAACGATAAATAAGCATTTTTCCTCGACTTCTGCCTCACTAAAAAGGG
Organism: Papaver bracteatum; assembly: GCA_023529315.1. Classification (NCBI taxonomy): domain Eukaryota; kingdom Viridiplantae; phylum Streptophyta; class Magnoliopsida; order Ranunculales; family Papaveraceae; genus Papaver; species Papaver bracteatum. The sequence goes on along the minus strand of JAJJWX010005228.1, from coordinate 1,023,585 downwards.
TTTTATGATAATTGCACTCAAAAAAACAGCTTTTTTATGGGTCTCACATGTGTACAGGTAGGAATGAAGAGAGAATTCCTGCAACACGTTGAATGTTGGGAAGGACATCTTCTGAAATATTTTAAAAACCCACATCTTTTAACATTTTGAAAAACCATTTTTCTACCGATCTCGAGGAAAGGAAATCAACCACTTATATCGAGGATGAGATTACTTACTTACCTTCACATCCGATTGCCAATTATGATAACAACACTCTCATGGCATCCAATAGAAACGTCTTCCTCTCCTTGTATTCATCTTCTTGGTCTTCGGCTTCAACTATTGATGATAAACTTTCAAATTTCGTAGATTTTCCTTAAAATCCTTGTCGCTTGAAACTTCCTTATAGATTTTCCTTCCCCACGGCTTATTCAAAACAAAACAATAATAGATATTTCTCTTGTCTCATATTTTTTTTTCTTCTTTTCATACAACAAGAGAAACTAAATACAAAACAAAGTGAAAAATAAAACAACCATGGCCGTGGAAAAGTACTTTACCGCTTGATTCTTCACAACTTGTATCGTCTCGAAATCATAAACTTCAATAATTCTCATCTTTTGCTTTTCTTCGCTCTTGTAAATTAGTCTTCATACTCGAATATAGAATTACCTCATTGTATTGTAAGTCTTCAACATATATGTAAAAATATGCTCATTGTATGTTGCTTTACTTGAATTTGAAATTTAGCTCTTTTCTTGTTCGTTGTTGCTTTCAAACCTTGAACCTTTTCAACTTTCCTTGTAGATTTTGATGTCGCTCCTTTGTTGATAATGGTGTTTCTATGGACCCGTTGTTGAGAGAATGGCGCCAACTTCAAATCGAACTACAAGATGGAGGCTTTGATCTATAGACGTCACCCTCATGATTGACAAAAATTAGCACTCAAGAGATCAAAATAGTGCTGAAATTGGTGTGAAATTGGGTAGCTCACCATTCTACCCGGAATTAACGTACGGTGACACGCACTCAAAAGAAGCTCTTTAGTCAAGGAAGAATTTTTTTGGTCGGTGCCTTGGTTGATATGAAAATGGGTAGTCTCCACTAATGATTGATCAGAAACTCTAATAACGCACTTCTCCCTGCACCAAATTTGCATCACCGGCATGATTATATCCATTATTTAACACTCTAACAAGCAAAAAATCGAACGTAATTCCCTAACACTTCCAAGTTCAATTATGTCGGTCAGAATTCTCTATGTAATCATACCTAGAAGCATGCTAGTGACTCTAAAATCTCTAAAAGTGGAAAGTTTTTATGCAAATTTTTTTTTTATTCAAAAATGTATGCTTAGCCACTTCCCCACACTTAAAACTTATATTTTACTCAATGTAATTGAATCCTCCTAGCAAAGTCAAGGTGGGAAATCCTATTATGATATGAAACAAGAAAAATAAACAAATGCAACACAAAGAAAATAAAATAAAAATACAAAAGGATAAGAAATACAAAACCGGTGGGTTGCCTCCCACTTAGCGCTTGTTTTAAAGTCGACGTCCTGACATAGCTCTTGCTTCACATTACTCCTCTAGAGGGAGCACATCTCGAAGTCCAATCACGTCCACAAGCTTCGTTGGAAAGTTTTCATAATATGGCTTCAACCTATGGCCGTTAACTTTCAAGGGTTGTCTTGTTTTTTCACTAACAATTTCAACTGAACCATGATCATAAACATTAGTAACAATAAATGGTCCCACCCAACAAGACTTAAGCTTACCCGAAAATAAACGTAAACGAGTATTAAATAAAATAACTCTTTGTCCCACAACAAAACTTTTCCGAGAAATCATCTTGTCATGAAAAAGCTTGGTCTTTTCTTTGTAAATCCGGGAATTCTCGTAAGCATCATTACGTATCTCCTCTAGCTCATTTATTTGTAACTTTATTTGTTTCCCCGCTTCATCATACTCCATGTTGAATTTCTTTATCTCCCAATAAGCCTTATTTTCAAGTTCAACCGGAAGATGACAAGATTTGTCATAAACCACCCTATATGGAGACATACCAATCGGTGTCTTATACGACCAAAGTGCATCATTGAGCTTAAAGCTCCAATCTTTGGTATTCACCGTTTTCTCAAGAATGGACTTGATCTCACGGTTTGAAATTTCAGCTTGTCCACTAGTTTGTGGATGGTAAAGCGTACCAATCTTGTGTGTTATGTTTTACTTCTTAAGGAGGGCGTGAAAAGACTTCTTGAAATGTGAGCTTCCATCGCTAATCACCACTCTTGGTGTGTCGTGCCTAGTGAATATGTTTTCTCTTACAAAATCACAAACAACTTGAGAATCATTAGTTTTGGTGGCTCTAGCCTCCACCCATTTCGAAACATAATCTACGACAAGAAGTATATAAAAATTTCCATTCGAATTGACAAAATGGCCCATAAAATCAATTCCCCTCATATAAAAAATCTCTACGGCGAGAATTGGTGTGAGTGGCATTTGATTTCGAGCACCTAGATTGCCCATTCGTTTACATCTATCACACGATTTACAAAAAACATATGAATCTTCAAACAAGGTGGGCCAATAATATCCACTTTCAAGAACTTTGAGAGCGGTACGTTTGGAACCAAAATGGCCACCACAAGCAAAAGTATGACAAAAGGAGAGAATAGATTGAAATTCGGAGTTAGGTACGTACCTTCGCATTATTTGATCAACACCATATTTCCATAAGTATAGTTCATCCCACACATATTGCTTCGCTATCTTCTTAAGTTTCATCTTTTGGAAGTTGAACATTGTACTAGGTACCTTTCTTGTCACCAAGTAATTCGCTATATCCGTATACCAAGGTGTTGATTCTTCCAAGGAGAAAATTTGTTCGTCCGGAAAGCGGTCTTGTAATGGAAGTTCTTCGTGAGACATAACAAGTCTACTAAGATGATCCGCAACGATATTCTCCACACTTTTCTTATCTCGAATTTCTATGCCGAACTCTTGAAGTAATAGGATCCACCGGATTAGTCTTGGCTTAGCTTCTTTCTTCTTTAGTAAGTATTTAAGTGCGGCATGATCGGAATACACAATAACCTTTGTATCCACCAAGTATAATCGAAATTTTTCCAATGCAAACACTATAACCAATAACTCCTTTTCCGTGGTATAATAGTTGATTTGTGCATCATTGAGGGTCCTAGATGTATAATAGATAACATGGGACAACTTGTCCACTCTTTGACCCAAAACGGCTCCAACCGCATAATCACTAGCATCACATATTATTTCAAATGGAAGATTCCAATCCGGTGACTTGATAATCGGCGCACTTGTCAACATTGCCTTCAATTTGTCAAAAGCATCCTTGCATTCCTTGTTGAAGTCAAAAGGTACCTCCTTGTGTAGTAATTTGCACATCGGCATGGATATTTTGGAGAAATCCTTGATAAACCGCCTATAGAAACCTGCATGTCCAAGAAAAGAATGAACCTCCCTCCCCAAAGTGGGATATTGTAAGTTTCTTATTAAATATATCTTGAACTTGTCCACTTCGAGCCCTTGAGAGGACACAATGTGAAAAAGTGCTATGCCATGGTTTACCATAAAATGACATTTCTCTCAATTAAGGACAAGGTTTGTGTCTATGCATCGTTTAAGAACTAGTTCAAGGTTGTCTAAACAAATATCAAAAGAATTACCATAAACACTAAAGTCGTCCATAAATACCTCGATAATGCGCTCCACGTAATCCGTGAATATACTTACCATGCATCTTTGGAAAGTAGCCGGTGCATTGCAAATACCAAACGGCATCTATCTATACGCAAATGTTCCAAACGGACAAGTGAAAGTAGTCTTATCTTGGTCCTCCGATGCAATCACAATTTGGTTGTATCCCGAATAACCGTCCAAGAAACAATAATACAAATGCCCCGCTAACCGCTCCAACATTTGATCAATGAAAGGTAAAGGAAAGTGATCCTTTCGGGTTGCGGAATTAAGCTTTCTATAGTCAATGCACACTCTCCAACCGGTTTGAACTCTTGTAAGAATAAGTTCATCATCTTGATTTCTAACAACCGTAACACCGGACTTCTTTGGAACCACTTGTACCGGACTAACCCACTTGCTATCGGAAATTGGGTAAATTACCCCCGCACTTAGCAATTTGAGTATCTCTTTCTTCACAACCTCCATCAAGGGAGGATTAAGCCTACGTTGAGCATCACGTACCGGCTTCACATTCTCTTCCATTAGAATCCTATGCATGCACATGGATGGACTAATGCCTTTGATGTCCGCAATTGTCCACCCAATAGCCGTTTTGTGCTCTTTCAAGACTCTAAGCAAGCGGTTTTCTTGTACCGGTGTGAGGTTCTTTACAATAATCACTGGAAACTCATCTCCATATCCCAAGAACGCATACTTCAAATGGTCCGGAAGTGGCTTCAACTCTAGTTTAGGCGCCTTCACAATAGATGGTACAAGTAATTCATCATTCACGGGTAAAGGAATATATGAAACATTACCCTTAGCTTCTTGTAATGCCGCTAAAGCACCACAATTCTCCACCAACTCCGTGGAAATTTCAACATCCAAGTTAGGCAAGACGTGGACATCCAATTCAATGCTCTTTTGGAATACCACATCAAGTTCATCCTCTTGATTCAATTCCACCATTTTTTGCTCTAATGAACTAACCACATCAATGGAGTAAGCGGAATGCACATCACTTGGGTAGCACATGGCTTCGAATATGTTGAAGTGTATTATTTCCTTGTCGAATTCCATAGTAAGTGTACCCTTATCAACATCAATCTTCGTCTTCGCGGTCTTCATAAATGGCCTCCCAAGAAGTAAAGAAGTAGACGACCGATTCTCATTGTTGTCCATATCCACCATGAAGAAATCCACCGGAAAAATTAACTCATTCACTTGCACTAGAACGTCTTCTACAAGTCCCTTTGGATAAATTTTAGACTTGTTTGCTAATTGGATAATAACTCTTGTCTCTTTCAATGGTCCAAGATTCAAGGAGTCATATATATCAGCCGACATCACACTAATGGAAGCTCCCAAGTCAAGTAAAGCATGTTCAAACCTTTTCTTACTAATAGTAATTGGCATCGTAAAACCACCGGGATCCGTGCACTTTGTAGGCATCTTCTTCAAAAGCATAGCCGACGCACTCTCGCCAACTTTAGTAATTTCATTATCAAGCAACCTATCCTTCTTTGTGCATAATTCCTTCATGAACTTTGCATACCTTAGCATTGTCTTGATGTCCTCGATGAAGGGGATGTTGATTTCTATCTTCTTGAAGATATCCATGAGTGCCTTGTCTTGAGCTTCCTTCTTGGACTTAGCAAAACGACTAGGAAAAGGAGGTGGAGTAGTAAAAGTAGGAACCGGTTCCTTGGATTGGGAGGTTGGTGTTGAATTCTCCTTTGGTACGGCTTCCTCCTAACTACCTCTTCACTAGCTTCTTCATGATGACTTGGACTCTCTACTTGTCTTCCACTTCTTAAAGTAACCGCATTAACATTCTTTATTGGGTTCACAAATGGTTGTGAAGGAATATTTGTGGATGTTTGAGCTTTTATTTAGTTCATATTGGTCGCCAAATGTCCCATTTGAGTTTGTAAATCCTTGTTTGCCGAACCGGTCCTTTGTTCCAAAGCTTTGATTTCCGAATCGGTCTTTTGTTCTTTTTGTTGTAACATACAAGTGAGACCTTGCATGCTTTGCATTATCACATTCAACTTGTCATCATTCGAAGAATCTTGCTCCTTGACTTGTTGTGGTTGAAATTGTTGTTGTTGAGGTTGGAAACGTGATTGTTGGAATCCACCTTGTTGCGCATATGGATTAGGAGCCACCGCTTGCTTATTTTCATAGCTAAAGTTGGGATGATCCTTCCAACCGGGATTGTAAGTATTTGAGTATGGATCGTACCTTGGCCTTTGATTTGGATATAGAACATTTACTTGTTCTCTTTCATCATCCAGAATAATTACCGCGACCAATCGTTGCACTACCCTCTCGATGTTGTTTAACCGGTGATTGGATTGTGAAGAAGAGTCACTAACTTCATGAACCAACTTAACCATTGAATCACCTCTTACATAGAATTGTTGTGAGTTTGCCGCCATACTTTCAATCAACTCGGTAGCTTCGGCCACCGTCTTGTTCACTAGTGCACCACCACCCGCGGCGTCAAGAAGATATCTATCACTTGTTTGGAGACCTTCATAGAAGTATTGGATTATCATGGCGTCACTAAATTGATGATGCGGACAACTTTCCACCAATCTCTTGTACTGATCCCAAAATTCATATAATGACTCTCCCACATGTTGTTTCATCCCACAAATCTCCTTGCGAATTTTAGTAGCTTTCGATGCGAGAAAATATCTCTCAAGGAAAATTTTCTTCATCCCATTCCATGTTGTGATACTTCCGTAAGGCAAATAGTACAACCATTCCTTAGCATTGCCCGCCAAAGAGAACGAAAAATCTTTCAACTTTGCTCCATCCGCATTAATATCCTGTGGAAGTATGGCCATGACTATGGTATTGAAGTCCCTAAGATGTTTGTTTGGGTCTTCATTCACCATACCATGAAACTTTGGTAATTCTCTAATCAACCCTGGCTTTATCTCTAAAGTTGAGTTAGTTTGTATACACCATTGTTGTGTATCGAGCTTGTGAGAAGCTAGGTCCTTGAGAGTACGATCACCCATTGCTTATTCTATGTCCGAATCTGCGAACTCACTTGATGTAGAACAAGGAAGCGGAGTGTTAACCGCTCGAATGAAATCCTTTAGTTGAGTGCCGGATCGAAGACGTATTGGACTCGGTCTTCCCTTTTTAAGCATTCACCAAAGATATAGTACCTAAAACAAGATTCAAAAAACTAAGTTAGATATGGTATAGAATCTAACAAAGCAAGAATAAATCAAAAATAAAAATAAAAAAAACTAAATTCGTCCGTTGCTCCCCGGCAACGACGCCAAAATTTGATGCGTGTCGTAACCACAACAAATTAATTAATATTTTACTACCTAATTCACAAGTAATATAGGGTAGTCAAGATCGATCCCACGATGAGCAAGAGATTATAGTTGTCTTATAATGTCACAGAAGGGGGGTATTGATTCTTATATTTAAAAAGCAAAATAATTAAACAAAGTAATTAAAAGTGTAAGTTGAATTCATTAAGAGAGAATAGATCAAGGAATCTTTCTTCGCTGCAAAACAATGATTAAAGTTATGTTCTTTTCCACTTTTTATTAGTCATAGAATATCACCAGCCGTAGGATAGCAGGTTCGCTTAGCTAACCCCAAAATTCCGTATTTCACTGAGTAACATGTTTGCTTAGTTATCAGATTCTATTCAAAAGAACCACCTTGAGGTTTGCTTACAAGATGTAATTCCCCGAACGCATTAATATTTATGAATTTAGGTTAAGTACTAGTAGTTATACTCGGTTTGCTTGGTCCACTTTCTAGCGTTGTTTTCACACACAATTGCTCCACGGAATCCCTCCGCAAGGTCTTGTGTTTTCTACTTGTGTAAAGAGTCAAGAAACTATTACGTATTCCCTAACTTTCACTAGCTTTAGATTGAATTAACAAATCAATTTAGCGTGCACTCCAAACAACCTATCAATCAATCATAAACAATAATATTAGTAAAAAAAAACGATAATCATATGAAAAACTTCAAAGTAGAATTGAAACAAAAACTCAAACCATATGTTAAGCACTAGGAATTCATCCTCAATCAATAACAAAATTTGCTACTCATATTTTGGAGTTCACACAATAATAATAATAATTAAGGCAGAAAGAAAAACTTATTGAAAAGATGATGGTTTCTCCTTCCTCCAATCCTTGTGCACTTTAACTCCTTCTCCAAAGTAGATGTGTGTAAAAAGTTGTAGAGAACTCCTTTATTTATAGGCTTCAATACTCTCCATATCTTTGTAGGAAAAGAATCCACATTCCATAAGAACACCACTTTCCCAATTTGAGTCATATTCCAATTTCTAGTCCAATTTTCCAGAACTTCCAAGTTTTCATCCAATTCCCAATTCTAAGTCTTCACACACATGAGATAAGTCCACACAAAATTCTGCATTTTTGCCTCGCCGGAAAACTGGGGTTTTGGCCGGAAATAGGCCGGAATTCGTCACCGCCGGCAACCTGAAAATTCTGTCCATCGACGGGATATTCCATCAGTCCACTGTTAGGACTAACAGTCTCAGTTAGGAAAAAAGTCAAGTCAAAGGGCGAGTTAGCTTCTTAGTCAGCTGAGTCGGCTGAGTTGTTGGATCAGATCGGTAACAGAACCCTATTTTCTGCAATCAGTAACAGAACCCTATTTTCTTCTTTTGATATTAAAAGCAGAAAACCCTAGCCTCAATTTCTCTGAGATTCAACACCATCTCTGCTTCTATAACAACAACGACCACCACCAGATTTCATCAATTCTTCTCTCAAATCTCTCTTGATTTCTTCTCTCGCAGTTTTGTTTATGGCTGTGCCTATTTTTCCCTTTTCTCAATTTCAGGAGTTCTGTGATGAATTGAATGTGACTTAAGACAATCGTACCCAATTTAGGTTTTATGTGGGACGGCTATTTACACCCACTATTTATGATAAGGGATACCTTAAATGAAAACCCCTTAACCACATCTAGACTGTATTTAGTACTCCGCCAAATATAGTTGTCCCTTAACATTGACTGGGCTCCCAATATTATTCGTCTGTGAAATGACAAATTTGCCCTTTTTGCTCAATTTTGGTGATTTCTTCTTCTTTTCCTCCGTGCGACTCCAGAGTACCTAATAACTCAAAAACACACGTAAAATACATAATTTACAAGAAAAATAGCAAAGAAAGCATAAACTCTATAGAAAGTAAATATGGTGTATTCTACACCTATCACATACGCACCAACAAGACATATTTTTACCGAAGAAGAATCTCCAAAGATAGTCATCATGGGGTTCGTGATGATGACCCATTATATCGGCCTCCAATTGAAAGATGGATGCCCATTACATCCATTAAGTAAGGTAGAAGGATGTGATGGCGAAATACCAATGGGTTGGTGTCATAGGTTCGAGGAATGATTTCAATTTTGGGATGCGTTACAGTTGTCGAGGGATGGCCCGTTGTGTGTACTAATGAGTTCTGATGAGGATGACTATGAGTAAATGTGGTGTGAAGGTATATGATAACAATTTTTTTTTTAGGGTGGTGATTAAAATGATAATATGATAACAATGTGATGTGAACCTATGTATTTTGAATCACTCATTATATACGAAGAATCTAGTTTTACTCTTATTATGTGTTTGTAATGATAATATGATAAAAATGTGGTTATTTAGAGGTATTTACGGCCATGTCATACGCTGACACGACCTAGATGTAATGACCCGAGTGAGCTATTCTTCTGCACTACGGCTGGGAAACCTAACTGAAACTCAGTAATGGCTCGGAATACTACCCGTATTTCTGGGTACTGTCAGTTTTACGGCTGATAATCCTGGCCGTATCTCTTCTTGGAATATCAGTTTCAGATTATAATTTGTGACGGCTGAGAAACCAAACAGTAAAACCGATTACGGCCAGGATTTCACCCCGTAAATATGGGTACTATCAGTTTTACGGCTGGTAATCCTAGCCGTTAATCTAACTTGCGGCTGGAAATCTTGGCCGTAATTAGTATCATATTATACTTAAACAAGAATCGGATACATTAATAATCAAAATACTAGTATCCATTCATTCAAACTTAAGTCTGCATAAAAAAAAGTAAGTCTGAAAATTAAATCACCCAAGTCCATAACCTAAAACATGCTAAGAATAAACATAAGATGGAATGACTTAAACAAGTACATAACCAACAATCATCCACTATAACCAACAATCAAAGGAACATCCTCAGAAGATGATAAAAAACTGTCGGGAGTTTGGGAAAGACTGATCCAATCATCCTCGTCATTAGTATAGAGATCATCCTTCGCTGGATTATGTAACTCCTGAAGCCTCCCAATTAGTATTTTTGTTTACCGGAATCCAAATATAAAACCTCCTCAATGTTACAGATTAGTCCCCTGGCAATCCACTTAGCTCTCTTGACCTATTTTCACACCATTCGATTAATAGTTGTACATAATTTGAGCAACGTATACCAAAAAAAAGAATCGTATACTTATCCTACGTACCATCATCGTAGCAATATCACACATTGGTAGCTCCTGAGGTTCTTTCTATTTTTCAGGGTTCCTCCTAAAAATGATGAAAACATATCAGAAGATAGGATCAATTCACACGGAGTAATACAATTTCGGCTTGGAAATAACATATAACCCATCCGTTATACACATTATCATCCAGGAAAAGTGAGAATAGCTGACCGTAAACATAGGCTCGTCTTAGAAATATGCACATGAAGTAACCGTAAACACAGTATCAGATAGAAAATTAGAATCACGGTTAGGAAAATTTATTTACGGTTAGCAAACTCCCAGACGAAACACTAATCACTCAATTTTACTCTACAAACTCCCAGCCGAAACACTAATCATGGTTTGGTTCTCCAATTTTCCTAACCGCGTGATACATTAACGGCTGGGAGTTCTTGATTTCCCAATCGTAAGATATAATTTACGGCCAGGACGATATGATATCCCAGCCGTAAACGCTTCAGATGACCATTTTTGAAAACCCTAAAACCATCAATCGAACCTATTTTTTCAATCTAATGGTAAAATTACTGGTGGTTTTTTCGATTCTTACCTAGTAGGAGTCATTTGTGGAGGATTCGCGGGTGTTTGAATAGATTGGTTCACAATAGGAGGATTTGAAGGTGTTCGAAGAGATTGGTTTACCACATCTCCATGAAAAGGAAAATCAATAACTTGCCCTGATTCAGAATCAGGGTTCAATCGGCCGGATCTTGTCACTCTTGATCTTGCTGCCATCTTGAGAATCAATGGAGAAGAGAGGGAGATATTACTAGGTTGTTGAGAGTTGTTTTTTTTTTTTGAGAAGAAGAAGAAGAATAGAAAAAATGAATGGATTTTGATTTAAGATTAATATTAATATTAGGATTAGGTTTTGATTTTAAATTATTTATTTACAAAGGGTAAATATGACTTTTCAATTACTTGAGTCTCCCCTTATCTATAATTTTCCTCCACAAAGCAATTAAGCCCCCAAAACGGTCAACCCTTTAAGCCCCAATAATAGGGTTCTATTTTTTTCTCATCACTAGTAAGAACATACTTTATCATACCTACGTACTCTTGGTACAAGAAAATGATAATGTGTATATATAGCATCTATCAAATTTTTATTGCATCAGTAAGTTCAAGAAGAATAAAAAAAGTCCGATTCAACTACCCTATATGAGTCCACCCTAAAACTATCTTCGGCCATTACCAGAAATCTTTAAAAAACCAACTTAATTTTATTTTTTATTTGCAATATTCAATACTCTTTCAATAGTTTTAAATCTATTATAATTATGTTTCACATCACCAACCAATTTACCATTTCTGAAACCATAATTCTCTCATGGTGGCAGTCATCCGTATATACTTCACCAAAGGACTTTTATTCTTCGGTTCCCAACAAATGTCATCATAAAATATAGGATTTTTGAACCCAAATATTCCTTTCAACCAACCCAGTGTTACGGTATTTTTTTTATTTTTATTTTTTAAAGCAAGAAGTAATTGGATTTATGAAAGATCAGCTACATAAATGAGTTATATCCTTTACAAGTTGAGATCGGATCTCCATAGGAATAGAACTAGACCAAGTGTGATTTAAACCTCCAACTATAGCTAGCTTGGACAGAATGTCTGCATTTTTATTCTTCTCTTTTGGAATGTAATCACATTTCCAAGAGTTATTACAACTGAAATAACTTTGAATGTCTTTAATCATATAAAGAAGACGCCAATCTATTGGAGAATTTTTAACCACAACATCTACCATTATTTTTGCATCAAGCTAAAATTACACCTTCCTTAACTTCAATGCATTCACCCAGTTCATAGCCTCCCACAAACCCATGCATTCATCTTGCTCCGCACTCCTCACTTCTGTTATATGGATGCATTTTGTTGCTTGTTGCCAACATGCACAATTACAAATTATTAGTCCTATTCCTCCTGAGTTATTTAGATATGACCATCACAATTAATTATTACAGAGCCATAAGGGGGAGGATTCCAATGAAGGTTACTAAGATAGACTCTAAGACTGTGAGGCACAGATCTGTTACAGTTGGAGAAATGATCTTCAATATAACTTCTATATTTTTTGATAGTCTTTTTTGGCTGCGGGGTTGTATTGTTGAAGACTTTATCACACCTATTTGACCATAAGCACCAGGAAATGATGGCTCTTTTACACAGTTCCTCTGAATATATATTTTTTCCATGAAAATCATCAAACCAAGAACAAGTCCAATCTGAGAAGCTCATTGTGCTATTTGTAGACCAACCAGATATAGCAAACCAAACCATTCTAGAAGATTATAGTCTCTCAAAACATGAGATGAAGTTTCTTGAGAAGAGTCACAGAATGGTCAAATATCAACTACTCCTGGTATTTTTGTACTTTGAGTATTTCTTGTCGAAAGAAGATCCGATGTTTCCTTCCATAGAAAGTGTCTAATTCTTGGAAGAAGTGGAAGTTTCCACAGGGTTTTACAAGAAAAATAGCAAAGAAAGCATAAACTCTATAGAAAGTAAATACGGTGTATTCTACACCTATCACATACGCACCAACAAGACATATTTTTACCGAAGAAGAATCTCCAAAGATAGTCATCATGGGGTTCGTGATGATGACCCATTATATCGGCCTCCAATTGAAATATGGATGCCCATTACATCCATTAAGGAAGGTAGAAGGATGTGACGGTGAAATACCAATGGGTTGGTGTCATAGGTTCGAGGAATGATTTCAATTGTGGGATGCGTTACAGTTGTCGAGGGATGGCCCGTTGTGTGTACTAATGAGTTCCGATGAGGATGACTATGAGTAAATGTGGTGTGAAGGTATATGATAACAATTTTTTTTTTAGGGTGGTGATTAAAATGATAATATGATAACAATGTGGTGTGAACCTATGTATTTTGAATCACTCATTATATACGAAGAATCTAGTTTTACTCTTATTATGTGTTTGTAATGATAATATGATAAAAATGTGGTTATTTAGAGGTATTTATGGCCATGTCATACGCTGACACGACCTAGATGTAATGACCCGAGTGAGTTATTCTTCTGCACTATGGTTGGGAAACCTAACTGAAACTCAGTAATGGCTCGGAAACCTACCCGTATTTCTGGGTACTGTCAGTTTTACGGCTGATAATCCTGGCTGTAACTCTTCCTAGAATATCAGTTTCAGATTATACTTTGTGACGGCTGAGAAACCAAACCGTAAAACCAATTACGGCCAGGATTTCACCCCGTAAATATGGGTACTATCAGTTTTACGGCTGGTAATCCTAGCCGTTAATCTAACTTGCGGCTGGAAATCTTGGCCGTAATTAGTATCATATTATACTTAAACAAGGATCAGATACATTAATAATCAAAATACTACTATCCATTCATTCAAAGTTAAGTCTGCATAAAAAAAAAGTAAGTCTGAAAAATAAATCACCCAAGTCCATAACCTAAAACATGCTAAGAATAAACATAAGATGGAATGACTTAAACAAGTACATAACCTACAATCATCCACTATAACCAACAATCAAAGGAACATACTCAGAAGATGATAAACAATTGTCGGGAGTTTTGGAAAGACTGATCCAATCATCCTCGTCATTAGTATAGAGATCATCCTTCGCTGGATTATATAACTCCTGAAGCCTCCCAATTAGTATTTTTGTTTAACGGAATCCAAATATAAAACCTCCTCAATGTTACAGATTAGTCCCCTGGCAATCCACTTAGCTCTCTTGACCTATTTTCACACCATTCGATTAATAGTTGTACATAATTTGAGCAACGTATACCAAAAAAAAGAATCGTATACTTATCCTACGTACCATCATCGTAGCAATATCACACATTGGTAGCTCCTAAGGTTCTTTCTCTTTTTCAGGGTTCCTCCTAAAAATGATGAAAACATATCAGAATATAGGATCAATTCACACGGAGTAATACAATTTTGGATTGGAAATAACATATAACCCATCCGTTATACACATTATCATCTAGGAAAAGTGAGACCAGCTGACCGTAAACATAGGCTCGTCTTAGAAATATGCACATGAAGTAACCGTAAACACAGTATCATCTAGAAAATTAGAATCACGGTTAGGAAAATTTATTTACGGTTAAGAAACTCCAGCCGAAACACTAATCACTCAATTTTACTCTACAAACTCCCAGCCGAAACACTAATCATGGTTTGGTTCTCCAATTTTCCTAACCGCATGATACATTAACGGTTGGGAGTTCTTGATGTCCCAATCGTAATATATAATTTACGGACAGGACGATATGATATCCCAGCCGTAAACGCTTCAGATGACCATTTTTGAAAACCCTAAAACCATCAATCGAACCTATTTTTTCAATCTAATGGTAAAATAACTGGTGGGTTTTTTGATTCTTACCTAGTAGGAGTCATTTGTGGAGGATTCACGGGTGTTTGAATAGATTGGTTCACCATAGGAGGATTTGAAGGTGTTCGAAGAGATTGGTTTACCACATCTCCATGAAAAGGAAAATCAATAACTTGCCCTAATTCAGAATCAGGGTTCAATCGGCCGGATCTTGTCACTCTTGATCTTGCTGCCATCTTGAGAATCAATGGAGAAGAGAGGGAGATATTATTAGGTTGTTGAGAGTTGTTTTTTTTTTGAGAAGAAGAAGAAGAATAGAAAAAATGAATGGATTTTGATTTAAGATTAATATTAGGATTAGGTTTTGATTTTAAATTATTTATTTACAAAGGGTAAATATGACTTTTCAATTACTTGAGTCTCCCCTCATCTATAATTTGCCTCCACAAAGCAATTAAGCCCCCAAAATGGTCAACCCTTTAAGCCCCAATAATAGGGTTCTATTTTTTTCTCATCACTAGTAAGAACGTAGTTTAGCATACCTACGTACTCTTGGTACAAGAAAATGATAATGTGTATATATAGCATCTATCAAATTTTTATTGCATCAGTAAGTTCAAGAAGAATACAAAAAGTCCGATTCAACTACCCTATATGAGTCCACCCTAAAACTATCTTCGGCCATTACCAGAAATCTTTACAAAACCAACTTAATTTTATTTTTTATTTGCAATATTCAATACTCTTTCAATAGTTTTAAATCTATTATAATTATGTTTCACATCACCAACCAATTTACCATTTCTGAAACCATAATTCTCTCATGGTGGCAGTCATCCGTATATACTTTACCAAAGGACTTTTATTCTTCGGTGCCCAACAAATGTCATCATAAAATCTAGGATTTTTGAACCCAAATATTCCGTTCAACCAACCCAGTGTTACGGTATTTTTTTTATTTTTTATTTTTTAAAGCAAGAAGTAATTGGATTTATGAAAGATCAGCTACATAAATGAGTTATATCCCTTACAAGTTGAGATCAGATCTCCATAGGAATAGAACTAGACCAAGTGTGATTTAAACCTCCAACTCTAGCTAGCTTGGACAGAATGTCCGCAGTTTTATTCTTCTCTTTTGGAATGTAATCACATTTCCAAGAGTTATTACAACTGAAATAACTTTGAATGTCTTTAATCATATAAAGAAGACGCCAATCTATAGGAGAATTTTTAACCACAACATCTACCATTATTTTTGCATCAAGCTAAAATTACACCTTCCTTAACTTCAATGCATGCACCCAGTTCATAGCCTCCCACAAACCCATGCATTCATCTTGCTCCGCACTCCTCACTTCTGTTATATGGATGCATTTTGTTGCTTGTTGCCAACCTGCACAATTACAAATTATTATTCCTATTCCTCCTGAGTTATTTAGATATGACCATCACAATTAATTATTACAGAGCCATAAGGGGGAGGATTCCAATGAAGGTTACTACGATAGACTCTAAGACTGTGAGTCACAGATCTGTTACAGTTGGAGAAATGATCTTCAATATAACTTCTATATTTTTTGATAGTCTTTTTTGGCTGCAGGGTTGTATTGTTGAAGACTTTATCACACCTATTTGACCATAAGCACCAGGCAATGATGGCTCTTTAACACATTTCCTCTGAATATATATTTTTTCCATGAAAATCATCAAACCAAGAACAAGTCCAATCTGAGAAGTTCATTGTGCTATTTGTAGACCAACCAGATATAGAAAACCAGACTATTCTAGAAGATTATAGTCTCTCAAAACATGAGATGAAGTTTCTTGAGAAGAGTCACAAAATGGTCAAATATCAACTACTCCTGGTATTTTTGTACTTAGAGTATTTCTTGTCGAAAGAAGATTTGATGTTGCCTTCCATAGAAAGTGTCTAATTCTTGGCATAAGTGGAAGTTTCCACAGGGTTTTATAAATTTTTACCATTCTGGGACTGAGAGAGCTGGTGCCATTTTGATCTTCTAGTATCTTCCGACAAGAATATTTCACAGAGAAAGATCCAGTTCTCTCTAACAGCCAAATCAATCTGTCTTCTTGGTTAGGATGAATCGAGATTTTAATAATATGGTTTATCACCACATCCTCAAAAAGATCTTGTAAAGTGTTTAAATTCCAGGACAAAGAGTTTGTATTAAAAACTTGGTGCACATACTTGAAATTCTGTTGTGAAGAGCAACCTTGTTTAAGGGAAGGAGGGCCCTGGAGATCTTTAATCCATATATGCTTCCAAAGAAGAATCTTTTTTCTATTTCCAACACACCAGCGGCTATTCTTAAGAAAAAAAAGCTAACTGTGAACTGATACTGCGCCAAAACCAAGTGGTATTTGACTTATTCTTCAAGTTAAAAAAGTCGTTATCTGGGTAGTACTTTGCCTGTAGCTACTTGGTCATCATCTAGTCTGAATCTGAACATATTTTCCAAGATGATTTTGATAATAAAGCTCTGTTGAAGATTGGTAAATCTCTAAACCCTAACCCTCCTTCTTCTTTGGGTTTTTGTGTTCTTTTCCAAGAGATAACATGATTTCCCATGCATGAGTCTTTTTTCGACCAGTATTTCTATTGTAAAGAATTCATCTTGTTGATGGTAGAGTCAGGGAGTTTGAAACTCGCCATATGATGTATGGGTATTGCACTAGTAACATTCTTGACTATTACAGATCTACCTGCTTCTGAGATATTAGTGTTACTCCATTTAGCAAGTCTATGGCTCATCTTATCTGAGAGAGAAGCGAACGGAATTCTTTTATTTCTACCAATAAAAAACGACAACCCTAAGTACTTTTCATCTAAGATACTTAAATATCTAACTTGGAGAGTGCCACTTATATCTTGACAGGTATCTGGATCAATATTGGAACTGAAATAGACTGCAGATTTCAAAAAATTAATTATTTGTCCTGAACAATGAGAGAATTGAGAAATTACAGCAAGAAGTTTGTTAACTTGTGTCTCATTGGCCTTGCAGAATAATAAACAATCATCTGCAAAAAGAAAATGGTTTATTTTAGGTGCAGAACGGGAGATTTTCATACCAAGTAATTGTCCAGAACGCTCACAGTGTGCCAAATATCTTGAAAAGGATTCCATGGTAAGTATGAATAAGTATGTTGACAATGGGTCACCTTGACGAATGCCACGAGTTAGTTTAAAGATGGAGGTTGGAGATCCATTGAGCATGATTTCAATATCAGTTGTAGAGATGCACTGCGAGATTAATTGTCTGAACTTCTCTGAGAACCCGAATTTCTTGAGAATGTCTAGTAAAAAACTCAATTCAAGCCTATCGAAGGATTTAGACATATCCATCTTGTGGGCAAGATGACCACTTCTTCCTTCTTTTCTCTTCATGGCTTGCACAATTTCCTGCACTAAACAAATATTTTCTGAAATTAATCTTCCTGGTACATAAGCAGATTGCATTAGAGAAATGATTGCTGAGATGTGCTTTTTCATCCTCATAGCGTTAATCTTTGAAATTACTTTGTATATTGTGTTGCACAAAGCAATTGGTCTGAAGTCCTCCAGCTTTTGAGCTACTTTCACTTTGGGAATTAGAGAAACTCTAGTTTTGTTCAGCTGCTTGAGGATAAAGCCTGAATGAAAGAAGAATTTTACTAACTTGCAAACATCATTCTTTACAATCTGCCACTGTGTCTAGCAGAATCCTGGTGGAAAGCCATCTGGACCCAGTGAAGTCCATGGTTCCATCGTCATCAGAGCTTGATGAATTTCCTCATCAGTTGGATGGATTTATCTAAACGGATATTGTCCTCATTAGTGATACATCTTGGTATATATTGAATAAATATACTGCTATCCACAAGAGAAGAAGAAGTCATAATGATTTGAAAGTGATTCTTGAGAAGATATGAAAGAGAATCCCTGTCATTGCACCATGTGCCATCTTGAGCCAACAAAGTGTCAATTATGTTTCTTAATTTTCTTCGATTCTTTCTAATGTGAAAGTACTTAGAATTCAAATAAAAGATGGAGAACCTTAATTGGGCCTAGAATCATTAGAAATACTTGTATGATTCATGTGTGAGCCTTTTGGCTAGATTCTTAGACTTCTTGTGTGATTAACAATTAGTTTATATTAACAACGATCGATTCAAAGGATGAACCAATGGATCGTGGATCTCGAGGTAGGCATGGCCTGTCATCAAAAGAGGTGGGAATACATTTTGCTCTTTTGTAACCATTATTATTTCTTTTACAAAAGTCTTTCTTTATTAAACTCATGCATTGTCTAGTTGTGCATTCCATGCTTTGTTTAAATTGCATTATGTTAATTGTGTTGATTCTGTTAATCTTTCCATGATTTGGAAAGGACTTGTAATGTTTGTTTTTCATATGAATTGTTATGGGAAATGAGAATTTCCACGTATGGTATATAGGATACGCTCCTTCACATTTATACCTACATGAATTCAGCTTTTATTTTTTAGAGTGGGTCATCATGGTCTTGGTGATATCAATAGCTACTGAGTGTGGTTAGCACGATTATTATACATTGTTTTAAGGAGGAGTTTTTCCATATACATGTTTGTTTATTTCAGTGACTTGGTCGCTGTTTAATGTTTCGGAAAACATGGTTTATTTTCCAAATCTTGCATATGATTACTTAAAAGTTAAATGTTATTCCTACTGGGCACCCCTTTTAGGGATGATGTGCTCACCCATTCCCACTTTCAGTTTTAGAGACAGATCAGAGTTGCGCAGCTAAAGCTTCAATGGTCGATTTTGTTAGTTGGTTAATTTCTGCTATGTTTATTATGTTGTATATTCTATTTGTAAACTAAATGACTATTGTATATGTATCATTTGAGAGGAGTTATTCAATGGCCCTAGCTCAGCTGGTCATCCCCGTTTCCCAAAGTTTGATGCGTTCCAGGAGGTCCCAGGTTCGAGCCTCCAATGACGTAATATTGCAGAAATTAACATGGAAGGTAGAGTTGGCTTGCCCCTCTTGTGACACATTCATGTAATAATATTATATAGTAAAAAAAATAAAAAAACATGTGACAAACTGACAGTAGGACAAAATAAAAAATATTTACCGATAAATAATTAGGTACTGGCGAGTTTCCAATTGTTTTTTTTTTTTTGGTAGATAAAATTCTTTTCAACATAGGGGTGTTGAGATGACTCTCCTATGGTTCTTTTTCTTTTCAATTCCTAGCTTGGAGAAGCAAAGTACTTCCTGCAGATTTGGAAACGCTTTGCCTAACAGCATACCAAGATAAATTTTCTTTTATTGTATCCATAAGTTAGTGAATCAATAGAAATAACATATGAATATAACGATATTTAAGTAGACCAATACAAAAATAAAATAAAAATGCATTACCATTACCATTAGAAATGAAAGATTGTCCTGCTATGCTATTACTCATTGTACAGGCAAAAGATTTGGAGTAAAAGTATCGAACTCAAAAGAGTAGCGAAGTTGGCCTTTATCATTTCTCAATGTTGTAGAGATCTCGCTATTAATTCTGCTAATGATATAAATTCTGTTCTTCTTGTTGTAGTGATAGAATGAGAAACCATCATCTGTGGATCCTATGATGAACAAGTCCGTCCCAGGGATGTGTCGAATGAAATTTAATTCTGTATATCGGGGTAACATGATGGTCTGTTCAACCCAACGATAATTACTACATGTAGACCTGTTACTAGACATTGTAGTGCTACTGTTAGTAATCGTCTTTCTTTTCTTGTCTGGAACAATCTCTTCAAGATCGTATAATGTACGCATGTTGACTGATGTACATGTATTGTCTTGTCGTGTATTGTAAGTTAACACACACAGCCTGCCATTTACTTGGATTAATTTAGTCCTACGCATATCGCGAGCGAAGAGGTAACGGGCTAGTGTTTCAACTAATCTGAACTTTTCACTACCAACACTAAATTCAACAATAGATGTTGCAAGAAAACCGCTATGATCGCAAAGCAAGTATATGGAACCATTCAAATAAACCGAACATTTGATTTTGCCAGGTGAAATAGATGGGTCAATGCCGTCGATCCTTCTCCATGAATTTTGTCCAACAGTCATGACCTCCCAAAAGTAAACTCCTCCGCCAGGAGGAGTACCACCATACCAATGTAATTCCCACATTGCAATCACTTTGTGTTCCTTAGTCACAGGATCGTATCCAAACGCATGCTTTACAAAACTCAATTATTTTGGTTTTCCTGACCACATTTTCTTATACAACATTATTGTAAAATCGTCCTCTTGGAATGTCATCTCCGCCACAATCTTATCTTCTTGTTGTTTAATTGTTGATTTGATCCACAACGTTGATTCCCTGGTGCTACTATTATACACCCTAGCACAAGAACTTTTCCGGTCCATGAAACAAATCAATCCATCGAGGGTGCATACCGAAACATGATGCTCTTTAGGAATAGGTGGTTCCCATGCTGCCTACTTCTACGCATCCGTTTTCTTCTTTAGAAGGTAGCACCAATTCTGCTGATAACGGATACATTCTGTTATCGCTTCTTGTGTATGTAGGCATTCCAACAAGTAGAAAAGAAAGACGTCTTCTAATAGTTGTTATGGATCGTGATAAGTGTAAATCAATGAAGAAGTGATCCTTTTGAATTACAGATTGCCAAGCTTGGACACACACTTGAATCTCATGAGTGATTTCACAGGAAGTCTACTCAATATCTCCCAAGCAATAAGATCATCATCTACTTCTTCTTGTTTCTCTGAAACAACTTTGCGATTCTTCTCCATCTGAACTTTATTTGAAACAACTTTGCGATTCCTTTCCATCTTCTTAGGGTTAGCGTATTGGTTTGATCGGTCATATATATATATATATATCCGATGCATGCGGTTACCCCTGTTATCCCATGGGCACTCATAGCCTATATATGGCACTCATAGCCTATATATGGTAAATGTTAAACTTAAGGTTCAACTCAAAAATAATTGTTATATTATAAATCAATCTCTAAAAGAGATATATATAGTGTTATAAGAGAAGAGAAAGTCTTCTACAAAGAAAATAAGAAAGGGAGGAAGAAAATAAGGAAGGGAGGAAGAAAAACAAGTCATCCTACAAGCCACCCTATAGCCACCCTACAACTACTTCCACCTACTACTACTAATTCATTAGTCAATCTTGATGACTAATGTTACAACTACTAATTAATTATTCAACAGTAAAGCCTAAGCTTTCCGATTCCAGATCGCATCTATGTTGCACAGACACGGACACGGGATACGGTTACGACAAAACACGGTTACGGAGACACGTCAAATCTCAAAAAAGCTGGTTACGGAGACACATTATATATATTACACATATCATTGAATTGAGATTTTACACTAATCTGCTCAACATAATAATTATTTTTATTTTCAGAATACTTATTTACTAATAAAATAAAATTACTAATGATGAAATTGTGATCAAGTTTTTCATAAATAATGTTTATATTTGAAAAAAAACGAATAAATTAGCTTCATACTTAGTTTATTTTGATTTTTCAAACCAAAATTAACCATTTATGGTGTGTCCGGAAGTTTCCAAATAGTGTCCGCAAAGTGTCAAATATCGATTTCTGGGGGACACATGATGTGGCGTGTCCATCGCGTGTCGGGAAGTGTCGTGTCCGATTATGTGTCCGACACGGTTACGACATATTTCTAGGCGTGTCCGTGCAACATAGGATCGCATACATGGATCGCAAAAAATCCATTGCAATTGGGGGTTTTTGAGGTGCAGTGCACCATAGTTCAGCCACCCATCGGATAGTTTTTGTTCTGCCGTTGATTCTTAGGTACTTGTGGATTATCCCCATACTGTGATAGTAAGAGTAGAAGATGCAGAGAGAGAGCAAAATTAAAAGGATAAGCAAAATTCAGGAAATATAGATCTGTATATCGATATCAGTGATGAAGATGACAATTTGATTTTAGACTCAAATTGAGGAATGAAATCTTGGGTGGATGGGTTCATCTTCTAATTGCCTGCTTGCTAATCTGTGTTGGATTTAAGATTATTCATTGCAACAGCTCCGATGTATATACTACAGTTGTTACTTTGAATTCTATTTTGTTGGTCTTGCAAGAATGTTTATTCATTGTTATTAGTCTTAGTTGGTTGGAGTTACACTAGTTCTACGTTCTTTCATTTTTCTAGTTTCATTTGAAACCATAATTCTCTCGTGGTGGCATGCACCGGTTGCCCTACAAATGTCATCAAAAGACTCTTATTTCGTTTACCAAAGAACTTTTATTCTTAGCTTCCCTACAAATGTCATCAAAATTTTGATCTAAGATTTCTGAACCCAAATATTTCCTTCAACCAACCAAAAGTTACAGTATTTGCAGAGCTGTTAATATACACCATGATGTTCAAGTCTATCACAATAAGAATATGCATCAACTGACAAAAAAATTTGTGAATTCTTTTGAACAAAAACGGCTAAATCGATGTATCAAATTGTCAAGAGCTTAATAAACTTGTAGATGATTGACTTTTAACTTGCTATTGGACATAATCAATGATAATTTAACATAACTTTTGTATGGTCTTAATAAAAAACCGGCAGCTATTACTTGTAACCTAATGGAGCCTCACTTTGCCCTCACTAGACTCATCCCTATAATTCAGAACGAAAAAAATGAAGAAAAACTTAGGAAAACTGAGCTTCAAAAAATGGATAGCAATACAACATTATATTATAGTAAATTAGAAAAAGTCTTGAAATAGTGGATGATACTAGATTGATAGTACATTCGAAATGTCATTTTTAGAATTCCAAGTTCCAGCGTGTATATGTTTTTGATAAAGAAGCCTATTAACGTATATTCTGAATGAGTTCTAAACAGACCCAGATATCAAACAACACAAAAAACCACATCTTAAAATGCTCTCACATTTTTTGGGTGGGTCCCGGTGGGCGCTGCCGAAGGACAGCATGGGGGCCACTATTGGTGGGGTCAATTCAAAATTGTGGTTTTGGCTTAGTTTTTTTGTGCGGTTCATTAAGAGTTTTTTATTCTGAATTTCGCAAATAAATCATCCTACTGACAAAGATATCAAAAAATTTAAAACCGACACTCACTGATTTATGGTGTACCTCATCCCACCAACTAAATTAGCTATCCAAATGTGTGCTGGTTTTGGTGATGTTCAAAAGTTCTCGGCCCATCGAGAATTCGGAATTTGGGTCATTTGTCCAAATATTTTTAAAACATGGTTTTAATGGACGAGTAAATATTAGTATGGGTGAAATGGACACCAAAAAAATAGCAAGCATGAAACTGGATTCATCCAGATGTAAAATTAAAAATAAGAAAAAGTATTTTTAAATAGGTAGAATCAAAATGTTTACATCCTGGCTATTTTTACAATCTCGTCTATTCAAAAAGTTTCAAATTTTACATGTCTTTTTCACCCAAAAATTATTGATTTTAGTTAATTTAACTTATTTTATGGTGAAAATTTATGTTTGAGAATGCAACTAGGGCTCCTTTCTACATTCTGCAGACAGCCCTCCGAATGTGTGGTATTCATCACCCTGGTCCCTGCATATATCCTCAAGGACCTCAACCCAACTAACGTTGGATCCTTTTATCTTATAGTCCTTAAAAACCTAAATCACCTTGAGAACTGTTTTCAGCCGCCTGCACTTTACAAAGCCAACTTCCTCCTCCATTTTTTCTCTTCATCAGATCTCAAAATTTTCCGTCAAATTTGTTCTCAAAAATGGATGATTCTTCAGATCTTCACACCACCATTCTCACTATCCTCATTATCGGTCTGAAAATTCCACAAGATAAAATCCTTATGTTGTTAAAAGATTCACCTGCACAATGATTTTTCTCAAAACTCAAATTCTTCCTCTCCACCAGCACATAAAAATTCGGCTTCTGTTTTCAGCAATTATGAGAGCGATTCGTCCATCCACCTTTACTAGACCATACTATTCATATGTTTCCGCTTTATCGTAGAAACCGTGCGGAAAAGAAAGCTCGATGAACTCCTCGGGTCTAACATTAAATGCAACTATGGAGTATGGTTCATCCATCCAATATTTTAAACCGTTTACATGCACCTGTCATTTTTTACCACACACATTGGTATGTCATCAACATTCATTTCTTTCCATGATCTCCTTCCTGCTCCACTGGTCATTGTCAAGACACTGCATACGGTATATTCTCTTATATCGGTACCACCTTCCATGTCAACTTCATTTATGTCTCCTATGCATATAACCTTGTACACTTTTTCGATTTGATCAAATCCAAACCTATAATGGGCTTGTACATGAAATAAATTGACTTGTTTGTCTCCATCAATGAAGTAGTATTCAAATTTCTTGAAAGGGACTTCAAGAAATGTCCTCTAAGAAATTTGAATACTACTTCGATGATGGAGAGACAAGGATGACAAGTTATTTCATGTACAAGATCATTATTGGTTTGGTTTTGATCCAATCGAAACATAATACAACGTTATACGCATAGGCGAGATAACTGAAGTTGACATGGAAGATGGTAACGATATAAAAGAATATATCGTATGCAGTTTCTTGACAATGGCAAGAGGAGGAGGAAGGGGTTCATTTAAAAAAGGGATGTTGATGACATGCCAATTTGGGTGGTAACAAATGACAGGGTGCATGTAAACAGTTCTATATATTGATGGATGAACCAAACTCACTAGTGGCATTTAATGTTGGACCCGAAGAGTTAATGAGTTTTCTTTTTTGCTGGGTTTCTACGATAAAGTGGAAATATATGATGAGTATGGTCTAGTAGAGGTCGATGGACGAACCTCTCTCATAAAGAGGATAAGAATGGACACAATCAGGCTTTGGATTTTGGTTCATGATAACAAGAGGAGCGTGCACTCAGATACTACTAGTAGTCATTGGATCGTAGAGACTATATTGCTTACTTCTAGTTCGTATCCAGAAATGCTAATGAATGAGAGGTATGGTATTTTTTTTACATGGTGGTTGAACTCAGGTACTATTAGTAGTCATCCACCTTATCTACCATCATAAGGTGGGATTAGAGAAGAGGGTAACTTAGGTCCTCCCGAACCAGAAAAGGTAAATATGTAAAATTGTGCACATCCATGTTGAATTTTCCATTTCTTCTTGTTTCAATAAACCAATCGGGATCGATGGATGCCAGAGAGGGAGAGTCTATCTTTCCCCACTAGAACCAATTGGAAAATTAAACACTTGTGACTATTAGCTGGAAAGATTAAAAACAAAGAAGAAGAAGATGATACAAAAATAAAATACCGCACTGACATAAAAGATTAGTTGCATTAGCAAAAGGACTGGTTCAACCGATTGGATCTGCATATTACGTTTCTTACTCTTCTTCATCATTTTAATTTCTTATCTAGCTAGGGTTTTTGGTTGCCATTGCATATATTTTTTCTCCTAGGTAGAACATCAGAGTCCATGGTTGAGCACCCACAGCCTAAGAGGTCATGCCCAACCTGACTAGCTATCTAAGTTTATTACGACGGATGCAGCTTGGCGCTTTGCAGTTGCAAATGCAAAAAACACAGTAACTGAAGGAACGCTAGCTTACCCTGAATAGCATGCATCTAATTGCTTCAGAATCTAAATCAAGTTTCAGAAACCACACCGCAACTGAGCATTAAAAGAGTCTAAATCTATTAAACAAACCACAAATGTAAGATATATGTGGAGCAAAATTTCGCATATCTGGCACCTAAGAGCGTAGTGAAACAACAGATGAGAGATTAACACAAATTTTCCAGCTCAATACTAATATCAAAGTTCAGTATTTCTAGTTCTACTATTACTACTACAAATGCTTTATTTACAAGCAAAATATTTGGATTAAAAGCATGGAACCGAAGAAGATAGTTGTCAGGTTCATCTCTTAACAATTGTTGTTCCCGATGTAATTATATCTCGAGAATTTTTTTAAAGATCCTATGATGAACAAGTCTGTCCATGGAATGTGTCGAACTGAATTCAACAGTGCATAACGCAGTAATGATAAAATCTCTTCAATCCAACGATTATTAGTACTTCCTGAAATACTTCTAGTAGATTTTGAAGTACTATTATTAGTCGTGGTATTTCTTTTCCTGTTTAATATCCTCGCCATGATCATATAATATATGCATCTTTATTGTTGTCTTATCTTGTGTATCGTATGTTGACAGACATAATCGTCCATCTATTTCCATTTAATAAGCCTAGCACACATCAGGAATACTACTGTACCTTGCTGTTTCTACTATTTTACTAGGGAATATTGGGGATATGCCCCAAAATCGACTGTCATCTTGGTGATATGCCTCAGGATTCCAATTTTTGGGAATATGTCCCAGCCGTCCAAAATTCCATCCAAAACCGTTAAGTAGTCAATATTCGCACACACTTGGAATCACATATGCGAATTAAAATACAGATATAAGATATATTAACACCTTGATAAGGTTCAGGAACATATTTAGACGAAAAAATCTCGAAAAAATTAGAAAGAAAGTTCAAACACATTTACGATAAATAGTCTATTTAACGGTTCCTTGACGGAAACCGTTACTTTGGGGCATATCCAATTCACTTTTAGAGTACTATCTACAATGACTTCTTTGTTATTCGTTTTTGTTGGTTGGAGTTACTCAAGTCGGAGATTCTTTCGTGTCTAGCTTCATTTGAGAGGATATGGACATGTCTCGTCTTGTGGAAGCAGTTAAAAACAAGGCACGCCAGCTTTAAAGAAGTCAAGATGCTGTATTTGCATTTGCAGCAAGAGTCCGATGGCCAGTACATGGGAATTTGAATCAAAGTGATTTCAAGACGGACTTTCAATTCTGCGTAAGCTGAGAGATCATTTTTTTCCCAGTACATATATTTTAGTTACTGTATAGTTTCTGAATAGTTTGCCCCAAAAAATGATTCTTGGTGGATGTCGACTGTCTTGATTCAAACATGGCTGGGATGGCAGTATTGTAAGAATGTATATACGGAATAAGGATTCCTTGCTAGCTTCTTCTTAGTTGGGTTTTCTTCTATTACTTGATTGTGTTTATTCGGGTGGTAAGCTCTTCGAGTATTTCATTTTTGCTCCCGGCTAGTATGGTTATTGAATACAGGTATTACCTTTGCCGAGGGAAAATATAGACATTGAAGACATTCTTTGTATTCATAGTGGATGTTTATATTTTGCCAAGCGTCCTATTGGACACTACCTCAATATGTTGAGCAACAATATTTTTTTTTTATAATTTCCGTTTGGTTGCCTAATTTCGTGAAAACTTGAATCCGATGAGCTGCACATAATCTTGAAAACTCTCTTGTTCTAAAAGATTATACAGGAAAAACATTTCTAGAAAAATAAAACAACGCAGCAATGCCAGTGGCAAAGGAATCCGCAGAGCACCAAAAAAATCTAAATGTGTATATGCAGCATCTTTCGAATTTTTATTGTATCAGTAAGGTAACAAAACCAATGGAAACAACAGACTATTTTGATAAATATGGGGAAAAGAGTCGAAATATTATGAAAACGCAGTATCATTCGCCTTTGAGCAATTTACAGGTAAAAGGCTTGGAGTGAAAGTATCAATCTCAAAGCAGAAGAGAAATTGGCCATTATCATCGCTCAATGCTGCAGGAATCTTACTATTAATCTTGCTAATACTGTAACATTTGTTCTTCTGGTTGGTATGATAGATTGAGAAACCATCAAGAGATCTTATGATGAACAAGTTTGTACCTGGCATGTGTCGATTGGAAGTCAATTCTGTATAATGCGGTAACATAATGGTCTCTCAACCCAATGTTACTTACGACTAATATTACTAGTAGTCATCTTGTCTTTATATCATGAACATTCTCGTTACAATTGTGTAGTGTACGCATCGTTATTGATCCATATGTGTTGTCTTCCTGTGTATTATAAGTTAACACACATAACCTGCCGTTTGCTTCTATTAAACTCCATAACCTGCCATTTTTGTTCGTAAAAATCTCATAGATACGACGAGTATAACTAGCTACTGTTTCTACTAATCTGAACTTTTCGCTGCCAAAACTAAATTCGACAATAGATGCTGCACTGAAATCGCCATCAAATTGTTTACAAAGCAAATATATGGAACATTCACATAAACAGAGTTCTCGATTTCCTTTAAGCATATTATGTTGGATGATTTTGTTTATGATTGGGCAAGGTTGTTTAGGGAGTAGGTTGTTGTAAGCTCTTTAATCACTTTGCTCAGCTCTTCTTGTTTTCTCTGGGGGTGCTATCTTGGCACCCTTTCTTATTTATTTGAAATTTGCCTTTTTCAAAAAAAAAAAAGTTCTCGATTTTGTAGGGTGAAATATATGATTGGTCGACCCTATCGATCATTCTCCATGAATTCCGTCCTACCGTCATTACCTCGCAAAGCATATCACCAACAGGATCGCCATAGTGAAATAACCTCCACAACGCTATCACTTTGTATTGCTTAGTCTCAGGATCATACCCAAACTCATGCTTTAGAAGATGCAGATCTTCTTGTTCTCGGAACGGTACAAATATCCCGAACCTAGAGAAATGGCCATGTCTACGTTGTTGTTTCTCCTGTCATCATTGTTGAATGAGTCGTTCAACGGCTGATTTGATCCATGGTGTTGTTTCTCTGGTGCTACTGTTATATACGCAAGCAGCATGATAGTAAGATGTGTCTATGAAACAAATCAACCCATTGAGGCTGCATGCAGAAGCAGATGCAAATGCAAATTGAAATGGTAGCAACAATTCTTCCATACACAGAATTGTACCTACTTCTACGCATGACTTGTTCATTAGAAGGTAGCAACAATTCTGCCGATTAACATATACACCAACTCGCTGCTTCTGTTGTTGTTGCCAACAAGTAGAAAAGAAGTACGTGTTGATGCTTTCAACAGTGATAAGTGTAAATCAATGAAGATCTGATCTTTCTGGATAATTGACTGCCATTGTTTGCAGACACACTTGATCCTCATAAGTGATTTGACAGGAAGTCTACTCAATATCTCACAAACTAGATGACCAATTTGACTGCCAGTTAATGCCCTTCTCTTCTCCTGTTCCTTCCGTTGCTTTTGTTTTTTCTTCTTGGGCTGTTGCTTCTGTTTCATACAGTTTACATACTCCTCCTTCATCTTGCTACTTTCTTCCTTTCCATCTAGGGCTTTTCCAGGGTTTTTGGTGTTATATATACACACACACACAGAGAATGAATAGGGTTATTTCCTGATCATAGATTGCGGTCCGGTTATTAATTTGGGACTGCTTGGGTTATATATCCAGGATAAGAGGTGCCTTAGCGGCGTTGCAAAGAATAAGTTAAACTCATCGCCTACTTCTTCTTGTTTCTTGAAACAACTTCGCCTTCCTTCTCCCACTAGAACCAATTGGGATTGATGGATGCCAGAGAGGGGGAGACAGGTCGACTCTGCAAGTTTTAGAGCCTACCTTTCCCCTATTAGAACCAATTGGCAAATTAAACACTTGCAAATATTAGCTGGAAAGATTAAAAACAAAGACGATGCAGAAACAAACACTTGCTAAAACAATACCACACCGCAACTAAGCATTAAAAGAGTCTAAATCTATTAAACAAACCATAAATGTAAGATATATATATGGAGCAAAATTTCGCATATCTGGCTCCGAAGAACACTGTGAAACAAGATGAGAGAAGCAAAACCAACAGATTAACACAAATTTGCCTGCTCAATACTAATATCAAGGTTCAGTAATTTCTAGTTGATTAATTTACAGGCAAAAGATTTGGAGTGAAAGCAACTTCTTTTCTACAATGTGTTCTTCTTATTATCCCTCTAATTCGTCTATTTCTTCATCTAACCCTCTAAACCCTTCAATCTATTCCCAATTATCTCAATTCATAGAGATGAAAACTGTTCCTGAACAATTACATAAACTCTCACACAACCCTAATAGGGTAGAGAGGTATATATTTATAGAGAGCTTACTGGATACATGACATATACACTGGACTATTACATAAGGACCCAAATACAATGGACATAGCATATACGTAATGGACTCTATTCTACACCCCCCCTCAAGATGTATGCGGTGGTAAACAACGTGAAAGCTTGTTACATAAAAACAGAAACCGTGATGTAGATAGCCCCTTTGTAAATAGATCTGCTAGCTGATGTTTGGTATTAATATAAGATAGGTGAAGAGCTCCTGAAGCGATCCGCTCTCGTACAAAATGGTAGTGTATGTGAATGTGCTTGGCCCGTGAGTGTTGTATTGGATTGATCGCAAGATACGTAGCACTGATATTGTCACAATATAGGATAGGTGAGTGTTGCAGATGGCAACCAAGGTCATGCAACAAGTATTGAATCCAGATTAGCTCCACATATGTGGATGAGAGAGCACGATATTTAGCCTCAGTGCTGCTTGTAGAAACTGTAGGCTGTTTCTTAGACCCCCACGAAATAAGATTACGACCCAAGAAAATACAATGACCAGAAGTTGAACGGAGTCGTCGGGTCACCACCCCAATCAGCATCTCGAGTATGCTTGTAAGTTGCAGTGGGTTACTACGCCAAAAGCAAATCCCATGACCGAGTGTACCTTTGAGATATCTAAGAATGCGCTTAACAGCCATAAAATGTGTATGAGTTGGACGATGCATAAACTGACTTACTTGATTGACAGCATAAGTGATGTCAGGACGAGTCATATTGAGGTATTGTAAACCACCCACCAAACTTCGAAACAGAGTAACATCAGGAAATAAGGCATCATCATTTGAGGATAGCTTAGAACGAGGAGAAACTGGAGTTGAGACCGGTTTAGCATCATGTAAATCAATCTGCTTCAAAAGATCCAATGTATACTTGTTTTGAGTTAAGACCATTCCTTCAGCAGTCTTAGTAGCTTCCAAACCAAGAAAGTAATGTAAATCACCTAAATCAGTCATAGAGAACTCAGTTTGAAGCTGGGGAAGTAAAGACTGAATGCCAGCAGTATCATTGCCAGTTAAGATGATATCGTCAACATATAGTAAGAGAATGACTATACCATGAGCAGACTTTTTAATAAACATGGAGTGATCAGATTGAGAAGATTTGAAACCAAGTTGCAAAAGAAACGTAGCAAAACGATGAAACCAGGCACGAGGAGCCTGTTTCAGTCCATAAAGAGCCTTATGCAACAAGCATACATGATTTGGAAAACGTGGATCCCTAAACCCTTGAGGCTGTTCCATATACACTTATTGATCAAGAGAGCCATGTAAAAATGCATTCTTAACATCCAACTGCTTAAGTGGCCATCCATAAGAAACTGCAAGACTGAGAACTAACCTGACGGTAACAGGTTTAACAACGGGACTGAATGTCTCATCATAGTCAATCCCATGTTGTTGAGAGTATCCTTTAGAAACGAGTCGAGCTTTGCGTCTGTCAAGGGAGCCATCAAACTTCTGCTTGACTCGATAAACCCACTTACAACCAATGACGTTCATTCCAGGACGTCTAAGAACCAGAGACCAAGTGCGATTGCGAAGTAACGCATTGAATTCTTCAAGCATAGATGCCCACCACTCCGGAAATTTTGAGGCAGCAGTAAAACAAGACGGCTCAGGTGGAAGAGAAGCATAGTAAGCTGCAAGGCAAGGTAAAAGCGGATATCTACTAGAAAAGCAACCCTTAAAATTCTTACGCTGAATAGTATTGTCCTTGAGCCTTGTAACCATTGGATGTGCATAAGGAATCGACTGAGAATCTTCTTGTATAATTGGCAAGTCTGCTGAAGATGTGTACGGAGGAGAAGAAAAATTGTTAGATGAGGATAATGAAGTGGATGGAGGACTGGAAGTTCTAGGAGAAGGTGAATCTTGAACAAAAGATATAGGGAGAGAGGAGGAATCAGCATCAGTAGAGAAGGAAATGCGTCTTGGATTTATAGGTGAGTCAGGAGAAGATGACAAAGTGGGAGAAGTTGGTGTAGCAGTGGAATCCCGTGAAGGGAAGGTAGTAGATGGACGTTGACCATGAAGTGGAGATATAGAAACACGAGGAGGAGAGTTTGATGAGAGATGAGTGGCGGAAATAGTGTTGGGCCAACTTAAGATGGTAGCAGTGGAAGGATTTGAAGAGAGAACAGGAGATATAACACCAGCATCAGTAGCATACGGAAAAATTGACTCATCAAATATGACATGACGAGATATGTAAATGCGATTACTCTTAACTTCAAGACACTTATAACCTTTATGACGATCACTGTATCCAATAAATACACACGGTAGAGTTTTAGGCTGAAGTTTTTTCTTGCGAAAATGATTTAAGAGAGGAAAACAACGACAACCAAAGGCTTTCAAAAAATCATAGTCTGGAAAGCGATTGTGCACAACAGAGTATGGAGATTGATTGGATAAAATAGCAGTAGGTAAACGATTAATCAAATAAACAGTGGTAGAATAAAATTCAGCCCAAAAAGTTTCAAAAAAACCACTTTGAATCATTAAGGCACGACCAGTTTCGGTGATGTGTCGTATCTTACGTTCAGCAATGCCATTCTGTTGAGGTGTGTTCGGACAACAAGAGTGACTTATAATGCCATGCTCAAATAAGTAATATTTTAAGGGCTCAGCATATTCAGTACCACCATCAGTTTGGAGAATCTGAATGGTTGTAGAAAATTGTGTCTCAATCAAAGATTTGAAGTTAAGAAAACAACGAAATACTTGTGTTTTATCGGACAGAAAATAAATCCATGTGAAACGAGTGCACTCATCAACAAATAAGAGAAAATAGCGAAAGCCACAATTGGAATTAAAAGGTGCCGGACCCCATAAGTCTGAATGAATAATAGCGCCAATTTTATTAAAGTGAGTAGCTCTATATTGAAAAGGGAGACGATGATGTTTAGCACCAACACAACTAGGACAAATAGCCTGAGAAAATGAACTAGAATCAAAGGACAAACTCGATTTTAGATGCTGAAAAACACTGTTGTTGGGATGGCCTAAGCGCATATGCCAGATTGTAGTACTTGTACGAACACCAATTGAGGTAGCTGAGAGAGCGGAGACTGATAAGGGCTTGGAGTATGGATGAGAACTGTGGAGAATGGGATACATTCCATCTTCATTCTTTCCCTTGTACAGAAGAGTTCCCGTTAGTCGATCCTGCACATAAAAACCATGACGATCAAAAGTGAAAACACTGTCAGAATAGTTGGTGAGTTGGCCAACTGAAACTAAGTTCTTGGCAATAGATGGAACATGGAGTGTATTTTTCAAAACCAATCTAGAGGAAGGTGTGTTAAGAGTGATATCACCAACCCCTGAAATTGGTAACATCTTACCATTACCAACAAGAATTTTGTCATTACCATTGTACTCCATACGATTTGTCATCTGAGAGGAGTCTGATGTCATATGAGCAGAAGCAGCAGAATCAGCAAACCATTGACTTTCATACGGCATAGATTGAATTTTTATTGCTGAAAAGGATTGAGGAAGGTCAATATTTTGAGATTGAGTAAGACGATGACAAGTCTGAGCAGTATGACCATTGATGCCGCACCATTAGCATGTAACAACTGAGTTCTGAGGAGGAGGACCAAGCATTGATGCAGCATTGCCATTATAGCCACGACCTCGTCCAGGATAACCAGATACATAGTTACCAGAATTGTAACCACCAGTATTGCCACGACCATTACCATTATTCCATCCAGAATAGGTTCGGTTTGTGTTCCACCCATTGTTGGCATTGGTGCGATTGTTGAACTGAGTATTACCTCCTCTATAGTTGTTGAAGTAATTTCCACGACCATTAATACCTCCACGACCACGTCCAGCAGCATTGTTGGAGCTACGTCCACGACCAGAAGTGTTGTTAAATCCCTGACCACGACCAGAAGTTCCAGCAAAGAAGGAAACTGGATTCTGTATGTCAGAAACGTTGTTTTGCAAAGTTTGTAGATATTGAAGGTGAGACTCATGATGAAGTAGAAGGGCATGAAGCTCAGTAAAGTTTGGAAGTGTAGTGCGAGCAATGACAGCGGTGTAGATGTTAGACCAATCCGCACCTAAACCACGCAGAGTCGTGGAGACGAGTTCAAGATCAGAAACTGGTTGGAGAACTGCAGCAAGAGAGTCCGAAATTTCTTTTATCTTCAAAATATATTCAGAAACCGAAGTATTTCCTTTTTGAATGGTTGAGAGATTTGTTTTTAGATGAAGGATCCTAGCTGGGTTGATAGTTGCATAAGTGGAACGAAGATATTTCCATACTTCACGAGAGTTGCCGCGACGAACACACTCAGACTTCATAGGATCAGTGAGAGAAGAGTTGATCCAAGACATGATGTTTTGATCAATACCTTCCCATTCTTCATAAGATGGGTTGGGAGTTTTGGCTTCAGTGCCTTCGGTGACAAGTTCTTTTTCCGGTATCTCATAAGAATCATCTAAAAATTTGTAAAGTCTTTGGGATTTGAGAATAGGTAGAATCTGAGATTCCCAAAGAAGATAGTTAGTTCTATCTAAAAGAACTAATTTTGTAGAGGAAGGGAGGAAAGGTGATCGTTCAAAAAGAGAAGAAGAAGGAGAAGACATAAGAGAGCCTACGCTCATAGATGAAGATGCAGGGATAGTTGGGGTTCCTACGAACGAGTGAGAAGCCATGGTGCTAGAGGAAGAGGAGTTTTGGATGGATACAGTTGACATAGTAAGGAAAGAAGAAGAAAAAGAAGAGTAGGTAAAGGATTTCTTGAGGAGAGGATGAAGTTGAGGCTAGGGTTTTTAGAGAGATCGTTCTGGATGGGATACCATGAACAATTACATAAACTCTCACAAAACCCTAATAGGGTAGAGAGGTATATATTTATAGAGAGCTTACTGGATACATGACATATACACTGGACTATTACATAAGGACCCAAATACAATGGACATAGCATATACGTAATGGACTCTATTCTACAGTTCCTGATAATCCAATTTGTAGTGAGTTCACTACAGAGAACCAGACATCGAAGATTTATTTTTTTACATGTATGGGTTTGCTTATGATTTGAGATTGAAGGACTATAAAGTCGTCGTGTATATGACTAACATGGGTGCAACTGCTTTCATATGTGTGTATTCCTTGAAATCAAATTCGTGGAAAACAATCACTTTGAATTTGTTTGAACTGTGCTTAGAACTAGTGTTTTTCGAAGGATTTTTCCATTGGGTAGGCTATGAGAAAAATATGGGTTGTTTTGATACTGCGAATGAGACAGTAAAACATATTCTGGTACCGGAACGTTTTCCCCACACGTTTAGACAAGCACATCCATGTGTTTTAGGAGGTTGGTTGTCTTTGCTTAGTTTATGATGATCATAAAAAGAACATTAGGAAAATATGGACGATGAAGGACTACGTTGTAGCAGAGTCGTGGACTAAAATGTTCACTGTTAACAAGGGTGAGGTGCAGCATTTGGACTCGGAACAATCTTTCAAAAATGCTCCGATATTGGTACATCACGATAAGCTTTCAACTTATTTATATGATCTCAACCATAAAGTAGCTATTAAACTAAAGATCGATGGTATTCCGTTGTTTCAAACATGGGCGTTTTGTGGGAGTTTAATTTCGCCGGATTTTAATACACGGTTGCACAGACGGATTTTAATACATGGTTGGAGTATTTATTTAGTAAGATGGATAAACAACTAAGATTGAATGTATTTTCTTCCTTCTTTTTTTTTTTTTGGATGTGATGCCCGTACTCATGTTTGTACATCTTTGATTGTTGGCTGCAAAAGCTGAAAACAAGCTTAAGTAAAAGATGAATTTCTCACTTTCTCAATAGAGATATATTAATGTCAATGGAGATATGGACCTCACCAGGATGGATGGCTTTCCACCGGGTTTGGATCCTGAAGAAAAAACAGTAACTGAAGGAACGCTAGCTTACCCTTAGTATGATGCATCTAATTGCTTCAGAGTCAAAATCAAGTTTGAGAAACAAACCAGGAACTAAAGAAATATATGGAGCAAAATTTCACATATCTGGCGCCTAAGAGCGAAATGAAACAAAAGATGAGAATTAGCAAGTAAAACCCACATACTAACACAAATTTGCCTGCGCAATATTAATATCAAGGTTCAGTAATTTCCACTTCTCCAGCTGCTACAACTGTTTAATTTACAGGCAAAATATTTGGAGTGAAAGCATCGAACCCCAGAAGATAGTTGTCAGGTTCATCTCTTAACAGCGAGGTTTCTCCAATCGAATCCATTGCAATGACAGAAGTTTTGTTGTTCCATATGTAATGATAGGTTGAGCCATTCCTTAAAGATCCTGCGATGAACAAGTCCGTCCCTGGAATGTGTCGTATTAAATTCAGTTGGGCATAACACGGTAATGATAAGATCTCTTCACCCCAACAATAACTACTACTACCTGCAGCGCTGTTATTAGTCGTCGACTTGCTTTTCTTGTCTTGAATAACATCCTCCCCATGATCATATAGTATACGCATCTTTATCGATCTATATTCCCTGTCTTGTGTGTCATATGTTAACACACATAATCGGCCATTCAATTCCATCAAATTAGCAGTAGCGTCAAAAAAATCATTAGAATTGTTGTAACAATCTATTGTGTCTACTATTCTGAACTTTTCACTACCAACATTAAATTCGATAAGAGTTTGTGCAAGGGGCCTATTCGCATATTGATTCTTTAGTAGATAATTGTTGGCACTAAGAAAATATATGGAGCCATTCACATAAACAGAACAGAGTATGTCATGCGGTGATATAGATGGGATGCCATCAATCCGTCTCCACGAATTCCGTCGGACAGTCAAAATATCACATACAACCCTATTATGATGTAAATTCCACAACGCAAGCACTTTGTATTCCTTTGTCGCAGGATCATAACCAAACTGCTGCATCATTAGCCTGTGATACCTTCTTTGCTGAATTGTTGTTTTCATCCATGATGTTGATTCTCTAGTACTGCTGCTATATATGCGAGCACAACAATTTTCCATGTCCATAAAACAAATTAATCCATCGAGAGTACACATAACAACATGCCGCTCCCGGATTGGTGGTTCCCATAAATGGGCGTTTCTTAGTTGTACACGTCCATCTTCTTCTTCTTTTTCGAATGGTAGAAATAACTCCGCCGAAAACAAGCGACCTTTATGTGGTGTACAAACATGTAGAAGTGAGCATGTACGTGTTGCTTTCGATCTGGAGAAGTGTAAATCAATGAAGAACTGATCTTTTTTTATTATTGAGTCCCAATGTTTGCAAACACACTTCAACCTCATGAGTGATTTCACATCAAGTCTACTCAATATGTCAAAAACTAGCTCTTCGTGATCACCAAGTGCATGCGAAGCTGATTTTTGTTTCTTCATCTTCTTCTATGTTGGCTGTTTCTTATTATTTTTTTCTTCTTGTTATCCCGCTAGGGTTTTTGGTTGTAAATACAACATATATAAAGGGCAACCCTCTCCTTTCCAAATTAAATGTTGGGTATTTGAGGAGTTTATGGAAGAATTCTGATAGATAGATATTGTATGGTTTGAGTAGTACTTGAGTTTAATTAGAAGTTAGAATAACTCAAGTACTCTCTCCAGATTTAGAAAACAAAGAGAAGCTGAGCTTTAGAAGTAGTTCTATATATAGTATTAGATTGGTACAAAAAAGTTTTACAGGAAGGTGGCTTTTATAGCCTTACAAATGACCATCTAGGGTCTTCTAACTTGGCTTCAAAAGAAAAGAAACCAGAGATGTTTGGCTAACACTCCAAGTAATCTACAGTAATTACTTGGCCCCCAAACTTCTTGAGTTCACACTGTCTAGATTCTTCACATTTATATTTCAGTAAATTGTAAACTGTAAAATGCAAATTTCATAAAGAAAAGACGATGTAACACTGTCTAGTTGAGATGATCTTTCTTTACGGTCTTTTTTATATGTTCATTAATTTATTGCGAATATGCAGAGTAATGTACGCCGACTTGTCAGACATCATCGTGGGATGACCGGAGTGAAAATGGCTGCTAACCCTATTAAGTTTAGTGTTATGAATCTCTTGTTCAACAACAAAAAACGGAAACTAAGGAAACAAGAAAGGAACAAAAGTGAGAAAAATATGAGAAAGAAGAAGAAGATTAGAGGTGCTGGTGGCAGTGACAATATCTCAAGTGGTGCTAGTCTCACAGAAGACATCATCATTGACATCTTAACAAAGATACCGGTAACGTCTCTCTTAAGATTCAGGTGCGTATGCAAGTCTTTTGATAATTAATGATTTCGCTAAACTCCAACTTGATTACTCTTTGAAGAATTGTAAGGATGGTATTAATTGCCTCTGCTTAAAGAATATGTTATCTCGATTACGATTCATTATCATCAAATTCATCAACACTATATAACAAGCTTGTTCATTTTGCTTATCCGGTGGAATATGAAAGGAAAGCAATTATAGGTTCTTGTAACGGTCTCGTTTGCTATAGATCGCATCAGGAAGACATTAACATATGGAATCCATTTACTAGACACTACAAGAGAATAGCAACACCACCAGAACCAGACATTGAAGATTTATTTTTGTACTGGTATGGGTTTGCTTATGATTTGTCTATAAAGTCGTCGTGTATATGACTAACTTGTGTGAAACTGCTTTCATGTGTGTGTATTCCTTGAAATCAAATTTGTGGAAAACAATCACTTTGAATTTGTTTGGAGTGTGCTTAGAACTAGTGGTTTTCAATGGATTTTTCCATTGGGCAGGCTATGAGAAAAATATGGGTTGTTTTGATACTGCAAGTGAGACAGTAAAACATATTACGTTTTTTCCTCACGTTTAGAATATCACATCCGTGTGTTTTAGGAGGTTGTCTTTGCTTAGTTTATGATGATCATAAAAAGAACATTAGGAAAATATGGACGATGAAGGACTACGGTGTAGCAGAGTCATGGACTAAAATGTTCACTGTTAACAAGGGTGAGCTGCAGCATTTGGACTCGGAACAATCTTTCAAAAATGCTCCGATATTGGTACATCACGATAAACTTTCAACTTATTTATATCATCTCAACCATAAAGTAGCTACTAAACTAAAGATCGATGGTATTTACGTTGTTTCAAACATGGGCGTTTGGTGGGAGCTTAGTTTCGCCAGATTTTAGTTCTTGTTTGGAGAGACGATAGAATTCAAGAAACTTATTTATTAAACAACTAAAGCTGAATATATTCCGTACTCATCTTTGCACATCTTTGATTGTTAGCTGCAAAAGCTGAAAACAAGCTTAAGTAAAAGATGGATATATGAAGCCTATCAATAGAGATATATGAAGCATGTCAATGGAGACATCGGACGTGGACCTCACCAGGCTGGATGGCATTCCACCGGGTCTGGATCCTTTTTATTATGTCATTCATTCCTTCCTCCAAAGGTATTCGTCAGATGGTGTGATTATTTATGCCAATCAACGGTTTGTGAAAGGTATGATACGGCTCTTTGTCCGAACCCTACTTGCTCAGAGTTGGTTTTGAATGAATATAAACAAAGTTTAGGTTGTCCACTACTTCTCTTCTGGAACAAACAGAAGATGACCAACTGCCCAAGAAAGTCATCAGTGCTTAAGTAGAAAAAGTGTTAAGCGAGCGAATGAGGTTCTGTTCAAGCAAATAGTTGCAAGCAAAAGATGGAAGATACAGATATAGTAACATATTACTTTAGGAGAACGTACATGCCCGAAGAAAAAACACTAACTGAAGGAACGCTAGCTTACCCTTAGTATGATGCATCTAATTGCTTCAGAGTCAAGTTTCAGAAACAAACCACGAACTAAAGAAATACATGGAGCAAAATTTCGCATATCTGGGGCCTAAGAGCGAAATGAAACAAGAGATGAGAATTAGCAAGTAAAACCCACATATGAGCACAAATTTGCCTGCGCAATATTAATATCAAGGTTCCGAAATTTCTACTTCTCCTACAGCTGCCACAACTGTTTAATTTACAGGAAAAAGATTTGGAGTGAAAGCATCAAACCCCAGAAGATAGTTGTCTGGTTCATCTCTCAACAGCGAGGTTTTTCCCATCGAATCCATTGCAATGACAGAAGTTTTGTTGTTCCATATGTAATAATAGGTTAATCCATTCCTTAGAGATCCCACGATAAACAAGTCCGTCCCTGGAATGTGTCGTATTAAGTTCAGTCGTGCATAAAGAGGTAATGATAAGGTCTCTCCAACCCAACAATAATTACTACCACCTACAACATTTAATGTAGCACAAACCAGACGAAGGCAATAAGGATATTGCAGAGAAACGAAAAAGGGTTGAGAAACGAAAGAAAATCGATAAACTTGAGAAAGAGGTTAAGAACTGAAGCTAAAAGCTTGATAATAATAATCTTTTGATAATAATCATATATCCTCAAAGAACAAACTAAGCATGTATATAAAGGCGTGAGAAGAAACTAAAAAGAGTAAAACTCTAAAAGAAGAAGTTAACTAAAAATAGAATTGCTAAGCTAAGTAATTAATGTAACTGAATTGTAACAAAACTAGGAAACTAGACAGAGTCTAGAAGCTTCTAGGCCTAGCTTGATTTTGATAAGGGCTGTCCTGCATCAGTCCCCCCTTCTTGAAAACAACTCGCCTCTGAGTTCAGTAAAAGATCATTATCACCATGAAAAGTGAACACTTCCTGAACATTAAAGACATTTGAAATGTTCCAGTCTGTAGGAAGATCGATGACATAAGCATTGTCACTGATCTTCTTCAGAATTTTGAATGGACCATACTTTTTCATCTTAGTCTTGTTATAAGTTCCAACAGGAAACCGTTCCTTACGTAGATGAATCATAACCAACTCGCCTTCTTTAAAAGTCTTGAATCTCTTATGCATATCAGCAGCATTCTTGTACTTAGCATTAGATTCAGCCAGCTTAGCCTTGACTTCATGATGTAGGTGAGAAGCTTGTTCTAAGAGATTATCAGCCTTGACATTTGACGTTTGCA
The DNA here is from genome assembly GCA_023529315.1 of Papaver bracteatum. NCBI lineage: Eukaryota > Viridiplantae > Streptophyta > Magnoliopsida > Ranunculales > Papaveraceae > Papaver > Papaver bracteatum. The sequence goes on along the minus strand of JAJJWX010005228.1, from coordinate 981,857 downwards.
ACTTAGGAAGAACAACTAAGTCCAAAACATGATTAGGTACTTTAGAATAAACAATTTCGAAAGGAGTCTTACCAGTAGATCGATTCACTGAAGTGTTGAAGGCAAATTCCATATGAGGTAGTAAGATATCCCATTGTTTACTGTTATCCATGCATTTAGCTCTAATAAGATTACCCAAAGATCTGTTTACCACTTCAGTTTGTCCATCGATCTGTGGGTGAGAAGTCGTGCTGAATTGTAGAGTAGTACCCAAACGTATCCATAATGTCTTCCAGAAATAGCTCAAAAATTTTGTGTCTCGATCAGAAGTGATGGACTTAGGAACACCATGTAAACGAACTATCTCTTTAAAGAATAAAGATGCAATGTTAGAAGCATCAGTAGACTTTTTGCAAGCAATAAAGTGTGCCATTTTTGAATATCTGTCTACAACCACCATCACAGAATCATTTCCTCTTGCTGTACGAGGTAATCCCAGAATAAAATCCATGCTCAAATCAACCCATGGGGCATCAGGAATTGGTAACGGAGTATATAGTCCAGTATTTTGAACTGTGCCTTTAGCTTGCTGACAAACCATGCATTTCATAACATAACGTTGTACATCACGTTTCAGAGATGGCCAAAAATAGCGTTCTTCTACAAGAGCAATAGTCTTGTCTCTTCCAAAATGACCACCAAGACCACTCCCATGCAGTTCACGAATTAAATGTAAACGTAAAGAACCATGAGGAATGCAAAGACGATTACCTTTGAATAAAAAACCATCTTGGATAAGAAAATCATCAACTCCATGAGCCGCAGAAATGCATTGTTCCCATAATACTTTAAAATCTGCATCTTCAGCATAGATATCTTTAATGTAATCAAAAGCTAGACTTTCGTTACGAATAGTGGCTAGGAGATGACTTCTTCTGCTCAACGCATCTGCAACTTGATTCATTTTTCCACTCTTGTGCTTAATGGAAAATGTATACTTATTAATTGTAGAAAGCCATCGATCATGCATACGGTTGACTTTGGCTGATGTCTGAAGATATTTCAGAGCATGATTATCAGTATTGATGACAAACTCACGATGCACCAAATAAGTATGCCATTGTTTGAGTGCCTGAACAAGAGCAAGTAATTCTAACTCATATGTAGACCACTTTTTTTTGTGTATCAGAATTTTTTTCACTATGGTAAGCAACTGGATGTCCCTCTTGAGATAAAACGGCTCCAATTCCAATGATAGAAGCATCACAATCTACTTGAAATGGCTTAGAAAAATCAGGCATAACAAGTATAGGAGCTGTACAAAGTCTTTCCTTGAGAGTATTAAAACCTCTATCAGCCTCTTCAGTCCAAATAAACTTGTCCTTCTTCAAGCAGTCAGTAAGAGGAGCAGCAATGGTGCTGAAATTCTTCACAAATCTCCTATAGAAAGAAGCTAAACCATGAAAACTTCTTACTTCCTTGATAGAAGTGGGAACAGGCCATTCCACAATGGCTTTGACCTTGGAAGGATCCACATGAATACCCTTGTGAGAAATCACGTAACCAAGAAATGTAACTTCAGATGACATGAATGTGCACTTCTTTAGGTTCACAAACAAAGAATGATCAGAGAGTGCCTGAAAAACTTGAGAAAGATGATTGAGATGTACTTTGGCAGATGGACTAAAAATTAAGATGTCATCAAAGTAAACAATGACAAACTTACTCAAGAATGGTTGTAGAACTTGATTCATCAACCTCATAAAGGTGCTTGGGGCATTAGATAAACCAAAAGGCATGACAAGCCATTCATATAAACCCTCTCTTGTCTTGAAGGCAGTCTTCCACTCATCTCCAATTCTTATTCTAATCTGATGATAGCCACTTCGCAGATCAAGTTTGGTAAAAATAATTGATCCAGAAAGTAAATCAATCATATCTTCAATTCTAGGTATAGGAAACCGGTAAGGAATGGTGATGCGATTCAAGGCTCGACAGTCTATGCACATTCTCCAACCATTATCCTTTTTAGGAACTAAAAATGCAGGACAAGCACAAGGACTGTTGCTTGGTCTAATCAAACCTTTGCTCAATAAATCATTAACTTGTCCCTGTAAAATTTCATTTTCAGTAGGACTTAATCTGTAATGAGCTTGATTAGGTAGAGAAGCTCCCGGTATGAAATCTATACAATGTTGTATATCTCTCAAAGGTGGTAGAGTCACAGGCAATTCTTCAGGAAATAATGCAGAATACTTTGATAATAAAGATTGTACCTGAACTGGCACTGCTATCATTGGTTTGCTGTCTTCATGAGAACTCAAAGTATGAGATGAATGTAAACAGCGTGATATTGTAGCCACCAATGCGCTTGTCTTAGCATCACTATGTTCTTTAAGAACAGAAGAAGACTTGGATGGATGAAGAACTTTCTGTTTACCATTCTTGTAAAACGTATATGTGTTTTCAAAACAATTATGCACTGCACGGACATCATATTGCCAAGGTCGTCCAAGAAGAAGATGTGTTGCATTCATGTCTATCACATCACATAAGACTGAATCTTCAAAACCCACAAAAGAAAATGTGATCACACATTGATGTGTAATTTGTTGAGTAGTAGAACTAGTTACCCATCCCACAGAATATGGATGAGGGTGTGGAGTAACGGGTAATCCCAACTTCTCGACCACCATAGAAGAGATGTAGTTATCAACACTACCACTGTCAATAATCATATCACAAACTTTCCCGCCAATGAAACACTTTGTCTTAAATATGCTATGTCTCTGCGAATAGCAAGGTTGATTAAGCAGTAAGGGACGAATCATACCCACCAAATGATCTCCATAGACTTCATGTAAATCTGGATAATCTTCATCTTCTTCCTCATCATCTTCTATTTGTTCCCGGACTTTGTCGTCAAACGTGTCTCCAATAAAACCATTGAAACGTCGACAATCAGCAGATGAATGACCAGTTTGGTGACACTTATTGCACTTATCACCTCTGAACTTAGAATATAAGTTTGTTGATTTATTGGGAGGAGGGAATTGTTGTGGGTTCCTGTTCGAGAAACGAATTGCAGGTTTTGATTGTTGCTGCTGTACAACACAATTTTCAGATGGACTTGGTAAAATTGGAGAAGAATTAGCAGGAAGTGGTGTTTGAGAAAAACTGAAATTTACTGGTGGATGAGTAGGACGTTGAGGTGGGGGTGTAAAATCATCAGTATAAGTAGCACTTGGAGGAGGAGAAACATAATTATCTTGATAAGTGTTACCTGCAAACTGTTGTTGTTTGTAGTTGGAAGAGAAACGTGGAGGACGAAACTGAGAACTCTTTGAAGCTTTAAAAAGTCTCTTTTCAATCTTTGTAGCCTGTTGAATAGCTTCAACCATAGTGAAGGCAGATTGAGTCATGTTGTTTTGAATCAATCTATTCAACCCTTCAATAAAACGGGCCACCAATTGTTCTTCAGATTCATTAATTTCATTCCTAGCAAGGAGGTTATAAAACTCAGCAACATAAACTTCTACAAGACGAGCTCCTTGTTGACAATTTTGTAGTTTAACAAAAAGTTGTTGCCTATAATCACTTGGTAAAAATTTAGCACGTATCATCTTACGCATTCTTGTCCAACTGCGAATAGGATGCTTATGAGCATTGCGTCTATCCTCACAAATCTTTTCCCACCAGGCAGCAGCTCCACCCTTCAGCTTATAAGCTACAAGCTTAACTTTGGAATCGTCATGAACGTCCATAACTTCAAAGAAAGCTTCAGTTTCATAAAGCCAATCTAACAGCTCCTCAATGTTGAAACTTCCGTTAAAAGAAGGTATATTCGCTTTTAACTTATATTCAGGTAAAGAATTGTATGAAGTCTGTCCAGAACGAAGACTTCTTTCTTCAACCCATCTCTTTTGTAACTCCTCTTCTCGATTATCTTGACATCACCGTCTTCATATAACTCGAAAGACTTTTTGGGTTCTTTGGATATAAGCTCGATGTTGTCTTTGATGCGCACACCATCATCATCTTTATTCTTTTGTAGAAGACTCAGCTTCATGTACAGGTTGATATTTTAGGAATTTCATAAGATCAGACATCGAGTATTTAAATTGTTGATTTTATCATTGAAATCCTTTTGTAAGGTTTCAATAGCAAGGAACCTAGTCTCCAAAGCATCTGCCATGATAGAAAAAATAGGTTGCAAAGATTGAAGTTATGTGTTTTTTTTTTTTTGTAAAAGGAAGTAGGGTTGCGGAAGCGAAATCAGGATCTAAGAAAAGATAAGAATCTAATCTACTGTCGAATGATACCAACTAATGTAGCACAAACCAGACGAAGGCAATAAGGATATTGCAGAGAAACGAAAAAGGGTTGAGAAACGAAAGAAAATCGATAAACTTGAGAAAGAGGTTAAGAACTGAAGCTAAAAGCTTGATAATAATAATCTTTTGATAATAATCATATATCCTCAAAGAACAAACTAAGCATGTATATAAAGGCGTGAGAAGAAACTAAAAAGAGTAAAACTCTAAAAGAAGAAGTTAACTAAAAATAGAATTGCTAAGCTAAGTAATTAATGTAACTGAATTGTAACAAAACTAGGAAACTAGACAGAGTCTAGAAGCTTCTAGGCCTAGCTTGATTTTGATAAGGGCTGTCCTGCATCACATTCCTAGTACTGCTATTATTTGTCGTGGTCTTGCTTTTCTTGTCTTGGTTAGCATCCTCACCATGATCATATAATATACGCATATTTATCGATCTACATTCCGTGTCTTGTGTGTCATACGTTAACACCCATAATCGGCCATTCAATTCCATCAAATTAGCAAAAGCGGAGAAACAATCATCACAACTGTTGTAGCTAGCTATTGTTTCTACTAATCTGAACTTTTCACTACCAACATTGAATTCGATAAGAGTTTGTGTAAGGGGCCTATGCGCGTATTGATTCTTTGATAGATAATTGTTGGCACAAAGCAAATATACGGAGCCATTCACATAAACAGAACAGAGCATGTCATGCGGTGATATAGATGAGATTCTATCAATCGGTCTCCACGAATTCCGTCCGACAGTCAAAATCTCACATACAACCCTATTATGAGGTAAATTCCACAATGCAAGCACTTTGTATTCCTTGGTTGCAGGATCATATCCAAAACAATGCATCATACGTCTGTGATATCCGACTTGCTCAATTGTTGTTTTAATCCATGGTGTTGATTCTCTAGTACTGCTGCTATATATGCGAGCACAACAATTTTCCATGTCCATAAAACAAATCAACCCATCGAGAGTACATAAAACAACATCTCGCTCGCGGATTGGTGGTTTCCATAGACGGGCGTTTCTTAGTTGTACTCGTCCATCTTCTTCTTCTTTTTCAGATTGTTGAAACAACTCCGCTGAGAACAATTTTTGGGATGGTGTACAAACTGTTAGAAAAAACGTTTTTAAAAATGCATGAACCATGTTTTGATCCCAAGACCTTATGCTCCCTAGATGTTTTTTCATGTGAATGAATAAAACATTAGTCCCATATAGACTAAAACATTTAGAGTTTTAGACTTAAATAGCATTGGTTTAGCCTTAAGGGCATGGCCCTTTGGGTCTTTAGACCTTTGTGTATGGGGAAAGCCCTAGACTATGCCTAGACTATGGCAAGGTTGCCTAAACCTTATTGCATTTCTTATTGCCTTTCCCGTTCGCGCGGTGCTTCGCATAGAAGCACCCTCGCTTGGCGCGGGCTAGGGCGTGTGTGTGGGTGTGGGTGTATCCGACCCATCCTTTCTTTTTACTGAAATTTACCACACGCTTCTCCCACACATGTAAAGAAGCATCTTCTTTCACGCGTGTCACACGGTATTCTTGACACCTGTACACACTGTTTTCCTCGAGAAGAATCTCGCAAATTTTGAATGCGTGTGCATTGTTCTTTTAACGCGATTTTTACCTTACTTTTGCAACGTTCGAGATGCGTGAATCACGGACGGACGTCGTGCTTTTGGATTCTCTTCCAACGTTCGAACATTTTCTTGCTATAAATACGAGTTGTAAACTTCATTTGTAAACCATACCTTTCAGAACTCTTCTCTTCTGAAATTCTTCTTCTTTTCTTAAGCTTTCAGAAACAATTTCTTTTTAAGTTTACAGAAACATAAAATCGAGTTCTTATCTTAAACAAGTTGTAGTTTACAGAAACATAATTTTGTATAACTACTTCTTTGTTTACAGAAACTTTGTTTAACGAAATTAGTTTACGAAACATCATAGTTTACAGAAACATAAATTAGTTTTTATATTTATCTGAAACTGCTTGTAGTTTCGATTTGTGTTTTTGTTTTTCATTTTTGCTGCCAATTTCTAAGGGTTCTCTCTGTGTATGCTACACATAGAGGAGAACTAACAGTAGTTGTATCCTGGAGGTAATTTGTTAATTGCTATAGCATCTCAGAGGAGTAGCAGGCAATATTACCTTTAGCTCAGCGTATCTCATACGTTCCTCTACTAAGTTTATTGAGTTATTTGTTACTACTATCAGTGTAATCTAAGTATTATTTCCCATTTGCATTCGATTATTGTAATTAATTCCAACAATCTAAAGGTAATAACGTGCCTTATTGTAATATTGTAATACTGTAATATTCTTTGTTGTAAGAACATGGGAAAGAATACTGTAGAAAAACCACCAAAGTTCAGTGGTAATGACTTTAAGAGATGGCAGTCTAAAATGCTATTCTTCCTAAACGACCAAAGGTTAGATGGATATGCTTTAGAAAAACCCTCGAGAAAACTTCATCGCGTGGTAATGAAGATAAATTGGACAGGTGGAATAGGAAGAATTATTTTTGCAAGAATCATATTCTTAACTGTCTTGATGACTCCTTGTATGACTTCTATAATGCAAAAGAAGATTTTAATGCTTTTTATTTATGGGAAGCTCTAGAAGAAAAATATCATGCTGAAGCTGCTGGAAGTAAGAAGTTCTTGATGGCTAAGTTCTTAGAATAAAACATGACTGATGAAAAGCCTGTGGTAGAACAGTTCGTCGAACTTCAACTCCTCATCAGCGAGATTCTTTCTGAAGGCATGATTTTTGATGAAGCTCTACAAGTATCGGCTGTGATTGAAAATCTTCCACCCTCATGGAGCGAAGACAAGAGGAGGCTGCGACACAAGACTCGTGAAATCACCATGGTGGATCTTGGCAAAAAGATCCAGGTTGAGGAGCTTATCTGCATCAAGGACAAGAGCATGATGCTGAGCAAAAACATGTCCAACAAAGCTCATGTTTTGGACGATAAAGTGCTTCAAAGAAAACTCTGGAGAATCCAACAAAATGGGTAATAGACGTAACAGACGTCGAAAACCCAGAGGTAACAATTTTAAGCCTAGGGGTGGTGTCACTAAGCACACCATCAAAGGCGATCGTTTTAATTGTGGTAAACCTGGACATATGGCTAAAGACTGTAAGGCCACTAAAAGGATCAAATATGATCCAAAACAGAAAAATAAGGCAAACATAGTAGAGGACTCTGGATATTTCACTGGCATGGTGTCTGAAGTCGACCTTGTCTCTAGTATGAGTAATGTGAGAGACTGGTGGCTTGATTCTGGAGCCACAAAGCATGTATGTAAATTCAGAAATGTTTTCTCCTCCTATGCCATAGTAGGAGATGATGAGAAACTGTTCATGGGAAACTCTTCCACCGCGAAAGTGGTGGGGAAAGGCAAGGTCGAACTGAAGCTAACTTCAGGAAAAACTCTCGCATTGAATGACGTATTTTACGTCCCATACATATGAAAAAACCTTATCTCAGAAACCATCTTACTAGGAAAAGGTTTTAAGATTTTGCTTTGAATCTAATAATCGTTGTTATTTCTAAGCATGGTGAATTCGTAGGAAAAGGTTATGTTACCGATAACATGATTAAGCTTAGTGTATCTGATTTGAAATTGAATGTTAATGCATCTTCTTCTGCTTATGTTTGTGAGTTTTCACATGTTTGGCATGATAGACTTGGACATGTTAATCTCAAATCTCTAGAAAGACTTGCTAATTTAGGTTGCATACCAAAAATAAACTTTGATAAAAATCAAAGATGTGAAATCTGTGTTGAATCTAAATATACAAGAAAACCGTTTAATAAAAGGATTGAACGTAAAACAGTTCCTTTGGAACTAATACACTCGGATTTAGGAGATTTGAAATCAACACCAACAAGAGGTGGTAGAAATGGTACATCACTTTTATAGATGATTACTCACGATACTGTCAGGTTCATCTTCTTAGAAGTAAAGATGAGGCCTTAGAGGCTTTCAAGTTTTATAAACTTGAAGTAGAAAACCAAAAAGGAGTTAAAATTAAAACTCTTAGGTCAGACCGTGGCGGTGAGTATGTGATACCCATAGGTGAGTTTTGTAAACATAATGGAATCATTCATGAAACAACTGCACCATATTCACCAGAATAGAATGGTGTAGCTGAAAGAAAAAATAGAACACTCATAGATATGGTAAATGCTATGTTGACAAGTTCAGGGTTATCTTCGAACTTGTGGGGGGGAAGCTATCCTCTCTGCTTGCTATATTTTGAACCGAGTTCCATTTAAAAAATCTGATAAAACTCCTTATGAATTGTGGAATGGTAAACAAGCTTCTTATGCATACTTTAAAGTGTGGGGGTGTTTGGCCAACGTGGCCATTCCTCTTCCCAAGAAAACTAAAATAGGACCTAAAACAATCGATTGTGTTTTCTTAGGGTATCCTGAGCATACAATTGCATACAGGTTCATGGTCATCAGTTCTGACCATAATAACATTGGTCAGAACACCATATTGGAATCTAGAGATGATGTGTTTTATGAACACATATTTCCTTTAAGGTCTGGACCTCGGAAAAGGGTCCATGATGACCTCCCGGATGTTCCATCGACAAGTCAAACTCCAACTTTGGAGTATGAGACTGAACCAAGAAGAAGTAAGAGGGTTAGAACTGAAACAAGTTTTGGCCCAGATTTTTTGACTCTTACGGTAGAGTCTGAACCCCAAACCTACAAGGAAGCTATGACTTCTCCGAAGCTCCTTTCGGGAAGAAGATTCATTAAATGAATGGGAGTCCATTCAAAAAACGAAACTTGGGAGCTTGTAGACTTGCCTCCTGGAAGTAAATCCATAGGTTGCAAATGGGTGTTCAAAAGGAAACTTAGAACAGATGGAACTATAGATAAATATAAAGCTAGGTTGGTAGCTAAAGGCTATAGACAACATGAAGGATTAGATTTCTTCGATACTTATTCACCAGTCTCTAGAATCACCTCGATTAGGATGTTGATTGCTATAGCTTCAATTTATGATTTGCATATACATCATATGGATGTTAAAACTGCATTTTTATATGGTGATTTGAATGAAGAAATTTATATGGACCAACCTGAAGGCTTTATTGTAAAGGTTGTGAAAACAAAGTTTGCAAGTTGAACAAATCTCTGTATGGTTTAAAACAAGCACCTAAACAGTGGCATGAAAAATTTGATCATGTTATGATAACTAATGGCTTCAAGGTTAATGAATCTGATAAATGTGTTTACATTAAATATGTTAATGATTCACATGTTATTGTATGCCTATATGTTGATGATATGCTCATATTAGGCAGTAACCTTGATATTATTAATACCATTAAAAGCATGCTTAAAGATAATTTTGACATGAAAGACTTAGGCCCTACTGATGTAATCTTAGGGATGAAAATCAGAAAGATGTCTGATGGATATAGTCTTAGTCAATCTCATTATGCTGAAACCGTACTAAAGAGATTTAATTATTAAAATGATAAACCTGCATCTACTCCTTTTGATCCCACTTGTAAATTGAAAAAGAACAAGGGTAAGGGTATTGATCAATTTGAGTATTCTCGCATTATTGGTTGTCTTATGTATTTGATGAACTGTACAAGACCTGATATTGCTTACTCTGTGAGTAGATTAAGCAGGTATACTTGCAACCCGGGAAGGATCACCGAATGCTCTCTTCGAGTTTTACGTTACCCGAGAGGGACCTCAAACTATTGCTTAAATTTTGGGAAGTATCCTGTTGTCTGGAAGGGTATTGTGATTCCAATGGATATCGACTCGAAGAGAGCAAGTCTACTAGTGGGTAAATCTTCTTACTTGGAGGTGCGTGTGTCTCATGGAAGTCTACCAAACAGACATGTATAGCTAAATCCACTATGGAGTCTGAATTTATAGCCTTGGAAAAAGATGGAGAGGAAGCTGAATGGATACGATGTTTCCTGGGAGGAATTCCACTCATGGCCCAAGCATGTGTCTTCAATCGCAATCCACTTTGTGACAAGAAAGCTTGCTCTTGGTTGCGCAAAGAACAATGTATACAACGGGAAGTCTATACATATACGAAGAAGACACAAGACGGTGAAACAACTACTCTCTACTGGTATTATCTCGATAGACTTTGTAAAATCCAAAGATAATCTTGCAGATCCTTTGACGAAAGGCTTAACCAGAGAGGAAGTTAAATATACATCGAGGGGGATGAGACTTAAGCTCATTGAATAAATCACCATGAAGGATACTCAACCTTGTGATTGGATTTCCAAGATCAAGGTTCAATGAGACAACTAATTTATGGTGATATTGGGAAAGCACTATCTTTGTCCCTCCCTATGGTGTAATCGTGCGATAGTCTTTCTGTAAAATAAAGGATGATCTTTTGCGATCTTAATGGGTACCATGGCTTTGATTAAAGCGGGGTGTGGCAGGACACTCTTTATGGACTCACCTTTGTGGATGTTGGAAGTGGGGCCAAGCCTATGAGAATTTGAGCTTATTCTCTAGAGACATTCATTAAGTCCGGATTTTAGCCCACGGCCAAAATGGGCACAACCGCAAGAGCTTGGCAAAATTGTTTTCATCGGTTGAGGCATCAAGTGTGGATGTTATTTCTTAATTGCATTCTTTGTTGGCGGTTCAAGACATTGCGTTCACCGTATCAACAAGCGATTCGGAGTAACCTCTCACTAAGTTAAGGTTCAATCTTTGGGACACCTTAGCCTATATTGTTGCCTTATGTTTTCTCGTGTTTTATCGACATGTTTTATTATTCATGTGGGGGATTGTTAGAAAAAACGTTTTTAAAAATTTAATTAAAAATGCATGAACCATGTTTTGATCCCAAGACCTTATGCTCCCTAGATGTTTTTTCATGTGAATGAATAAAACATTAGTCCCATATAGATTAAAACATTTAGAGTTTTAGACTTAAATAGCATTGGTTTAGCCTTAAGGGCATGGCCCTTTGGGTCTTTAGACCTTTGTGTATGGGGAAAGCCCTAGACTATGGCAAGGTTTCCTAAACCTTATTGCATTTCTTATTGTCTTTCCCGTTCGCGCGGTGCTTCGCACAAAAGCACGCACGCTCGGCTCGGAGAGGGCGAGGGAATGGGCGTGGGAGTGGGAGTGGGAGTGGGTGTGGGTGTGGGTGTGGGTGTATCCGACCCATCCTTTCTTTTTACTGAAATTTACCACACGCTTATCCCACACATGTAAAGAATTTTATTCTTTGCCTTCTCGGTTTTGGATATCCGACAGCCTCGAGAAGCATCTTCTTTCACGCGTGTCACACGGTATTCTTGACACCTTGTACACACTGTTTTCCTCGAGAAGAATATCGCAAATTTTGAATGCGTGTGCACTGTTCTTTTAACGCGATTTTTACCTTACTTTTGCAACGTTCGAGATGCGTGAATCACGGACAGTCTGTCGTGCTTTGGATTCTCTTCCAACGTTCGAACATTTTCTTGCTATAAATACGAGTTGTAAACTTCATTTGTAAACCATACCTTTCAGAACTCTTCTCTTAGAATTCTTCTTCTTTTCTTAAGCTTTCGTAAACAATTTCTTTTTAAGTTTACGTAAACATAAAATCGAGTTCTTATCTTAAACAAGTTGTAGTTTACGAAAACATAATTTTGTATAACTACTTCTTTGTTTACGTAAATTAGTTTACTGAGAAACTTTGTTTAACAAAATTAGTTTACGTAAACATCATAGTTTACGAAACATAAATTAGTTTTTATATTTATCTGAAACTGGTTGTAGTTTCGATTTGTGTTTTTTTTTTCATTTTTGCTGCCAAGTTCTAAGGGTTCTCTCTGTGTATGCTACACATAGAGGAGAACTAACAGTAGTTGTATCCTGGAGGTAATTTGTTAATTGCTATAGCATCTCAGAGGAGTAGCAGGCAATATTACCTTTAGCTCAACGTATCTCATACGTTCCTCTACTAAGTTTATTGAGTTATTTGTTACTACTATCAGTGTAATCTAAGTATTATTTCCCATTTGCATTCGATTATTGTAATTAATTCCAACAATCTAAAGGTAATAACGTGCCTTATTGTAATATTGTAATACTTTGTAATATTCTTTGTTGTAAGAACATGGGAAAGAATACTGTAGAAAAACCACCAAAGTTCAGTGGTAAGGACTTTAAGAGATGGCAGTCTAAAATGCTATTCTTCCTAAACGACCAAAGTTTAGATGGATATGCTTTAGAAAAACCCTCGAGAAAACTTCATCGCCGTGGTAATGAAGATAAATTGGATAGGTGGAATAGGAAGAATTATTTGTGCAAGAATCATATTCTTAACTGTCTTGATGACTCCTTGTATGACTTCTATAATGCAAAAGAAGATTTTAATGCTTTTGATTTATGGGAAGCTCTAGAAGAAAAATATCATGTTGAAGCTCTTTGGAAGTAAGAAGTTCTTGATGGCTAAGTTCTTAGAATACAACATGACTGATGAAAAGCCTGTGGTAGAACAGTTCATCGAACTTCAACTCCTCATCAGCGAGATTCTTGCTGAAGGCATGATTTTTGATGAAGCTCTACAAGTATCGGCTGTGATTGAAAAGATTCCACCCTCATGGAGCGAATACAAGAGGAGGATGCGACACAAGACTCGTGAAATCACCATGGTGGAGCTTGGCAAAAAGATCCAGGTTGAGGAGCTTATGTGCAGCAAGGACAAGAGCATGATGTTGAGCAAAAACATGTCCAACAAAGCTCATGTTTTGGACGATAAAGCTGCTTCAAAGAAAACTCCTGGAGAATCCAACAAAATGGGTAATAGACGTAATGTGACGTCGAAAACCCAGAGGTAACAATTTTAAGCCTAGGGGTGGTGTCACTAAGCACACCATCAAAGGCGACTGTTTTAATTGTGGTAAACCTGGACATATGGCTAAAGACTGTAAGGCCCCTAAAAGGATCAAATATGATCCAAAACAGAAAAATAAGGCAAACATAGTAGAGGACTCGGATATTTCAACGGCATGGTGTCTCAAGTCGACCTTGTCTCTAGTATGACTAATGTGAGAGACTGGTGACTTGATTCTGGAGCCACAAAGCATGTCTGTAAATTCAGAAATGCTTTCTCCTCCTATGCCATAGTAGGAGATGATGAGAAACTGTTCATGGGAAACTCTTCCATCGCGAAAGTGGTGGGGAAAGGCAAGGTCGAACTGAAGCTAACTTCGGAAAAACTCGCATTGAATGACGTATTTTACGTCCCAGACATATGCAAAAACCTTATCTCGAAAACCATCTTACTAGGAAAAGGTTTTAAGATTGTTGCTTGAATCTAATACTGTTGTTATTTCTAAGCATGGTGAATTCGTAGGAAAAGGTTATGTTACCGATAACATGATTAAGCTTAGTGTATCTCGATTTGAAATTGAATGTTAATGCATCTTCTTCGCTTATGTTTGTGACTTTTCACATGTTTGGCATGATAGACTTGGACATGTTAATCTCAAATCTCTAGAAAGACTTGCTAATTTAGGTTGCATACCAAAAATAAACTTTGATAAAAATCAAAGATGTGAAATCTGTGTTGAATCTAAATATACAAGAAAACCGTTTAATAAAAGGATTGAACGTAAAATAGTTCCTTTGGAACTAATACACTCAGATTTAGGAGATTTGAAATCAACACCAACAAGAGGTGGTAGAAAATGGTACATCACTTTTATAGATGATTACTCACGATCTTTATCGGGTTCATCTTCTTAGAAGTAAAGATGAGGCCTTAGAGGCTTTCAAGTTTTATAAACTTGAAGTAGAAAACCAAAAAGGAGTTAAAATTAAAACTCTTAGGTCGGACCAAGTGGCGGTGAGTATGTGATACCCATAGGTGAGTTTTGTAAACATAATGGAATCATTCATGAAACAATCGCACCATATTCACCATAATCGAATGGTGTAGCCGAAAGAAAAAATAGAACACTCATAGATATGGTAAATGCTATGTTGACAAGTTCAGGGTTATCTTCGAACTTGTGGGGGAAGCTATCCTCTCTCGCTTGCTATATTTTGAACCGAGTTCCATTTAAAAAATCGATAAAACTCCTTATGAATTGTGGAATGGTAAACAACCTTCTTATGCATACTTTAAAGTGTGGGGGTGTTTGGCCAAGGTGGCCATTCCTCTTCCCAAGAAAACTAAAATAGGACCTAAAATAGTCGAATTATGTTTTCTTAGGGTATCCCGAGCATACAATTGCATACGGGTTCATGGTCATCGATTCGACCATAATAACATTTGTCGAAACACCATATTGGAATCTAGAGATGTTGTGTTTTATGAACACATATTTCCTTTAAGGTCTGGACCTCGGAAAAGGGTCCATGATGACCTCCCGGATGTTCCATCGACTAGTCAAACTCCAACTTTGGAGTATGAGACTGAACCAAGAAGAAGTAAGAGGGTTAGAACTCGAAACAAGTTTTGGCCCAGTTTTTTGACTCTTACGGTGAGTCCGAACCCCAAACCTACAAGGAAGCTATGACTTCTCCGAAGCTCCTTTCTCGGGAAGAAGCTTCATTAAATGAATGGGAGTCCATTCAAAAAACGAAACTTGGGAGCTTGTAGACTTGCCTCCTGGAAGTAAATCCATAGGTTGCAAATGGGTGTTCAAAAGGAAACTTAGAACATATGGAACTATAGATAAATATAAAGCTAGGTTGGTAGCTAAAGGCTATAGACAACATGAAGGATTAGATTTCTTCGATACTTATTCACCAGTCTCTAGAATCACCTCGATTAGGATGTGTTATAGATTCAATTTATGATTTGCATATACATCAGATGGATGTTAAAACTGCATTTTTATATGGTGATTTGAATGAAGAAATTTATATGGACCAACCTGAAGGCTTTATTGTAAAAGGTTGTGAAAACAAAGTTTGCAAGTTGAACAAATCTCTGTACGGTTTAAAACAAGCACCTAAACAAATGGCATGAAAAATTTGATCATGTTATGATAACTAATGGCTTCAAGGTTAATGAATCGATAAATGTGTTTACATTAAATCATTAATGATTCACATGTTATTGTATGCCTATATGTTGATGATATGCTCATATTAGGCAAGAACCTTGATATTATTAATACCATTAAAAGCATGCTTAGAGATAATTTTGACATGAAAGACTTAGGCCCCTACGATGTAATCTTAGGGATGAAAATCAAAAGATGTCTGATGGATATAGTCTTAGTCAATCTCATTATCTTTGAAACCGTACTAAAGAGATTTAATTATGAAAATGATAAACCTGCATCTACTCCTTTTGATCCCACTTGTAAATTGAAAAAGAATAAGGGTAAGGGTATTGATCAACTTGAGTATTCTCGCATTATTGGTTGTCTTATGTATTTGATGAACTGTACAAGACCTCGATATTGCTTACTCTATGAGTAGATTAAGCGGTATACTTGTAACCTGCAAGGCAGATCACTGGAATGCTCTCTTCGAGTTTTACGTTACCCGAGAGGGACCTCAAACTATTGCTTAAGTTTTGGGAAGTATCCTGCATGTGTACTGGAAGGGTATTGTGATGCCAACTGGATATCGACTCAAAGAGTGCAAGTCTACTAGTGGGTACATCTTCTTACTTGGAGGTGCGTGTGTCTCATGGAAGTCTACCAAACAGACATGTATAGCTAAATCCACTATGGAGTCTGAATTTATAGCCTTGGAAAAAGCTGGAGAGAAGCTGAATGGATATGATGTTTCCCGGGAGGAATTCCACTCGGCCCAAGCATGTGTCTTCAATCGCAATCCACCGTGATGAAAGCTGCTCTTGGTTGCGCAAAGAACAATGTATACAACGGGAAGTCTATACATATACGAAGAAGACACAAGACGGTGAAACAACTACTATCTACCGATATTATCTCGAACTTTGTAAAATCCAAAGATAATCTTGCTTATCCTTTAACGAAAGGCTTAACCAGAGAGGAAGTTAAATATACATCGAGGGGGAGGGACTTTGTAAAATCAAAGATAATCTTCAATGAGACAACTAATTTATGGTGATCACTATCTTTGTCCCTCCCCGTGGTGTACGAAGTGCTGCCCGCAGGATGATCTTTTGCGATCTTAATGGGTACCATGGCTTGACAGTTAAGCGGGGTGGCAGACACTCTTTATGGACTCACCTTTGTGGATGTTGGAAGTGGGGCCGTCTCCTATGAGAATTTGAGCCGATTCTCTACAAACATGTAAAATGAAGGGAGCATGTTTCACGGTTGAGGCATCAAGTGTGGATGTTATTTCCTTGCATTCTTTGATTGCGTTCACCGTATCAACAAGGAACCTCTCACTAAGTTAAGGTAAACACCTTTAGCCAATTGTTGCCTTATGTTTTCTCGTGTTTTAAGTTTTAATTCATTATTTTTAAAAATTTAATTAAAATGCATGAACCATGTTTTGATCCCATTATTGTTTTTTTCATGTGAATGAATAAAACATTAGTCCCATATGTGTTTTGCAAACACCTTAAGGGCATTTGGGTCTTTAGACCTCACTATGGCAAGGTGAAACCTTATTGCATTTCTTATTGCCTTTCATCGTTCGCGGTTTCACATCAAGTCGCGGGCGTGGGAGCTCAATCCTTTCTTTTTATTTACCACACGCTCTCCCACAAAAGAATTTTATTCTTTGCCTTCTCGGTTTTGATATCCGAACTACATGGCATTCTCGAACTGAGAAGAATCTCGAAATTTTGAATGCTGTGCACTTTCTTTAACGCGATTTCTTACTTTTGCATTCGAGATGCGTGAATCACGATTACGTATGTCGTGTTGGATTCTCTTCCAACGTGAGTTGTAAACTTCAATTGTAAACCATAGTTTGAGAAACAAACCAGGAACTAAAGAAATATATGGTAATCTAAGTATTATTTCCCATTTATTCATTATTGTAATTAATTCCAACAATCTAAAGGTAATAACGTGCCTTATTGTAATATTGTAATACCAATATTCTTTGTTGTAAGAACATGGGAAAGAATATCTTCAGTGGCAACTTTAAGAGATGGCTCTATTCTTCCTAAACGAGAAGATAAAATTGACTAAGAATTATTTGTGCAAGAATCATATTCTTAACCTGCCTTGATGACTCCTTGTATGACTTCTATAATGCAAAAGAAGATTTTAATGCTTTATTTACATTCTAATTGATCGAGGAAAAGCCCGTTCATCGAACTCCAACTCCTCATCGAGATCTAAGGCATGATTTTTGATGAAGCTCTAAGTATGTCAAAGCAAAAACATGTCCAACAAAGCTCATGTTTTTAAAGCTGCCTAAAGAAAAACTTAGAATCCAACAAAATGGGTAATAGACGTCGTGTTTGCAAACACACCACCAAAGGCGATTGGTAAACCCGGACATATGGCTAAATACTGAGTAAAAGGATCAAATATCCAAAATGTAGAAAATAAGGCAAACATAGTAGAGGACTCTCGGATATTTCACCGGCATGGTGTCCGAAGTCACCTTGTCTCTAGTATGACTAATGTGAGAGACAAGCCACAAAGCATGTCTCAGAACTTTTCTCCTCCTATGCCATAGTAGGAGATGATGAGAAACATGGGAAACTCTTCCACCGCGAGTGCAAAGGTGAAGCTAACTTCGCTCTCGTATCTGAATTTTACGTCCTGCATATGCAAAAACCTTATCTCCAAAACCATCTTACTAGGAAAAGGTTTTAAGATTGTTGCCGAATCTAATACACATGTCAAATCTCAAAATGGGTACATCACT
Organism: Papaver bracteatum; assembly: GCA_023529315.1. Classification (NCBI taxonomy): domain Eukaryota; kingdom Viridiplantae; phylum Streptophyta; class Magnoliopsida; order Ranunculales; family Papaveraceae; genus Papaver; species Papaver bracteatum. The sequence continues at coordinate 963,735 of JAJJWX010005228.1, read as the reverse complement.
CAAAGATGTGAAACTTATAGATGATTGAACTCACGAACTAATACACTCTGGACTTAGAGGGGTTAAAATTAAAACTCTTAAAGAGTAATACCCATAGTTTTGTAAACATAATGGAATCATTCATGAAACAACCGGCACCATATTCACTTTTTGTATTAACACTCATTGTATGGTAAATGCCCAAGTTCGTTTATCTTTCAACTTATGGGGGAAGCATTTAAAAATGATAAAACTTATGAATTGTGGAATGGTAAACAACCTTCTTATGCATACTTTAAAGTGTATGTTTGGCCAAGGTGGCATTCCTCTCCCAAGAAAACTAAAATAGGACCTAAAACATTCGATCTTAGGGTATCCCGAGCATACAATTGCATGTGTTCATCAAAAGTAACACCATATTGAATCTTCCTGGATGATCGACAGTCAAACTCCAATTGCTTCAAACAAGAGCCCAGCATTTTTTGACTCTTACTTAGAGTCTCGAACCCCAAACCTACAAGAAAGAAGCTTCAAAATGAATGGGAGTCCATTCAAGAAACGAAACTTAGGTTGCAAATGGGTGTTCAAAAGGAAACTTAGAACAAATGGAACTATAGATAAATATAAAGCTAGGTTGGTAGCTAAAGGCTATAGACAACAGAAGGATTAGATTTCTTCGATACTTATTCACTCGTGAATCACCGATTAGATGCTGATTGCTATAGCTTCAATTTATGATTTGCATATACATCGATGGATGTTAAAAACCTCCAACTCGAAGGCTTTATTGTAAAAGGTGATTTGCAAGTTGAACAATGTCAAGCACCTAAACAAATTGTTATGATAACTAATGGTTTCATAATGAATCATAAATGTGTTTACATTAAATCAAGTAATGATTCATCAAAAATTTCACATATCTGGCGCCTAAGGGCGCAATGAAACAAAAGATGAGAATTAGCAAGTAAAACCCACATATCAACACAAATTTGCCTGTGCAATATTAATATCAAGGTTCAGTAATTCCAACTTCTCCTACTGCTGCTACAACTGTTTAATTTACAGGCAAAAGACTTGGAGTGAAAGCATCAAACCCCAGAAGATAGTTGTAAGGTTCATCTCTTAACAGCGAGGTTTCTCCAATCGAATCCATTGCAATGACAGAAGTTTTGTTGTTCCATATGTAATGATAGGTTGAGCCATTCCTTAGAGATCCTACTATGAACAAGTCCGTCCCTGGAATGTGTCGTATTAAATGCAGTTCTGCATAGCACGGTAATGATAAGATCTCTTCAACCCAACAATAACTACTACTACCTGCAGCACTGTTATTAGTCGTCGACTTGCTTTTCTTGTCTTGAATAACATCCTCCCCATGATCATATAGAATACGCATCCTTATCGATCTATATTCCCTGTCTTGTGTGTCATGTGTTAACACACATAATCGGCCATTCAATTCCATCAAATTAGCAATAGCGGCGAAAAAAGCATCAGAACTGTTGTAACTAGCTATTGTTTCTACTATTCTGAACTTTTCACTACCAACATTAAATTCGATAAGAGTTTGTGTAAGGGGCCTATTCGCATATTGATTCTTTAGTAGATAATTGTTGGCACTAAGCAAATATATGGAGCCATTCACATAAACAGAACAGAGTATGTCATGCGGTGATATAGATGGGATGCCATCAATCCGTCTCCACGAATTCCGTCGGACAGTCAAAATCTCACATACAACCCTATTATGATGTAAATTCCACAATGCAAGCACTTTGTATTCCTTTGTCGCAGGATCATATCCAAAGTTCTGCATCATTAGTCTGTGATATCTTCCTTGTTGAATTGTTGTTTTAATCCATGGTGTTGATTCTCTAGTACTGCTGTTATATATGCGAGCACAACAATTTTCCGAGTCTGTAAAACAAATCAACCCATCGAGAGTACATATAACAACATGCCGTTCCCTGGTTGGTGGTTTCCATAGACGGGCGTTTCTTAGTTGTGCACGTCCATCTTCTTCTTCTTTTTCGGATGGTAGAAATAAATCCGCCGAAAACAAGCGATCTTTATATGGTGTACAAACATGTAGAAGGGAGCATGTACTTGTTGTTTTCGATCTGGAGAAGTGTAAATCAATGAAGAACTGATCTTTTTTTATCATTGATTCCCAATGTTTGCAAACACACTTCAACCTCATGAGTGATTTCACATCAAGTCTACTCAATATCTCAAAAACTAGATCTTCGCGATCACCAAGTGCATGGGAAGCTGATTTTTGTTTCTGCATCACTCTTTCATTCATATGCATTTTTTCAAAGTCCTGATCCATTACCAGAGAGCTAGTGCCAGTGCTAGTGTTTAATCAATGCACACAAGAAGTAATGGAAAAGTCAACACATTTGTAAATGCAGGGGGCAAAGATCAGCGTTCTAGGTTCTTGTTGCAATTGGAACCAAGTTCCAATGTTTAAAATATCTAATGGAATAAAAGCATGGAAAAGGACAACGCATTAGTTAGCAACATGAGATTAAAAAAATGAAAATTTTGTTCCTAGGCTAGAGCCTGGCCTGGTTTTCGTTGGGCCTGACCCGGCCCGGCCTGGTAAGGAATCCTAGCGCATAGAGATATTTTGGGTAGTGTTAAGCAAAGTAGCTAACACCAAGATTTAAAGTTGAAAAGGCACACACAGGAAGTAGTGGAAAAGGCAAAAGGAGATAAAGGTCAGGAGCTAACCTTTTCCTTTAGCCAATTGATGAAAGTATCATTGTGTTTATCATGTAGCCATTTCAGACTTCTTGACTGGCGAGGATATTCATTCTTTAATAACAAGATGTGTCGTCTGTAAAAAATAATCAACAAAAAATCATGTCATTTGTGTTCAGCAACAGTGGATTTATCTGTATAAAATAAAATCAAATAACACAGTGTTCATTAATAACAAAAAACTTACCCAGCATAAGGTTGAACCTCATCTGTATTTACCAAGACAGTGCGATGTGCTTGTGCCCAAAGTTCATAATCAACTCTTACAGGAACACCACCAGGAAAAGGCTTTTCAATGTGTTTTTCTTCGTTATGAACTACAAATCTAAGAAACTGCTCAGCTCCGTTAATATATGCATCAGATGGAAAACATAGAGACTGAATGAGCCTAAGGAGAAGTACATGGCGAACAACTGAAATCTTACAAACTATTAAACATAAACAGGAATCTAAAAGTTAGGCAGATTAATTCTACACCAAAATTTCGTAAAAAAAAAAACTGTCCGAGGATGAGTTTATGTGGACTATGTAATAATTTTCGTATTGAACAACCCATGACGGCATGAATAGCAAATTTTCGAAGTATGAGACATTAGCAAATAATTCTGGACACTTTTACGCTATTGTAACTGATCAGCGAAAATTTAGAGAATACAAGGGTCTAGTTACTAGTTATGTTACTTCTCTTTGAATTCTCGCAGGCATGTACATCTACCACTCAAATTCTACCTTAACCACAGAACAAACCAAGCCATAATTGCATTCTAACTACTACTAATTTATACCAGATTTAGAAGAACATACATGCATTTCAAAGTTACTTGCTACTACTCAAACACAATTCATCGTCATTTTTAAGAAAAGCTAAGAGTTTAGCTGCATACCTTTTTTATGTTCCTTGATGCACTCAACACTGGAAGTCTTGCTCTATGAGAATCTTCACAGCACCCTCCTGAAAGTTGCATGCATCTCATGATTAACAAACAAATGGATTAAAAAAAAAAAAATTTGTGAAGTACGTTCAGCTCTATCAAATAGTAGACTCAAACGAGTTAGTGCTGAAACTCATATTGGGTACTAGGCATGGCAAATGCAAGTCCAGACCATATGTACACAGTGATGCATAACTTAATTAAAATGCCTATCAAAAAGTCTCCATCAGTTCGTAAAATTGAAATGTGTCACATCAAAATACTCAGCACTTCATTTCTCATCTATATACAACACATCATGTCAATATCTCACATTAATGGTCTTTAAGGATTTTGGGAATAAACCGAATAATCTAGAGACTAACTGTTATAGGTTAGAGGTGAAATGGCACTAACTGTAAGATAGCTCAATTTTGGTTGATTAATTAAGATTTCTCTTCTATCACATCTCCTGACTTCAATCACATTGGCACCCTTTTACTGAGATCGACTAATATTAATAGCAGTTGAGATTTGCAGGTACCATGAATTCAGTACATCAGCAGTCCCTAGATTTCAAAGTACCAATCTACCAATAGGATACAAGCTCGGATAACCCAGTAATTGCAATAGAAAAGAACTTCATAAACAGAGTTCCAAAACGAGTCAACCTATTATATTGATGCTGATGAAAATGTACACTAAAAAGAACAGAAAACATGATAGTAAGAACGATACATGTTACCCATTATATAATCCTAAACACACTAACATTATAACATTACTCTGTCAAATGTGCTCCATTTACAGTCGCAGGGGAAAATGCTAGTTAGCAGATCATCCATTTACAAAGTTCGCATAACCAAGTAATTGCAATAGACCAGAACTTCATAAACGGAGTCCCAAAATGACTCAACCTATTCTATTGCTGCAGATGAAAATTTGTACTAAAGCTAGAAAGAATAAATACAATCAAAGCACTGACTTTGGAAAACATACGAGTAGCTTTATTAAGTATACATCATCAGGTTTCATTTTGGATAGTCATTTATTATCATTTGGAGGGCATACATTTTAGTCCTTGTAACAAAAATCTGTTGTTACAATACTTGGAAAGGAGAGAGTTTGTGCACTCTGATCGATTTCTTAAATTCCTCTCACACTAGACAATCAGGTTTTTTTTACTTTTCACTAACTTCGTTTACTAAGTTCATTCAAATTCAATCTAGGAATTCTATTTAAACATGAATTGGTCTACCAATAAGATAAATACAAGTGAGGTTCACAATCCATGAGATTTGGTATCCAATTGTAAGTATTTAGAAACAACCATCTACAAACCACAATACCACCTGCCTACATCCTTTGGATGTTCCTGAAGTTCACAAATATTTGTCCACTCGGTTGCACTAAACAGATACATCTTCTTTCTAACATAAATTTCACTTATGACCAAATATTCTTCTTGTTGTATTATGACCTCTATGTATCTATGCTGTGGTTCAACACTTCAAAACACCAACACAGAAAATTTACTCATTTCCTTATACGTGCTACAACTAGTACAAACTAAGTGCTCTAGTTTCAGGAAATTCACATACCCTAGCTAGCTGAGCCAGAAACAACATCTATCAGACAGAATCAAAGTAAAGATCAAAGATCTAAATCAGAATCGAACATGCAAGTAAGAATTTTACATCTAAGCAAACCTAAATCAAATCACACAAAGCAGAGATAGATTCAGAGTTTAAAGTGTAATACCAAATCAAACTTCACCGATCTTCAAAAAAAAAATCTCACCCCAGGTTTAGATTGCATCCGTCTGCAGAAACACAATATAGAAATCATAGATCAAAACAACTAAAAAAGAAACCCTAAATACAAATCCCAACTCCAAATATAATCCAAACAAGAGAGGAAACCAGTTGAATCCTACCTGAATCCGAATGAAATTAACGATTTCGACGAAAACTAGAGATCGTCACTTGAATTTTCAACGAATCGAAGAACACTCGAGAGATGGAGGGAGAGAGAGAGAGTTTTTTTGAGTGAAAATGAAATTAGAATTGGACCGAGTATTGGAGGAGTAGAGAGTTCGTTATTGGACCCCCAAAAACTAAGTGGGCCGTCTTTTTTTCCTTACTTAAAAATCAGAAGGTCGAAGGTTCAAGCCACGCCCACCGCAATTCTTTTTTTAAAGAAGGCTATTATTGGGGCGTCACATTCCAATAGAGGAGGGGTTTCACATGGATTCCTAGTGATTAAAAAATTAGTTATGGTGTATTTTGATGCAATATCAAATGTTTAGGTTACCCTTCATCTAAAATAAAAACCTAAAAAACTAAAATCAAAACCTAATTCAAACTAAAAAAATATGCTCCTCTTCTTCTCTAAACTTCGTCTCTACCATCAGCCGTAAATCCCTTCTCTTTTTTCTTTTTATCAATTTGAATCATTTTATTATTTTTGATTAATTGGTGATCCGAAAATTTATAATTACTGATTGAAATCTCTGTTAAAGATGTGGAAGAAACAAATTAATAGAAGTCATAGTAATCAATATACCAATTTTATTTAAATCAGTGAAAAATTAGGTTTGCAAAATCATTTACGGTTAGGTATTCTTAATCTCCTAACCGTAAACAACTATAAAGGTTAGGTTACGGTTAAGTTTGCAAAGTTTGTAACCGTAAGTCAATTTACGGTTGGATTCGACTCTCACAAACATAACCGTAAGATATCTTGTATTATAACAAAATTTCAATTAGGTATGACTTTTTTTTTACGGTTGGCTAGACAACCTAACCTAGCCGTAAAATTTTTCGTCCATGTATTTATCTTTGAAAGTTTATTTAGGTTTGGTCGAAGGAGGATATACGGTTAGTAAACGATTATGTCTTATCACTCAAGTTTTGATTAGGATATAGCATAGCCAATCCTAAAACACAACAGGATCCCAGTGCTTCGCATTAAAACTCTTCTTACAAACTGCCTTGAAGGCAGTTGTTACCAAACGAATGAATAAGTTAATGCTTATAACTTGGAACATTTCAGGAATTTCAAGCTCTTTGGTTACAGTGAAATTGTAACCCCGTTCGAATATCTCTTAAGATTTTTGAGTGAAAGAGGAAGAAGAGATGGAATGTTGGCTGATGGGATTTAAGGGAACTCCGCAAGATGGTTTGGGAACAAAGAAGGCAAGATGAAGCTCGTAGAGACGTAGTTAGGGGATGGTAGAGTGTTGATTTGTTTGTATTGTTTTATATCTTGTTCATTATCTTTTTTTCCTTTACTTAAAAATCTGAAGGTCGCAGGTTCAAGCCACGCCTACCGCAATTGTTTTTTAAAATTTATCAAAAATGCTTGATGGACAGATTTTTGATCACAAAATAATGTTTGAAAGTGGTCAAATGTTCAATTTTTTTATTTTGCTGAGAAACAACCATTTCATTTAACAAAGAAGGGTCTTACAAGCGTCCACAATTTGTTCTTTCCTCTCATGATAGTTCAAAAACGGAGGAAAAGAACACCAAACATCTTTAATACACTACTTCCTAGCCCGGCGTGTAAAGCCGGTCTGCAAATGTTCGGTTGTAAGATCACATTTTTTAAAATGTATGAGATGTATAGGAAGGTATTTATGTTCAAAATCACAAACACTATAATGTCGATGATTTTTAAGTTTTATCTCTAAAAATACCACTAAGTGTTCATAAATTGTGAACTTTAGTGTGTGATTTTTGTTGTAGTGCTTTTCGATGACGTGTCATTATGAAATTAAACTTCAATCTCCTCCAAAATTAGGCAGCCACGTAGCAAGATCAGTCTTACACAAGAACAACTTTAGCAGAATGGGGTTCGGATTAATATGAAAATTCGATTATCTAGTATAGCACGCATGCGCGATGCGCCTGCCGGTACATTCATTTCGCAATATTGTTGTCTTTGTGCAGTAATAAACAGTCAAAATCAACACTCGATCAACGATCAATGTCATGTGGTAAAAACTCATTTCATGTTAATGTGCAAAAGTAATCACAACTAAACTTCAAATTTTCATTTAATAATTTTTCAATCATAAATGTCCTTTTACATCAAGAATGTGTATCTGTAACTCGTAGTTTTCTAAGATAGAAAGACTTATTTATACACAATATTTTTCGTGTATGTTCCCTTCTTTTTAGCAATGGTACCTTTAGCCACTAATACTTTTGTGTTGCTACTTGACACTCCTCTCGAGAGACAAAATACAGTTGACCATGGCTGAATACATGTTCAGGGAAGAAAATACCTATGTTTTCGATCGTCTGCCCTTGCGCCTTGTTGACTGTAAAGGCGAAACAAAAACGAATCGGAAACTGTTTACGTTTAAACTTGTATGGGAGCTTCAAATTCTCAGGTGTCTCTAGTGGCATCCTATTAATGAAGACTCGTGTACCTATGTAATTTCCACTAATTATTACAGCATCTATACAGTTTGGGAAGAACTCTTTGATTATTAACCTGGTACCATTACATAGACCATTTTTTTCATCAACATTACGCAACAACATAATAGGCGCACCGATATTCAATTTCAAAATGTGTGATGGCAAACCTCTAGGAGCAATGTTGTTCAGGTATTCTTGTTGGTAAAGACCGTGATTATCAACATAATCAAATGATTAGAATGGAACCTCTTTTCCAGGGAACATTCGAAGTACTCGGTCATTAAGCTTATCGACGTACTCGTTCAATGGTGTGATCAATGCCATATTGACCATATAGTCTCTATCTCTGGCATTTTCCACAAAGTTTGGAAATGTTGCATCTATAAGCTGAGACAAAGAAGCATCACTAACCCATGGTATGACCATCTCTTCCGGAACCTTTATCATCTCATTAGCAACGCAAGGTTCATCCCCGTATACAACACAAATCAAGAACTTAGATGCATCCTCGGTTGCACGCATATTCCTCTTCAGATGCAAAACATGGACATTTTCCAACAAATGTGACCTGTTAAGAATGTAATGTAACTCAATATCATTACGAATTATCCTCTTAAAAGTTAATTAAAAGTTATCTTGAAAGAAAGAAAAAAAATGCAATGTACCTGCTAAGACATGCATCGACTGTCTGTCCCCTGGTACTCCTTGGAATCACTGGTAGTACCTGACGGAAATCACCTCCCATGATAAGAATCTTTCCACCAAATGGTTCAGCAATCCCTGTGATATCTCTCATCATCCGATCAAATGCTTCCAGATAATATCGATGTGCCATTGTATCTTCATCTGACATAAGGACGGTGGCATGCCTCAGAAGTTTAGCTTCCTCAGTTTGTTTCTTCATACAACACATTGAAGTTGATGTCGGTGTCATCGGATGTTGAAACCTTGAGTGTGTCGTCATCCCACCAGGTGGCATAGTAGTAGCAATTCCTGACGTGGTTGTTGCTAATGCAATACCACTATTTTTCCTGACAGTTTCCAGAATAGCACGATAGAGATAGGTCTTCCCAGTACCTCCCGGACCATCTATGAAGAAGACTTTACTTTCCTTTCTCTCAATTGCTCCCATGATTATATCGTTGGCCCTAGACTAGTCTTCTTTCAACTTTTGGGCAGAAGACAAGTCTTCGTCGGATATAAGAATCGACAACTCCTCTTGAATTAGACTCAAAATCTCAACTTCCTCACCCAATGTTCCAACAATCGGTTGTAGATCATACATGGATACATTTTTATCGTGATGCTTAAGTATCAAATTCAATTCACGAAGAAGACGATCAGATAAGAAGGTTGATCTTGTATTGCTTGAAATCGAGTAATCCTCGACCATGTTGTTAAAAAATTCATCCCATAATTCTCTCACGCCCGATGGATTAAAAAAGTTTAAGATAGAAGCTAACTGTCTTCTCAGAGCAGAAGGAATCTTGACTGTTGCTGATTTAGCCAAAGATGCTCTCGCACTCTGATCATTCTCTAAGACTCCCGGTTTTTCGGCAACTCTCTTGAATGTCTGGCATCTCTCTCCATCAACAAACAATAGATCATCAAAATAAGTCGGAACCCTAACATGGTTCAGAATGTTCCTTAAGAACCACACCTCTCCTGCACATGAAGGTACTGTATAAACCTTCCCTATCGCCTTCTGTGTACTTCTTCTTCTCCACTCTTTTGTTTTTGTATCCCAATAGTGGCATTCAGTAAATTCACGGTATAACAACTTTTTCGCTCGAGGATCGCGAGCATTTGTCACAAATAACTCTGTCAAAGTTGTTCTCAAATTCCTTTCATCGGACAAAATTTCATCTAACGTTTGGTAATCATAGTACCTAACGCTCTGTTGATTGGGAAGGTGTATCTGTAATCTCACTACTGAAGGATAAACCTTGTAAAGAGGAAATCTAAAGATCTTCCACATTGCCTCTTGTGCACAAACCCATCTTGCATTTTAATACCTTGTTAGCTCGTCATGGTCTACTGGTTGTACTCCAAAAGATACATAATCCGGACCCTTATACACATACTTGTAAATATACTTAACACTATCCACACTGCTACAAATTTCTACGTTTATATGACAATCATACTTCTGTAATAGCCAAGGGTTATAAGGCACAACCATCCTATTATTTACTTCAAAACTCTCACTCTTACTATGCGGAGTCCATCATTACGTCACCTGTAAACAGGGTACGCATCTTTTCCTTGCACAGTACACTCATAAAACTCTTTCGGAAAGTTTCTCTTACATTTACCATCCCTCATGCACTTACTATCACATGGACCGTGAATCATCCACTTTTTCACACATTCGTGTAGTTCTGGCTCTTCGTTAGGGTTAGGTATTTCTACTCTCACTATCTTATCATAATCATCGGGACCTTGTAGTTTGTCTTCCTCGCTCAAAATAATTAACATATGAAACTCAACAACATGCACATGGCCAGCTACTCTGCCAAATATTGACTTTGGTAAAAAGATCTACCTTTATCTCTTCAAGCTTTGCGCGGAACACCCTTGTATTCAGGTCAGGTCTATCCGCTGCACATTGACCCGGTCCCAGGTTGGACACGATTTCATCCCAAAGTGGGTTGCAAGTCATTGTAATGAACAAATCAAGCTTTCCATACTTTTGCACCAGTGCCATTGCATCCTGATACCGCTGGTACATATCACGGGGGATTCCCATGTACGAGGAAGGAAGCACTTTCCTTTGACCAAGATTCTCTGTCATGAAAATAAAATAAAAAAAGATCAGATTTCAAGGAAGTACTTTCCTTTTAACGGTTTGTCATTATCCTATAACATGTACTTTCCTTTTAATTGTTTGTCATTATCCTATAACGTTTCACTGGGCTTAATGAAGAATAAAATAAATGTAGCTAGGCTTAATTGGCAATGGGGCAAGAAAGAAAGTGATTATCTATTAACTTACTTGCACTGGTTTCGCCGGCCATTCGTGCATCTTTCAAACATTGATGCAATTCAGGTCTTATCTCATCTTGATGATCCCATAACCATCTAAGTCTAGATGAATCAATCTTCACCCAGTTATCCACGGCATATTGTTGTAGTAGTCTTCCACCTCGAAGAAGAAGTGACGCGTCATCACTTCGAATCTGACATACAATAATAGTAGTAAATATATAAATTATTTTTATTATTTTTATGTCAACATAATATGTGTAAGTTCAATTGTAAAGTGTAGTTGTTAAACATTTATATCATATATACATGTAGCATGTAGGAGTAGTACTCGATGCATGTAAACTGTCTGCTGTTTTCATCCATACTATTCTGATCCCATCCATAACTCCCATATGGTAGCAAAAGCGTATATTGGAGAGGATCATAACAACCCGATGTTTCATTGAACCTGCACTTACACATAATACAACTGGTGTAGTTTTATCTTTCTTATCTCACTATCTTACAAACGAATCGGAAACACAACTTTATAAGAATATGAGGAGGATTTATCATAAAATCTCTTCTTATGAAACATTCACACCGAGGATTAATCTGACTCTTCTTCTACATTCTCACATAAGTACCAGAGCTAACCGAAACTAAGCTTTCAAAATAACGCACTACATTCCCGCAGTGTAGACCATGCCAGCTTAATACTCTAGCGCTTTCATGTTCTGGGTCATTCCACAAATACTATAGCCGTCAGAGAACAGTTATAAGTTATAAAGTTCTCATTGGTGATGATATGTCGTTGAGAGTTTCATTAGACAAATTTCATAAAGAAAAGACGATGTGACAAATACCATATAATGTCGACTTTTACGGCACATTTGATGTAGCGTTCCTTGGTGTGTTGCGAAGTGTCGGGCGTGTGTCGTGTCCGACACGGTACATGCACCCCAGATGAATATTCTTCGATGAGTCACGCCGATTGGATTCATAAACTAAATTCGTGCATCAACAATCAACCATGAGAGTACGTAATAGTGAAACAAGATTCAAACAACATCAACCAATTCTATCAAAAGCGTATATTCCATGCAAAATTCCATACATTCATAGTTCATGACACTATCCTTGGAAAATACAAGTTTGAACTTTCTGAAACTTAAATAGTAAATGTTTGAAAAAATGCCTACTTCTTGTACCACACCCGAATATACAAAAATCAACATGAAGTGCCAAAAACAAAGCCATTTGAGAGGCATAAGCATAAAAACGAAGTGTAAAATCTACTTATCACTCAGATTCTGCTTCCCTTGAATGTTAGCGCAAAAGAAATCCGTCAGGCGGGTTCATTAGATGGCATCTTCGCATACCCAGGGAAGTAATTAATATCAATACGGAGAATTGCAAATGACATCCAAAGGGATCATTTGGTACTTGGTTAAGAGTAAATCTAAACGAGTAACAGATTGATTGATGCGCGAAATAGTGAGTCAGGACGAATTTGCAAACACACTTACTTCTATATAATAGCGAGAAAAAGATTGCATATGATAAAATAAAAAATGTAAGGTATAATTAGAGGATATGAGTGCTAATATGATACGACATAAAAGACTATGCTAAATATGAAGAAGATGATGCAAAACTAATCAAAATGTTATGAAAACTGAAAGCTACCAATTGTGGACAGTAATTCATTTGCCTGCTATTAACACTGATCAATTTACACGCAAAAGATTTGGAGTGTAAGAATCAAGCTCGAAACTGTAGAGTTCGTGGCCATGTTCAGCTGCCAATGTTGCAGAAATTTTATTATTAATCTTGTCAATGCTATAACTTTTGTTCTTCAGGTTGTTATGAAAGAATGAGAAACCGTCACCTAGGGATCTTATGATGATCAAGTTCGTCCCTGGGATGAACCGAATGGAGTTCAAGTATGCATCATGCGGTAAACATATTGTATAACATCTGCATCTTCAACCCAGTGATAGTTACTACCATCTCTGGCACTATTACTGGTACTACTAGTACTAGTCATGTTGCTTTTCTTGTCTTCCGCGTTCTCATCATTATTGTATAACATCTGCATCGTTATTGATTTTCTGCTGCCGGTATAACTTAACACACATAACCGGCCATTCACTTCCATCAATTCGGGAAGGACCAGCAATGGTTTTTACTAATCTGAACTCTTCACTGCCAACACAAAATTCGACAATAGATGATAAATAAAAACGATCATTCTGATGATCACAAAGGAAATATATGGAACCATTCACATAAACAGAACTTCGGATATTGTAGGGTGAGACGCCGTCCATACCACCATCGATCATTCTCCATGAATTCTGTCCCACAGTCATGACCTGACAAACGGCATCCCAATAAGGAGGAGATGACTTATATTCGTTATAATTCTTCCACAACGTTATTACTTTGTGTTCCTTAGTCGCAGGATCATATCCCTTAGAAATTTCATTCGTCTTCTTGGTTGTTTATTTATTGATTTGATCCATGGTGTTGATTCTCTGGTGCTACAGTTATATACATGAGCACTCAAAGTTCCCTTGTTCATGAAACAAATCAACCCGTCGAGGCTTCTGGATACAGGAAGATTTTCAGGAATAGGTGGTTTCCATCGGCAGATACTACTTACTTCTACGCATCCGTCTTCTTCATCAGACGGTAGCAACAATTCTACCGATAAAAAATACATTATGTCCCTTCGATTTTTTGACATAGGCTTGCCAATAAATAGAAAAGAAGTGCGTCTTGTTGTTTTTTTGGATCCTGCTGATAAGTGTAATGTTGGGTTTACGTCTTATTTTGTGACCCAATAGTCTTTGGTGCCCCTTTATCAATTAAGGGGGAGTGACTAACACATGCTTTGTTTGAAATGTTTTTGTTAACAAAAACATCCAGGAGACTTATTTTTGAGTCTCACGGGTTTAGCTTCTTCTTTGAGAAGAGAAGAAAGAGAAAGAAAGAGAGGAAGAAGAGAAAGAGAGTTAGAGAGAATTAATCCACCATTTTTGGTGAGATTAGAGGCATCTTGAAGAGGAGAAGAAAGGGTTCTTGTTGAAGGATCTTTTGGTTGGTTGTGGTGGAGAATTGATTGATCAATTTCCACATCTCATCAAAGGGGGAAAAATCTAGGGTTTGTCAAACCCTAGTAGTAAGTATCTCAAATCACTTCTTGTTCTTAAATTGATAGTGAATCTCATATTATATATGAATGTATTGTTGATCCATCCTTAGGGGTGAGTGTAATTAGGCAAATTGATATCCAAGTGCTATAGGCACCTTGAGGTTGTTGTTAACCCCAAATTAGGGAGAATTGTGTGTAACCCATTATTATTACAGTGGAAGATTTGCCCGTGGTTTTTTACCCTTCACCTTGGAGGGGTTTTTCCACGTAATTTCCGGTGTTGTGTGATTGCTTCTATATTGCGTAGTTGTGTATTCCGCATTGTGTTTCATTGCTCGTGTAGGTTTCGTATTGCGCATAGCGGCTCGGATTTCGTAAGCCTCCCCCAACAAGTGGTATCAGAGCTTTTGGGTTGAGCTAATCCTGTGCAATAGAGGAAGCTAGCACTAGTAATAGAATGGTCAATTTGACCGGTGAGAACTTTGTCATATGGAAGGTGAAGATGGAAGACTGGTTATATTGTAAAGATCTCTATGGTCCAATAGAGAGTAAGGGAGTAAGGCCTGAGGCAACAAGTCCAGAAGATTGGAAGGTTACTAATCAAAAAGCAGTTGGTTATATTCGTCAGTGGATTGATGATAGCATTTTTCATCATGTGGCTAGTGAGACACTAGCATATCCTTTGTGGACCAAGTTAGAGTAGATATATGATCAGCAGTCTCCTTGTGAAAAAGCTCTTCTATTCAAAAAGCTTGGAAAGATGTGTTACAAGGAAGGGAGTTCAATGGCGCAACATTTAAATGAAATGAAGGGGATCATGAATCATCTTACATTTATGGACCTCAAAATTCCTGAAGAGGTTCAAGCTTATTTGTTGTTGAATACTTTACCAGATAGTTGGGAGCCATTGAGGAATTGTCTCAGTTATTCTTCTCCAGACAAGAAGTTGAACATGACTGTTGCAACTAGCAGTTTGCTGAGCGAAGAACTTATAAGAAGGTCACTAGACTCATCTCATTCAGAAGCTCTTGTGACAGAAAATCGGGGTAGAAGAAAAGACAGAAGACAAGTTGGCCGTAGCAAGTCAAGGGGTAAATCAAAGTCCATAAAGGAAGTTGAATGTTGGAACTGTCATACGAGAGGTCATTATTCAAATGAATGCAGGAAGCCGAAGCAAGAACACAAGAAGGGGAAAGGAAATGATAACCAAGACAATGGTGTTGCAGCTACTGTGACAAATGATGATATCATTGTATTCTCAGATTGTAATGATGTTTGTGTTAGTTTTGCAGGTTCTGATTCAGAATGGATAGTTGATTCAGGTGCATCTTATCAGGCTACTCCTCATGAATATGTATTTACCTCCTACAAGGCTGGTGACTTTGGGTCAGTCAGAATGGGCAACAGTGGTGTTGCGAAAATTGTAGGAATGGGTGATGTGAAGGTTGAGACCAGTGTTGGCTGTACGTTGGTTATCAGAAATGTGCGACATGTACCAGATCTTCGTTTGAATCTAATGTCACCAGGAGTGTTAGATGATGAAGGGTACAACAATCACTTGGGTGATGGCAAATGGAAGCTAAGCAAGGGCTCCATGGTTATTGCAAGAGGCAAGAAGTGTGGCACATTGTACAAGACACAAGTGAAGGTGTTGAAAGGTGAGTTGAATGTTGTTGACAAAGATTCAATCTCCGAGCTGTGGCATAGAAGACTTGGTCATCTTAGTGAGAAGGGAATTCAAATCCTCACCAAAAGACAAGTTTTTCCAAATGCCAAAGGCATGCAATTGGGTAAGTGTACTCATTGTTTAGTTGGTAAACAAACTAGAGTCTCTTTTCATAAAGCTTTACCCAAGCGCAATTCAGGTATTATTGATCTTGTTCATTCTGATGTATGTGTACCTTTAAGGGTCAAAACACTTGGTGGTGCTGTTTATTTTGTTACTTTCATAGATGATGCTTCAAGGAAGGTTTGGTCATATGCAATCAAGACCAAAGATGATGTTGTTCATGTGTTCAATATGTTTCACAGCATGGTGGAAAGAGAAACAGGTAGAACCTTGAAGTGCCTTCGTTCTGACAACGGGGGAGAGTACATTGGGCCACTTGAAGTGTATTGCAAGAGCATGGGTATACGTCATGAACAATCAGTACCGAAGACTCCACAACATAATGGTGTTGCAGAGAGGATGAACCGCACTATTCTTGAGAGAATAAGGTGCATGTTATCTCATTCCAAGTTGCATAAGCATTTCTGGGGTGAAGCAATGAATACTGCTGTGTATTTGATCAATGGATCTCCTTCAAGACCACTAGATGGAGAAGTAGCAGAAAAGGTATGGAGAGACAAAGAGCCTACTTATGATCACTTGAAAGTGTTTGGTTGCAGGTCATTTGTTCATATCCAAAAAGATCAGAGATCAAAGCTTGACGGCAAAGCAAAGCAAAGCAGTGTGTGTTCCTAGGCTATGGAACAGAGAAGTTTGGTTACAGATTTTGGGATCCAGTTGAGAAGAAGGTTATCAGAAATAGGGATGCAGTATTCCTTGAAGACCAGACAATTGAAGACTTTGAGAAGATTGAGATGCCAAAGCTTCAAAATGATATGACCTTGGATCCAAATCCAGTTGTTCCTACTCTTGAACAACATGATGATGATGTTGATGGTAATGGAAATGAAGATGAATCTCATGAAGATGTTCCAGTGGGTGATGTTGAGCAAGAAGTGCAGCAACAACAACAACCAGAAGCTGAGTTGAGAAGATCCAGCAGGACCAGATTACCTTCAACAAAGTATCCACCACATGAGTATGTGATGCTCACAGATGCAGGTGAACCAGAGTCTTATGAAGAAGCTCTTAGTGTTCCTGAAAGTCAGAAGTGGTTGAAATCCATGAAAGAAGAGGTTGGCTCTTTAGATGAGAATGACACTTTTGATTTGGTTGACAAGCTTGAGAACCAGAAAATTCTGAAGAACAAGTGGGTGTATAGAATCAAGACTGAAGATGGTAACTCACAACCAAGGTACAAAGCACGCTTAGTTGTGAAGGGTTATGAGCAGAGAAAGGGTGTTGACTTTGACGAGATTTTCTCACCGGTGGTGAGATTTTCTTCTATTCGGGTTGTCTTGGCAATAGCCGCTAGTTTGGATCTTGAGATAGAACAACTAGATGTCAAGACAGCATTTCTTCACGGTGAGTTGGAGGAAGATGTGTATATGGCACAACCCGAGGGTTTTGAAGTCAAAGGCAAAGAGCACATGGTGTGCAAGCTGAAGAAGAGTCTATATGGTTTGAAGAAAGCTCCAAGAAGATGGTACAAGAAGTTTGAATCGTTCATGAAGGAACATGGGTACAAGAGGACGGCTTCAGATCATTGTGTATTCATTCAAAAATTTGTTGATGGTGATTTTCTTACTCTTTTGGTATATGTTGATGACATGCTTATTGTTGGCAAAGATAAGAAAAAGATTGACAGGTTGAAGTCAGATCTGAGCAAGTCTTTTGCTATGAAAGACTTGGGTGCAGCAAAGCGTATTCTTGGCATGGAGATCACTCGTGATAGGAAGGCGAGGAAGTTGTGGCTATCATAAGAAAGTTACATTGAGAAGGTGTTGCAAAGATTCAACATGGACAAGGCTGAGCCGGTAAGTTGTCCACTTGCAAACCATTTTAAGTTATCTCGTGATCAATGTCCTGTGAATGATGTTGAGAAACGTAAGATGTAGAAAATTCCTTATGCGTCCGCAGTTGGTAGTTTGATGTATGTAATGGTGTGTACAAGGCCGGATATAGCTCATGCAGTTGGAGTGGTAAGCAGATTTCTATCAAATCCTGATATGGATCATTGGGAAGCAGTAAAATGGATACTACGGTATTTAAGGGGTACTTCTAATATGTGTTTGTGCTATGGAGGTGACAAGCCAGAGTTAGTTGGTTACATTCAGATTTTTGGCAGGTGCTCAAGACAGTCTCAAGTCTACATCGGGTTACTTATTTACCTATGCAGGGGGAGCCGTGTCTTGGCAATCCAAGTTACAAAAATGTGTGGCATTGTCTACTACAGAGGCAGAGTACATTGCATCTACAGAGAGTTGTAAGGAGATGATATGGATGAATAGGTTTCTTAGAGAACTCAGTGTGAAGCAACATAGGTTCATCGTTTACTGTGACAGCCAGAGTGCCATCCATCTCAGCAAGAACTCGAGTTTTCACTCGAGGTCCAAGCACATCAATATTAGGTATCAGTGGATACAAGAAGTTCTCGAGGAGAAGGTCTTGTATATTGAGAAGATCCATACAGATGACAACGGTTCTGATATGATGACAAAGTCGCTACCAAAATACAAGCATGTGTATTTCTTCAGCAGGGCAGGTTTGGTAATGAAAATGTGGCTGTGTCATGTACTGTAGCCTATAAAGGCATGTGTGTTATGTTAATGAAAATGTGTGAGAATCCGGTAAAACACAATGTAGTCTCTTTTCTTATTTTCCGCGTTTCTTCCTCTCTGCTCTCTCTCTATGCCTTGATTTTCATCATGGTATCAAAGCTAGGGTAGAGAGAGAGGTGTTAGTAAAGTTTCAGAGAGGATAGATGATTAGAGAGGGTGTTTTGAGTTTGATTCATTGTGTTTTAGTTATGTTTCTTTTGTTTATAGAAGAAGCTGAAAGAGTGATCCTTGTATTTTCGCTGGTGTTATTGGTAGGAGAATTACCAATGTCGTGTGCAAGGAGTTGATGGTGACTTGAAAATTGGGCTGATGAACTCGGTAGCAGCAGCACAAGGGAGTTGGAACTGTGCTCGGAAGCTGTTTGATGAAAGGCCTGTGTGAAAGAGGCTTGGATTTCATAGGTGCTCACAAACTGTTTGAAGGTAATCTTGTTAGTAAGGTAGGATTATTTTGATTTGGTTTCATGTACGACTGGAAAGCAGGGAAAGAGCAACGGCTCTAGATTTTTAACGAAAGGTCTGTTGATGTGGGGTTTGTCTCCATGAATGAAACCAGAAGTGATGCAGTTTAAACAAGCCGAGTAATGATGTTAAGTAAAGCTCTGTGTTATTTTCAGTCAAATTCATAATTTTGTAAATGTTAATGGCATTTTTATCCATTGACAGTAGTACTGTTTCTGGTTGTATGAGCAGAAGTTAAAGTTCTGTAACTTGTTTTTTTTTTGAGTCACATGGTGTGATGTATGTTTTGGAATACTGTTAGAAGAGCTACCTATAAGTGAAGTAGGTACTGGTGAAATTCCTACGAGCAGTGGGATGTTTGGTTTCATGTCATGAAACAAGCGGGTGGAAAGAGCTGTAGCTCTTGCTTGTGAACGATGATTGTAGATACTGAAGTATCTAGGGATGGCCATTAAAGAGGTTGTGAATCCCTATTGTGGAGTTGGTCTCCACGGATGAAACTAAATTAACGGTGAAGCATGCGATACAGGTGAAGGACGAAAGAGGTGAAAAATTTAATTTTCTCGAAGTTTAATTGCTTGCTCATGTATTCTTTGTTTAAGAATGAAATTTTAGCAATGGAGACTTTTGTTGTGTGGAATTGATACTTTGTGGAGGAAACCAAAGGTGTTGCCAGCATAAAAGTTGATGGTTCCGAGTCAAGAACAAATTGACGTGATGACGTGATCTAGTTGAGAAATGACAATAAAGTCTAGCAGTTGGTAAAGATGCAAAAGCAGCTGGAAGATTTCAAGTGGCAGTAAGAATTATGATTCGATGTGTCAGGAAGTCATGGATACCTACACGTTTAGTAGGTTGGCCGCGAGTGAAGCGAAGAGATGATAAGATATGTCGGGGAAGTCATATGATGCCTACAAGTGAAGTAGGTGGGTCTGCAAATGAAACGGAATCAGCGCGGGATATGCCGGGAAAAGGAGAAGGTAACGTCTCTGCTAGTTGTCATGGAACAACATATGAAGTTTGTTATCGCAGTTTGAGTTTAAGGGAGGGTGTTGGAGTTTTGTTTAAACTCAAACTACTCTTAGACTCGGTATTATGTGAGTTATATTCACACGGTTCTATTTAGAGTTGGATACAGAGTAATGATATTAGTGGGTCATTATTAGTCCTGGTCTTAAGGGCTGTTTAAGTTGTTTATGAACACGTTTGTTAGTGGGTGTTCGAAGTGGTTTTGTAAACCACAGTGTGTCCTAGTAATTAGGATCGTTGGCTGTTGCTAACGTGCTTTAGTTTGTGGAGTTAGTGCAGGTTAATTGAGTCATGTACTGTAGCCTATAAAGGCATGTGTGTTATGTTAATGAAAATGTGTGAGAATCCGGTAAAACACAATGTAGTCTCTTCTCTTCTTTTCCGCGTTTCTTCCTCTCTGCTCTCTCTCTATGCCTTGATTTTCATCAGAGAGAGCCTCGGTGTAGCAAATACAAGGAACTATTTGGTTGTTGCTAATTTGCAGACAAGTGTAGCAAAGGATTCGAGAAACTTGCAGCACAAATGAGGGCCATTGATAAGGAGGTAAATGCTAGAGTAGCTCTATCAGGGGCGTTACTGAAAAGTAAACTTTCCTTGCAAAAACTCCATAAGTGACTACAAATATTGGTCTTAAGAAGGCAGAATGGATAAAGACTACAAGTGGTGATTATAAGAAGACAGAAGTGGAAAAAAGTTTGATGGGGCAAGGGAATGCTAGTGGTGGCTCTAAAAAGTTTGATGGGGCGTCAGTGGAAAAGGTGAGGGGTTCAGCTTTATCTTCTGCAACAAAATCCCCTGATAAAGCTTCATGTAAGAGAATAATCTCTGAGCCAGGTATTGTGCATAATGTAGTGAAAGAGGTAAATCACAACCCTTTCATAATGCTCAGAGATTTCCCATTCAAATCTCAAAGTCGTTTCCCAATAGACAGTAGGAAGGTTTTAGTTGGAGATTATATAGTAAAATATGGCAGCACCAAGATTTCTGTTGCAGATGGTAACACAACTGAAAATTGGGATGTTGTTAAAAACAAGAACAATGTCGCTATGAGCAGTGACACCTCTGTCAAAGTGAGTATTGATAACACATTCAAAATGCTGAGTAATATGACTGACCCTACTACTTAGGAGAAAGATAGAGTTATAATTGAAAGTGTGAGGAGGATAGTGGAGGATTCTCCGATGTAGAGTCTTACAAATATGATCATTACTTGGCTTATGAAGATAAAACTGGCAAGAGAACTGAAATAAAGCTTTCAAGGCTTAAATAGAATGGCGAAATTCCTAATTAAATGAAATAAGTAGTTTGTTTTTTGGCCTTTGTTTTTGTGTATGCGGCCTTGTTTTGATGCTTGACCTTTTTTTTTGTTGTTGCTTCGTTTGGGAGTTGGTTTTTTGCCACTCATTTGATTTGCTTTCTTTGTTTTTTGGGGGCTGGTTTTGTTCTCACCTTTGAACTCGCCTAGGCGTTCTCATTTTGTATTCTTTTTCTCCTTTTAGTCAAGGAATCTTAACCTTTTAAGTCAAAAAAAAAAACAAAGTAACAAATTTATAGATGCCAGAAAGAGAGAGTCAGGACAAATCGGCAAATACACTTACTTCTATATATTAGATGGAAAAAGATTGCATATGATATAGATGATCCAAAACAAAACTGCAAGGTATAATTATAGGATGTGAGTGCAGAACTAAACAAAATCTTATGAAAACTGAAAGCTACCAAATGTGGACAGTTATTTACTCTCCTGCTATTACCACTGATCAATTTACAGGCAAAAGATTCGGAGTGTAAGCATCAAGCTCAAAACGGTAGAGTTCGTAGCCATTTTCATCTGTCAATGTTGCAGAAATTTCATTATTAATCTTGCTGATGCTATAACTTTTCTTCTTCTGGTTGTTACGAAAGAATGAGAAACCATCGTCTAGGGAACTTATGATGAGCATGTTTGTCCCTGGAATGCAGCGAATGGAGTTCAAGTCTGCATCATGCGGTATATATAGTTAGTTAGTTAGTTAGGAATTATGGTTAGGTTAGGAAACTGACAATTATATTAAGAAATATGGTCAGACTAGGAAATCAATAATAAGTTGGCTTAAAAAGGGTTGGTGGTGAACCCTAACTTACCTGAATTTGGTAATCTTGGATGATCATGACCGTCCTTGTGTTTTTCGGATGATATCAGGAGTTGTTTGCCTTATAGGGGATCTTTGCACTTCCGGATGATCTGAGCAGTTCTGATTTTGTAAGTCGGTGCCATTTGTGATAGCACACCATGGTCCAGCAAAACTGACCCCTAGTTAGGTTTATGGGTTTTTGAGCCTTTGACATGCTATCGTTCCCAAGAAAATGGTCCTTCAAAACTGACCCCTGGTTAGGTTTAGGGGTTTTTGAGCCTTTAACATGCTATCGTTCGCAAGAAAATTGATGGATATGTATATACAATTAACTATCTTTGAAGTTCACCCCTTTCAAAGTTGGATCGCATATTTACGATGAGTTAATGGAAATTAGGTGCTAACGACTTTGGAACTCAAGTAATTGGTTATTAGCGAGTATCAACACCAAACGGGCGTTTTAATTACCACTCTAATGCAGAGAATTTGTAACTTTTTATTATGACATTTTAGTCAGAAATATACCCACACCGGGACTTGGCTCAAAGTAGTCATTCTGAGGCTACAAGTATCTCAGCAGGATACAGGTGGTTAATTATCAATTTATAACTACAATCTCACAAAATCTTTTCTTGTCTCAAGATCTCCTATTCTTTCCAGATACAGTTAAAAAAAAAAAACGACTGAAGATACAGTAAAAAAAAAGTTGAATGGTTGTTGCCCCCAAATACAGCCCATCACCCTTTGATCAATTCATTCCTGTGCTTGCTGGTTGTTCCTATAAAAACTCATTCAGCACTACAAATTAAAGAAAAATATGGAATACTCATTTATGTCGCCTAAGAGCGCAGTGGAACAAGAGTGAGATTTAGCATCTTTCCCTTTTTAGCACAAATTTCTACTTTTGTTACTGCTTCTGCTCTTTAATTCACAAGCCAAAGATTAGGAGTGAATGCATCGAAATCGAGAAGTCAGGTGTCAGTTTGATCTATTAAGGATGAGGGGATTTCAATTGAATCCAATATAATGACATTAGCTGTGTTGTTCCATATGTAATAATAGCTTATTCCAAAGGATTTTATGATGAACAAGTTTGTCCCTGGAATGTGTCGTATTGAATTCAAACGTGTGTGGTAATGCGGTAATGATAAGGTCACTTCAAACCGATGATTACTTCTGCCTGCAGCACTGCTGGTACTACTACTAGTCGTCATGTGCTTTCCTTTCTTGTCTTGAATATCCTCACAATGACCATATAATATACGCATCTTTATCGATCTATGTGTCTCGTCTTGTGCATCATATGTTAACACACATAATTCTATCAAACGAGTCTTAGCCGCATCAGCTAAGCCGACGTAACTACCTATTGTATTGTTTCTACTACTCTGAATTTTTCGCTACCAACATTGAATTCAACAATAGTTTGCCTACTGTCATTATTATTAATCTCATGCACACATAGCAAATATATAGAACCATTCACATAAACAGACCTTATTACTTTGTATGGTGGTGAACTAGTTGGGATGCCATCAACCCGTCTCCATGAATTCTGCCGCACAGTCAAGACCTCACAAGCCACACTAAAAATACCATATTTATATAAACTCCACAATGCAAGCACTTTGTATACCTTCATCCTGGGATCATATCCTAATACATGCTTCATAAGAAACCCCTTTCCGAATTGTACTTTAAATTGTGTCTTAATCATGTTGATTCTCTAGTACTACTGTTAGATATGCGGACACAATTATTATCCGTATTCATAAGACAAATCAATCCATCAAGAGTGCAAGTATGATCCGGATGCATGAACTTTCCACACATGGGCGTTTCTTACTGTACACGTCCATCTTCTCCAGATGGTAAAAATAACTCCGCTGATAACAAATGCATATTCTTCTCGGGACTTCTAGGTCGTTGAGCAACATGTAGAAGGGAGCAGGTGCATGTTGCTGCTTTCGAACGCCAGAAGTGTAAATCGATAAAGAACTCATCTTTTTGGATTGTTGATAGCCAGTGTTTGCATACACATTTGAACCTCATTAGTGATTTCTGATTACCAAGTTGTTGATGGCAAACTGCTGTTTTTATTTTCTTCATCTCAGTGGCGGAGGCAAAGGGGGGCTAACCGTGGTTGTACCCCCTTTTTCCTATAACACCATACTATGTAACTATGTTAGCAAATGACCCCTTAGCAAAATATAATTTATAATTTAGCCCACCTAGTCTATTGGGTTAGTCCACCAAGTCAAAGAAATTTAGTCCACCACATAAGCCCAAATGTCTCCATTTCCAAAATTCAATCGGCGGTTACTTTACAGAGTGAGAATAGAGAGTAAAGGGGAGCCGAGAAAAACAGTTTAAAGGGTGTGGTTAATGCAAGTGCTAATCAAGATTTCTTTAGGTAAGCGATTTTTCATTTATACTACTATCTGTTATTACTTATTGGCGTTCGCTAGTACCCAAATGCCTCAATTTTTTCCTCCTGTTACTTCAAATTTGATTGGTGTTTAGTGTTTTTCTAACATTCTAGGATTTGGTGATTTATTTTCGAATTTGATCAAGAGACGAAAGTTATGGGATTATTTCTTTCCTAATGTTGTTACAATGATATAGAATCACTGATTATTGAAATTGTCTATAACTAGTTAGCATCTAGTATTAGACAAGCTGTCACTTAACAGTTGTCACTGTGTCATTTGCTCCTGCTGATCACAGCTGTACCAGCTATTCTCTTACATGTGCTTCTCTCTGATTAGTCCTTGTTAGCTGAGTCATTTGTGCTGTCGGTTTATGTGATTAGAGTATAATTACTTTGTTGTTTTGTGAGGTTGTTGTATTGAATTCACACAAATTTTGTCTGATTTTATGATCTTCATTTTTCTGTAATAATGTTCTTGAATAGATTCATGATTTCATTAAGAACATAATTTTATTATGGTATCAATCGTCTAGTACGATCCTTTTTCCGCTGCTCTTTACTCTTCTATCTTCTTCTTTTATTTCTCTACAAATTTTTTTTATCTTTTCTGTCTTGTTTTTTTAGATCTACAATGACTTACAATCATTATGAATCTAGAATTTCTCAAATTCCTCTTAACCACATCTCTCATGTCATCCATTTTAAACTCACAGAAGACAATTTTCTAACCTGGAAAAGTGTTATGTTTTCTTTGTTAAAGAAATACAAAGTTTCAGGTTTTCTTGATGAATCTATTCCTTGCCCTGGGAAATAATTCAAGAATGGATTTATGGTGAAGACCGGGACGTCATCAATATATCTCACACAAACTGGGTAGAAGATGATAACACCTTAATTCTATGGATCCAATCAACAATATCTGATTCTGTTCTACCATATGTTGTCAGTGCAAGCTCTACTAAGTAACTCTGGAATAACATTGAGTTACGTTTTGCAAGAAGTTCAACAACTCATTCAATTCAACTTCACACCAGACTTCGTTAAAACTTGGATCAGGTTCAATGTCCACATATCTAGGTGAGATCAAGAAAATTGGTGATCAATTGGCTGCTTCTGGATCTCCAATTTCAGATGATGAACTCGTGGTAACTATTCTAAATGGAATTGGTCAAGATTATCAATCTTTTATCACTTCTATTCGCATACGGTATCCACCTGTTGATTCTCGAGAGCTTCATAATATTCTTCTCTCATAAGAAATTGTTGTTCAAAATCGCTCCTCAGCACTACTTTCTGAAGCTAACAGTCGTGCTTTTGCTGCCTTTCAAGCTGTTATGCGCAATCACCATGCTTCAAGCTCTCGTGGTCATGGTAGAGGTAATTACTTCACTCCACCACTTAGGCATTCATCACATTATCATCCTCGATCTCCAGGTCAATTCAATTTTATATTTGTACCACCACCACCAACACCAACATCAACACCAACATTTTATCCTTCTTCTACTTCTGATTCTTCTGATGCCATTGTATGTCAAATCTGCATCAAACCTAGTCATGATGCTCTTTCCTGTCGCAATCGGATGAATTTTGCTTATCAAAACAACAAGATTCCTCATAATTTAAGTGCAATGTTAGCCTCTACAAATATTCTGGGAGAGAATCCATGGTATGCAGACACTGGAGCCAATAATCATATTACAGCTGATATTTCTGAACTTCATTCTTCTAATCCTTTTGATGGTTCTGAAGAAATTCACACTGCCAATGGCTCAGGTATGAAAATATGTCATGTTGGTTCTACTATTAAGTATACACCTGCTCAAATATTTGCTTTTAATAATATACTTCATGTGCCACAAGCTTCAGCAAATTTGTTATCAGTTCATAAATTCACCACAGACAACAAATGCTCAATTACTTTTGATCCTCTTGGTTTCACTGTGAAGGATATCTTCTCTAAAAAGATTACTTTACAAGGCCCACACAGTAATGGTTTATACCCTATCAATTTCAAAACCATGAGTTCTCCTACAACTACTGTACATCCAGGACATCATGCTTACTCAAGTTCAACTTCTCCAACAGCTACTATCTGGCATATGAGACTTGGTCATCCTTCATTCAACATAATGCAATATGTTAGCAGAGTTCTCTCATTATCAAATATAATCAAGACACCTATATTCTGTCATGAATGTCATCTTGGTATAAGTCATAGATTACCTTTTTCTACTTCTTCACATTGTAGTACTAAGCCATTAAATTTGCTTCATCTTGATCTTTGGGGTCCAAGTCATGTAACTTCAAATGCTGGATTTAAGTACTATGTGAATATTATTGATGACTTCTCTAAATATTGTTGGATTTTTCCACTTTTTGACAAATCTTATTTCAAGACTGTCTTTTTTCAATTCAAATCTCAAGTTGAAACTATATTTGGTCTTCTTATATGCATCATCAGAACTGATGGAGGTGGTGAATTCCTTCACAATGAATTGATATCTTTCTTATCCTTATGTGCTATTTTTCATGAATT
Organism: Papaver bracteatum; assembly: GCA_023529315.1. Taxonomy (NCBI): domain Eukaryota; kingdom Viridiplantae; phylum Streptophyta; class Magnoliopsida; order Ranunculales; family Papaveraceae; genus Papaver; species Papaver bracteatum. The sequence continues at coordinate 936,499 of JAJJWX010005228.1, read as the reverse complement.
TTCTTGTCCACACACCTCAGCAAAATGGTGTTGCTGAAGTAAAGCACAGACACTTAGTTGAAGTTGGAAACCTTTCATTATTCAGTCAGGCCTCTCTGACTCTTATTGGGTTGAGTCTTTTCAAACCGCCAATTACACTATCAACAGGCTTCCTACCAAGTCACTAGGTTACAAGTCTCCATTTGAGATTCTTTTTCAAAGATCTCCAGATTATCATTTTTTGAAATCTTTTGGATGTCTATGTTATCCTTGGCTCAAACCATATACAACCAACAAACTTCAACCTATGAGCTTGCAATGTATATTTCTTGGTTATAGCTTGAATCACAAAGGTTATATATGTCTACATCCTTCAACTGGTAGAGTGTATATTTCAAGAAATGTGATGTTTGATGAGCACACATATCCACTCAAATCACCACCATTATATTTTACACCTATTGATTCTTTTTCAGCTCATACATCATCATCTTGTGCTGCTACTTCATCACTTATTTCAGCTTCACCAAATGAGTCAGCGATACCCATTCCAGTGGAAGATGTTATTTCATCTACTCCTCCAACTGTATTAGATCCACCCATTTATGTGCCAGTTTTTGCTTCATATTCTTCTACAACTATGTCAGAGTTACTTCCACCTAATGCACCTCCTTCAACTCAAGTACCAAAGGTATCTTCTTCTCATCATCTTTCCTCCACTTTAGTACCTACTGTTATCATCAATAAGCACAATATGATTACTAGGGGAAAACTGGGAATTAAAAAGCCTAAAGCTTATTGTTTCAAATATGCTTTGTCTTCATCCATTGTATCTACTACACCACCATCTCTACCAACATGTGTTTCTCAAGCCAAAAAGCATCCTAAATGGGGTGTTTCTTTTTTCAATGAGTATACTGCTTTACAAAAAACTGGTACTTGGTCACTCGTTGATCCAGATCCTTCTCAAAACTTAGTTGGTTGCAAATGGGTGTTCAAGATAAAGCAGAATCTTGATGGTACTATTGACAAGTTTAAAGCTAGACTTGTAGCTAAGGGGTTTCATCAATAAGCTGTTCTTGATTATGATGAGACTTTCAGTCATGTTGCTAAGCCTACTACCATTAGAGTTCTTCTTTCACTAGAAATTCAGTTTGGTTGGCAAATTACTCAACTTGATGTAAGTAATGCCTTTCTTCATGGGGATTTATAAGAAGAGGTTTACATGACACAGCCACCTGGTTTTATTGATCCAGATCATCCACATAAAGTCTGCAAGCTACACAAATATATATATGGTCTAAAGCAAGCTCCTAGAGCTTGGTATGAGAAGCTTATGAATGTTCTTTTGTCATATAACTTTATTCCTTCAGTAGCAGATACTTCTTTATTTGTTCAAAAGGTTGTCTCAAGAATTACAATGATTCTTGTTTATGTGGATGACATTCTCATTACAGGTAACTCCTCTGTATACTGTTCTGAGCTCATTACTCTTCTTCAATATCATTCTCCTATTAAGGACTTAGGGGCTTTACACTATTTTCTGGGTTTGGAAGTCAATAGGAATGATTCCAGTCTCTTTTTTTCTCAAAACAAATATGCATTGGATTTACTTAACAAGTTTGATATGATGGGAGTTAAACCTTGCTCTTCTCCAGTTTGTGTTGGCATAAAACTTTCAGCTGATGATGGTATACCTCTTGCTGATCTGACACCATATAGATCTCTAGTTGGGGCCTTACAATACCTTACCTGGACTAGGCCTGATATTAGTTACTCTGTGAATCAAGTCTGCCAATTTATGCAGACTCCTACTAATGTGCACTTAATAGATGCTAAAAGGATTTTAAGGTACATTAAGTCCACTATTGACTATGGAATTATTTTCACTAAAGGACTTCTGGTAATTAATGGTTTTAGTGATGCCGACTGGGCAGGCTCACCAGATACTAGAAGAAGTACAGGGGGTTATTGCATATTTTTTGGTTTTCAGGCCACTGTTGCTAAATCAAGCACAGAGGCAGAGTACGGATCACTTACAAATTCAGCTGCAGAAGTTGTTTGGGTCTGTCATCTTTTAAAGGATCCACATATTTTTCTGTAACTCACTCCAAATATTCACAATGATAACATTAGTGCTATCTCACTTTCTTCCAATCCAGTTGTTCATAGCCGTATGAAGCATCTTGTTGTAGACTTTCACTTTGTCAGGGAGCTTATTCACTCTAAGTCTTTACAGGTTCACTATGTTTCTACATTGGATCAAGTTGCTGATGTTTTTACGAAGGGTCTTGCTAGTCCCATATTTCAATTTCTCAGAGACAAGTTGCAGGTTCATCCCTCTGGACACCTCAACTTGAGGGGGGCTATTATACAAGTTGTCACTTAGCAGTTGTCACTGTGTCATTTGCTCCTGCTGATCACATTTATACCAACTATTCTCTTACACGTGATGCTCTCTGATTAGTCCTTGTTAGATGAGTCATTTGTGTTGTCGGTTTCTGTATTTAGAGTATAATTACTTTGTTGTTTTGTGAGGTTGTTGTATTGAATTCACACAGACTTTGTCTAATTTTATGATCTTCATTTTTCTGTAATAATGTTCTTGAATAGATTCATGATTTCATCAAGAACATAATTTCATTATCTAGGGTTTGGGTTTTATAAAACAAATTGAAATTGTGAAGTTTTGCTCTGATTTCTGGATGACATTGAAACTTTTTTTTATTTAAATTTAAGGGGTTCGTCATAACAATTGCTAATTTAATGGATTACTCAAGTTTGGGAGATATTGCAATGGGTATAGACTTCTCTATGTAGTGAAGTGGAATTAATAAGAGTCTTGGAACTGTGTAACTGCTGTGGCAGTGCTTTGCAGAAAGTTCTCGTCTTTAGATTTGTTGTATTCACAGATTAACTATTGACACCTATACCATAGTTTCTGTTCCTGCAGTGTATTGCAGTTTACTTGCAATGGTGATTTTTGTTTTTTCCTGAATCTGTAGCGTGTTTAGACTATTGCAGGCTTCGTACATCCATTGCAAACTATTATCTTCTCTGTTTTTGGTCTGCATTCAAAGAAGGTTATGAGTTGGGAATTTTTTATTTAGACTATGCACCTACAGTGTATTACACTCTTTCTGCATTGGTTGAAAGAGCAGTTTATACCTCTGCAGACTTTGTTTTTGTTATGAAGTTACAACCCTTGTCTGTTGAGACTTTGGTTTTCTCTTACCGTAACTTTGTATATGGCTTGGATTTATTTTTAACATAACATTTCATTAGGGGTGGTCCTTGGTTATTTTTACAACCAACAACTGAAATTAGTGGCATTTTAGTCAGGCATCAGTGAAAAAATAGACAACATGTGGTAGTGATCACAGGTATGAATATCAGATTCCTTTGGTTTATTCTTTGTTTAGAAAAGAAAAAAATTTAGCCACCCCACCATTTAGAAATCCTGGCTCCGCCACTAATTCCATCTTCTTCTCTGATGGACGTCTTAGAACCTTTATTATATTACTGAAATCAATAAATATATACTTGAAATAAGATAGCAAACTATAGAATTTCTTTCAAACTCATAGCTAAACAGCGTTATATATAGTACTGGAAAAACTGAAACCTTCTGAATATAGAAGCGAACTAAATCAAACTGCCAATTATAACTCATATTTCCAAGTCTCTCGGATCTCGGTTAGACTTGATTTCCAACTAACGTTGGTTCGTTGCTTGCATTTGTTATTGTTCTTCGTCTATATTTAATTTAATCAATAGTCATGTACATTCTAGCGGTGGAACTAGGAACCCTAGATGGGATGGGCTGGACTTATCTTTTTATAGAGAGATTAAGCCTAAAATTTGCACACAATTTCGAAGCCCACTTAGACTTAGTCTGGGTGGAATGGAGCCGGGGAAGGCCAAGCATTGGTCCCTCCCCCGGTACATATCTTTGAATTTCTAGAAGCTAACGGTGAGCATGGTTTGGGTAGTGTTGGTTTTCATCTCATCTGCATCTAGTTCAATATATAGCGGATGTTGATTTGGACATTCAGATTTGATCCCACTTCCGACGGGTGGGATGTAGATGATCCGGTGTATTTTCCCAACGATTGATTTTATTTTTTTATTTTATTTTTTTATTTTTATTTTTTTTGGGACAATCATTATATTTCAATTCATTCAAATCAAAACAGTGATTACATGTTCGCTTACAAAAATGACAAAAACATCAAAATAAAGATAATCAAGACCCCAATACAAATAAGGACATCAATTACAAGTAGATCGCGAAGAGAAAGAACAATAAACTGCAAAGATATTCAATTTCTTCTTATGTATAAGGGAGAGATGATGGTATATCCGGAAATAATTTCCGACCATTTAATTAGATTGTAGTCTTCTTCGAAAAGAGGTGCTCCTAAAACAAAGGATTAATTTTCCCATGAATTCGTCGATCCACACAAATGCATATGATGATTGAAAGCGATGTAGTGATGAACCGTCGATGTTTTTGAATTGAGATAAGCAAGCCACGAACTAGCCATTGAAATTTGAAGAACTCACCCCACAACGATGAAGAAAAATCGCCCCAAAACGACGAAAAAATATGTCAAAAGACATCAGAAACGATGTAAAAACATCTTATTCATTACCTATCACCAAAAACTTTGAAAGAAAAAAAAGATTCTTGATCAGATCTGGTCCAAATGGACCAAATCTGAGCAAGGTATCTCAAGGGGTTTTTTTTTTTCTTTTGAGAAAGAGAAGAGAAAAAGAGAGAAGGGATTGATATTTAAAATATATAAAACTATAGTTAATAAATATGACTTCACATCTCCTTATCCTTACTATTACATGATTTCTAATATTAACTTAAATACATGCTACTAGCCCATCGAATACTAGTAATAATAACACTTCTAATATAATAATATTATAATCTTATAATCTTTTTATTTTCTTTCTGTTTTTTAGCAGACTCAGGCAAAGGATTAAACTAGAAAGGAAAAGATAAAACAGAGCGGCGGATATAGAGCTTGACCTCCTGATAGGGGAATCAGTGTCAGGAAATATATATACTAGTGTTCCATAAGCAACTAATATCAATATCAGTGGACAAGGTAAGCATATCGAAAAAGATAACAATAAACTTAGTGTACGGAATATTGGACACTGAGCAGCAAATAAAAAACGGATTGCTCCGTTTGAATCCTCTAATTCAATTCCAAGTGCTCACTCCGACGGGAAACAGTGAAAGAGTTAGAAATGAGGGAAAACGCTAAGAACGTTAAGGCCCAATAGACATTTCCTAGACCAACTAAATTGAGCACTTATCTTGACAGATAGAGAATAAAGAATGGTGTTCCTACACTTACACTTATCTTGTTTGAATTTGGGAATCCCTATTGCGTTAGCACGTATTTTTCTTATTTATTTTTCCTCGCACCACTCACCAATAAAACAATTATAGTAGGCAATTTTAAAAATATAAGACTAAAGAATACAAGACAAACATGATAACAACAAAATAGAAATAGGAATGAGCTTATGAATAATCCAACTAATAACCATAACAACTCAATCCATTTAGACCAAAAAAGAAAAAACCTGACGAGAACTTGCACCTCTAACCAACACCGGAAGAACTTAGACCAAATGCCACCATATAATAAGAGCAACCCCCGGGATAAAGTTATGGAGATGGAGCACCTAATAAACATGACTACTAGCATCCTTGTGGGTTATCATTACTATACTATAGATAGATTAATATTATCCCTTGTTTGGAAAAATAATCTAGCTTGGAGGTGCCAACCCCCAACAATTCCAACCATCCCTTGGAAAATAATGATAATGATAACCAAAGGATTTGGTCTATACTAGATTAATATTATCCAGCCTAGATAACAACAAATTTACTAGCAGCCTTGTGGGTTATCATTACTAGCATCCTTGTGGGTTATCATTATTATCCTTAACTTAATCTATACTAAAATAATATAATATGGTCTATGATAACAACAAATTTACTAGAAGCTTTGTGGGTTATCATTATTATCCTTAATCTAGCCTGGAAAAATAATATTAATCTTGAAAAGGCGAGGGTACCCAAATATACCTCAAGATATTACTTTTCCTTCCTATAAGTCCTTTCTCCGAAAGTGATTGTCTATGGACTGAGTCGAGACAATACAACTAATCGGTTCACACTTCGAGTGATCGTCTATGGATACGAGATTGAGAAAATACAACAACAAAGTATGTTTACTTGATACAAAGGTTCGGACTTAACCAAAATCAATGGGATTCACGTATCAAGTAAATATGAATTAACGTTTGTGCAATTTCCTTTAATTATAATAAACCAATTATAATGCGGAAATATAAAGTAAATGACACAGCAAGATTTTGTTAACGAGGAAACCGCAAATGCGGAAAAATCCCAGGACCTTGTCCAGAATTGAATACTCTCAGGATTAAGCCGCTATACAAAATAAACCAACTTTGTATAGTTGAGACCAAGCAACTAAACCTATAGTTCACCTAGTTCTGTCTGTATTCCCACGCCTCCAACCTATAAACAAGTCACGTACTTGGACCAATTCCTTTGGTTCGTATTCCAAACAGTAAAGGAACAACAAATCAGTTTGGTATCAACTCTCTTCAACCTAGTGATATGAGTTTCGCAAATGTTCCCTTGTTTATCTTAACATAAACTCTTTAGCCAGGTTCCAAGATCTATCTTATGTTCAATCACCCAAAGGGCAATCGGTAAGATTAAGCCAACAATACTATTAATCCAAAGAATTGTGTTGATGCCGATCTTATCAATTATTCTATTAAAATACCCAAAGGATAAATCAATTATAGTTGGATCCTCTTTTACCAAAATAAGTATTGTGCACACCAAAGATTATAAAACCAAGTCATAAATCTTTTATCTCTTCTTTGTCCTCAAATCTTCTTAAATCTTCAATAAACACCTGCACACAACTACTTGAATCTCTTGTGATCAATCACAAACAAAAAGGAGTCTGTTAACAATGGATTATCATAAGATCGTCTTTAGATCTAACAACAGTCTAAAAATCCATGTCGAAACCTTGAACTAGTTTGAGTGAATCTTATATCAGAAGAGAAGATTCTCAAGCATAAACAAACTAGGTGCAATCAAAGTTCAACCACCGTTAGTCAATCAAATCAATATGAAAACTAAAGATAAACCGCAATATCTAGATTCCCACCAACGGGTCGCGCTAGCTAGAGCTTCTCAATCCCAAAAAATACTTTAAATTGAGCGGTCGTAAGAGATTTCACCTAATTAGATTACTTTCCTCTCTGATAGGCAGCTTCACCAGTAACAAAGACGAAAGAGTAAGTCTAATGTTACGCAGGATTAGTTTGCTAAAAATGCAAACTCAAAGTATTTATATACAAGGAAGTTTGGACACCAAGGAATTTCCAAAACCGAAAATATACTCGAGATATTTTTCTATATTAACCCAAATTCGGTTTTCATAATTCCTGTGAATGCACTGTCCAAAAATATGATCGAAATCTCCTTGGAAAATCTTTAATTAGCAAATGCACATTACTAATTCTTATTTTCCATATATAATTAAAAATCCTTAATTAAAAAGATTTTTAACTTATTTAAATTTGATCTTGGGATTTACTTCCTTCTTAGCCTTTAAGGAATATCTTTGAACAAAAAGGAATAAGCATTAATGCACCATGTTCAAAATGTGTCGACATCTTACTCTTGCAAGTCCTTTTTCATACTTACTCACTTGAAACCGATTTACCACACTTCCAAACAAGTTTATAATTGGTTCATATCACTCTCAAGAACTATGTGATTGATCAAGTAACACTCAATCACAAATCATGGTTTAATGGTTCTACCAAAACAAGTTTCGATTCTACCTCCATGTGAGTACTGTGCATAGTTGCACTAGCTTACCAAAATTCAGCTGACTAGGTACTAGGATCGGTTCCCCACATATATTTGGTATTAAACTTGTATGCACTGCACATGTCTATAGGATCGGTTCCCCTTGCCCAAAAATGTGTTGCACATGTTCATAGGATCGGTTCCTCTTTCTTCTATAAACCTTGTTACACCTCATACAAGGATCGGTTCCCCTTGTGATGTATTGCACCTCTTACTAGGATCGGTTCCCCTTTCCTAATATTTGTCAGACACTCACAAAACTGATCATACCCAGGTGATTACTTAAGATCGGTTTAACTAATAAAAGTCATACCAATACATAAGTTAGGCCTCATGTGAATAGTTTTACCAAGAACATAAACAAGTCATGAGCGGATATAATAATCACACATATTGGTCGTTCATAAGATTTGCAATGAAGAACATCCCAAATAACGCCTAGCGATTTCCTTTTCGGTTCACAACACATATCAAGAACTTACTTACTTAGAACATATGTAAACATTGTTCCCTAGGATGAAATCCTCACCTCATACCCATACATAATCATAATAGCATTCATACGATTATGTCGATATCTTATATACAAAGCTTAATAGTTAAGCAAGAAACTTCATATTGTATTCCTTAATAATATGTCTATCTAGAGTGTGCATGCTTCGCAGTTTTATGTTTTCAATATGCACGACTTGATATATACGTTAGGGAATGAAACAGTTCAAGTCAAATTAGTGTTTAGAAAACCGGCCCGGACCGTCCAGTCAGCCCAGTAAACCGGTGACCCAGCCACTTTTTCGGGAAGGTCCATCACTGACCCAGTAAATTTCTCAAAAACCGTTTTTATTTTTTGTGAACCATGTAACCCTACCGGGTTGACTCGTGATCCAGCCGACCCAACACGGTTCCAATGGGTCGAATCAGAAAGAAAAAAAAAACGAATGGAGATTGATTTCTTGAGTTAAAGAAACAAACATCCATTGTTGATTCGGGAAAAAAATTATTGCTTCAAATCCCACATTGATTTGCTGAGTGATTTATTAGTGATTTGTTTATTGTGAAGAGAGTACTCTTTTCAACTTCAAGAGCTTCAACAAATCTTTGTTAATTTTGAGAGTTCCCTGAATCTTCTTCAATGGATAATCAAATTGATTAACAATAGTAATATTAGAGGATTAACTTTATAAGAGACTACAAGATCTATCAGTACTAATATAAGAACAGATCTACATCCATGTTAATGATATCTTAGTGTTGTGATCAATAAGGTGGATGATGTCGCGATGTTGTTGTTTTGATACTCAAAAAACAAATTTATAATCAAGACAAATATTGGTCGGATGATGTAGTGATGATCACTGAAAATAAAATAAAAAAATCGAAATAGAAGCACTGTGTGTTGTGTAACTAGCGAAGAAGAAAGAGTGGGGGAGAAAGAGATGGGTGGTGGAAAATGGGGGCAGAACTAGGTTTGATAAAAATAAAGAGTATTTAATTAATATAATCAGAACAAGGGTATTGTATTTGTGACTTTTCTTCACAATTGACCCAGTAAACTCGGGTTGACTTGCCGGTCAAACCACTAGACCTTGATCCGGTAACTTTTCCGGTTCGACGCCTGGGCCGGTTTTCAGAACATTAGTCAAATATCACTAACCTCAAGTGGAAGGATGATGTTGTGGTTGTAGCTCCGTTCTTCTTCACTTCTTCAAGTCTTCTCAATACTTGTAATGTCTCACCCTAATACCTTCAAGCTAACCTATATGAAGTTGACTCTAGTACATTTAAATCAAGCGACCCTTAAATGAGTTTTGGCTCACTAAAATATGACAACCAAACTTGACATACCAACGCTTGGTGGATTTAACCGAGCAATGCTCTAACAAATCTATCTATACTAAATTTCTCTAACAACCATATCAGTGTTATCATTACTCCTAGCAATGGCAACCCTTGTTTATTTACATGTTATATTATGGCAGTCCTTATACACTACTTAAAACAAGGTGAATTCCTGGAAAATACTTAAAAATACTGAGAGGTCTAACTCTCTCCCCTAGATAATTATGGTACATTAAAACCTTGTCCTTCATGAACATGAGAAGTATAGTCAATAACCCATAGATTCTTCTGAGGCGGAGTATTCTTGAAGGAAATTGAGGAAGCCAATTTGACTAATTTGGGTTTCATTGAATGTCCTTTAACCCCAGACCAACAGAAGATTGGGTATTTATCTTACTGAGCAAAGACTTGATAGGGTATTATCCTCTCACAACTGGTGGGACATCTTCCCTAACACTACTATCTCCAATCTTCTTGTTATAGGGTGTGATCACAACCCGATTCTTCTGAATACCAATCCCAACTAGAAGTCTTCCAAATCCCATTTAAATTCTTTGGCCTGTGGCTTGATCACTAAGAATGCAAATATATTATTTTTGATTGTTGGAACAAGAGACACTCTCTTCTACTTTACCATAGCAAGAAAAATGAAAGATGTCAAAGTGAAAGTCAAGATCTGGAACAAAGTTGTATATGGCAACATCAAAGCCAACTTCTAAGAAAGTATATATATGAAACCTTAAATCGATCACTAAGAACCAATTTGACATTAATAGAGGTAGGGACATCGGAGGATCTAAAAATAAAGTGGAACATTGGCAACACATACAAGAAAGTTTCAAGAAAACTAAAAATAAAGATCAATTCATCAAGCTGGGAGATAGAAATTCCAAATTATTTCATGACTCTGCCAAGAAAAGAACTAGAAGGCACAAGATTGACTCCATAAAGAATGAGGATGGCAATTGACTTCATAATTTTAAGGACATCTCTGAATGCATCACCAACCATTTTGAAAACATGGCCACTGCTGAAAACATCTTTATAAACCAATCCATTATTAACCTTATTCTCACTACCATTACCAACTCTAAAAATGATCATCTGCTACTGATCCTTGATGCTATGGAAATCAAAAATATTTTGTTCAGCATGGTTGGCGATAAAGCCCCTGGACCGAATGGTTTTCCACCAAATTTATTCCAAGCTAACTGGGAGGTGGTGGGTAATGCCATTACTATTATGGTTCATATTTTCTTCAAGTGGCTTCATCCTTAAAGAAATGAACTCCACCTTCATATACCTTATATGTAATATCGAAAACCCAAACTCCCCATCTTATTTCAGACCCATATCCTTATGTTATACTACCCACAAGATCATCTCCAAACTTCTTGCTCAAAGACTCAAACATCTCCTACCAAAACTCATTTCTCTCTTTCAATCTGTTTTCATCCATTGTAGAAAAATATCTGAAAATATAGTCATTGGTCATGAGCTCATTCATCATATGAACACTATAAATGGTAAGAAAGAATCTAAGGGTATTACGGGGATTAAAATTGACATGGTTAAAGATTTTGACAGAGTCAACTGGGACTTTCATATGCATATTATGCCAAAATGGGCTTTAGCACCAAGTGGTGCAATCTCATCCATCAATGCATCTCTACTACCAACTTGCGTATTTTGGTTAATGACACCCCTGGAAAATTCTTCAAACTGATCGCTGTCGTAGGCGTCAAAAATAAATTACACTTTCTTACTACTCAAAATATAAATATAGCAAGGGCAAGAAAAGATCGTTCCCACAGAGAGGACTAGGTTGTCAATATATTTTCGGTTTCCTATAAATAACACGGGGGATTTTTCTGATTTTTAATAAAGCAAACAAATATAAAAGCAAAGAAAGAAATGAGCAAACAAATCAAATAGAAGAGATATTGGTTAAGGATTTCGTTTTCATTCACTAACATGCTTTCAAAACAATAAGTAGAATTGATATTTAATCTCAACTTTTATCAAAAGCCCTAGGATACCTTGATCGCAAAATATCCCGCTAATCTCCTTTTGTCATCAACAAACACATTAAAAGATGCAAGTATGAGTTCTATCTAAGAGAACAACCTAACGTGTAAAAGCACTAATCAAGTTTAATTCCCTAGATGCATTAAGTTTTATGAAATCAGGCCAATCAAATCAATTGAACGTGGAAAGCGCACTAATTCAATTTAACAAAGGTCACGATTCACATATGATCATAAGAATATATCACTACAAACTATAATCATATTTATGCTACTTGTATTCAAGGATTATCACTTTTACGTATAATTAACCCTAAACTAGCAATATATGTGATTAGAAATTCTACCAATTTGCAACTTGACAAAACAATCAATCAAATCATGTTATAATACGTCAATCATAAAACTATATTTTCAGAGAATCGTGAACGATAAATATGAGACAAAACTAATATATTGAATCAAAGAATCATGCTTTGTGAAATCCAACTATTCCATAACCAATAATAAAATTAAGTACTCAGGGAATAGGAGTTCATAACAAGAAGGAAGAGAAAACCTATCATGTTCCTAAACCCTAGAACCCAAAGTAGAAGATAAGATTAGAGAAGAGTCTTCTCTTTTATATGTTTCTCAATTTCCATAAAGGATACTCCTTCCAATATTAGGTCTTCTCAAAACCCATCTCCAAGTGGTCCACCAAGCCCATGTGTGAGTAAAAACCCATGTAAAATTATGTCCAAAAACCGTCACCGGAAAAATGGGTTTTTCACCGGAAGTTGGTCGGGATCCGTCACCGCCGGTTACCTGACTTCTGTCGCCGTCGAGGAATATTCCGTCAGTCCACTGTCAAAGCTAATAGGGTCAACTGACAGTCTTCTCCCAGTCAAGGTCTGAGTCACACTCAGTTAGCTGGTCTGAATCTGTCTCACCGTGTCTTACTCAACTGAGTGATATGGCTGAATCGGCCATCGTCCAGAAACGAGTTGACTTACTAGAGAAGTAATTCGGCCGAGTTTCGTCTATATTCATGGCATTTCTCAGGACGATTTCTTCACTTCCTGCACAATTCCTAGGCATACATCTAATCATTCTTTCATAACCCATTTACAGCAACAGCATCCATTCTTCACTGCAACAGTAACCCATTCTTTCTTCTCTGCAAAAGATCAATACCTTCAATTCATCTGCAGGAGTTCAATCCTTCTCAACATCTCGATATGAACCAATTACGGCAGAAACCCATACCAACCCATCCACCAAATACAACCTCAAACCCATGAAAATCGTCATCACCAACATATCACGGCAATGTTCTGCTTCAGCCTGAACTCATCACATTCCATCTCTATCGGCCAATCAGCACAAGGACCCTGTTTTCATATTCAAAACCCATTTTCCTAAACTCGGCAGAATAGCATCAACTCTTCCAAAACATAACCCTTGTTGCATCTTGGTTCACTGCAACAAATCTTCAATTCTCGATCTCTACAACCACCACTGGAGCAACATCTGCATCTTCAATTTTACCTTGAAAATCAACAGTTCCATCAAACCCTAAAATACAACCTCATACCAATCTGTATCTTCACAACAGCGTAATCAATTCAAACTCTACCGATTCAACCAAACTCGCAGCGACAACCCATCAATTCATCTTTGTTTTGCTCAAATTTCAGATGAACCCATCTGCCATTTCTCACTGTATTGTTGTTAGTAAGAACTCCGATTCAATTCTTTCTTCATCTCGATCTCTCGGAACCAATCATCAGTAACAGCTGCTCTTCTCGTTTTCAGGCGTAATGTAATAATTGAGAAAATGAAATAAAAACACGTCTATGAATTCTAGGGTTATAAGTTAGGACGGTTATTGACAACCGGTTGCTTCTGATAAGAGATAGCCAAATTGGAAGCCCCTTAGCCATTGCTGGTTGTATTTTAGTACTCCTCCCAAAAGAGTTGCCCCTTAACCTTGACTGGGCTCCAGATAGTATTTTCCCCTGAAATGACAATTCTGCCCTTTTTGCTCAAAATACACGGATTCTTCTTATTTCTCTCCAAATGGCTCCAAAGCACCTAATAAACTCAAAAGTAAACATAAGATACATAATTCACACGAAAACTCGCAAAGAAAGCATAAATACTAGATATAAAATTAGGTGGTTTAGACACCTATCACAAACCTTCCAGAAGCCTCAGACAACGGGATCCCTATCTCCCTATTTGTTCCTCTTCTACATGGAAGCCCTCTCCAAGAGCATTATTAATGCAAAGAATCAGAATCTTATTCATGGAACCAAAATCTTTGCCAATGCCCCTACTGTTAGTCATCTTTTATTTGTTGATTACTGTATGATCTTTTGTCATGCCAACATGGAGGAATGCAAAAAACTTAGTCAAAGTGTTCCATGTTTTCGGTCCCACCTATGGTCAGATAATCAACATTTCAAAATATGGCATTCTCCTCATATAAGTGTTGATTGCATCATCACTTATATGAATCTCCAGAAGATTCACATAAAGGATAAATACTTTGGCTCACCCTTCTTCATCAAAAAGAGCAAACTGCAAGCCTTTAAACCTTGCATTGAAAAGTGAAAGTTCAGATTAGCTGGTTGGAAATCTTACGTATGTTGCTGGGAAGGTAACCATTATACAAACTGTCACCTCTACGGCTAGCATCTACCAAATGAATTGTTTCAAGCTTTCAAAAGCTGCATGCAAGGAGATACACTCTATTCAAAGGGACTTCTTCTGGAACAAAGAGAAAGATAAACCAAAAAAATTATATTATATTGCCTGGGATGCTGTCAACAAACCTAAAGATCTTGGTGGTATAGTCTTCAAGAATATGGGTTCCAACGCTTGATGATTATAAAGTCCGATGAAGGCTTATAACTGAACCACACTCCATGTGGGCTTGCTCTATGAAGGATTCTCATTCTCCTAACTAGGAAGTGATAAGAATAAAAATAAATCCTAGTCCTACTGATTCTTGGATTTGGAAAGGCATTCTTGAAGGCATTTCCATCATCTAAAAATACTATATCTAAAAAGTTGGAAATGGAACTCAAACCCACATTTAGGAAGATAGATGGATTTATATGAAGGAGAATACCCTAACAAAACCAACTCATTTCCCATCTGATCTTATATCTGTCAATCAACTTCTCTATGATACTGGAGATGGGAAATTAAGTGTCTTGGCTCTCTCAGGATATCCAGAATGCCATTCATCTCATTACCCATAACAATGATATGGAAGATAAGATAATCTGGAGCTTACCCAACAAGGGTGATTTCACTGAAAAGTCTTTATATAACAATTAAGCAGATAACTGATAAGTATGCTAAATACTTCCAATACCCGTTGGGGGGAATATGGAAACTGGGTACCTCTCAAACTATCCATCTCTTCATATGAGAATGTGCTCATCGCATCATCCCAAACAATGCCAAAACTGCCAACATTCTTAACTACATTCATTATATATGCAAGTGTGCTCAGGACATTACTCATGTTCTGATGTCTTGTCCTGCTGCTTCAGCAGTCTGGATAAAGCTCTTCGGCACTCATCATCATATGTTTGGAAACTCCTTTTCTTTTCATGATTGGCTTGGTAAATGGTTCAAGCCAAATGCTATCTTGCTAGCTCGAATGCCACCTTTGCCACTATATGTTAGTTCATGTGGAAACATAGATGGGACTTTGTTTTTAGAAAAATAAGTCCAACTGTTGAAACTACTGCAAACAGTATAACTCAGCACCTATTATCTTTCAACAGAGTGGTACATAATCCATGTCACATCCTAAATAATTTTTTCAAAACAAAAAAATAAAATAAAAATCATGATACCAAAGATAACGGAATTATAAGAACCCATAAAGAAAAGTTTGGGGTCACTATTAGCATCAGTGTTATGGAAGTACTTTCGAATAATGTTGATAGTGATATCTATTTGTATACTAACTTTTCTTTGATTTCCATGTCCTCCTCAGACATATGGTGAGTTGTGAAATCGTGTAGAACCCGTAAAGAAGAAGACTTAAATTTCCATGTCCTCGGACATATCGCGTAGAAGACGTTATTTCGAGAAAACAAATGATGTTAGAGGTGCAGCGAGAGATTCTTCCAAACGAAGGGCTCGTGAGGCTAAAGCATCGAATAGAACAGCTGACAAAATGGATAAGCTCATAGAACTTCTTGAAAAAGCGTATGCACAAGTATGAAACAGAGGAAGAGTACCTTAAAAAGAAAATGGAAAACACTACAATCTTGGCACAAACCCAACAAAGAGAAACTGACTTGAAGATCCTCCGCCAAAATTTGAATGAAGTAGAGGAATGGGAGAAACCCCTCTACAAAAAATAGAAGAACGAAATTTTGGTATGTAATGGCTTAGAACCTATCCCCTAAATTAAAGTGATTTATTAGTAATAAATTAAGTTATTATTTTGAATTTTAATTTCAATGTGCTTTCTTAATTTTTAGAAGTAGAATTTTAATTTCAATGTACTTTTTTATTTTCTTAAAAAAGAACATCGTAACCTTATTTTGCAATGTAATTAAAGAACTGGTAAATTTTCAAAATTTGAAACAAAAAACCGTTGGAACAAATTGTCAAACATTTCGAAATTCAAAATTTGAAAACATATCCTTTAGTGGTGTAACGGAAGTGTGAGAAAACATGGTTAAATAATCATTTAATTGTTGATGGTGTAAACTAGGTGTAAGAAAAAAAAAGATCAAACCCTGGTGGCGCATTTCCATTCAGTGCAGAAGTGTTGTGTGTTTTCATTCCGCGTTGTCTGGCTGCGTTGTACCATTCAGCGCAGATATTGTGGAATATTCCAATCTGAAACGTTTTTTTGGCTAATCTGCAGCCAAATCTTAGCCCATATACTTAGTCTGACGACCCAAAATTCAACCTTGAGGTGCAGCAAGGGAGTGGCAGCATGCTGAACTTGCAATTGATGTGGTGGCCACCCATAACCATAAGCTCTAATTCTCGGACTCATCATCTGTCTTGTTAATCCCGAGAACCTAGCACAATTCAGTTCCAGTCCCTTGAGACTCAGCTGCACATACTACGTCACATACTTTCATCATCTCATCAATATATTCAAGTCCTGGATACGAAGTCTTTGCATATATTAGCTTTTCCCTAGCACCAACATAATCATTGTGATGCCGCAACAATACCCATATTAATCATCTGGGGATGTAGCTCAAATAGTAGAGTGCGAGAGGTACAGGGTTCGATACCCTGCATCTCCATCCATTTTTTGCCGGTGTCACTGTAATACAGTGGTAAAGTCATTTTTTTTGCAGCACCAAATTCTTTACCACACACATGAATTGTACTTGGATAGATTAGCAATTCATGTCAATCCTGATGGTGAAAACTTTCTTTCATTCAGGTTTTCTTCTCAAGAAGTTGGAACATACAATCAATTTTTAGACAAGAAGGAAAATGCGCCGGAAGCGCTACAAATCGGCAACAGCCAGAACAAAAGAATCAGTTCACCAACATTTTGGTTTTAATTCTAATGACAACCCCAAAAACCCATAGCAGTCGCTTGTCCTTGCAGCAACGATTATCAGAACGTACGCTTCCTTATTGTTATGGATATGAATTCAAGTTGGAAGACTATCTTCTCCGTCTCCGTCGGTATGTAAACCATTAGCCCTAATTATATGAACCTACAGTGGAATTTCAAATGAATCGGAATGAAACCACCATTACAGCATATGAAGATTTTGAAAAATAAGCGGTATGAGCTTTCAAGTTGTCACCTTAAATTTTGTAGGCTCGATTAACTGAAACACGGAAGCGTCCCCATCGATCAATCCATGAAGAATTGCAAACCCTCTCCATCCAGCACTTAATCCGTTCTTCTTTACAAGATAAGTAGTTTCGAATTCTTCCCCGGATTCATCAACAAGAGTAATTGTTTCGTTGCCTTCTGGTAAGTTTTCCCTGCAAAAAGTAGCAGGAAGACCCTGCATTCAACAGTTGCAAATGGTAAGATACCAAATCTGGCCAAACTTAAAACAAGAATTTTATGCGATCCGATGATGCTCACCAGCCAAAACCCATCATTAACATGAGAATGCAACATGCTTTTAGCAAAGCAAGGAAAGCCATCATCTCTGATAAGATCCGATTCTAACTTTTCTGATTTCCTTGTTGCATATGCTCTCTCAGTTTCACTCGCTACAGGATAATCGCCTAGTCGATCCCTACGTCTACAGATCCCTGCGCTGCGACATTTGCGCCTTTCAATCTGGAAATCATCATCAACCTGCAAGCACGTAAGAGTGTTTTGATTAGACACATATATATATATATATAAGCTTGAACATGAGCACTGCAAGAAAATGACATGCTATACTTCTCTGTAAGTGGGAGCTGGTTTATCTGACAGACGGCTAGATCTTCTTTGGACTGCCGGAACCAACTCCAACTTCTTCTGAACCATAACCCTTGGTTTTCGAATGGAAATGCTCTTCTTGAGATTGATGGCTAAATGGTCGAGTTTCAGATCTTTCATTCTCTTCATATTCTCTTGGATCCTCTGTAATCTGAGATCCTCATAGGATGATGACTTCTTCATCACCATTGTCGATTCTTGACTGATGAGGGAAACCAAACCAACGGTCTCTCAATATATAACCAATCTTTTTGTCGACCGTTGAGAGAAGAAAGGAATTTGTTTCTCATATATGGGAATTGAATCTCCTAAAATCTCTCAACCCTAATTCAAATTCGGCAACTAATTCAAAATTCAAATTGCTTAGCCTTTTTATACTTGAAAATAGAAAATTCTAGGAAGGCAAGAAAATGATTTTATGTGCTGGAATTAGAGTGGAATCGGCAATTGAAAGCAGTCAGGCTCTTTCTTTACAAAAATATGATCCAATTACATGCAGTCTTGTTGGCATTAGTTGTCTATTCTCAGATTTCCATAAAAATGAAAAATTTTAAACAAAAAAAAAAATGGCAATCTAATGAGCAGTCGGTCTAGTCGAATTGGTTGGGTCTGCTCCGAGGAAAAAAAAAAAAAGAACTGACAAGCAAGAGTTTGGAAAGACGGTAAAGATCTGTGAATGTCGACTGCAGGCACCAGATATGACAATGACAGGGCAAAACAATAACTCATTTAGCAATATCATCTTGACAATCTGCTGGGCACAAGCGGAGCACCAAAACTACTCTCTCTGCTGGCAGACAACTCAAAAATCCGATGACCCAACTCCTTGATGTAGAAAGCAACATAGAATCATAGACAAAAAAGATAATATGAGCAAGAGTTGGATGGAAAAGAAAAAGATGGTAGGGTCCTGCAAAAAAGAATGTCGCCCGCAGGCACCAGGGCTAACCCATTTCGAATTGACAAAAAAAATCTGCAGCAAATTGTTGTCTTCAATAATAAAGCATTATTCCAGAGAAAAAAGGCTATCAGCATCCTTTGCAATTCTCACAACAACCCTAGGCGATAGAATAAGCATGGATTCCAGAGAGGGAGAGACAGGTCCCCTCTACAAGTTTTGAGTCTACGTCCCTTCCCCACTAATACTAATTGGCAAATTGAAATATTAGCTGGAAAGATTGAAAACAAAGTAGACGATGCAACACAACACAAAAAGGCTTAATTAAATGATAATGACTACTAATATAATACCAAGACACTGACATAAAACACTAGGATAGGTATGACAAAGATGGGCAGAACAAAACAAAAAGTAGAAATTCTTATGAAAACGGAAGCTCCCAAATGCAGATAGCAATATCATCCTGAACTACCAGCCTATAAACTCATTTAGAAACAGCTTCTGCTTGGCACAAGCGGAGCACCAAAGGCACTCTCTCTGCAGACAGCCAATTCAAATAATTAATTCGCTTTTCAGTAGCAAGTTTCAAAAATTCAATGACCCAGCTCCTTGATGTCGAAAGCAACATAGCAAAAAAAAAATCCCACTACGCACTAGTGGTAGGTAATGGTGTATATGAGGTAATGAGGAGACACCTTAATGTGTCCAGTCTGTTACCAATACTACACAAATACTTGATGAGGACAGGGGAGAGAACACATTGATCTTGTTTATTGACAAGGATAACTTTTCAGTTACTAATCGTGTATTACTGGAAACTAGAGGCTACCTGAAATTGTGTTTTTACCGAGTCATGCCAATTGGCTTCCATAAACTAAATTTGTGGATCAAACATGAAAGTAATAATAAAGAAAGATTCAATCAACTACAACCAATTCTATCAAAATTGTAAATTTCATAGCAAATTTCACGCATCCATCGTTCATGAACATTAAGAGGAATGACACTAGCCTCGAAAGATACAGCTTTGAACTTCCTAAAACTTAAAAAGTAAAAATTTGAGAAAATGCCTACTTCTGGTACCACATCAGAATATACAAAAATCAACATGAAGTGCCAAAAACAAAGCCACTTGAGAGGCATAAAAGTGAAGTGTAAAAATCTACTTATTCAACTAAACCTACCAACTAACCCCACCACATCTGAAATTTCCAAAAGAACTAGAAGAATTTTACCTCCAAGACGCACTGGGGCGCTATCAATTCTAACCACCAATTATCTTCCATCAAAGATTGAACCCATCCATTGCCTGCCATCCACAATTTCATCACTGCTCCTCACCTGCATCAGCTGAACCATTATTGCTCACAAGCGTCCTCTCTTCCTTAACAGACTCCGCCACAGGACAACCCTCTTCTTCCTTCTTCACACCCTCATTACCCAAATTCTGCTTCCCTTGAATGATATCCCAAAAGAAATCCGTCAACACAGGTTCATAACACGGCATCTTCGCATACCCGGGGAAGTAATTAATATCAATAACAAGATAATGATCACCAATCTTCGAATCCCTAATAACATCAAAATTGAACAGATGTAACCTCATAGCTTGCCTCAACCCTCTAGCAATATCCGTAATCAAACTATCCGGCGGCATTACAACATCTTCTATATGCATTATCTCATAATAATTCTTTCCATCCGATCGATTCTGAGTTGTCATATTTGATATCTGTGAAAACGACATCGTCCCCTCTTCGGAAATCCCCACTAATTGCTCCTCAGATATGTCCGGCAACGATTTCCTCTTCACACATTTCACATAATCACCAACAACATACACTTTAAAAATAACACCACCATGATTCACAAACTCTTGCAAAACAATTGGCGGCTTCAGCTTATTCAAACCATCCCTATTATAAACCAAGGCCATCTTATGGGATTTGGCACTACCATCAGCCACCAATGGCTTGGCAATCACAGGAAACTTCAACCCATGGTCCTCCATCCCAAACGGGTTCATCAACGAATCGACATCGTTTATCACCATCTGTTTAGGAATACCAAATGTAGATCCCTTGGTGCCACCATTCTCTTCTTTCTTATCACAAATTTTCAAATCAGAAACAACTTGTAACATAGAAATACGATTATGAACAATTTCGATATCATTCGGAGAATCAATAATCAAAACATTAGGGTTCTTAATAACATAGTCATCTAATTGTTTAACCCAATTCTCACCAGACAATTTGTGTAAAATACAATCAAATGGACCTTGATCTATTAACAATTTATCACTATCAATTTTGATAAGATCAATACCTCGTTCTCTGGATTGATTCACCAATGAATCTTGAATGAAAGATTTTTGCTTCTTTGCTGCTAATGCGTAGCCTATTGAATAACGTTTTGTCATCTTTTTTTCATGCCCCAGATATCAAAATCGAAAATTTAACAGAACCCGGATATTCAAATCTGGATTGAAGACGAAATTGAAAGGAAATTTGGAAGAAAATCGAAAGAAATTGAAAGGGTTATGAGAGAATTAGGGTTTTGAATGAGAACCTTACAGATGTGGAGATGATGATAAAACGGAGAGAGGGATGGAGAGATAATGAGAGTTACGGAATTTGGATTTTGGAGTTCCGTTTTACTGTATATTTATAGAGAGAAGAAAGGTGTTTTATTTCTTGTCAAAGACTTAGGGTTTGGTTTGGAGGAACTTTCCATATTTCTTAATTCATGATTAATTACTTAAGCTGGCTTTTAATTTAACACTAATGAATGTCCCAAAATTGCCATTTTTTTAATGGCCCCTAGAATCAATTTTGTGCAGTCTTCTCAAGAGTTTATTTTATTTTTTTACCAATTATCGGTTGGTTTTAATATAATATTACGTGTGTTCATGATCTCATTTCTTATCAGATGGCCGTAAAAGTTAAATCATAACGTGTCCATATAATCGTACTTTTTGTGGCTTTTTCTGTATCAATGACATTCTTGCAGCTGAGGAAAATAATGACTCTTCGATTGGATAATACAAATTAAAACATAAATTCAGCATCTGAAGAGACTTATTTTGGGTTAGCTTTTAGTTTCTTCCCTTAACTAGATTTCTACGTACTCAATGCTCGATACAAATATTGTTTGTTTAGCGAAATTGGTTATAACGAAGAAGTTAGGACTCGAGAGTTCCAATCTTGCTTTTATGGGAATCTAAGGGAAGATAGGTAAATTCCCTCAACCCAAACAAAACAAAATCGAATCCTGGCTAGTCTTTGGGAAGAAATGAAATTTTTTCTTCTCTATATAAATACACGATAATGAAACTCATATGTCCCTGAATAGCAATGTTTACATGAATCCTCTAGTTGAAAACATCTACCAGCTGGAAAATAATAATTAGATTTGCGTTCGATGAGCCAAAAGTTTCTTAACTAACTTTTTCTTAAATATAAAAAAATTATGTTGTCTTAAATCATAACGTGTTCATATAATCGTACTTTTCGTAGCTTTTTATGTATCAACGACACTCTTGTAGCTGAGGATAATAATGACTCTTCGATTGGATAATACAAATTAAAACAGAAATTTAGCATCTGAAGAGACTTATTTCGGGTTGGCTTTTAGTTTCTTCCCTTAACTAGATTTCGATGTACTCAATGCTCGATACAAATATTGTTTGTTTAGCTAAATTGGTTATAACGAAGAAGTTAGGACTCGAGAGTTCAAATCTTGCTTTTATGGGAATCTAAGGGAAGATATGGTAAGTTCCCACGACCCAAACAAAACAAAACCGAACCTTGGCTAGTCTTTGGGAAGAAATGAAATTCTTTCTTCTCTTTATAAATACACAGTAATGAAACTCATATGTCCCTGAATAGTGATGTTTCCACGAATCCTCTTGTTGAAAACAGTTACCAGCTGGAAAATAATAATTAGATTTGCGTTCGATGAGCAAAAAAATTTCTTAACAAACTTTTTTTAAAATATAAAAAAAAATTGTTGTCTTAATTTCTGAAGAACTGTACAAAATTTTCATCGTTCCGATCTTTTATTAAAAAAAAATTGTTATTCTCTGAACATTACAACCTGATAAAAAAATATTTTACTGTTATGTTAATTTAATATAAAACTAAATTTCGTGATTCTCTAAGATATTATACCTGACAAAAATGATGAAATAAATTTGTCGTATAGTATTTGTGTCAGAACCATCAATCGGCAGTTGACTTGATTTCAGTAATTATAAAAGCTCCAAAAATAGTCGAGTTGTGTGTCAGACTGATCCAGATAATCTGTGGAACTGAAAAAATGAATATATAAATTTCTGAAACTCTTCGTAGATTTAGATTTACGCCTCCGTAAAAACATTGTATAATGAATCCATGCGACATATAATCATACCATTATCACAAACACAATCCTGAGCTGGTTTTTATTTTGCATTTTCAAATTTATATGCAACCAATAGATTTTTCCTTTGCATTTTCAAATATGATGTCTCATACTTTGAATTGATACTTGATTATCAACTTACCTTAATTACTGTAAAGAAAAAGAAAGTTTGATATTTGTGGGGTGTTCGAATGTCAAAAGCAGAAGTTAATCCCAGAAGATAAAAACAAAGAATTGACTTTTTTTCGCTTCTAGAAGTCATGTTGGAACTGCATACTCAAACTAGCTTCTGACCTTTTTTTGCTTCCAGAAATCGTAATACAACTTTGTAAGTGAATACCAGAAGCAGAAATCAATCCCAGAAGTTGGAAGCATAAACAATTTGCAACATAAAAATCTATGAGCCTGTTTGGATACCACTCCAGAAGTTGTCTTTTGACTTCTGGAAGCATCATAAATTAGTCTCTTCAGAACAACTCCTACAACTGAAAAAGTTAATTATTATGAAGCAAAACTATTTTTCTTTTAAAAGAACCCACGATACTTTCACATATTGAAGGATATTTCATCCGTTTCGAAAAGATAGGCTTGTTTCATTTACAAATTACACATGAAACAAGCATATCATTTTGGAACACAGGGATACGTATTGTTACAGTCAGTGCCGATTATTATAATCAGTATTGAAAAACAATGCCGATTTCAACAAAAAATATCCCTCAATTCCTGAAAGTATCCCCAATTTCTCCGCCTTTTAAAGTAATTCTGAAATTCTATTCCAAAATCGGTATCGAAAAACAACGCCAACTACAACAAAAAATATCTCTCAATTTGTGAAAGTATCCCCAATTTTCCAGCCTTTTAAAGTCATTTTGAATTTTTATTCCAGAACTAACTTCTTATATTTTGCTTTCAGAGGTAAAAAAAAACAACTTCTCAATCAGCCAAAGTCCGCATCCAGAAACCCTATCCGTTATAAAGAACAATAATACAAATACAACTTTCCGAGTAACTCACCAAATGTAACACATGAAGAAGACAGTGCGGAAAACATGTGGGTCTCCACGTGGCATATATCCTTCAGTCGAGATTCCATATTAACGCGTGATTGATGGGACCCACTAGCTCTAGCAGCAGGGGTCAAGCTGAAAATAAACGGTTTCGATTTTTTTGGAATCTCTTCAGTGGGTCCCACCTATGAAGATTCCCTCTAGTTAAATAGCGTTGGATTTGTTTATTGTAACGTAATCATCGCCAAAAGTTTCTGTGCTCCCACGCGGTTTTTCCAACGACCTTTTTTCACCACACGGCCCACACCCCCTGAAGTGGTCATCGGAGTTGAAACCATGGTTCCCCTTATCGGATATGGATGTGCGATACGACCCGCAATCCATCGGATCTTCCTTCGTCATTTTTAAAAGAACATGCTGATTTCATGTGTAAGTAGTTGTTGGGCCCATGGGTCTAGATATCCGAGTCTTCCTTGGTAATCTCTCATCTTGTATGTATATCTTTAATTTCGCATTTGGTAGGATCCCTTGGCACTATCTCCCATTTTGTGAGACATTTTTCTGGATAAAATATAATTTTAACAGTTGAAAATTCCGTATGCAATTTGCTAGGAAGCTTGGTTGGAACGGAATAGATGGGTGCATGGAGGTAGAGCAATATCTAAAGATGAACTTATTTATGAGGTGAAGATGGATATTTACTTACGGAGCTCGTCTACAAATATCTTTCAAGGGTACTCTATCAATCAGATTCTACATAACTGGGAACATGTAATGACTGTGTAATTTCTAGATTTTTGTTTCGTTGTTTTTTCTCCCTTTGTATATCTGTAAATACCTTTTTTTCTTTTCAATATATCCTTCTTTCTTGAAAAAAAAAAAAACAAATTTTCGATGGTTGATTTTCAAAGTGGTAGTTCTGTAATTTGTTCATTTTTTGTGGGTATGTTGTAGACCTTTATAATACAAACATATCCCCAAAATATTAGTGTCAACTACACTATTGTTTGATTTTTTTTAACGAAAAATAGTGTTTAAAGTGTGAAATAATGTGAATATAGAAGTGTGAGGGGATCCTCCTCAATCTTAGATGCACCCGCAAATTTCCAAAAAAAAGAAGGAAAAAAAAAAATCTGAGACTCACATATTTGGGGGTCCTTGGTGATTTAGACACTCCAGCATCCCAAGTTGCTTCAAAGGTATGCCGATGAAATTCACTCGCAAACATCAATCCCTTCGTCAATGTAATGTTGAAGTTCTTAATCCAAAGAAGCACATCATAGGTACTAATGAATACCAAAAGTCAAACATATGGAGCTTTGTCAAAAGTTGAATTTTGTCCATAATTAATTCTTCAGTCGTTCTACACATACAGGGGGAAAACTCCCCCAAAACAGAGCCCTCACAGTTTTGGGGGCCCGGGAGGAGTTAACAGGGAGGCCGGGTTAAAAATAGGTGGGACCCACCATTTTTATCACTCACCCCGGTTTTGCTTCTGTTTTTGGCCCCGGTTCATTTATATTTTTTTGTTAATTCTTTAGAACATGAAATAGAATGCGTACAATCTTCAAAATACTCCTAAACTGCACCAACCATCTTAGTATGCTTACATTCAAACCAATCAGTCCAAATCAATTTATGGATAACATCCATACCGAACTTATCCAAATCAATTTCGGGATAACTACCCTTTTGACTATTTATTCACACCCAAATCATCAGATAGAGATAAAGTTGACGTCCCAATAGTAGTACATCATTCATGGTTTTTCAAGACTGAAGCAAGACATCTGGTTTAGGAAATTCATGACATCTAGTTTAGGAAATTCATCTTTGAACCCCGGTTCTGTACGAAACCTCTCATTACCTGTTAATGAACTTCAAAAAATATCAGTGAATCAAAAAAATACGATGAGAAAGAAACAAATCGGAAGAGAGCAGGGAGAAAATTAAAGCCATCAAAGACCAAGCCTCGTTGTTTTTTTTAGGTCTGGTGGGATGATATATTGGTGAAATAAACTCGGTGGTGTGTTTGAATGATATATTGGTGGGCTGAAATATACTTTATTGGGGCCAGAAGCTCTAATTCTGAGCCTTGTTTGACAAAATACCCAAAAAAACCTAAGTTTTTAACCACGATGATAACCATATCATCAACATACAAGAAGAATAACCATACCTTCTTAGGAAATTCACACTTTGATTGAATCCATACTTGAAGAAATCATATTATTAATAATTTCTTTATGAAACCGAAGGAGTAGCCCATAGACTAGAATCAATTGTAAAAAATGAGAATGGTTAAAAAAACCCTCAGAGAATGGTTAACCGAATACCATCGGTTCGTCGACTTTCGTTTAACCTTTGTTCAATGCTTTAAATTTGCTAACAAAACTATAAACGGTTAGTTAATCGGTTCCACTACTTTTGTTCTGGAACCAAGAATAACCGATAACCGATTATTATTAGGATTAATCCTAACCGTCTAAAAATGAATAAGATCGGTTCAATCGAATGTAATCCTAGAGTATAAAAAACCGAACTCGTTCGGTTTTGTTGAGAACATTTAATCTTTAACTATCCCAACAAGCTATCCTCAGAACCAAAGGACTATAATTGATATAAGATTCATCTTGATCTTTTGTTAGTTAATCGGTTCCACTACTAACGATTTTAGAACCGATAACATTAGAATTGATTATTATTAGGATTAATCCTAACCGTCTAAAAATTGCAAGGGCTTGTTTGAGCATAATCCTATTTGAGTAGAAAAGATTCATGAACTTGTATGCGGCCATTTCATTTCTTCTTCTCTTCCTCTCCGACTCCTCCACCTCCATCAAGATTCAAGACTTAAGAGCACCACCACCTCTATAATCTAGTAAGTTATTTTCTCTTTGATTGATTTTTTTTATCAATTTCTAGGTTTTTTTTTTAACCTTAGATTAATTTATGGTTTGAACAATAACCGAACCGAACAATAACCGAACCGAATACCATTGGGTTCGGTTTCGGTTTTAAATTTGCTAACCAAACTATAAACGGTTAGTTGATCGGTTCCACTACTAACCGAACCGTGTGCAGGCCTAAGAATGGTAGCTTGGATTAATCGCCTTGTCATATATTGGGTTTTTTTTCTTGGTAAAAAAACTAAGTGACAACCTTCAACAAAGACGGATTTAGGGGTGAGTTTTATTTTCCAACCCCTGACTAATAGCCTTGGTCAGGCGCATTATTTACTTATAAGAAAATGCTTATGGACTGTGAGGATTACCTGGGTCAAAGTATTAGTATTTACTTATAAGAAAATGCTTATGGACTGTGACGATTACTTGGGATAAAATTCAGGTTAATCCTCTTATAGGTCCACACCTTCCCACCAATATAGAGCGAAAGGGTCGATTTTGACAGGACCAAAAAGTTGTGTTGTTACGGATTATCCAAAACAAGTACATTTCTTCAACGACATTACTTTTGTGGGTGGTCAGAAATGGTTTTCTCCTTGCCATCCGACTGGGATTAAAAAAATGGAATGCAATTGAACGTGTCCGATTGTGCAGTTAAAGAAATCTGCTTTCCTTGTTATTTCAAAAGGTTTTCCACATGACATTAGGAGACATCTTTTTGACATGATTACAAAGGAGAAAATTTTACTCCTTCCGTCCTTAAATCGATGATCTAGTTCTAGTTTGCATAATTTTTAAGGAAATGAGGATATGAGATTATCTTATAAGTATTACTTTTACAATTATGTCGTTATGGATATTAACTAGTAAAACTTAGAAATGGCTTGTCTCTCATAGCATATCACGGATATTCGTAAAATTTATACCATTGAACGACATTTTATGACACATGCATAATGACTATGAATATAATTATCAAATTATATATATTTTTTATACTAATAATAATCAATTAAAATGATAGTTTTGTTTAGTGATATAGGTCATCTATTGGTGGGGAAAAAAATTAAAAATGAATATGTCATCTATTTAGGGCGAAGTAAGTTGATCACATGGCACATCTAAAAATCAACTTAATGGTGTTTTGATTTGACCCAGAAACAATTAGGTAAGAGTTACCTTTACTTGTCAACTTAGGTTTCGTTTTGAATGGAGCCATAACTACTCTCAGTGACTGCAGCACACCTTCAATTTCACCGAACGAATTAGGATTCCTATTATTTTTGTAAGCCTTAGAGCTAGCACTATGGGAGGGGATTTCCCTTCCCTATCCCTCTATTTCCCTCAAAATCCTAAAAATGCAATCACTATGGTCTCCCATATCCCTATACGAGTAAGGATACACACCACCATCCCTACATGGGTGAACATATCTGTTCAGCCTTGTAGGGAAGGGAAGTCACACGGGTACTCAGTACCCGTATGCTTTTTCAATTTACTTTTGTAAGCCTTATGGAAAGACCACATATTATCAAATTTGGGTTGTTTCAAACAAAACCCAAATCTCACTGTTTATAAGAATCATATTATTGGGGCTGAGTTTTTGGGGGTTTTAAATGATAATTAAAACCAAAACGTGGATATAGGGACTTAATGTACGTAAAATTTCAAAAACACCCTTCATATATTTAACTTATTCCTCTTTGCCCTTTTATTAACTAATTTAATGTTATTAAAATCAAAGAAAAAAAAACTGAAAGTCAAAAAACCAAAACCGTCGTCCCCCGCTCTTCTCCTCTCCTCCTCTTATTCTCTTCTTCTTTTCTATAGAACTATTAATCGTCGATGAAATTTATTGTATAAAACCATGGTGAAGATAAAGGAAAAGCTATGGAAATCGTCGTCGCACCTCCTCCTGAACCATAGAAATCAACTTCATCAAGTGGATATGAAACTAAAGATCAACAACAAGTGATTGATGGAGATGAACCAGCCGCCGAGACTACTGAGATGACTGCAACAAGGTATGAATTAAAAAACCTACTCTTTATTTAAGCATTTGATTGATTATTTAGTTGGTTTCAAAAAAATTAGGTATGGAAAAAACGGTTTCTAAAACTTCTTACGACTGGGAGTTCTTGTTTTCCATCCATAACGTAGTTGTCACGGATGGGAACTAAAAACTCCTTAACGAAACATACTGCTTACAGCTAAGAATAACCTAGTTGTATATTCTACTGTGTTTGAAATTAAGTTTTTCTCCACTGTTTACGACTTGGTTGTTCCTATATGTATGTAATGACCCGTCCCTCCACCGATATTGTCCCCACTTAGCCACTGCGGTTATCCGGCAGTGTGGGGTTTTTCAACGGGCATCGCTGCGGTAATCCAGCAAAAACTTCCCGGATGGTCACCCATCCTTGGATTACTCCCGCCCGAGCACGCTTAACTGCAGAGTTTTCTGCCAACTCTGGAGCCAATTGTGCTGAAAAGGCCTCGGTATAATGTAAACATTCCTTGTCTCCTATGAGGGCAATATCTGGCATAATCCCCCAGCATACTCCCCCACCCGAGCACAAACGAACGACCCCTAGTTGTATCCCAACTAACACCGATATTGTTCCCACTTACCCACTGCGGTTATCCAAATAGTGTGGGATTTTAAACAAAGACTATCTGCGGACATCCAAAGCTTCCCGAGAGGTCACCCATCCTGTGACTACTCCCGGCCGAGCACGCTTAACTGAGAAGTTTTTTCCCCACAACTCAATCAAGTGTACTTATCGGGCCTCGGTGATAGGAAAGGACAAACCATTACTTATATTCCATTCGGCTAACCACTGCCGAATATTGGGGTATTACAATACCACCACCTTAAATTGGAGCCGTCCTCGGCTCCGGAATATATACAAGCCCAGAACTCCGACGTTCCCTGCCCCTCATGAGAAGCACCTGGAACAACCCCGTCCAGCGTTCCTTCCCACCCTCGGCAGGTGAACCATCGTCGGCTCTGATACCATTTGTAATGACCCGTCCCTCCACCGATATTGTCCCCACTTAGCCACTGCGGTTATCCGGCAGTGTGGGGTTTTCAACGGGCATCGCTGCGGTAATCCAGCAGCAGCTTCCCGAGAGGTCACCCATCCTGTGACTACTCCCGGCCGAGCACGCTTAACTGAGAAGTTTTTTCCCCACAACTCAATCAAGTGTACTTATCAGGCCTCGGTGATAGGAAAGGACAAACCATTACTTATATTCCATTCGGCTAACCACTGCCGAATATTGGGGTATTACAATGTAAGTGGAAAAACCAATACATAATTAACATTTCCTAGTCGTTTGGTTTGTTGGTATCAGAGACGACGATGGGTCACCTGCCGAGGGTTGGAAGGTACGGTGGACATGCTTGGTCCAGGTGTTTCTAGTGAGGGAAGATCTGGGCTTGAATATATTCTGGAGCCGAGGACATCTCTAAAGGTTGTGGTATTGTAATACCCCGATATTCGGCAGTGGTTGGCCGAATGTAATATAAATAATGAGTTTTGTTTCCTAACACCGAGGCGTTTTCAGCACAATTGGCTCTAAAGTTGGCAGAAAACTCTGCAGTTAAGCGTGCTCTGGCGAGAGTAATCCATGGATGGGTGAACTTTCATGAACGAAAATTTTCTGCTAGATTACCACAACGATGCCCATTGAAAACCCCACACTGCCGGATAACCAAAATGGCTAAGTTTGGACAATATCGGTGGAATAAAAGAACACTAGAAGTAACACCTTCTAATGTCTTGACTCCACAACCTCGTCACACTAAACCATTGGGTGCAAACGCAAGGAATGCAAGTGGAGTTGTGACTGGTAGATGCAGGGAAGGTAAAGAAAATGAAGGTGTAGATGGAACTACTAGAGAAAGTGAAGGTGGATTTGTCACTAGTGGAGGGAGTGAAGGCAGAGTTGAAATTTCTGGAGGAAGTGAAGGTGGAGTTGGAACTGCTGGAGGAAGTGAAGGTGGAGTTTCAACTGCTTGAAGAAATGAAGAAGCAAAAAAAAAAAAAAAATTGGTCGAAACAAGTGGTGCGCTGCTATTGATAAAGGTAAATCCATATATAGTGGAAGAGGACTAGAAGGAGAAGAAGAAATATGCACCAAAAGATACGGCAACACAAATCATTGTTGTTATGGTACTTTTACCTTCCAAGAAGAATGGGAGACCTTGGGGTGTACTAAGAGATCGATCCGTCTTGTTAATTTGGTTATCAATCTTCATGGGCTGCTAGGGTTTATGCCGCAATAAATCAAATTTCATATATGTTATTTTTTATTTTATTATGGATTGTTAATTTAACAACCCAATTTTCTAATTATTGTTTGTAGTTTCCCGATAAAGCGGTTCCTAAACTAAAGCACCAACAAGGAAAGTTTTGGTCGTTAAATAGAGAGCATCCAGATGAGCAGAAGAGGGGATGAAACTTCTCATGGAACTTACGATGCATATTCGTGTTACATGGAATGGTATTAAGAATGGTCTCATCCTTTTGTGGAAAAATTTGGATCCAAAAGTGAAAAAATACTCAAAAATGGAGAGATTTCGGCATCAAATATTTCAAGGAATGATGAAAGAGATTGGAAGGAGATGGTGGTACGTATATTACTAATATTATGTTTTTATATGTTGTTTTTTAATTATCTACGAACAATTACAGTTCGTGTGTTTGATAAGAAAAAATAGATTACTTGGGTGGCCGAGGACCTGGCCCGTAACATTACTGCGGGCTACAAGTAAGTCCTTGAACAAAGATTACTTCGAAATCGAGTTAAAGGCATTATAAATCCTGACAAAGGAGGTCCATATGACTATGACGAAGACCGACCAAGGAGAAGATTTTTGATTTTTTGATTTTTTTTTATAGTGAAACAGGTAACACTAATAACCGCAAAGGAGTTGAATTGTATCTTCAATTTCCAGACATATATACACAAAAAAAGTGGAAGAATATATGGTTTTGCTTCGTATGTACAAGCAAATTCGACTTAGAGGTGAGACTGATGAAGAAGTCGTAGCTCAAGATAAGAAGGAATGAAGAAAATGGAAAGGTCGTAATTTCAACTTCGAAGCTCAATTCTCCATCATCAAAGACTTCTTGGTACATCGATAGGGATGTTATTAAAACCAACTTTGTAATTGGGGTCTATTAAGTATGTAATGGGTATTATTGTGGTCTAATTAATGAAAAGTATTACTACTTTTCAATCGTAGTATGTATTCATGTCGAAACTCAAAATTTCTCAACTTACATATTCATTTACAGAAGGGAAAATTGCCTTCTAAATATTTTAATCCAGACGTAATACAGACTCAGGTGATTCTGGGCAATGTAACGGCCAGAAGTTCTTCACTTCCCATCCGTTTTTCATATGCACGGCTGGGAGTTCCTCATTTTCCAACCATTTTCGACTTTTTACAGCTGGTTTGACTCATTATCCAGCTGTAACAGGTATAAAAAACTGATATTTTGCTCTGATTTTTTACGGATTTGAATCGATAAAATTGTTATTGGGAGTTGATTATAAGGTTTTCCCGAGTATTGTGACGAATGGTTTCATCATTTTTCTTGAAATTTTTTCAAAATTTTTTTCACCCAAATCAACCTTTTTCCTTCTTCAAAATCCAAGAAAATCAAGTTTTGATTTGCAAAAAATTAATCATTTGATTAGTCTAATCCATTAATTAATATTAATTAGTTAGGTTAATTATTTTAATTAGCACTAATCAAATTGAGGGTAAATTAGGTATTACAAAAAAAACCCAGCCATTTAAAGTCCCAAGTCCCAACGATAAGATTCTTTTATAATTTCGCTATCGAATGGATGACACATATTGAATAAAGTTTGTTGGCTTTTTGAGTTATGGAAATAAGCACCAATTATCTGGACAATCCATGAAATGTAACATACACCCACTTGTGTTAAAGAGCACTTTGATCCTAAACATCTTATCCAGAACAGGAATAAGAATCGTGAAAGTTGAAACCAATAAAAAATGGCAAAGCCTCCTATAAACAACCCTTAGCATAAATCCTTTTCTTTTCGATTACGGCATGTTTTCTTATTTGGGATTCTTTTAAGGTTTACACAAGCCCCTGGTTTTTTTTATGGTTGAACAACCACACACTCTTTATAGATAATAGATGAGACATATATTTGGCCATACCAAAAATTTATCGGGCATATTCAAGGTTCGGCTCACAACTTTTTTTTTACTTAGGTTTGCTAGGTTCTTGTGAGCCGAAACTAGACAAAATGTATGCCCGATAATTTTATAATATGCCCAAAAACATCCCTCTTATAGATTAGGAAGGAAGCCAACTATCTTATCCTAGTGCCCTGTCTGCTTTAGATATAAAGTTGTTGTTGTATTCCGATTCTATAGGCTTTCTACTCCTCCTTTTTGGTGCTAGTTGATGGATTTTAGTTTTTAATTTTTCTTTATCCTTTTACTAGTTGCAGTTTTGATTCTAGTTGTCTTGTGACTCTTGTCTACCATCACCCTTTGATGAATACATTCAACCCAATTCAATTTGAGACCATTCTCCATGAGGCCCATAAGCCCATAGGATATTTTGGAATAAAATGAATGAGCACCACTCCTTGCTGTTCTAAGAACAAACTTACATAGCTAGTATTGGCACTTTCACATACTAGCATGTTAGGAGCTTTCTAGCGCGCAGTTTTTCAAAACACAGGGTGAGATCACTGAGATGAAATGGAAACATTATTGTACCATGTTATGACCAATGGCTCTTCTAAGCACAATCAATAGAGAATTGAAATAGAAATGAAAAACAAATGTAAAATAGGCACACACACAACACAAGGATTTATAGTGGTTCGATCAAGATGATCTACATCCACTTTGGAAGACGACGATAACGTTGTACTATGATATGAACAAGATTACAAGAGTGTAAACTCCTCTCAAGAACAAGACCTTGTTCTTGCTCTTACTCTCTCTATACACTACTAATGTTTCAATCCGCCTTTTCTCTCTTTTGTTTAGGAACTTTAACTGATTTTGGGATGCTTATACAATGGAAACTAGAAGGCCTTATATAGGTTCTATGAGGTAGTGTATATGTTGACATAGAGCACACAAGCAACATAATGGGAGCTCCACTTCTTAGTGGTTGTTCCACTTCTCTTAGTGGTAGTTCCACTTCTTAGTGGTTGTTCCACTTCTCTTAGTGGTTGTTCCACTTCTCTTAGTGGTATCAAGGCACATTACACTACAAATCTCCACCTTGACTTGAATACCATCACCACTTATCATCATCGTCTTCGCCACTCCCTCAAGGGCTCTCAACACCTTGTTGATACCAACCAAGTCCAAGCGGTGCTTGAACTTGATACTTGGAACTGGCTTCGTCAACATGTCCATGAGGTTATCCGGCATAGGAACCTTTAGCATCGCTATCCTACCTTCTTCAACTGCATCCTTGATAAAATGATACCTGGCATCGATGTGCTTCGTTCTCTCATGATACATCTGGTTCTTGGTCAAGTGAATGGCACTTTGACTCTCACAGAACAAAGTTGCATTCTCTTGCTTGAAACCTAAATCACCAACCAAACCCATCAACCATATACCTTCCTTCACTGCTTCCATGGCTGCCATGTACTCTGCCTCGAGTTGTAGACAATGCAACCGTGCTTTGCAAAACAAACCTCCAACCGATAGTACTTCCACACAATGTAAAAGTATAACTTGTCAATGACCTTCTTCTATCAAGATCACCCGCATAATCGAATCAACATAACCCACAACATTTGTCGAATCACCATAGTGTTTATCAAACACTAAACCAACATCTGTACTTCCCCTTAGATACTTCGAATCCACTTTACAGCTTGCCAATGAGCCTTCCCGGGACTTCCCATGTATCTACTTACCACACTCACAGCTTGTGCGATATCCAGCCTTGTACAAACCATAGCATACATGATGCTACCAACTGCGCTTGCATATGGAACTCGAGACATATACTCTGCCTCATCTGCAGTTTGAGGTGATTGCTTTCTAGAAAGTTTAAAATGAGCTGCCAAAGGAGTACTTACTGGTTTTGCATCTTTCATACCAAATCGCTCCAACACCTTCTCGATGTAAGCCTTCTGGGACAAATGCAACTTGCCTTCAGATCGGTTTCTATGAATCTCCATGCCCAATATCTTCTTTGCTGCACCCAAATCCTTCATCTCAAACTCACTACTCAATCTGATGTTTCAGCAGTATCTCTTGACATATCTTTGCAAGCAATCAACATATCATCAACATACAAGAGTAAATACACAAATGAACCATCTTGGAGTTTCCTGTGATATACAAAACTATCATACTTACTCATGTCATAGCCATTTGCCACCATAAACGTGTCAAAATGTTTATACCACTACCTTGGAGATTGCTTCAAACCATACAAAGATTTCTTCAACAAACATACATGGTCTTCTTTGCCAGAACTTCAAACCCCTTTGGTTGTTGCATATAAATACGCTCTTCAAATCACCGTGAAGGAAAGCTGTCTTAACATCTAGTTGTTCTAATTCTAGATCTTTCAAAGCAACTATAGCAAGTAATGTTCTAATAGAACTATGTTTAACAACAGGAGAGAATACCTCATTGTAGTCAATGCCTTCTCTTTGCGTAAACCCCTTTGCCACAAGCCTTGCCTTGTACCTTGTTCCTTCACCATCTGAAGTGCCTTGTTTCTTCTTGAAGACCCATTTGCTTCCAACAATCTTGACCTTTTGGTCTTGCTACTATCTCCCAAGTCCCATTCTTGTCAAGAGACTCAATTTCTTCAATTGCGGATGCTCCCCATTCCTTTGATTCTTCACCACCGATTGCTTCTTCATAGGTTGTTGGATCATCCCTATCTATGCTCTCACCTACTTGCAAATGCATATGCAACCAAATCAGCATGGCCGTATCTTTGAGGTGATCTAACTTCCTCCTCTCTCTGTCTCTTGCAAGATTGTCTTGATGACCTTGTGCTTCTTCTTCTGGGCAGGTTCTTGCACAATATCTTGATCATCATCATCATCGTAAACAACTTGAGTCTTATTGCTTCCTTGAACTTGCACCTCAAGTTCCACCTTGTCACCAAGCTCCACCTTATCACTAACACCCTCTTCACTTTCTCCATCTAGTTCTTCATTCTTTGGCTTCAACATCGATTGCTCATCAAATTTCACATCTCTGTTGATAAGAAACTTGTTTGATCTTTTCTGCTGACACCATAACCTGTAGCCTTTCACGCCCTTTGCATACCCAAGAAATATACACTTCTTTGCTCTAGGCTCTAGCTTCCCCTCATTCACATGAGCATAGGCTGGACATCCGAATATCTTCAAGTCTTCATAGTTAGCATGCTTAACCCGTCCAAACTTCATTTGGAGTCTTGCACTCAATGGAAGTCGATGGAGATCTGTTCACTAAATAAGCTGATGTGTTTGTGCCCAAAACTGCTTTGGTAACCTGGCATTGGAGAGCATGCACCGTGCCTTCTCCATTATGGTTCTGTTCATCCTTTCTGCAACACCATTTTGCTTTGTGGTGTTTTTCTTGACTGTGCGGTGTCTCACAATCCCTTGCTCCTTGCAGAACTCGTTGAACTCACCCCCACAAAATTCCAAACCATTGTCCGTCCTCAAGCACTTGATTTGTCTTCCGGTTTGCTTCTCACCATAGTCTTCCATTGCTTGAACTTGACAAAAGTTTCATCTTTGTGTTTAAGTATGAATACCCATACTTTCCTTGAGAAATCATCAATGAACGCCAACATATATCTACCACCACCATGTGAATCGACCCGAGAAGGACCCCAAAGATCAGAATGAATATAATCCTAATACCTTTGGTGTTATGAATAGCTGTACTAAACTTGACTCTACACTTGCTTTCCAAAGACACAATGTTCACAGAAAATCAAGCTTTCCCTGTTTTATGACCACAAAGCAATCCCGCTTGCTCAAAACAGCCAACCCCTCTCGCTCATATGCCCTAGCCGCATATGCCACAACTTGTAGTATCATCATCGAACTTGAAGAACATACCATTTGCATCACCCGTCACAAGTAGTACCTTGCAGCGTATAAAGACCATTAATTCTCTCGCCCTTCATAATTGTAAGACTTCCTCTTGAGACACGAATAACTCCACCTTCACCTTGATACTTGCGACCATTTGAATCAAGCGTACCCAAAGAAATAAGATTTCTTCTCGGTCCGGAACATGTCTAACTTTAGTTAAAGTCCTCACCATACCGTCATACATCTTAATTTGAATTGTACCTACACCCACCACTTTACAAGTGACATTGTTTCCCATAAGAACTTTACCACCTTCTCTAGCTTGATAAGTAGTAAACCACTCTTTATGAGGACACATGTGAAAGGTACACCCCGAATCAAGAATCCACCCGTTCTCCGAGCTTTGGGTATGAACCGTGAGAACCGCTCCATCATCACTTTCTTCTTCAACATTTGCCGCGGTGCCTTGGTTGGTATTCTTCTCGACAGGTCTTCAATTTTGGACAATCCTTCTTGAAATGCCCCTTTTCCTTACAATGAAAGCAATAGAATTTACCGGATTTTGATTTAGACCTTGACTTTGATCTACTCCTATCAAATCCGCCTTTTTGGTTTCCTCTTCCTCTAACGAACAACCCATCTCCCGAATTATCTTTACTGCGTCGATACCGTCTTCTTTAACTCCTTAGAGTTCAAGGCCGCTTTAACGTCTTCCATGGAAATTGTATTTTTTCCATACATTACATTTATCAACAAAATTTTCATAAGATGGTGGTAAGGAACAAAGCAAACCCAAAGCTTGGTCTTCATCTTCAATTTTGACATCAATATTTGCCAAATCCAAGAGAATTTTATTATAATCATCAATATGATTTATAATAGACGTTCCTTCATGCATTTTAAGAGTATGTAATTTCTTCTTAAGATATAAACGATTAGTTCGATTTAGTCATATACCTTTTCTCCAACTTGTTCCATAGCCCGTCCTGTGTCGTTTCAAGTTACCACTTCTCTCAAGACCTCGTTGCTCAAACACAATAGAATTAATCCATGTGCTTTCTCCATGAGTTCTTCTTTTTATTCTTCCTTCAATGTTTCTGCTAGAGCCGTTTTCCCCTTCAAAGTTTTCACCAAACCTTGTTACACCAAAACAGCCCTCATCTTTAGCCTCCATAAATTGAAATCATTTCTTCCATCAAATTTCTCAATCTCATACTTTGCCGCCATCGTAGATCGTTTTTAACCGGAGCTCTGATACCAATTTGTTATGACCAATGGCTCTTCTAAGCACAATCAATAGAGAATTGAAATAGAAATGAAAAACAAATGTAAAATAGGCACACACACAACACAAGGATTTATAGTGGTTCGATCAAGATGATCTACATCCACTTTGGAAGACGACGATAACGATATGACACAATATCTCAGGGACCTAAATTTTACCTATGTGACCCAAAATATGAATAGCGGTAAAAGAAAATAAAAAATTGACCAAGTGATTGAGAGATATGTCGCATGTCGCATGAACCAAAGACTGCGTTGTGATTAGGATCTGCATGGAATGCACGCAAAAGTTATTACCATATATAACGCAATCGGACTCGTCGCTCTACTGTGCTACGACTTGTACAGTTGAACTTGTTAATTTTTTGAATTAGCTGTGATTTGTAATATGACCGTTTAGAGAGCTAAAATTATGCATGTATTTAGGAAACAAATATAATCTCTTCTCCTTTTATAATATAAGTGTTAATCAAAATTTGTTGATTTTTTGAATTTTGGTAGTGGGAAAGATAATCTCCATTATCCCACTTTCCCCATTCCGCATTACTCACACCCCACGATATCATCACTTCCCCCACATTCGGCGATCACATTCGGTATGTATAACTCTCCATAAACCAACAGAGTTTTCTTTGAATCTGTTCGATCGAAAAACCAAAAAAAAAATAAGAAAAAAAAAAATCATCAATGGCAGGAGAACAACAACTAGTCACATGCAAGAGGAGAAATCCAGAAAGAAATGCGTTGAAGAAACTAACGTACGAAGAAGACTCTTCCAGCGAATCTGATCAGGTAATATATGCAAACTATGTTCATCATCATCATCCATGGTTTTTTTACCTCTACCTTGTTTTACATAAGTTTGGATGTAGATTGTAGACGAGTTTCGATCTAATCATTGGTGTTGTAGTATTTCATCCTCTTATTTTGTTGCTTCTGGAGGGTTGTTCTAGTATGCATATTTAGGGCATTGGTTTGCTTGGTTGTGTATATTATAAGCTACAAAATTGTCTGACGTTAAATGCTGCATTGCTAATCCATGGATCTAATCTGAAATGTTTAACAGGATGCTGCTGCTAGATCTAAGAAGAAGAAGAATGCAAGGTAATGTCATGTTTGCAGGCTACCAACAATTCTTCCTTAGTGTCTGCCTGATGAAATCATAAGTGTTAATCTCTGCTTTGTTTATGTAGTAAGAAAAGACCGATAACCGAACCGGAGCCGCTCATGTTAGTGGAAGAAACAGCTGATGAAATCCCATCAACTTTGAATGACCACGACCAAACTTCTGGTGAAGTTATGCATAGCCGCACAGGTAGTATCTAGTGCGCCCACCTTTCATTTTTTCAATGAGATTTCCAGATCATTATGATTCCAAGTACCCTTGCCATTTTTATTTTCTTGGATGATGAATGAAACTTGTATGGTGATATGCAGCTTGCAACGAAGAGAAAAAAATTATAGTATACGAACGAAGGCGTCTAAAGTTTAATCCCTCAGTCGTTCAGCTTGGTGAGGAACAGGCTGCGGCTGCTAGACCTAAGAAGAGGAAGAATGCCAGGTAAAGCCATGATTGCCGTCTACCAACATTTTTTTACTCATAATGTCTGTCTTTGATAAATTGCTAAAAAATTATGTTTTGTTTCTTTGCGCAGTAAGAAAGGACCCATAAATGAACTTGAACCTGCGAAGCCTCTCACTTTTGAGGAAGTAAAAGCCCGCCAAATCCGGTCAAAGCTAGACAGAACGACTGTTATACTTATGAAAAAATCACATGTTTCTAAGGGATTTTGGCTGGTAATTAATACTGTTCTCTTTTTGTCTGTCACTAATAACATTTTACTTTTCATATCAAGATGTTTGATATGACATAGGTATTTTTTTCGCCGACAGAACGTTCCAGCGAAATTTTGTCGCTCTGCGAAGCTGCCAAAAGATGTAGAGACTGATTTTACTCTGGTGTCGAACAAAGACGGGAAAAAATTCACTGCTAATTTCATTGGTTCCAGAAATGGTCTTAGTGGTGGCTGGAGGGGTTTTGCAATAGACCAGAAGTTAAAGAAGGGAGATGTTGTAGTCTTCCATCTAGTTGAGCCAACCGTAATCAAGGTAAATTATTATTACTATCTGGTTTTGTCGTAATGGTTTATGATATCTTGCTAAAATATTTAAATTTCTTTCTAGGTCTACATAGTGGAAGCACCGGAACAAGAAAGTGACGATGATGAAGAAGAGGAATCCCAAGAGGTTCTTGCGAGGAAGAGAAATGCCCGGTTGAAGATAATGATCCAGGAACAAGAACTTTTCAAGAGACGAAATGACGCCATAAGACGAGACAGAGAAATGATGATGAAATTTTTTCAATCTATGACTTCTCAGGTCGTCAAATCCGATTTAGCAGCTAGTATCATTAATGGTTTGAGTAAAATGGAGCAAAAGTAATTCTCTGAAACTTGCTATTTGTAGCCTCTACAAACACCAACCATCTGGGGTCTTCTTCTTACTTGGCTTGAAAGTAAATACAATCGACATGTGTTTATTCTGGGTTTTGATATGAAACATGATTCAACTTGTTATTTTGTGTCTGTGAATTGTTTTTTTAACTACTCCCTCCGTTTCAAAAAGATAGATAAGTTTCATGTACAAATTACTAATTAAGGGTGGAAGAACTATGGAAAGGCATGAGTGTGATGGAAAGACTAATTTAACAAATTAAGCAACAGATAATCTTTCAGTAATATTGACATCATTATTAATAACAACTGCAAATATCAGTAATTAATTAGCTAACCCAAATCGAAATTCGAAAGAAAACGGAGAAGAAACAACATATCCATGAACTTAATGGCTGGCATCTTCTTCCTCACAGAACTTGGTGTAACCCTTTGAATCCATTAAAGATTCAAGTTCAGCTGGACTCGATGGTTTCACTTTGATCATCCATCCATCTTCATAAGGACTTGAGTTAATCTAATCAAAAATGAAAACATAACAACAGTTACATATGGTGTCATCGTGTAATCCAAAAAATTAGAAGAGATAATAAGTGGTACTTACCAAGCCAGGGGTGTCGGTGAGCTTGGTATTGACCTCAACAATTTCTCCAGAAATAGGCGAGTTGATGTCACTTGTTGCCTTGACACTCTCAACTGCTCCAAATCCACTTGCTTTTGTTACTGCACCACCAGCTTCTGGTAGCTCCACAAACACCACCTCTCCCAAATGATCCTAATTACAGGCCATATATATATTCAGTAGACCGATTTTAACAAAAATGTTAACAAGATTTGGACTAAAATATCTTAATCTAGGACATTAAGTCCCTTTATGCCAATTACTTGCAGATGTCATCTTATATTATATCACTTGTATGTAATCTAGTTTAGGCCAGTGTAATCAATAAAACCTTGGACTAAAATTTCAAATCGATGTTTTTATTTTATTTTATTTTATTTTTTTTGATTAATTGAAAGGGAACAAACAATGACACTAAGCAATTGAAATCAGCAACAAAAGTATATGGTACTTATTAAGTACCTGAGCATGGTCTGTAATACCAATGGTAGCTACATCTCCTTCATGCTTCACCCATTCATGTGATGGTGCATATTTCAATCCATCCAAAACTGCATCAAAAAAATCAAAAAAACAACAACTAATGAGTAATCCATATTAAGAGAGAAAGGGGGAGAGATGTTATGGAGTTACCGGTGGAGAAGCATTTGGAGGCAGCAAAAGCAGATGGATAGAGTGAGGTCTGCTTCAAGGTAGTAGAAGAAGAGAATTTAAGTGCATTGGCAATTGAAGAAGCCCACACTCTCATTGCCATTCTTGTTGTAGAACTACTGTTGATTACTTTCTCAAAAACTCAATGTTCTTACAAACACTTTCTCTTGGGTTGATAGAGATAGAGATAGAACAGAAAAGGGAGATAGTTAGTCAGTGAATATGTGTGGCTAGATAAAATGAGGGGATGGGTTTTGGATGATTTATTATTGGTGGATATTGAGGCTACATAGGCAACCTCATTATCTTCTTTTGTACTACTGCCTAGTAGACACCTAGCTACCCTATAGTCTAGCCGGTTTTATGCTTTTTACCTTGGATTTGAAAAATTACCAATAGCATTGTAAGATCTTCTTTTCTTCGAAAGAAAAAAAATTAAAAAAGATTAGCTCATCATATTATTTTAGCCAAGGTAGTTCAATCTAACTTCCGACGCTGGTAATATGCAGTTCCAGGGGCAGAGCCAGTTTATGGCATGATTGCCCCCATTTTCTGCTACCAGTTTCTTTGATTTTTGGCATTTTAGTCTTTTTTTTTTTTTTTTTACTTTTTCCAACAATTTTTTTAAATTGTTGGAGATGGGGTAACATAGGCTTTGTTACTATGTTGCATATGTTTGCCCAACTCCATTGAATCATTTTTTGGGACCATGGTTTTATTTTGGGTAAGTCATTAAAAGTAAATTTAGGTCACCCTTATCTAGATATTTATATTAATACCTAAATTATCCTCCTGATTAATTTTGGGTATTAGTTAGTGTTAATAATAGTTAGTGTAATGATTAAGTTAAAGATAATTAGTGAGATTAAAAAATCAGATGGGTTTCTTTTGAAAAGAAGTAGAATTATTGAGAGAGTAAAGTTAGAGAAGATGAAGAAGAACAACATGGATTTTACCAACCACAACCGGAGGAAGAGTATTTGGGTACCAAGGTACACTTCAAACTTAGATAATGTTGGTTGAGTTGATCCAAAATTTCAAAAAAAAAAAGGTAAATTTTTAAGTAGATTTGGACTTGTTCGGTTACCTTATGTGAAGAACAGGTAACCGAACACATATGAAAGCGTAGTTCGGTTACTCTTTCCAAACACACAGGTTATCGAACATGCTCTTAATGGAGGTTTTTAGTCATTCGGTTAACACGCAGGTTACCGAACTTTGTTTATAGGATTTACAGAGTAATATTCGGTTTGCCCGCAATGTTGCCGAACTTTAGGGTCTAGAAGTTCGGTTGGTTCGCAACCTATATCTAACCGAACTTCGCGTTGATTAATATTTTACCAAGTGTACAAAGTTCGGTTGTTTCTCACACTTTATACCAACCGATATCTAACCTAACTACACGCAATTGGTGAAGAGTTCGGTTTGTCAAGGTTTTTTGCGAACAAACCGAACATAGTGGGACAAGTTCGGTTAAATTGAAACTCAACATAGCACAGTTCAGTTACATTGGAATTCTTTCTTTTTTTTTGTAATATTGGTAAAATTAGGTTAGAAAATAGTTTTATCCTTCTTTGTGAATCAAACGAACATAGTAGGCAAAGTTCGGTTAAATCAAAACTCAACATAGTGGGAAAAGTAACACAGTTAGGTTACATTGGATTTTTTTTTCTTCTAATATTGGTAAAGTTCGGTTAGAAAATAGTTTTAGCCTTCTTTGCGAGCCAACCGAACATAGTGGGAAAAATAGCACAATTCTATTACATTGGATTATTTATTTATTTATTTTTGTAATATTGGTAAAGTTAGGTTAGAAAATAGTTTTAGACTTTTTTGCGAACCAACCAAACTCAACATATTTATTTTCAGAGAAGGGTTCGGTTAGCAACATATTGATACGCGAACCAACCGAACTTTGAGTTCGGTTAAGAAAAAAAAATCGTGATAACCGAAGTGTTCTTCGTGTTCTTGGTTTCAGAATGTTCGGTTAGCAAACTAGTTTTTTTAAAACTATTCCTAACTGAACATGCCACTATAACTGTAATTTAAATCATATTTTGATGATTTCTACTCAGTTTTCTCAATAAAAAACGAATTAAAAG
The DNA here is from genome assembly GCA_023529315.1 of Papaver bracteatum. Taxonomy (NCBI): domain Eukaryota; kingdom Viridiplantae; phylum Streptophyta; class Magnoliopsida; order Ranunculales; family Papaveraceae; genus Papaver; species Papaver bracteatum. Next base: position 891,842 of record JAJJWX010005228.1, on the reverse strand, counting down.
TGATGGGTTTTTCAATCGAACAAGTAACGTCAAAGAAAGAGAGAAGAAGAAGAAAAGAATTATTTTTTTCAAAACTAATTTTTTTATGCCCCTGCTATCTCTGTTTTTGTTTTTTATTTTGGTTAATGATTCATTTAAATTAGATGTATATGATTAGATTTATATAGTTATTAGGTTAGTTTTAATTTAAATTAAAGTAAAGGGTAAATGTGTGATTGTCTAACTTTAGGACACCCCTTATAAGTATAGGGAGGTTGGCCTAATAAAACTGTGGTCCCAAAAAAAAAAAGCCATGGTCCCAAAAAAATCGTTAAAAAAACCAATAATTAGCACACCGCGGACTTTGGGCTTGTGTTCATGCTAGAAAATAAGTGTGCTTGGGCTTTCATTCAGATGATGGTGCTTTGAAACTTGTTCTTGTTTATAGATGGGGTGATGGCAAGGATGTGTATCCAGATGTCACTGGTGGTTAACCCTTCACAACCGGCGCAGGTGGTACTTTTGTGCTAGGATAGGCTATATCCAAAGTCATTTTGCGTAAACACAATATTATTTGGATATATGCACCACTCATGGATATGGTTTAGGTGTTTTGGCTTGGGAAGGATATATGCACCACTCATGGATATTGTTTAGGTGTTTAGGCGAGCTTGGGGAGGATAGTATTGTTTTCTTGAATAAACTTAAGAATTGTCTAGCTAATCATGATGCTTGTAATTGTCGTGACACTTTTCTTTTTCATAGGATAAGTGTATACAAAAAGATGTTGGTGCTCAACTTGTTGCTAAGTTACCAACCAAAACTGTGTATGATTCATAACTTTTTTAAAAAAAATTTGGTGAAGATACCAATTATAAAAAATATTTTTATATAATTAAAAAAATATTAATTAATCAAAATTATTTAAGTAATTTAACGAGATTTAGACACCCCTTATTAACATATACTAGTTATGGTAAGCTTTTAAATACCAAGTCAGCCCTCTCATAAGCAGGGCGGAGCCATCCCATTCTAAGGGTGTGCAATTGCACCCCCTGTCTAGACGGCTCTAAAGCCCATTTTAACCCTAGCTTGATTGGGTTAAACCCAATATTAAAGGGACTCTTTCCAAGGGTTTTAGGGGGACTCCTAATGGGTAAGTTACAAAACTACCCTCACCCTTTAAAAACCTATTACCCTAAATCAGTTTTAATCTTTTCATTTCATTTTCTTCTTCTCTTCTTCTTCTTCTCCTCCACAACCATACCGGCTCCATCACCCCACCACCATCAAAACTCGTCGATTAATTCATTGACATCGTCGATTCGAAAACTCCGATTAATCTTCATCAATGGATCCTCCAAGCCTAGGGAAAGTCGTATGAAAGACGCTAATCGAAAACCTAATCAATACAACCTTGGGATTGCAAAACTGGTTCAACAAAAAGTGAAGAAAAAAATGGTTGAAGAAGAAATTGAACCTGCTCAAAACAAAAAAAAATGGTGCGATTAAGAAAGTAAGGGCCTACTTAAACTCACTCAAGTAATTCAATTTCATGTTTGCATGTCAAATTAGGTCAGAAAATTTGATTCTCTGATTTTCAGTTATTTCCGCCGGAAAGGTATTTTGTTATCGACCCTGCCGGTTTTTCATAGTTAGGGTTTGGCCGGCAGACTCTTAGGTTGACTATCGTGCCGGCTGGTCAGTACCTGTAACTGTTAGTTGTAGTGTCGGCAGATTATTCAAATGTCGACCTTGCCGGCGGCTTTTATCTTACTGAAGCCAGAGTGTTATAATTTGTTACCCTGCCGGCTACTTGTTTTGAAAATATTGGTTCCTGGTGCCTTGAGTTTTTAAAACCGGAATGGTATTTTGATTAAATCATGTCCGCTGTTAGTTGGCCGGCAATATATGTGTAATTGACCCTGCCGACCTGTAATGTGAAATATCCTTGTATCTCATGTGTTCATATTTGTTATAAGCCGGCAGGTTTTTTGAATGGTACCCTTCCGGCTATAGTTTAGCCGGCATATATCTTTTAGCCGACCCTTCCAGTATGTTTTCGCCGGATTGGTTATGTTTGTCGAACCTGTCGACAAAAATTCTTAATCGTTCTTGTTCAGGTTAGAAAAGGCAAAGAAGAAAGCTTTGAAAGCTCTTAGTCCTCCTTCAAGACCTCCTCGTGTTGGTGAAAAACTCTTGACTTCAATACATCGAGGGGCATACGTTGTGGCGTGAACGACAAAGATCCGTATACCGAATGATAATTATGAACCACCATCGGAACCAAGTGATTCAGACGAGACTCCAGATGAATACCAATCAATTCTATCTGGTAGAAGAGGTGACGATGATAATGGTGATGAAAGAACTCCGGCTGCTGGAGGAGGTAAAAATGATGATGATGATGGTGATCAAGGCATGCCTAATGTTGGTGGAGGTGATGATGATGATGATGATGATGATGGTAATGGAGATAAAGGTAAGGGTAGACAAGATGAAATTTTTGAAGAGGAAAAGGAAGAAGAAGAAGTTGGAGAACAAACTGAAGCTAATGTTCAACAAGTCGAAGCTTCAACTTCAACTGAAATCGGAAAGAAGAAAAGGGTGATCACTAAACCAGCTGATTCCCACATTCCTAACCCTCACTTGATGGTTACACTGAAAAAAGATGAGGACCCAAGGGGGACCCCAAAAGACGGTGGCAATGTTCTTTTTGGATACAAAGACTCATGGGCATGTACGATCCATAATACTATCGTAAGTAATCTCAATCCGTCTTTGTTTTTTATTTAAGTGTGTAACTATCTTAAATTTGCGTCAAGTGTTTGTATTTCTTTTCATTTTATTTTTTTGGTATTTAGGATCACAAGCATGTCGCCCGTCTCATGAGGCGCCAAGCTTCGTGTTCAGTGACTAAGATTTGGGATCTTGAGGATGAATGTGAGAAGGTGAAAGTGGTTGTCAAGAACTTAGGGTTATGGAATGCGGTGGAGAGTTCGAATATTGAGCATGATAGAGTTACCGTATCTGCATTCTGTGAGAGGTTTTACGGAGAGACTGATATGATGTTATTATCATTCGGTGAGATAGCCATAACTCCCTATGATGCTCATCAAATTCTAGGCCTCGAGGTTGAGGGAAAAGCAGTTTGTGAGGGCTTCGATAATAAGTTTTCTTTCACGGATATCTTAAAATTGTGTAAGAAATTGTTCGGTTGGAATCAGGTTGCGATGGAGTCTTTGTCGATTGAAGAGCAAAGCAAGCACATTGATTATGTTAATAATGTTGACAATGAGGATGCCCATGAAATGTTCAAGCAAGCTGATGCTGAAGTAAAGAGGGAAGAAAAAGCCAAGAGGTAAGCACTAGCCAAGATGAATGCTGACAAAAACAGGGCTCGTAGTGGTCGTGGTGGTGAAGGTAGTAGTAGTGGTGGTGGTGTTCCTAAACGGGTCCGTGGTCGTGGTGGTGAATGAATGCATTTCTAGTTCATTTCTTTATGTTATGTTGGACAAATGTTAAGATTAATGGCTGGACAAATGTTTTGTTAAGGTTTATGGGACATGTTTTCGTATTTTGGACAACAAGTGTTGGATTTATAGTTGTTGAATGAATGGTTTGTTTAGATACGTAATGTTTCAATACATATGTCGGCATGTTTTTTTGAAGCTACACTGCCGGCCAACCCAGGGCCGGCAAGGTTTGGAAGTGTCAGTCTACCGGCCCTGATAGCGGAAAATGCTTGCATACCAGGGTCATGAAGGTAATCAGATCATTACCAATCCGGTTGTTTTCCCGCCGGCACTTGTGTTATAGACCATGCCGGCCATATGTTGCAGAAAATACATTCTCCTGATGCCTAAAATCATCATAAGGCCGGCATGGTTGTAAATTATGTTTCTTGCCGACCACATCATAGTCGGCACGCTAGTGAACAAAAACCGTTCCGACGGTTTGAAAGAAAATTGCATGAACTCCTGATGCCTAAAAAACATAAGATCGGCATAGTAATAAAATTATACCATGCCGACCATAGCATATAGCCGACAGGAAAATTTCAAATTACATTGCCGGCGTATACACATGTTATCTTGATGCCTATAAGTTATATGGTCGGCATGGTAAGAAACTTGCCTCCATGCTGGCCATATATAGTCGGCATATTGAGGGGAAAAAATCTCGCCGGCAAATTCAAAATTCATTTTTTTTTTTGCAAGTACAGTTTCATTGATTGACTTGTACTTGGCACTATAACAGCCAAATTTGGCCACCATCCTATAAATACACTAATTCTCTCTACAAAATTAAACACAACTATTTGCATATACTATCCAAAGCTCATACCATCATACACTCCATCTAACTAACCCAATAGCTCTACAAACAAAAATGGCATCATTTGATTCAAATGAAGATTTGGAAATCACCAAAGCTTGGTACGAGGAAGATCGACTTAGACGTCAATCCTCCGAAAGGGAGGATTCCAAAACCTTTTGGGTTGGGGTACACAACAAATTTAGCAGCGACTTTGGGAATCCTAATGCAAGAAGTATTCAACAAGTCCACGCTAGGCACCTAGTAATCGAAAATGAGATACTTGCTTTTTTAGCTCTCCAACCTCGGATTTTTAACACTCGCCCCTTCACCTTGTCCATTGCACAATTTGTAAGTAATTTTGTGGTTTTTTTTACGTAATCCATGTTGTTTTATTTTCCAATATTGAAACACCACTAACAAATGTAAGTTTGTTTTTGTGTTTTTGTAGCATGAAGTCGTGAAAGCGCGCTACTTGGAGTAAAAGGGGGAAGCATTCGCTTTCGGTGCAAGATATCACTTCTTGGCAGAAAGAATCCCGGAGGATAACCCTGACTACTTGGATGCTATATCGTCTTCGGAGGAGGAAGATTGATGGCTTTAGAAGTTTTTGTATAGGTTTTGTGGGTAGACCTCTATGTAAACCATCACGAGACTATAACTCGTCCACTAGGGTCGCCTAGGGGTTCAAAGGCTTGATGCATATGCTAAGTGCATTCGTTTTTATGTTCCAATCAATGTAGTAACCAAAATTGCATGAATGAAGTGAATTACATCTTCCCATATTCTGTTTTTTGTTTGGTATAAGTACAAGTTGGCATGGTTAGAAATCCTTAACATGCCGGCTACAGGAAAGCCGGCAGTGTTATAAATTATGTGCATGCCGACTATATTATAGCCGGCATGGTAGTGAATATTTACATGCCGACCGTTAGATTGCTGGCCAAAGGTAGTCGGCTTATTATTCATTCAAAAACCCTTCCGGCCAAAAAATAGTCGGCATTTTCTTCATCCAAGGACCATGTCGGCTAAACGTGGTAGGCATCTTATTCAAACGTATACCATGCCGGCTAAATATAGCCGACACCTTATTCAAACATCGACCTTGCCGACTTATAACATTTTCGAAAACCCATTTTTTTATCTTAATCGAACTCATAAGATGGATTAAAGGTTTAACCTACTGAATTTTCATTTTCAAAATTTTATTCTAAACTCAATTAATTAGCCTAATCAGATTTTTAGTGTTAATTATAGAAGGGCATTTTTGCCATTTTGAAAATATTTGGATAAAGGGTGACCACTTTTACTTCAAAATGACCCTATTTCGTCTCATTTGGTATATCCCAATTAATCTGGGTATACCCCAATCAAGCCAGGAAGCCCTATAAAATTTTACTTTTTTTTATATATAAGCCTGTTTTTGCAATTTTATACCCCTTAAAAATTTTGATTGCACCCATAGTAAATTTTTGCACCTATAATTCTGGGCTCCTCCCCTGCTCATAAGCCCTCGTAATTTCCCAGAGCTGCCTCCTCCCATGAACATGCACCTAATAAAAAAAATGCATTGGACATGGCACCTTTACAGTCGGGCGAGCAGCGCTAAAGGCTGCCTCAGGTAAGATATCGAAGCATGAGAAAGCATGTGTTGACAATGGGCATGCTTTCGTCCCCTTTGCTTTTGATATTTTTGGCTATTTGGCTCCATAAGCAGTTGGACTACTCAAGAGGGTCCAGAAAGTCATGCGCAACAATGTAATGACCCCTGGCTCACGAGATTTTATTTTTAATAGGATAGGTTTTGCTATTCAAAAAGGGCTAGCGGCACAGCTTGTCGCTCGCTTGCCTAGTATGTAATTTTTAACTTTGTAAGATTTTGTTTTATCTTAGGGAATTATTTTATTTTGCAGAAAAATACCACCCAATTTATTTTTCATTATAGTCGGATCCTCTTTTTCCCAAACAAGTATTGTGCACACCAAAGATTATAAATACCGAATCAAAACAAATTTGCACGTCATAAATATAGAACCGGGACCCAACTAAACTGGTTCCATGGTGCACCCAACTCAACCACGTTTTTTAGACAGCTGTAGACTTGTAGTGGCTAGGGGAGTCAGTCCACTCCCTTTAAGCGAGCATGGGTAGGATATTGTTGTTTTCTTGAATAGACTTAGGCTAGGTTTGATAATGTTTTTATTTTTCCAAAAGCACTTTTAAAACCTATATATGTCAATAATTTTTGAAATTGGTGTTTGGTAAAAAAAAATCAAAGTGCTTATTACACAAAGCACTTCCTAGATTCCTCAATTTTTAAAAGTTTGGGAGGAGGAGCTTTTAAAAGCTACAAAAGCATAAGTTGTGGTCCCACCAAAATTTAATGCTTGATTTACCTTTTTTGTCCCTATTTTATTTTGTAAATGACAAAAATTGCCCTTAAATATATGTACAATTAATTTTTATTTCATATTTTATTTTCTAAATATTATTATATTTTATTTTTAAACTATTGTATGATACCATTTCATTTAATTTGTCAAAAATAAAAATAAAAACAAATTTTAAATAATTACTTAATTTTAGTTTATTTTTTGTTTGAAAATTATATATATTTAAAATTGGTTAAGTAAAAATAATTTTTCTTAACAATCATAATAATTGTAATAATTAGTAAATTTAATATTTAATCTATTTATATTTAATAGTAAAATATTTAATTATTTTAACCCCAATAAAATTGAATAAAATTATTTTTAGATATATGTCTGTTTTTGTCATTTGCCACAACAACAATGGTTGAATCTAGTATTTTACCAAACACACTTTGATTGCTTTTTTAATCATCTTTAACTTTAATTAATATTTTACCAAACGTCTAACTGCTTTTTTTTCACAGCACAACACAGCAACGCACAGCAGAAAAGTGCTTTTACAAAAGCCGCAGCTTTACCAAACTAAGCCTTAAGAACTGTCTAGCTAATCATGATGTTTGTAATTGTCGTGGAAGTTTTCTTTTTCATAGGATAACAAGGGGTAGTCAAACAAGATTTCTATGGACTTTCATAGATTTTTAATTTGAGTGACTTCTAGTGATTCTCTGAAAATCTAGAGATTTCTAGTGACTCTCTGAGAGAATTTTAGAGAGTCTTTGTGACTTGTGGAGACAAAAAATGAGATTTACAGGGACAAAAAAAAGAGACTTGTAGAAAGTTTATGTGATTTATAGAGACAAAATTGTATAATATCCCCTTATTAATTCCCTACAGTAATAATAAAAGTACCATGACCACCTAATGAAATATGTGTCCATTGTTAAAATAAATAGCATTGATGTCCTATGCTTAAATTTGCATTCACTTTATTTCGGTCGTCCCACATTTTATTTTCTATGCGGAGAAAAAAACCATCTAAAATATATATTTTAAAATCACAAAGACTCACATACCCGATTTTAAAATATATATTCTCCAATTTAAAAAATCATATTATTCTACATTTTGTCTTGATTACCCCTTTCCAAGTGGCCCTTAAGTGTAATAAGGCACAAGGAGACAAAAAACAACACGTAATTGGGTGATACTTATATTAATTGGGGGATATAAAAAACTATTTCCCATCCTTAGTATCTTGCTAAGGGGTGTCTTAAAATTGTAAAAAGTCAAAGTTACCCCTTTCAAATATTTCATTAATTTTTATTTTAACTTTTCTGTTTCTTTTTTCATTTTTTTTAAATTAATTTTTATTTTGTGAAAATTATTAATTTATCATAAAAAAGAAAAAAAAAACAATTTAAAAATTATTTTTTTATGAAAATAATTTTTTATTAAAAAATACAATTTAAAGTAGACCCTTTTTAAATAGACAAAACCTATCCTATTAAAAATAAAATCTCGTGAGCCGGGGGTAAATTGTACTTTCTCGACCCTCTTGATAGATCCAACCGCTTCTGGAGCCAAATAGCCAAAAGTATCAAAAAGGATGCCCATTGTCAACATGCTTTCTCATGCTTCGATATCTTATGTCTAAGGTGCCATGTCCAATTCCTACCAAAGGAGATACCCCGGTGAGGTCAACACATGTGTGTTTCCATTAGCCCATCCAAAAATAAGAACATCAGCTGGTCTTAGTGTCGATCTCCCTTCAAGTGGAAGAAAATGCACAGTGCATCTTTCTTTGCCGAAATGCCGAGACCTCCACAAGACATCATACAAAATATCCCTCACATGATCATGTCTATATTTATAACCGGGTCTACTTTACAATGAACTGCATGTTCACCATATGAATCAAGCAACTGTATTTGAGGATGTTACTCCAAAGGAGACATCTTCTGCCCTATCAATCGGAATTTCTTGGGCATGTCTTTGCTTGCAAACAACCAAAAACCGCTTCTCTCTCCGTTAGCATGTAAACTCTATCAATGTCCTTAACCACTTTACCAAAAAGAGCACTCGAAGGGGGCGTTGTCTTTATTGGTGAAGTTGTTAAGATCAAAATCAACGTTTCCAAAGCCTTATTAAAATTATCATCCATACCGTCCACACCACTACTCCTCAATATGTGATCCCGTAATCCCCAAGATTGCACACGTGAAGCCACAAAAACATACTCGGCGTATAAAGTCCAAGACCTCCATATCGATAGGTAGAGTAGATAGTCTCCAAGCTCTCCAAAGAACGGTCCCCAGCACACCACGATGCCTTCCACCACTTCTCGCAAGCCTCTATCAAATATATCTACCGCCTCCATAATATAGTCGGGTGACAAATACGAAGGCCAAAAAGAAGCTTGGAGATACCCATACACGTTCGTAAAAGCGGCAATTCACTTTGAGGATCATGGAGCTTGGATAAAATCTGCATCAAATCCAACGCTTTTTCGAGGCAAGGCCCTTCACAAAACCATCGTCGAGGCTAAGCGCACCACCTAATAGTTTGACTCCCTTATATCGTCTTGAGATTTCGACAGAAACATCCCATCACTTATCCTTCGTCCATCACAAGAGGCCAAAATATTTCAGATTTCTTAATATTCAGTATAAGCCCAGTAGCCATACCCTTGTTTGATAATAGTGAGTGCTTTTGCCACTTCTTCGGTGTCGCCAATAACAAGTGCCATCATCAAGATACTAGGCATGTAGGGATAATATGCGGTGCTCATTTATCTTAGCTATGATGAAGTACATAACAAAGGCCCTAAAGACAATGTTGTACTCCTGGGATGAGTAGATAAAGGTCCCCACATGCTTTACAAGTATTCTACCCAATGCGATATAGATGGACAAAGATTACGTTTGCATAACTTTTGGTCAACCATAGCATTGGCCAAAGCATTGACTACAATAGTGGGTCCATTCAAGTCAGCGCAAAGAATTTTTAAAAAAAAAAAAAAAACAATTTAAAAATTATTTTTTTATGAAAATAATTTTTTATTAAAAAATACGATTTTCTTTTATGACAATAATTTTTTTAAGAAAAAGATATTAATTTTTTATTTAAAATAATGTTTTTTATGAAAATTATTTTTTGTTAAAAAAATATTAAATTTTTGATAAAAAAATATTATTATTTTTTATTTTTTTAATGAATTTTTTTTATGAAAAATATGTTTATTAAAAATAAAAATAAATAAATATTAAAATATAAGGGCATTTCAGGAATAATAGAAATATATGGATAAGGGTTTTTGAAAATTACTTCAAAATGACCCTATTTTGTTTTATTATCATATCCCCCAATTTTGCGTTCATAAAAAAATGGTTCACTCCCAAAACCAAAAAATCTCCAAATTTCCAAGTCTCTAGAAATATCACCTCTTGAGGAGAGATTTCTACCATGCCTATTTTTAAGAAAAAGTCTCTCCAAATCTCTGAAAACAACAAATCAATGACTTTCAATTCTCCTTCGAATAACAGGAGCGTTGGAGTAACTCTTATGAAATCCTAATCCAATAACATGGAGTTTCATAGAATTTAAATGACTTAAAAAAAGTCTCTAACCAATAACAAGAAATATTAAGAGACTCTCCAAAAGTCTCTATGGACTAACAGTAGATTTGCGAACTCCCCAAAAATCATTCAAAATCTTATTTGACTAACCCCCTGTAAGTGTATTCAAAAGGGTATACTAATTATATATCCCTACTTTTAACTCCCTACAAATATATCCTTATGCAACAATAAATATGTCCCTCCTTTTTTATAACCTTATCCATTTAATATTAGATTACCTTAATACCCTCACTCACATAATATTTTTCTTTATTTCAAAATACAACAAATTTCTTCCTCTACCACTTCACCACCACCACCAACATTCAACTACCATTCCACCACCACCACCGTTCAACAACCACCACCAATATTCCACCACCACCACCAATATTCCACCACCACTTCTTCGTCACCATTACACCACCACTAGTCCTCCTCCACCACTAGTCTGTTGCCGCCACCACCACAAGTTCGTCGCCGCCGCCACCACCGTCATCGCCGCCGCCGCCACCACCACCGTCATCGTCGCCGCCGCCACCACCGTCACCGCCACCACCACCATCGCTGCCGCCACTGGTTCAAATATTTTTGTATCAACAACAATAGTTGATCCAAATAAAAATAGAACCAACAATAGAAGTTTATCTAGTTTATCCAAGAAAAAATGATCAACAGTAGAAGTTGATCCAATTTTAGTGGATCAACAATGGAAGTTGATCCATGTAAAATTGGATCAATAATGATAGTTGATCCATGTAAAATGGAGTGAACTTGGCGTGAGTCGAACACGCATCATCTGACATGGAGTCAATCATGCTACCATTGCACCACAAGTTCAACATTGGAACAAATTTACATGATTTAAACTACAAAACATGAGTTCAAAGGATCAACAACAGTATTTGATCCCATATAGATGGATCAACAACCATAGTTGATCCAAAATATATGGATCAACAACCATAGTTGATCCAATATCACTGCCTGCTTCAACCCAGATAACCACCATATTTCATTACTTGTAGCTTCATAAACACCAACAGCTCCAAAACCAGCTTCAAAACCAATCTCAGTTGAATCAACAATGGATGTTTATCCATTTCAGTTGGATCAATAGTGGATGTTTATCCATTGCAATTGGATCAACAACCATAGTTAATCCAAAATATATGGATCAACAACCATAGTTGATCCAATATCACTGCCTGCTTCAACCCAAATAACCACCATATTTCATTCAGCAACAGGCTTCAATCTCTGTAACAACAACTCATACCAACACTGCCACCAACTCATACAATAAAAGCCACCACTATCACCTGCAGTTCAACAAACATCTAGCACACCACCGTTGTAACAACACTTTCCACCACCACCACAAAAACAACAACAATAACAATACCAAAATGTTTCTATCACCACCACCACCACCACAATAGTATAACAAACCATGTTGAATCACAAATCAAGAGCTCAATCTAAAATTGAAATTAAAAAAAGAAACCATGTTGAATCAACACCAAAAAATCAAACCCAAGATCAAATTTAGGCTACTACTTAGAATAACACTAAGAGATCAAACTTATCTTCATAAACACCAACAACTTCAAGATCAACTTTCATCCATTTCGTCCACAGCAGCATATCCATCTCCCTTCTTAATCACTCGAAATAAATCACTGAAATTTTATAACAACTCATATCATATAGCTTCAATTTCAGCGCAATGTCGATGGAGATCGTGGTAGTGGTGAGAGGCGATAGAGATGATGGTGGTGAGAGCGTTGATTTTTTTTCTTCGCTGTTAAAGATTAAGAATTGAAGAAGAAGGAAATAAGAGAGGGAGGTTAAAAAAGGAATTATAATAATTGTGTTTTTAAAAGTATTTTCAATTATGCCATCAGGAACATTTGTAAAGTCTGTTAGGGATATTTGTGAAGACCCCATCAAAAGGAAGGACAATAATTCAATTACCACTATTCAAAAAGATATTGGTGCCCAACTTGTTGCTAAGTTACCAACCAAAACTTTGTACGATTCATAACTTTTTTTAAAAAAAAATCGATGAAGATACCAATTATAAAAATAATTTTATATAATTTTAAAAAAAAATCAAAAATATTTAAGTAATTTAACGAGATTTAGACACCCCTTACTAGTTATGGTAAGCTTTTAAATTATTTAAGTAATTTTGCACCCCGTAAAAAAAAAAGGATTTTATTATAAGATTTTTTTTATAGATATATAAGCATGTTTTTGCAATTTTGCATCCCTGAAATTTTTGGTTATACTTATAGGGCCATAGCAAACTTTTGCATCCCTTTCTACGATACTTGGCTCCGCCCCTGCTCATAAGCCCTCGTAATTTCCCACAGCTGCCTCCTCCCATGAACATGCACCTAACAAAAAATGCAATAAATCCCGAATCAAAACAAATTTGCACGTCATAAATATAGAACCGGGACCCAACTAAACTGGTTCCATGGTGCACACAACTCAACCACGTTTTATAGACAGCTGTAGACTTGTAGTGGCTAGGTGAGTCAGTCCACTATCGCACACTCCACCCACCAGTTTGTCCTCCACCACCACCACCACCACCGACTAACCACATTTCGGTCTTTTCCCCCTTAATCGCAAAGGACAAAATCGGCATAAAAAGTTCTTAACAACAAAAGAAAACGACGGGAAAACCGACGATTAGGCGACGGTTTATTTATATAAATACTGTCACCTAAAACAACTTCCTTTTTAACTTCATTTCTACTTTCCTTTTTCTCTCTGAAATCAAATCTTCAATAAAATTAATAACTCTCTTTCTCTCTCTCTCTCTCTCCAGAAAAGCATTTTTTTGGTAGAGCTGAGAAAGAAAGAGATCTCTTCATCTTCATAGTAATCATCATCCTCAATAATGGGTTCAGAGAGTTACAGTGACAAGAATGTTGTTTTCAGGAAACTGAAATCAAAGTCTGAAAACAAGGTACTTTTTTTCTTTTTCTTTTTTGAGATCTGATGTTTTTGGTATTTTCCGGATAGATCTGAGTAAAGGGGGTGATGAATTTAGTAAAATTGATTGATTCTGAATAAAGGGTTGTTGTTGTTGTTGTTTGTTTTGTAGATGTGTTTTGATTGTAATGCTAGGAATCCAACATGGGCATCAGTTACTTATGGAGTTTTCTTGTGTATTGATTGTTCTGCTGTTCATCGTAGTCTTGGTGTTCATATCAGCTTTGTCAGGTAAAATCCTTCTTCTAATTAAGATTGTCTTTTTGGTTCTCCCATATTGTGGGAGAGAGAGGTGAAGGGATCATTTGATTTGGTTAGTGTTAAATCAGCTAATAGATGACTAATTGAGTTAGATTTGGATTTGAAAACCTAGACGATTGAACGAAAATAGGCAATTTCAGGCAGTGATTCTCAGGCTACCGGGTCGGATCCCCATTCCCACCTAGTAGTGAATTAAGCTAGTCTTCTAGAGAGATCATGTGTTGTGCTGTAGTGCGAATGCGATTGGGTAATGTGGAAGATATAATTGATAGCTATAAGCTAGGGATTTTCTTTGAAATTAAGCATTCCGTGGGCTAAGAAGCACGGACACTTCATTTTTAAGCCAATTTGTCCCGATCTTATAAATTCGTCTCGTGGGTCAGGGGTTTGTTGTCTAATAAGCACGAACACTTCATTTTTAAGCCAATGTATCCTTATTCTCACATTAGTAGGCTACACAACCGGAGTTCTTTTTATTGTTGTCGAATTTGGAGGAATAGAATGAGTCGATTGAATAAAAGTTTGCTTCTAAGTTTGTGGGTCTACCAGATTGTATTTGCGAAGCAATATGGTTTCTGGGCTAAGTGCTTTTTTATTTTTTTGTAAACTTTACTCAGGTCAACAAATCTAGATTCATGGACGCCAGAGCAGTTGAAGATGATGAGCTTTGGTGGGAATGGCCGTGCGCTAACATTTTTCAAGCAACATGGATGGACAGATGGGGAAAAGTCTGAAACCAAGTATAAATCAAGAGCTGCTGAATTATACAAGCAACTGCTATCCAAAGAAGTTACTAAAAGCGTTGCTGAAGATGTATGTTTTCCATCATCACCTGTTGCTTCTCAGTCGGCAAATCCGATTAATGGGTTTGAGCCGTTTCCTGAGCTCAAGGTTGTTGAAGCTCCAAAAGTAAAGGTGGTTGAAACTCACCCAGTTCCTGAAATTCCTGCTCAACCCAAAGCTCCTTCTCATCCAGTAGCTACTAGTTCTGTTAGAAAGCCCATTGGTGCAAGGAGGACTGCACCCAAGACGGGAGGGCTTGGTGTTCGAAAGCTCACAACAAAGGTAAATAGTTACGAAACCCTACTCTGATTGCTTTTATAACTAATTATTTTATTTTTATAATTTTCTGAACGAGGTTATACATGTTTTTACAGCCAAGTGAAAGTCTGTACGATCAGAAGGCAGAAGAACCAGCTCCACCTGTTGTTGCAAAGCCAGCTAATGGCAATGCATCTGCAACAGCTGTTTCATCATTTTCTTCTCGCTTTGAGTATGTAGAGCCTGGTCAGAAAACTGAGACAAACAACTCTGGAAACACCCGCGTGAATGGACATGTCACGGCACCTAAGGCGTCGGGCTTCTTTGAAGATTTTGGGATGGATAATGGTTTTCAGAAGAAAGCTACTACATCCACTGCATCTAAAGTGCAGGCAAGTCGAACAAATTCTATTTCAACTTTCAGACTGTAAAGTCTGAACAGGAAGTGTCCTCCAAACTACCACCTCCCGAACCAACTATACGTAACATTCCAAATTATGATCTCTGACTTGCTACACCCAGTGGACTCATTTTATTTCTTCACGTTCAATGCACATTTCTTTGGGATTATCAAATACGTCCTGCTTAAAATCTTATATGTGTACTATGTTGATAATTTATAAAATATTATATACAGCCGATATTTTTGCTCATGCGCTTGATTCATACATTTCATGATTATCAGATTCAGGAAACCGACGAAGCAAGGAAGAAGTTCACAAATGCAAAGTCGATTTCGTCAGCCCAATTTTTTGGGAACCAGAGCAAAGCCAATACAGAAGCTCAAGCCTCCTTGAAAAAGTATTCGGTATGTTCACTTCACACATTTTTGAACTGTTTTGCTTCAGAAACAACTCTCCCTGTTGAGAAGAAACGTCTTATTATCCGAACAGATTTGCCAATTTGGATTTTTTATTTTTTATTTTGCTTAAATCTTTTCCTCCCGTCTTTTGTAGGGTTCAACGGCCATATCAAGTGCTGATCTCTTTGGTGATGAGGATGATGATCTTGAGCTGTCAGCATCCGATCTGATCAATAAAATCTCTTTCCAGGTACACCAATGAAATCCGACATGTCAACAGTTTGATAATAGATTTTCTTATTTACATCTTAATCACTTGCAATAGCTTGTAGGAATGTTAATCGCCTTTTCTTCTTTTCTATTGTTAGGCATCACAAGATATATCTTCGCTCAAGAACATTGCAGGAGAGGCAGGTCAGAAGCTCAGTTCATTTGCTTCGACTTTCATTACAGATTTTCAGGATAGAATCCTCTGAAGAATTAATGATACGCAAAATTGCAACATCATTATGCCACCCTTGTACTATCAACGTTAACGGGATCGATCTGGTGCATGTGAGTGTATATTCTTATAGTATTCATTTATGATACCAGAAAATTTTCTAGTAAAATTAGCATAAGGGTTAATTGTCATTAAATTCTTCGGTAAGATACTGTATTTCATACACCAGATGTCCCTTCTAGTTCTTACTAGGTCAGGTAATAGAATCGTCCCCTTCTCCTTCTCCTCCAACTTTTGCTTAAAACTATTATTTGTATAGAAGTTATATCCTGTACTTCCCTTCATGCTCATTGTTATTGTTTGTCAGTTGGTGTGCACGCTGTCGTTTTTCTTTTTCTTTTGTCAAGTTTGTACTGAAAAGTACTTTCAGTCTGTAACTTTTGGGCTAAGGAAGTCCTCATATATTGTAAGTTTGTAACTCTATCAAGAAAGATACAGTAGAGATGAGAAGGTTCTAGATTTTTTGTATTATGCTGGTTGTGGCTTTCTTCCGAGTTTGTTTCGCGAATGGAGATGACATTTCAAGACTGATTCTTTGAGGTATCCTGTGTTTCTAAGAAACCAGTCAGGTCACCTTCAATTGTCAAATGCGAATACCGGTCAGTTAGTCAGTCAGACATCCGGTTGTTGGCTTGCTTGTCCTCAAATAGGCATATCAATGCACCACATCCGGTCTCTGAGTAAGAAATAGTCTATTTGCAGAACAGTAAACTGTTGAATTAAACAAAGAAAGAACCAAGAAGAAAACAACTGGTCAGCTTTCAACAATATCTCACATTAAAGATCTGCCGAATTTCCTATGGCGAATGTAAATGTATAACGAAGTCAGCGAACGAAGTAGCTTAAAACAGAAAGAAAAGAAGAGTAACATGGACACAAGCACAAGTAATGTGAAGCCCCCATCCGTCCGTGTCTTCAGCTTTCAACAATACAAGGATCTTTTTCCGGTTGGTCCGAAGTAGCACTCAAATTTCACCCCTAGCAACAACACCCTCTCCTGCTGGTGGAACACCGTATTCTGTCTACTAGAAAGAAAAAAAGATATATCGTTCCACTAAAGGGTTGATGATCAAATATCGCCCGCTAATAACACCACAAGAACAGTATCTACCTGACCTATGCAGAGAATATTAGCTATGTTAAACGTGTAGCAATTGGAAATCAGATTATAAGTTGTGTAGTAGTAGTACTTCTTCGGCGTCTGCTAGGGATACATATTGTGCGATGTACCCCAGCCACCCATAGACGGGTACCCTGACATGTTTTGGACTGATTGGCGTTGGCCTGTTCCATTGAAGGCTGCGGGAACTCGGTTAGGAGGGCTACCGCCTTCCTCAGATGATTCACTCGAGGCATCCTGAGAAGGAGAGCTGCCAGCTGTAACAGGTGCCCCGAAGCCCATCATATGCGGTGGCGCGAATGAAGGCTCTTGTTTAGGGTATTCGGGTATCTGTTTCTCCTCATTCATAATGAACTTGCCCACGACAACCTGGTAATGCAGACCAACGGGAAAGGCTCAACAGTTGATACCACGACAAGTAAGGGTATTATTAAAAAAAAAAAAAAAAAAAAAAACTTGAGGTGTTGGTTAGAAGAAACATGGAACCTGCACTGGTGTGGCTGCCAAAAGCATAGCCACCCCACCTCCCAAAAGTCGACCGTCTGAACTTGCCAATGACACACTTATACCACCAGTCCTGCTGGGTCTTCCGCCACTATTAGTAAGCAAAAAGGAGCCTGATAGCGAAATGATCTCAAAACGACCCTGCACAGACAAGATAACCCATCATTGAGGTGTTCCATCCGCATTCCAATTTACGAAGAATAAAAATACAAATACAGTTTGGTGCGGACCTCGTATGTGACAGTGCCCCCAAAAGTTGCTGGTTGGCGGAGGGTTACATTGCATATGGCACCATTTGCAGAGAGAATACAAATTGCATGTGGCCCTTGTTGTAAAAAAGCCATGATTTTCGAAACAACATCCTACAAACACAAAACACATTCAAAATTCAAACCTATAAACCGTAACGAAATTAACATACTAATAATATTGTGGCAATGGGTAACAAGAGAAAAATAGAATGACAAGTGAGCGATGAAAAAACCTACACCATGAGGATAAAACAAAGGACTGTGTTGAAATTCAACTGCTAAGCATCAGCGAGAACTATTATTCTTCTACTGTACATTTTCAATCTAAATTATCTTTTATTAGATCGAGCACAATGTTGACGAAAATACAACTCAAGAAAATCTGAAGTGGATATACAGGGAAAGGTGTCACACAGTTAAGATACATTCTCTTCAAGTCAGGAATGTTATATTTGCCTCATAGACCTAGCTTACAAGATATAAGCGTAACTGAGAACATGAAAATAGCTCTGTGAATCATACACACGCGGAAGATGAAGAACTCGTATAGTCGTAAGAATACAGAACTCCAGAAGCCACATAACATGCATATACAGAACTGCTAATTATCAGAACAGGAAGATGGTTAAGCATCTTAGTCGTTGCTATCCATCTTTAGTGTTATCTTTTGGATTTTGCTTAGTGCTGTTAGTTGCTTCAAATATTTGTATAACCTAATTAGCAGCTCTCAATAAGAACGTATTTAAACAATAGAGTAGTAAAGCACCTACAGAAACATACTTATTTCTTAATAAGAAGTAAGAACCAAGATACATCATTTCAATTACTACCAGACACTCAAAATATTCAAAGATGCCATAAGTAACACACAGCCCCCCCTGAGCAATTGTATATTTAATACGAACCAACATAATTACTACCAGAATGACACGAGTAACCTTCCCAAAATGATAACACGGTGCAGAACACAGAGCAATAGTATATTTATGGCATCAAGATACCTTAAGTAAGCGCCAAAAAAAAGACAGCATGGTGTAGATAACAGTCCCTTGAGCAACAGTATATGAATTGCAGAAAGCCTAGAGACTAAAAACATCTCAGCAGTCGAAACTTGTGAGTTGTAACATACTACTTATCCACAAATACATGCTTTAATACAACTCCGTATATGAAAAGAAACCAAGAAAGATCCTCATAGCCTTAGCCAAAACTAAAAGCAGAATGAGAACATTCAAACTCACAAAAAAGAAAGCAACCTAGATATTAACTATCCGTAATTGTATTCGGGATAAAAACAGTTGTATTGTCTCTCGCTCTGTAAGCGAAGACCAACAGTTGATTATATGCGCAAGTTGTATTGTATTCGGCAGCAATAGCAAGCAAATAATGGTATTGCCTTTTAAGAGAAGACCAACAGTTGTAATCTAGATAGAGCACAAACTTAAACTTGCGCATATAATCAAGTGAAGGAGAACACCAACGGTACTAACAAACAAGCCAAAACATCAAAGATAAAATAGAAAAGGCAAGACCGTTTCCTGGATCCGGTCAACTTAAAAGTAGATATGGGGGTGCAGGGTACTGCGAAAACATTCAAATGCATTTCTCCTCTCACCCATTTCACAAACCTAAATGTAAGAATAACTTAAGTAGATCAAACAGAACCATACCTCACCAGCTTCAACTGCAATAATATGTGGAGTAAATCCAATTCCAGAAGACCCCATACCACCTATTCAAATCGAAACCCACAATTCAAATCAATCAATACAAACACCCAAAATGCATAAACAAACAAATCAAAAGGAAATATTTGAATCTTTACCTAGGGCATCCAATTGCTGTTTCCTTCCACCACTACCCATTGGCCTCCCTCGATTCCTCTTCGAAGGCGGTTCTGAAGAATGAGGGGCAGTGTGCATATACGTCTGCTGCGGCGTCGGTGGAACCGAAGAGAGTGGAGTCAAAGCCAATGCAACATCACCACCACCTTCAACTGTATATTTCCTCGGCCGACCTCTCTTCTTCTTAACCTGATCACTATTACTACTACCATGATTGTTGTTATTAGTATTGGGAGTTGTTGCTGTTGTATTGAAATTTAATGTAGCTTGATTTGGAAATGCAACCCCACCACCGCCGGTGAGGTTGACTGAAGTAAAAAGCTTATTGTAAGAAGGCGCCCCACCACTATTACCACCATTTCCTCCGCCCCCAGTGCCATGAATTGGTTGTTTCTGTTGATGGTGTTGATTTAGATCAGAAGCACCACCGTATGAATTAGAACCATTGTTACCACCACCAGCGGAAGCGGGGGTGAACATACCAGGTGGTTGTGATGAAGAAGATGATAATCTTGTTGAATCTTGCGCATCCATGTGTGTCGATTTACAATGGAGAAGATAAATCTAGGGTTTAGCGGGAAAAGGAAGGAGCTTTTTGTTTTGAGTCTTCTCTCATGAGCTAAAATGAAATGAATCGATCCCATTTTAACAAGGCCTGTTAGGTTTTTGTACGCAAGGGCCGGTCTGGCCCGTCTCAACTGAGTTGGACCCAAGTCTCGGTCAGATCTAGACAAATCAGAACAGTCAGATTCAGATTAGTCACTGAAAAACTAACACCGAGAAGGTTCTAAGATTTTTGTGCTCATTCGAACTGGTATGGTACATATTGTTTGAGTCTAGATCAAGATGAAATATATGGGTTATAAACTTTATGGGTTCCCATTAACAGGGTGTTTGTTTATTGCTGATGTATGGATCTTACTCGGCACATGTCGGATGTCAAATAGTTCTCTTTTTAGTTTGAGTAAGATTTGAGGTGCCACCTGACCCATGACTCGGACTCGTTTAAGTCATGGGATCAAGCGACTCGCATATCTTTGAAATAGATGATAAAAAAAAAACCACATTAGGCCAAATCTAGACGAGTCGAGTGATTTCAATCAGACCCAGGCATGTCGGATCACAAAAAAAAATGGTGTAAGACTCTGATTCCGACAAACTTCCAAATGTTATGACTTTAGGTGCACCAATCTTAAGAAAAGTTATATGGTTCTAAAAATCCGATGATAAACTACCAGCTAATAATATCAAAAGCTTGTGTAATGTCAAATATAAAACCAACATTACCGAACTTTATTTTAATTTCAAACTCATTCATCATCTCAGAAGCCAGACTAGTATACACATCATGAACCATTTAAGTCAGGATATTAGATGGTCCGATCTGGATAAATCATATCCAAACGAGTCAAATAAAAATAGTATTAATTTTATGTTACGATGCAAATTTGAGTTAGCATGATACAAGTGATTTTAAGATAAAAATCAATTAACTATCAATTATCCATGCATCTCATCAGTGGCGCATTCTGTGATAAAAATTGCATAATTTGGAGCTAAAAATACGATCTAATTTGCGGCATAATTTATCCTTGGATTACCTTGAATAAATTAGATCTAGACGGGTCAGATATAGATAATTCAGTGAACAACTAGCACCCACTTAGAGAAGGTGTTAACATTTTGTACTGATTAGGACGGGCATGGCACAAACTAATTGAGTCTGGATCACTTGAGTTAAATCGCTAGATGAAATAAGCATGGACTAGTCAGATTCAAGGGAATCAATGTTTTACAAGGTTTTTTGTTGTTAAAGACTACCGCAGCATGGTACGATTGATTCCAATTCATATGAGTTAACTCCACATAAATTTGATCAGGACAGGCCAAATTCAAATAAATCAGTAAAGTTTTGTGCTGATTCAGGATGGCATCACAAAGACTACTTGTGTCTAGATCATTTGAGTAATATCAAGATGAAATAGTTGTGGATGAGTAAGATTCATTCGGGTTCTTATAGGTTTTTCGCTGATAAAGATTAGCATAGCACGAATCATTTGTGTTAGAGCATTGCTCGGTCGAACTCGCAAGCGTTGCTATCTCAAGCTTGTTGTCAAGTTTAGTTGCCAAAACTATAAGTCTTAATTTCTAGTCTACTTATAGATAAGTCTCGGATTAGGATAGAAAGTGTAATTGGGCATTATACTTCACGACGTTTATCGATTTAAGACGAAGAACTACTAAGGGGAGCTTGTGGAACTTCATCAAGAAAAGGTATGTGGAGACTTGAACTCATTTATAACTCAAAATTCTATCTCCTATTTGAGGAAAAAGTCGTATAGCTATATAGAGTTCGATTATACACATTTGATATTTCGAGTTGAGTTTAACTCGCTTACATATTTCTCTAAATATGTGTTGGTAAGCTTTCGCTTTAACCAAGTTCATCTTATATTCTTGACGAAAGTCAAAATATGGTCATGTGAAAATCGTATTGTAACATCTTACATGATTTGTGTGAGATAGTCATTTGATGTAGACTAAGAATGTTTCGTATTGATCATTCGATCACTTGAAAATTGCTTTGAAGCTAATAGTTTGTGTGAGACAGCTATTCTCGTCTTCTGATAATGTTTCAATGATTGAAATGGGAGTTAAGAACACTTAACCATTATTGGATTATAAGCACAGTATACATTCACATGTGTTGATCCAAGACTGGAACTTAGTATGCATACCCGTATGCGTACTGGTTGGTCAGGTAAAGTTAAGGAGATGGAGTATGTGTACTTGTACGTGTACTGGCGAAGTCAGTTGAATTTCGGGTACTACAGTATGCGTACATGTAAGCGTACTGGTTTCAACTAAAGTTTGGAAGTGTACGACAGTATGCATACCCGTTTGCATATTGGCGAACACAATCCAAGTTCGACTACTTGGGTATGCGTACCCATTTCCATACTTGAGTGGTAAAATCGGTTTCTTCATGAACTAATACATTTATATATTAAGGAATGCAATCTTTTGCAAACCGTGGCTATAATGTTCATGAATTGATTTGAGTGAATCAAAATCGATTTTGCTTCAATTGTGTCTTGTATACTTCTAGGAGAATATAAACAATTGAACAACTCTAGAACTAGTTTCATTTGGGTCACTTGAACTAGTTATGGTTAAGATGAATATGGTTGATATGAAAGTGTTCATATGAATAACTTCGGTTAACTATTGTTGATCCAACAAGGTGTACACGTTTAGGTACGGTTACCCATATCTAAATAAAGTCACTTTTCATTTGAGTGTAACAAGTTAAGTTTGATCTAACGGTTGAAATATATTAGCTTGAGTCTAGCAATTGGGAAACCTAATCCCCACACCTCTTGTGTGATACTAGTTGCGACTAAAGTCGATTCTCCTTGAACTTTAGGTTTTTCATGAAACCCTGTAGGTTAATGACTTGAAGACTTCATTGGGATTGTGAAGCCAGACCCAACTATTTCTATGTAGTTGCGTGTTCTGATATAATTTTTTTCTATCGTATTGAGTACTATCTTTTCTAATATTTGCTCGAGATTTATTCTCCGATAGGCAAGATAAAAAAGTAGTCACAAACATCTTCATCTCATCGTTTATGATTCAACAATATCTTGTTTCACAACCATACAATTAAGATTATTGTGAGGTGATTGATATTACTAGGCTGTTCTTCGGGAATATGAGTCTGGTGTATCAATTGGTTCATGTTCAACTTGATTTATCAAAAGACAGAATAAAAACTCCCAGGTATTTCTGTGGGAGACAAATTTATCTATTCAATAGACTTTTCTGTGTGAGACAAATTGGTTTATCAAGTCTTCGACTGTGGGTCATATCAACTCTTAGCGGTGGGTGAGATCACCTAAGGGAATCAAGTGCGTAGAGTCCTAGTGGGATTCAGAGGCGTAAGGAACACGACTGTACCTTGATCAGTGTGAGATTGGTTAGGGCTCAACTACATTCCAGTCCGAAGTTAACTTGGAGTAGGATAGTATATGTAGCGGCTTAATATAGTGTGGTGTTCAAATATGGACTAGGTCCTGGGGTTTTTCTGCATTTTCGGTTTCCTCGTACAAAATTTCCGGTGTCTGTGTTATTTCTTTTCCGCATTATATTTTTATATAATTGAAATATCAAAGGTTGTGCGTAAGTTCAATCAATTGTGAATATGATCTTTGGTTTGTTGATTTAATTGATTGACACTTGGATATTGGTTTTTGATGTCGTCCAAGTTATTTCTTATATTCAATCAGGCTCGCAAATTCCTATTTGTTTGATTGCAAATACCACCTTTTATTGAAAACTCAAAACATAATATTCTTACATAGAAGGCAAGCGAGCAACAAGTTGCACCGCAAGCCCTTTTTGAATTGCAAATACTATTCTTTTGAAAATAAACTCTCTTGAACCGGGGGTCATGACATTACTGTGCATGACTTTCTGAACTCTTTTGAGGAGTCCAACCGCCTCAGGAGCCAAGAAACCAAAAGTATCAAAAGCAAAGGGAATAAAAGTGTGTCCATTGAATTGAGAAATAGAGATATAACTCTTGGATATACTTTTCTTAAGATTGAGTCTGACTGCCTAGTTGCTAAGCGAAATATTGGGTGTGGTTGTTATATCCCCATTTTTTCAATTTGATTCAGAATCGTCTGAGTTAAATTCAAATTAATCAGATCATATTTAAATAAGCCTAGAAAAGATAAACGTTCACTTATAAACTAAATGTGTTGGTAAGGCCGATCTGATAGGAAGAAAAATGAACTTTTGACATAATTTCCTTGCAATCATATAAAAACCTTCCAGGTTTCCATTAATAGGGGTGTCTGATTTATTCTGACTCGATGTGTGGATCAGATTCGACCCTTGACTCGGTACGAGTCAGATGTTAGAGGGTTTGTTTTTAGTTTGGGACGAATATAACTCACACCTGAATAAAATGTCCGTGACTCATAGGATCAAGCCACCGACGCGCATATTTTTGAAACAGACCTGACTCACGAAACAAAGACATTGAGTCAAATGAAGATGACTTAAGTGATTTCAGTCAAATCCAAAATAAATAAATAAAATATGATGTAAAACTCTGATTCTAGCGAATTTCAGAATATTATGACTTCAGGTGCACCAATCTTTAGAAAAGCTATATATTCCAAAAATCCAAGGATAAACTGCCAGCTAGCAATATCAAAAGCTTGTGCAATATCAAATTTAAAGCAAACATTGCTGAACTTTCTTTTAATTTCAAACTCATTCATTATCTCAGAAACCATATTAATATATACAACACGAACCATTTAAGTCTGGAAATGCCCAACCAGAAACGGCAGAGAACATACTTATTCACTGCCCAATAGAGGAATTTACCTGGAACAACATGTGATCTCATCTATCAATAAACCAACCCAATAACCTAATTCATATATCACTATAAACAATGAAACATCCATTTCACAAAATCTGCAAAGCTATAGTTATACCCCATCTATACCAGCTATTTGTTTTCTTTACTGGAACTTCTAATCATACACCCCAAGATGACATCCTGGCTCAAACCTTGAAGCAGCTTCAAGAATTCAAATGGGAAAAAGGTTCTACCCCCGGTTACCCTTAGGGACCCATCCGTCATGGCCATTCCAACCAACATAATACCAACAATAACAATACTAGCAGGATGGACCAGTCCCTTATAAATTGGATAAAGATCAACACGAATGGGGCTGCTAGAGGACATCCAGGAATAGTAGGAGCAAGTTTTATTTGTAGAGACTGAAATGCTCAAACTATGTTGGCTCTTGCACAACCACTAGGAATAACTACGAAGCTAATAGCAGAAACATGGGCAACCCTGCTGGAAACTAGGAGGGCAACAAAAAACAATGGACAAAAGTCATCTTTGAGACAGATTCGGAAAACCTTATGCGCTTCATAAAAATGGATGCTGAAACTTCGTGGTATATTACAAGAATGATTACGGAAATAAAACAGATAATGCGTCTAATTCCTTGTTATAATATACAACACAACTAATGGGAAGGGAATCAGGAAAACTATGCATTAGACGGAAACCAAGCAGGAAATTATCAACATCAATATGTGACCAGGAAATTCCATATTTTCTCTTACACATTATATCAAATGACTCTGTCCGCACAAAATACCCATGTGTAATAACAATTTTGGCCTGTTTTTTTAGGATTCTAATGCTCTAAAAAAAAAAAAAAGTCTGGATACTGGATAGCCCGAGTCAAATCCGGATAAATCATATTCGAATGAATCAAATAAAAATGATACTCCCTCCGTCCCAAATTAATTGAGCTAGTTGTAGTTTGCACAATTCTTAAGGCAAAGAGGAAAGGGAAATATATTTATTTAAATATATTTTACAATTATACCCTTATGGATAATAACTAGTAAAACTTAAAAATGATTTATCTCTTAAACTATATCACGGTTTTTTGTAAACTTTATACCATTGATTAATTTCGTAAACTTAGAAATTAATTTATCTCTTAAAACATCTACGTAACGACTACAAGCATGATTATCAAACAAATTATACATATTTTTTATGGTAATAATAATCAATTAAAATGGTAGTTTTAGAGATATTCCCTTGATTAGTGAAATAGCTCAATTATTTATGGGACAAAATTTAAAACCAAATAACTCAATTAATTTGGGACGGAGAGAGTATTAATTTTAGGTCAAGGTGTAGATTTAAGTTAGCATCACACAACTGGTCCTGAGATAAAATCAATCGACTATCAATTAGTCATGAACTCTTCCGTGTCGCATTCTCAGAGCGTCATAAAAATTGCACAAATAGGAGCTAAAAATGATCTAATTCGTGGCACGGTCTCCTTACGTAACAGTGGCCAACACCACTTCTTTCGCCAACACCATTCCACCACCCAAGTCATTTGGTGCGTCATAAACATCACTAACGCGTCATGTACAATGTTACCTACTCATGTATCCGCTCTAAATGCATTTCTCTTTAACTTTACTTCCAATCTTAGCAAAAGTGCTCATTAATTTCTCCTACTTATGAAGACCAACCACATTACGCAAGTTGGAAGACAAAATTTATTGGTCGACCCCAACCAAAATCAATGAGATCTAGACTATATAAACATTGAACTATACCTTAAAGCATTTGACACTGTCGAATAAATTAAGGAAAATAGTACCATCCATCAATGGAGGCACCAAAAGAAGGTGGCAACAAGAGCAAGGTTCTTGTAGTAGGAGGAACAGGATATATCGGCAAGAGAATTGTTAAGGCGAGCTTGAAACAAGGTCACCCAACTTATGTACTCCGGAGACCGGAGATTGGCCTCGATATCGATAAGCTTCAGATGCTAATGTCTTTCAAGAAGAAAGGTGCTAGACTCATTGATGGTTCTTTTTCTGATCATCAAAGCCTTGTTCGTGCTGTAAAACAAGTTGATGTTGTGATTTGTGCAATCTCTGGGGTGCATTTTAGGTCGCATAATATACTCTTGCAACTTAAGCTTGTTGATGCCATCAAAGAAGCAGGGAATGTTAAGGTATGGCATATATTGATTAATCAATTTTTTTTTATAGCACTTCCAATTTTGAATAAAGAAAACAATGATATCAATGTTAAAATTTCGAGATCTGTATTCAAATCTTGTTTGAATCAGAATAAAGCTAGAAAAATGGAAATTCAGCGTAATCTAGGTGCATGCTATGCCTATTAATAGTGAAATATTAATTTATTTACGGCTTACCCGCTAAAATTATTGTTTTAGCCCATTGGAAAAACTTTTTTGTATCGATTAATTTCAGATCTTTGCTTAATACTTGTAATCAGAATTCTTTCGTCAAAAAAATATCGAAAGAAGGAGAAAAATATGTATTGTTTTTCAAAAGGGGCCTTAAAATTGCACTTTAGTCTCACCAACTTTCAGTTAGTCTTGGTTGTTGAGTTTCACCAACTACCTAGTTAACTTAATACTGACATACCAATGTTGTCATGTTGAAATCACTTAGTGTTGGGATTCTTATTTTGCATGTAATGTTGCGTGCAGCGGTTTCTGCCATCAGAGTTTGGAATGGATCCAGCACAAATGGGACACGCATTGGAACCAGGAAGAGTAACATTCGATGAGAAAATGACAGTGCGAAATGCCATCCATGAAGCTGGAATCCCTTTCACATATGTCTCTGCAAACTGCTTTGGTGGTTACTTCGTAGGTAACCTTTCTCAAATGGGTTCATTAACCCCTCCTATGGATCATAAGGTCTGCTTATACGGAGACGGGAACGTAAAAGGTACGAATTCAGCACAAGAGAACATATAATTTGCACGAATCCAACCTTGTTTCTTTGAATATACACAATATGTGATAATCTCGTACGTGTTCGTTTATTGATCAGCCATTTTCTTGGATGAGGATGACATTGCGACGTATACCATTAAGACGATAGACGACCCGCGTACCCTAAACAAGACTTTATACTTGAGGCCGCCACAGAACATCCTGTCTCAGAGAGAGTTGGTTGGCATATGGGAGAAACTCATTTGGAAGGAACTAATCAAGACTAGCATTAGTGAAGAGGACTTCTTAGCTAGCATGAAAGGTACCTCAAACTCACTACTACAACAACCACTATTACTCAACGCTTCAATTGTTGAATATTGCAACCCAATGCTCATACTTTAACTTTTAAGTCTAACTAATTTGGATGTGAACAGGAATGGATTATGCTGGACAAGTTGGAGTTGGTCATTTCTACCACATTTTCTATGAAGGATGCTTAACCAATTTTGAGGTCGAAGCAGAAGCTTCAAGTCTATATCCAGAGGTTGAATACACTCGAGTAGTTGAGTACCTTATACGTTATATGTAAGGAAAATCATGTGTACGAGTAATAAGTTGGCGATGGCATTCCTCTGCATCTCCCACACTGTTAGCATCCGATCCCATCCTCGGAGCCTCATATCATATGTACGCATATTTGTACTCTAAAAATTTGGTTGTGTAATCTAAGACTAGAGGCAAGCATTTGGTTACTCTTTTCTTTAAGGAAAACTCCCCTCCTATATGTGCTTATAATTTGAGATTTGTGTAAACGCAAAACTTCAAAGATAAGTAGCATACTCAAAAAAAAAAAAAAAAAAAAAAAAAAAAAAAAAAAAAAAATACTACTTAATTTGATATTTGTGCAAACGCAAAATATCAAGGATCACGATTTATAAGGGCTGCTATCAGGATTACTAGGGCTGATACCATCTCAAGATCTTAAGCGATCCTGACCGTTGGATCGGCTAAATAGTATCAGCCCCAATAATCCTGGTAGCAGCTATTATAAATCATGATCAAGGATGAGTAGCATACTCATAAAACAAAATACTACTTTCCACCAAGTACATGTAATATTTTAATCTATCACTGATTTAATTTGGGGAGTTCGAGATTCTAAAACATGAATGATATGGGTCAGAAGTCCGAACATACTTTCGACCAAGTGCACGTAATATTTTAATCCTTACCATCTTCATAGTTGTCAAATCATGTTATTTATCCCAACAAATTGTCAATCATCATCTGTATCCGATAGCAAGTAACTGAATAGCTACCGAAACCCATTCGATATTTACAAAGGTTCCATCAAGGTAGCCAATCTCGGCCGTCTCGCCAAGATTCATGGGATTCAAACGGGACAATCCATCTAATTTCGGCGATCCGAGAATTTGACGGAAATCTTGGCATGGCTCGGTCCATCTTGGTTTAACTCGTCCAAATTTTAACGAAAATCTCACCCTAACTCAAGTTTGTGTCGGCTTGAATCGGTAACACGTAATTACAAGTATATTGTTTGAAAAAACTATTTGGGAAGTCATTCCGAAATTTCACCGAAATAAAGTTGTTCCGTTTCCGACCAAGATTGACTAGAATGTCTGTACAATATGATATCTTGTTGAACATCTTTGATCTCATTCAACAACTTTAACATAAACAAGTTATGATAAATTCACTAAATCCTTATGGACTTCAAACCTGGTCAAATTGGGTATACCCGATTTTAAGTGGACTCCTTTTAAGGTCTAAGGGGGTGTCCTAATAGGTAAAGTTACAAAACTATCCTTTCCCATTATAATTCTTATTGCCCTAATCGGTTTTTTCAACTCATTTTCATTTCATCTTCTCCTCCTTTCTCTTCTCCTCTACCCTACCGGCTTCTCCATTACACCTCCATTAAAACTCGTCGATTAATTCGTCATAATCGTCAACTCGAAAATTCTATTGTCGATTAATCTTCAAACATGGAGCCACTGAAGGCTACTCGTATGAAACATACAAATAGAAAACCTAATCGAGATGACCTTGGAATTGGAAACTTAGTTCAATACAAACGGAATAAAAAAATCGTTAAAGAAGAAGAAATCACTGACACCGCTAAAACCGAAGAAATGACGCGATTGTGAAAATAAGGGCCTACTTAAACTCACTCCAGTACTTCAATTTTATGTTTGCATGTCAAATTAGGTAAAAAAAAACAAATTTGTGAATCTGCAGTTATTTAGCCGACAAGGTGTTTGTTCCACGACCTTGCTTACTTTTCCTATTTAGGGTTAATCGGTGTCTTCCTAGGTTGAATACCATGCCGCTTTTCACATCTGAAAATGCCATTTATAAGGTCGGCACGATCTTCAACCTTCATACCATGCCGACTTAATGTGTTTCTAACAGGCGTTGGTTTTGAAATTCTTACCCCACCGACTAATTCTTTGAAAATTTTTGTGTTTACTGAGTCCATATAGTTAATAGTCAACATGATATTTGAATACCACCGTGCCGACTAAGTATTAGTCGACACTCGATAGATTTTCAAACTTGCCGACTAATTGTGTGGAAATCCTTATGTTCATGTGTTCCATTTTGTAAATAACCGACATGTTATAATTATCGTCCATGCCGACTATTGTTTAGTCGGTATTGGTTATTATTGTTGACCCTGATGAATATTATTTTATTTTTCATTGTTCTTGTTTAGGTTGCAAAAGCTTAAGCAAGGAAAGAAGAAAATTGTTTCTCCTCCTTCAATACCTCCTCGCGTAGGCGAAAAACTCTTGACTGCAACACACCGAGGGGCATTCGTTGAGCCGGGAACGCTCAAGATCCATGAACGGAATGATTCTCAACCAAGTGATTCAAGATGAAACTCTATATGAAAACCAATCAATTCCATCTGGTAGAAGAGGTAATAATGTTGATAGTGTTGAAAGGACTCCGGCTGATGGAGGAGATGATGATGATGATCAATACATGCCACCTGTTGGATGGGGTAATAATGATGGTGATAACAATGATGGAGATAAAGATAATGATGGACAACACGAAATTGTTGAAGAGGAAGAGGATAAAGAAGAGAAATAAGAAGAAGGTGGAGAAGAAATATGTAATGATCAACAAACTCAAGCTGCAACTACAACGCAGCCGGAAGACTGAAGAGGGTTATCACTAAACCATCTGATTCCCACATGCCTCCCCGTCACTTGAAGAAGCAACTGAAACCAGGTCAGCCTCCACTAGGGACCCCAAGAGATGGTGGACATGTTCTTTTTGGATATAAAGACTCATGGGCATGTGAAATCCATAATACTATCGTAAGTAACCTCGATCTAACTTTTTATTTATTTATTTATTTAAGTGTATCTATCTTAGATTTTCTTCAAGTGTTTGTATTTCTTTTAATTTTGTGTTTTTGGTATTTAGGATCACAAGCATGCCATCCGTCTATTAAGGCGCCAATCTTCAAACACTCTGATGAAGAAACGACCACTTTATTGGGAATATGATGAGGTGAAAGCGATTGTCAAGAACTCCGAGTTTTGACCTGCGGTGAGGAGTTCAATTGTTGAGTATAAAAAAGTTACCATATCTGCATTCTGTGAGAAGTTATATGGATAGACTGATACAATGCTATTCTCATTCAGTGAGATGGCGGTAACTCCCGATGATGTTGTTTATAGGTGAAAATAGTTTCTGCTGATTTCGATAATTGCGGGTGTGAAGGTGAGAAACAGTTTAAACCCTAAACAATGTACTTCAAGGGAGTACTTTAGATCCGAGAGATCAATCTGTACAAGTCCGGCCTAAACCAAGAAATGACCGTTCCAGACTTGCTTTGGTCACAAAGTGGAGGAAAATGGGTTGGTTTTGGGGAGGGAAGTAAGGAAAGTGGTGAGACCAAATAGTTGATTCTGGAGGAGTAGTTGGGTTACTACGACTTGTTATCAGAAAAGTAAGAGATATCCCGAGGAGAGCTAGCAAGTAAGTATTTCTGAGTGTTGTCTTGTCCGAATGAACTTGTTGTCCAAATGGAAATAGGTAAGACCTATTTATACAAGTCGAAGTAGAAACATACCCTGGTCTCATTAAGGAGTGGGGAAGTAAATGGGAGGAGGTGGTAACCGTATGCATGGACTTGATGTTCCATAAAGTGGTTAATGCATGAAACTAGTTTTCATGAAACTGTTAACGTTATGGAATTGATGTTCCATAAAGTTGTTAACTCAGGGATTTATGTCCCATGAACGTTTCCCACATAACTCCCCATATTTACTAGGCGCCTCACCCTTATGAAAAGTAAGATTATGAAGGGAGTAGTGTACGCCTTCACTTTGGTAGTCGTATGGGGAAGACCATCATGGTGGCACGACATGAGGGGCCATGGAGAGACGTGTTTGGCATGGCGCAGTCGGCGTGGATAGCTTTGGCTAGGTGCGTGACCAAGCTAGGGTTTTGGGCCAAAGGTCGTGAGGGGACCTTAGAAGTCCAGGATTTGCTCCTGAGATTGAAATGAAACCGTTGATTGTTGCACGCCTTCAATTTGGCAGCCACATGGGGAAGGCCAGCACGGTGGCGCGGCATGAGGGGCCATGGCGAGACGTGTTTGGCATGGTGCGGTCGTCGTAGCTAGATTTGGTTAGGTACGTGACCAAGCTAGGGTTTTGTGACAAAGGTCATGAAGGGACCTTAGACGGCTAGGATTTGCTCCTGGGATTGAAGGGAAACCTTTGATTGTTGCACGCCTTCACTTTGGTAGCCGCATGGGGAAGGCCAGCACGGTGGCGCAGCATGAGGGGCCATGGCGAGACGTGTTTGGCATGGCGCGGTCGGCGTGGCTGGCATGATTTGCCATTGGAACAGAGGTGCGGCTAGCATGGTTGGAATGCTTTGGCGTGGTTGGTGTGGCTGGCATGATTTGAATTGGCACAGAGGTGCGGCTAGCATGGTTGGTATGCTTTGGCGCGGTTGGTATGGCTGACATGATTTTCCATTGGCACAAAGGTGCGTCTAGCATGGTTGGCATGCTTTTGCGCGGTTGGTGTGGCTAACATGATTTTCCATTGGCACAGAGGTGCGGCTAGCATGGTTGGCATGCTTTGGCGCAGTTGGTGTGGATGGCATAATTTTCCATTGGCACAGAGTTGCGGCTAGCATGGTTGGCATGATTTGGCGCGGTTGGTGTGGCTGTCATGATTTTCCATTGGCACAGAGGTGCGGATAGCATGGTTGGCATGCTTTGGCGCGGTTGGTGTGGGTGGCATAATTTTCCATTGGCACAGAGGTGCGGCTAGCATGGTTGGCATGCTTTGGCGCAGTTGGTGTGGCTGACATGATTTTCCATTGGCACACGTGAGAAGTAGGGTTTGGCTCGTCGTAACCCTAATTTGAAAAATATACCCAGGTAATTATTTTAGAGACACATTAAAGGTTTCAGTAAATGTGCCTAGTAAATGCTTGTTGCTTTAAATGTTGTGACATTGTTGTATGCTAGGGTTTAGTGTTTTACGATTTTAACCCTAAGCTAAAAACCACCATCAACAGATGCACATCAAATTCTAGGCCTCGAGGTTAAGGGAAAATCAATCAAAGATGGCTTTGATGATGGCATTACTTGGGAGAATCTCTTCAAATTGACCAAGATCTTGCTTAGTTGGGATGAAAAGGAGTCGGAGACTATGTTTGTGGAGAAGGATGGTTATATAAGCAGGAAGTTAAGTCTGAAGATGTTGAGAGACACATACTCTGGGACCCTGAAATCTATGATAAGGAAGGAAGTGTGGACTTGGTACGAATCAATGTTATTGCGTCAGCTTATTTGTTATATGTCCTGGAAAACTGTATCTTCCCCGACAATTTCGGAAACTAGGTCGACGACAAGTATATTTTACTATTGCATCCCTTTGATCAGATGCATACGTATTCTTAGGGTATTACGGTGGTTGCCTTCTTGAATGCAGAGTTGACAAAGGCTTCAAGGGCACTCACTAAGAAAGTTAAAGTGGTAAGAGATAGGTGCATCACGCGAGTCGCCTTGGACAAATTGATTACGGATGAGGTAATATTTGATCTGTATCGAGATAATAGAAAAGATAAAATAATTGTAAGGAGAAATGATGTTTCATTCTACTACGGTCCCTTGTTTTAACCCCAAGGATTTTCAATGTATGATCCACAACGGGTAATGCGACAAGTGGGTTACATCCAAGAAGTACCTCATCTCGGTGATGATCTATTCTATAAAGTGGTAAGAGAGAGGTGCATCACGTCCAAAAAAAGTATTGACGTCCATTACGCTCCACCACCAGAGATTTCTGGTTGGTATGAAAGAGGTGACCACAAAATCGATTAACTATTTTGGACAAGGTGACCGAAGTTCATAAAGCTCATGAAGATTACATTCCGTGGTATGATGGTTTTGCTCGTCCTACTGTTATTAGGGAAGAGATTATTGAACAACCGACTCGTAAGAGAAAGATGTCACCGAAAGACCCAACAAAAAGTCTTATAAACTTTGTAAGTATTTTAGAGTTTCTCTTATTTTTTTAAGATTACATTATTGAACCAGTCTATCAATTGTTTGTTGTTTAAATGAAAATATAAGGAGCACTTGAAGACCCTTGTGAAGATGATGTGTTGCGCGAGATATCTAGGAAATCCTTTGTCGGTTGAAGAGCAAACTAAGCACATTGACTATGCTAAGAATGTTGACAATAAGGATGCCACCGAAATGTTCGAGTAAGCTAAATGTTTAACTAAAAAGGAAAGCACAAGCCAAGAGAAATGCTGAACAAAAGAGGCCTCGTACCCGTGGTAGTGGTGGTGAGAATGCTAAACAGGTATGTGGTGGTGGTAGTGTCCGTGGTCGTGAATGAATGCATTTCTAGTTTATTTCTTTATGTGTTAGACATTATGTCTAGGTTAATGGTTGGACAATTTTTTTTTTAAGGTTTATGGGACATATGTTTTCTTAATATTTTGGACAACTATTGGGTTTCTAGTTGTTAAATGAATGGTTTGTTTAGATGTGTTAATTTTCAATAATTTAGCCAGCAGGGTCTTGAATTAATGGTTTGTTAAGTCA
Source organism: Papaver bracteatum (assembly GCA_023529315.1). NCBI lineage: Eukaryota > Viridiplantae > Streptophyta > Magnoliopsida > Ranunculales > Papaveraceae > Papaver > Papaver bracteatum. Next base: position 856,776 of record JAJJWX010005228.1, on the reverse strand, counting down.
CAGTGATGACTAAACCAGAGACAACAAGGTGGTGAACTGGTATATTGTCGGCCATGAGAGAAGAAATGGTGCAGTTACCAGGGTCGGAAGGGTAATAAAATTATGAATTTTCCGACTGTATAATAGTCGGCATTCTAATGAACAAATACCGTGCTGACTTTATGAAGCATAATATGACCTTCTCTTGTGTTACAAAATTCAATTAGTCGGCCGAGTAAGAAAATTACGACCCTGCCGACTTTGTGTTAGTCGGCATTGTATTAAACAATTACAATGCCGACTTTATGCATAAGAATATGATATTTTCCTGTTTTACAAAATTCTTTTAGTCGACAGGGTAATAAAATTACGACCCTGCCGACTATTTGTTAGTCGGCATTGTATTAAATAAATGCTCTATCGACGATATACAACAGAATATAACCTTCTCATGGTTTAAAAATTCTATTAGCTGACAGGGTAAGAAAATTACGATTCTTACGATTAAAAATGGTCGACATCGCGGGGAAACAAAAACCTAGCCGGTGAGTTCAAAATTCAAAATTTTACAAGTACAATTGCATTAATTGACTACCCTAACAGCCAGATTAGGGAACCATCCTATAAATACACTAGTTCTCTCTACAAAACAACACACACCTATTTGCATATACTCTCCAAAGCTCATATCATCATCTACTCTTTCTAACTCTCCCAATACCTCCATATACAACAATGACATCATTTGATTCAAATGAAGATACATCCATCACCAAAGCATGGTACACCGAAACTCGAGTTAAAAAATCAGTCCTCTGTAATGGTAAATGCCGAAAGCTTTTGGACAAAGGTATATACAAAATATATGCAAGATTTTGGGAATCTCAATGGAAGAAGTGTTCAACAAATGTATGATAGACACTAAGTCATAGAAAATGCGATACTTGCTTATTTAGCTATCCAACATCAGGTTTTCAACGCTAGCCAGTTTAACTTGTCCATTGAACAATTTGTAAGTTTTTTTGTGGTTTATTTTACGTAATCCATGTTGTTTGATCTTCCTATTAAACAACACTAACAAAGTAAGTTTGTGGTTTGTTTTTGTAGCATGAGGTCGTAAAAGCGCGCTACTTGGAGAAAAGGGGGGAACCATTCGCATTTGATGTAAGATATCACTTCATGGTATCCAAATTTCCGGAGTATGCTCCGGAGATTATGGTGGGTGAATCGGACTCGGATTCCTCCGACGAAGATTTATGGTTTTAGAAGTTTTTGTTTAGGTTTTGTGGGTAGATCTCTATGTAAAGCCTCACGAGACAATAACTCATCCTATAGGGTCGCACTAAGTAATCGAAAGCGTTCCTCGGTCCTACTCGGTGGAGTACTTGTAGCGAGGAGAAATGAACTCGGGCTTGGAAATCGCCAAAACTCGACATCATACTCGGTCCCTAATTATTAGAGATTTATATACAATACTCATGAGTCATGAATTATACCAAGTACTCGGTCAATTTTTATATACAATAGGTCTCCTCGGCCTATTACTCGGTCTCCTCGGCCTATTACTCGATCTCCTCCGCAGACTTAATCGTTGTTCCTCGGAATGACCTTGTACTCGGAAATATCATCGCTCATTTACCTTGTAACGATTTCGACTACTTTGGGGTCGCATAGGGGTTCAAAGGCTTGATGCACGTGCTAAGTGCATCCGTTATTCCTATGACATGGAGTTAAATTTTATGTTTCAATCAATGTAGTAACAATAATTGCATGAATAAAGTGAATTACATCTTTCTAGATTATGTTTTCTGTTGGGTTAACCAAAATTCGGCAATGTTGTAAGATTACTTTAATACAGACTATATGTTAGCCGATAAGGTGAGAAATTAATTAAATGCCGACTATAAGATCGTCGGCAAGGTAAGAAATCAATAAGATGCCGACTAGTGAAGCATTTACAACAATCTCATGTGTGTCAAAAATAATAAAGTTGGCATTGTTATTTAGAAAGAACCATGCCAGCCATATTTAGTCGCTATCTTTTTAATTCGTCGACCTTTCCGACTTTTCATACTTTCAGAACTGAAAGTGTTGATTTCTTCTTTAATTTTGAGTATGATTTCATACAACAACTTTGCAATTTCCTTTTCAGAAGTGTTTGGGTAGTGTGCTTTCATTTCTGTTGGAATAAATATTCTCAAAACAAAAAAAAATCACCAAAAATCTTCCCACATAAGTTCAATCAAAAACAAAATTTCATCACTTGAATTCATAATCTCAGAAGTTTCAATCTACTCAATTAATTAACCTAATTAGATTTTTTTAGTGTTAAATAAACAAGGGTATATTAGCCATTTTAAAAATAAAAGGTTACGGAGTATTGTGTTTTACTTCAAAATGACCAAGGTTTTGTCTCATTAGGTATACCCCATCCAATTAATCTGGGTATATCCCAATTTGACCGGGACTTCAAACTCACTTGCATATTTATTTTCCTTTTCTGACTAGGATATCCAAGCTTTTAGAGCACCTGAATAATCTGTCTGAATCTAGCTCATATAAATCTAACTTAAATCATCTTGCTCATCTGGATCTAACTCAATATGTGCGTTTTTAAATCTGATTCGACGGACTCAAAAATATGTGATCCAGCGGCTTGATCCAATAAATTATTCACGTTTTGTTACCAAACGAACCGTCAGTTATCTGACTCACGATGAGTCAAGAATCGAACCCTCCACCTACCCGTTTGGAGGGTTGATGGCCAAAAAAAGGTACACCCACGGATGACACACCCCCATGATCCCAATTCCCAATTCCCAAAACACCTCCTGGATTATAATAATCATTTCCATTCATTAAACTAAAAATATCATCATCATCATCATCAGAAAAACCCAAAACAGGACCCACATTTTCATCATCTAAACGGCTCATAACGACCCTCGAGTACAGTACTTCCCTACTCCTCTGCTACAACACATACCTTCACCTCCATTACCAGCTTCAGCTGAGCTGCATTGCACTCTCTTCAGCTCCGCAGAGAGAAAGAGAAGTTTTTGAATCAGGGTTCAAGAAGAAGAAGAAGACAGACAGACTGAGCTGAGAGAGAGAGAGTTAGATTTTATCCAGAAAGAATCATGTTTGAAATGAGTAGAGGTGGGATTGGTGGTGGAGGTGGAAGAGATCCAGTTGCAGCAATATTTACAGTATCACAATGGAAAGAACTGCAACATCAAGCTCTTATCTTTAAGTATTTATTGTCTGGTCATCAAGTTCCACCTGAACTACTTCTTCCTATTCATAATAGTAGCTTCTATTTTGATTCTTCAATCACTTCATCTTCTTCTTCGCCGTCTAATTTCTTTCTCACTTCTGCTACTGCTACTAATCCCAGTAAGTACTCATTTTTGTTTCGTTTTGAGATTTTGATTGTTATGTGGGTTTTGATGAGAACCCTTTGTTGGTGTTGTGATTTTGATGAAACCCTTTGTTTGATTTTGGATTTTAGTGAGATTTTATTGTTTAATTTGTGATTTTGATCTGTTTTTTTTTCTAGGGTTTTTCCTCTGATTTTTTTTTAGGGGTTTTGTTCTGTTTCAGTGATTAATCTTGAGATTTTGGGAGAAAGGGGTGTTGTTTATTGTGATTTTGGAGAAACCCCTTTGTTTAATTTGAGATTTTAGATTGAAATTTTGGGTTTTTTTTTTTTTTGTTGTAGTGGAAGGATATTATGCATCATCATATTATGGGAAGAAGATGGATCCAGAACCAGGGAGATGTAGGAGAACAGATGGTAAGAAATGGAGGTGTGCAAAAGATGCATTCCCTGAGTCTAAATACTGCGAACGGCACATGCGGAAACGCAAGAACAACAACGCCGGTTCAAGAAAGCCTGTGGAAATCCATACTAGTCTCTCTTCAATGCCTACTACGCCTTCGTTGTCAAGGATTTCAGCTTTGACATCACTCAGTACTGGTGGCGGTGGGAGCGGGATGACAACTGCAAACAATGGTGGAAGTTTCTTCCCTTTGCTTTCTATGGGTAATAGCAATGACCAAAGGTACTTTCAGCATTTCTATTAGTACAATAGTACTTTATTGTTTCCGCTTATACGATCTTTGTTATCCTAGTACATTAGCTCACAAATGAGAGTGTATTGAGTGATTGTTGTTGACTATGAGATCTGTAACGAGGTGCACAAACTGTCAATTTGATTGCATAAGACTGACTTCTTCTAGAGATTGGATGCAAGTGGGGCTTAGAAATCTTTAATAGGTTTTTTGGTTTTGTAGACCTAATGAGATGATATTTGTTAATGGGAAAGATGGAAAACTAGTAATGGCGCTAGCTAGTTGCTCGCAGTCTAATGTGGATTCACTGGAGTGGGTACCCCACCCAAATCAATCCAGGTTAGAGTCTTTCATGTGGGTGCCATGTCAAAGTGTTAGCAACTATGCTAGCACCACCTTGAGTTGCCTAGGAAGGTTGTTTTGCAAATGCTTAATTTTTATGCACCATGGGAAGTTGTTACATATGCTTACTGGATTTTTTGTTGTAGTGGAGTGCAATTACCAATCTCATCGTTTGTGTACTGGGATAGTAGTATGTATTTTAGCTTCTTGTAAACTCGGGGGGCAAACAATTCGTAAAAGGGGGTACTTTTCAGAACTGATGTAGGGAAACTATTTTAGAGCAATACCAACTAGAAGATACATGAGATGGTCACTGTTTAGGAACTTATTTCCGTTGGCGTTTTTCAGTTAGTTGTGGAAGGATACTGATGTATGTTTGGATTACCTTTTACCATCACTGCTTTTCTTATGGATCTCAAAAGTTTAAATATCATGCTGCAACTTGTTAGAGCTTCTGCTAACATGAGTGTTCAATGAAATACGTCAGCCACACAAATCCATTCTGCTATCATGATGTATCCTTGAAGTTTTCATCATTTGTCTTGCTGTAATTAGGATCAGTATAGTCAATTTTTCCTTGGTTATGTTTAGCTTAATCTTTCCTGACAAAGTCAATTTTTAATCTTTTTGCGGCACAATCCTTGTTGGTTGTGGTGTATATATAAGCTGGTCAGGTTGCTTTGATATCTAACTGCCGAAATCGTACCATATTCAATGCTAGGTATTCATATGCAACAAAATCGCAGACGAGTGAGAATGGTTTCTTCTTAAACGCTTCTCAAAGTGCAAAGGGTTTTGGAATGCAGTCATCTCTAGACAACACATATGGTTCAATTTTACCTCAAGCCTCCTTAGTCTCTCCGTCAAAGCTGAGAAATGGCTCGCTGTCTCTGAGCGACTACCCGCAGGCACTCACGCTGCAAGATCTAAGGTACGCGACCAGCACCACCAATCACCCGAAACAACCTGCTCGACAACAACAGTACTGGTCCTTTGATTCTGAATCAGCGTCACGAGATACCATGAAACACGATAATCAATCTCTTCAAGTTCAATCCTCCTACGAGGAGTGGCCTAATAAAACCAGAGACTATTGGTTAGATCAAAATGAGAACAACTCCGACCACAGTCCGTTCTCCACCACGACGCAGCTTTCAATGTCTATGCCAGTTGCTTCCTTCGGCTCCTCCGCAGCCAGCTCTCATTCCCCTAACTGGTCAGTTGGTTTCAAAAAAAATTCTTTCTTATACGTAAGTGTATCTGTCGTAACACTTTATCTTCAAACTTCTATTTGTTGCAGATTATGGAAACAAAAGTCTTTGTCACCGAGTTACTGTGAAGCGCGTCGAAGTATACATACGACAGGAAACAACAAGCTCAAGTTTCATGGTTGAAATAAAAACGAACAACGGAATTATGTTGTGAATGTTTTAACCCGGCCTTTCTTTATTCTAAATATAAACCAGAAGGATATGTTGAGGTTCACTGGTTGTCCGTCTACTTTCCATGACATTGAATTGTAGAAGTTATATATCCTGCAATACTTATATCCTGTTGCAGCTACAATTTTCATCAGAGTAAACATTCTCATGTGTCCTGTATTCTATAAATTTCAAAGTACCACTGCTTGATTTTATTATTTAACTCCATTAAACATCAACTCCATTAAGAAGAGCTCTGCAAGGCCAGAAATGAAGTAGTCGTTATCTTGAAAGATGTTCCATGCAGCAGGAGTGGTCCAAAATGGACCAGGTAACTGCAAATGAGCCTTAAACTGCACTGGTACACACTTGTTTCCTACGAAGGGGATGTACCCTAAGGTTGTAGGAAATCTTGAGAGGTCGCATCACCTGGTAAAATGGTCCCATACTCAGGGTAGTAATAAGTGTGGGGATAAGGTTTTAATGGGTGTCATTTATTTGTTTATAATTGATTCCTTAGAGGTGTTTTGCCTTGCTCAGAGCAGACCGTGCCTTAAAGTGAAGTCCTCACCAACCCTTCCTTTGGAATCATGTCAGCCTCCCCCCCTTTGTTTTAACACCACTTGGCTGATTCCTTATTCAAGTTCATCTACAACTCCCGAGGCTCTCATTAACCATGATTTATACGGGGATATCACTATTAGCGGGTTAATACCATTTAAGTGATCCGATGGTTACGATATTTTGACATTTGTTTGTCCTGTATCGTAATAATGGTATCCCTTTATAAATTGTACAATTAACACCCATTCATCTGCATTGTTGAGTGACATGACAGAATTTTGAGGTACCAGATAAATTCTAGGCCAAAATTTGAATTTTGGTGGAATGTTTAAGGTTATGGCTCGTAATCTCCTGAAAACCTCCCAACACTCATGCTATGTAGTAATTTGTTGCCACTTTAGATACTATCCAGAAATTCAATGTGCCATTTTCTATTGCACCGAATAACCGATGTTACCGATGTATTCTGCAGGGTGCCTGCATGATCATGTAGTAGTACCTGATCACAAGGCTTGATTGGTCGAGGGAGAGAAAGTTTTTTCTTCTATTCATCTGATTGTCATCTCCTTGCATTTATTTGTCATTTTTTAAGAAGTGTTTGCAGAAGAGAATCTTCGTCAAAGCCTTGGAATCATTGAGCAAGCTCGACTTGGAATGATACCACAACGGATGAAGGTCAACAATCCTTGCTCTACCTCCACAGTTGATTGAATCACACCGGACGACAGTCAATAATCCAATCGTTTGTAGAATTATTTATGTAAGTTGTACCACACAAATCTTAATACGAATGAATGGGTTTGCTTCATTTTCGTGACTTCTGCTTTCAGTTGGGTCAAATTGACTCCTTGGAACTGTCAATTATGTTGGATCTAAAGGAAATTTGTGACGTCAATCATATAGCCTTATTGCGTCTTTTAGAAGGGTGCTTTCAGAAATTGTTGTCTCATGATTGATAACTTTTGTGCATACTTGTGCCACATCTCTCTTAAACTTTTGTTTCGCTCACGATATTTTTTGATATTTCTTCACCCTCAATAACTTCGGTGCACTTGCATCCGCCCCATTATGAGTTCGAAACCCCATTAGAATTGTTGTACTGATAGCATGTACGCTACTTTGTAATAAGATAAAGTCTGTTTATCGATTTTTGTTGCCACTAACTAAAGTTGATATTTCTAAGTCAGGTAAACACAATATGTTTTGTGGGTTTTGAAACGGAACGGCACTCGCATCGCGTGTGCGTCTTTGCTAGTAGCAATAACGACAATTTTCCAATTACCAGAAAACACTAGTTTTTCCATCCATCTAAATAACACATTCCTTTAGACAATTAACTTGGACCAAATATAATTTTCTCTACAACTTTTCTCAACTAAAACTTATTCTAATTGCTATTCAACACTTTAAATTTCTGAATATAAAGGTTACAATATCAAGATATTAGACGAAAAATAAATAGAAAACCACCTATGAATAAACTCAGTCAACCAGTTGTTTGTAGGTGAAAATAGTTTCTGCTGAGTTCGGTAATTGCGGGTGTGAAGGTAAGAAAAAATTTAAACCCTAAACAATGTACTGCAAGGGAGTTCTTTAGATTCAAGAGATCAATCTGTACAAGTCCGGCTTAAACCAAGAAATGGTCGTTTCAGACTTGTTTTGGTCACAAAGTGGAGGAGAAGGGTTGGTTTACGGAGGGAAGCGAAGAGAGTGTTGAGGCCAGAATAATTCTGGAAGAGTAGTACTTGACTTGTATCAGAAGGTGAGAGCTTTGAGAAAGCTAGCAAGAGTTGCCTTTCTGAGTGTGGTGTTTTTCCCTGACCAAGAACTTGTGTTCTGGTGGAAATAGGTAAGCCTATTTATACAAGTAAAAAAGAAACGTACTCTGGCCTCATAAGAAAAGAAAACGGACGAGTTAAATGGGAATAGGTGGTAACGCCTGGTATTGATGGGATTTGATGGAATTGATGTCCCATAATGAAAGAGCGTTTCACCCTTGCTTCTTGCATTTACTAACCGTCTTATTCTTATTGCACTGTCTTAAAATGGGCATTTGTGTATGCTGCACGCTGTAGACCACCAAACCAATACCCTAATGAGCATTCCCCAACCAGTTGTTTGTAGGTGAAAATAGTTTCTACTGAGTTCGGTAATTGCGGGTGTGAAGGTAAGAAACAATTTAAACCCTAAACAATGTACTGCAAGGGAGTTCTTTAGATTCAAGAGATCAATCTGTACAAGTCAGGGCTAAACCAAGAAATGGTCGTTCTAGACTTGCTTCAGTCACAAAGTGGAGGAGAAGGGTTGGTTTACGGAGGGAAGCGAAGAGAGTGTTGAGGCCAGAATAATTCTGGAAGAGTAGTACTTGACTTGTATCAGAAGGTGAGAGCTTTGAGAAAGCTAGCAAGAGTTGCCTTTCTGAGTATGGTGTTTTTCCCTGACCAAGAACTTGTGTTCTGGTGGAAATAGGTAAGCCTATTTATACAAGCCAAAAAGAAACGTACTCTGGCCTCATAAGAAAAGAAAACAAATGAGTTAAATGGGAAGAGGTGGTAACGCCTGGTATTGATGGAATTTGATGGAATTGATGTCCCCTAATGAAAGAGCGTTTCACCCTTGCTTCTTGCATTTACTAACCGTCTTATTCTTATTGCACTGTCTCAAAACGGGCATTTGTGTATGCTGCACGTTGTAGACCACCAAACCAATACCCTAATGAGAATTCCTCAGCTTGTGTTGATGTCCCAAATGTGTTTGGAAAACATGTAGCATGTTGTTGTGGCTTGGCAAGTCAATCTCGGGAAATTTGCTAGCCTGGTGACCTTCGACGGTCGATATTTTGCATCTTTAGAGGAGGGGCAACCGTTGATCTCTGCACGCCTTCGTTTTGGTAGTGAGGGCCAACATGGTGGCATGACTAGGTTGGGATGTCGTTGGCATGGCATGGTTTGGTGTGGCCAAACTTATGTTTTCGGGCCAAAGGTTACCATGTGTTGTCTGGTAACCTTGGATGGCTAGGATTTTCTCCTGGGATTGAAGGGAAACCGTTGATTAGTGCACGCCATCGTTTTGGTGGCCGTGTAGGGCAGGCCAGTAGGGTGGCGCATCTAGGGACAAGGAAAGGGTGTTTGTCTTGGCGTGGTGTGACTAGCATAGCTAGGTCCAAGGCAGAGTGCGTTTGGCATGGCGCGGCAAGCTTGGGCTAGGTGCGGTTTTGGCTTGGCATGTGGGGCCAAGGGTTTGCCATGGGAGCATGGCGTGGCTAGGGCCTAGGTAGGGGTGTATGGATTGGCGTGGTGTGACTAGAATATCCAGGGCCAAGGCAGAGTGAGTTTGGCATGGCGCGACTAGCTTCGGCTAGGTGTGGTTTTGGCTTGGCATGTGAGGCCAAGGGTTTTCCATGGGCGCATGGCGTGTCTAGGGCCAAGGAAAGGGCGTTTGGCTTGGCATGTGGGGACAAGGGTTTTACTTAGGCGTATGGCATGGCTAGGTCCAAGGAAAGGGCGTTTGGCTCGGCATGTGGGGCCAAGGGTTTTCCTTGGGCGTATGGCGTGGCTAGCTTTGGCTAGGTGCGTGACCAAGCTATGGTTTTGGGCCAAAGGTCGTGAGGTGACTTTAGACGTCCAGGATTTGCTCCTGGGATTGAAGGGAAACCGTTGATTGTTACACGCCTTCAATTTGGTAGCCGCGTGGGGAAGGCCTACATGGTGGCGCGGCATGGGAGACCATGGCGAGATGTGTTTGGCATGGCGCGGTCGGTGTGGATGACATGATTTTCCATTGGCACGGAGGTGCGGCTAGCATAGTTGGCATGCTTTGGCGCGGTCGGTGTGGCTGGCATGATTTGCCATTGGCACAGAGGTGCGACTAGCATGGTTGGCATGCTTTGGCGCGGTCGGTGTGGACGGCATGATTTGCCATTGGCACAGAGGTGCGGCTAGCATGGTTGGAATGCTTTGGCGCGGTCGGTGTGGATGGCATGATTTGCCATTGGCACATAGGTGCGGCTAGCATGGATCGCATGCTTTGGCGCGGTTGGTGTGGCTGGCATGATTTGCCATTGGCACAGAGGGGAATTAGGGTTTTTCTTGTTGTAACCCTAATTTGAAAAAAGGTACCCCGGTAATTATTTAGAGACACATTAAAGGCTTTTCAGTAAATGTTCCTAGTAAATGCTTGTTACTTTAAATGTTGTGACATCATTATCTGCTAGGGTTTAGTGTTTTACGATTTTAACCCTAAGCTAAAATCCACCATTAACACCATTATAGACGACACAATCAAATTAGGATGAAGAGAACAATCCCAATATGCTTTCAGGTCTATAATTTTCCATATCAAGGTTATCTATCTACAAAAACTGAGTGAGATATCACTGCTCAGAAGAGGTGATTGGTATGAAGTTAAATTTTTTTTATCAAAAGTTATCTCAGGGTGCTAAAATTTCTATCGATACATTTCCTTGGTATATTTTGTTATATATTGATGTGAAGAAACATCACAAAAATTTGTTGTTTGTATTGGTTAAACATTGGTGGTATAGAAGTCTTACTTTCGATACTTTGAAATGGTATATATGTCAAATATTTGGTTTTTAGTTTACATGCAATCAATACGAAGATGTAATGAAATTAACAATGTTAATATTTTTACATGAATAACACCATTAGATTTGTATTTCCTACTTGTTATACTTAGCAGTTTGAAAGATGATGTTTGATTTGACCAAGAAGGTTAGTTGGCAGAAGACATATATAAATATGAACTTCCACAGTACTTTTTCATAACAAGAGAGGCGAAGCAAAAGAACTAAGAGGTGGTGGTTCCTAATTCTGGTTTAAAGACATTTGTATACAACTAATTACATAATAATGACCCTAATTTGGATTCATATGAGCCTGAACCTGATACAAAAATTGCTGATCTATTTATTTTATGATTACATGGTTATGTTTTTTTCCCCTCAAACACTAATGCTCAATTTAGGATGTCTAGAGGTGTTGCGAGATACGGAAGATCCTACCACTTATGATTGGGGATCCGCTATCTTAGCCTAGTTGTATATTCTTCCCGACTTCGCATGATTGGGTTCATCAAGCATCTCTATAGGGCACTGTTGAGGTAAATATATATGAAAATACATTTATAACATTTGGCTTTATATTAGCGAAGTTTTTTATTTCGAAAGTAACTAATTATATGATATTTATTTTCAGCTTTGGTAGTGTACATAATTTGGTGTTGGTGTACCAACTCATTTAAACTAATATTTCTCAATAATTGTGGTAAGGTATAATGAAAGTAATGTGATAAAAAGCAAAACACTACAAAGGTAAAAAGTATATATATATATATATATATATACCTAAGAAGTTTGAGGAGATAAGTCGTGAGGTTTCCCAAAGGATCAAAGAGTTTAAACTCCAGCGTCAGAAACCTCGATGTTTATTACTTTAGAGAAAGATGTGTTAAATAGTTAGTTGGTGCAATTGAAAATTAAAAAAAAAATACATTGATCTCTAGCCACCGTCCTTGGATCAGAACACACAAGATTACAGAGAAAGTATGAAAAAGATATGAGACATTACACTACAAGAAAAGCGGCCTTCGACAACACAGAGAAACCGTTGTCGAAATGGTACGACAACGATTTTCCAGACATTTTTGTATGGGGGGGTGGGGGGGGGGGGGGTTGTTAAAAGTTTCTTCACTTCGAAAACGATTATTCTCCATTGCAGGCAGCATTTTCATACATAACCCAACGACAAAAGCTTTGTAATATTGTGAGATGTTGTCTCAACAACAATGACAAAATGTTGTCGAAATATTTTTAGATTTAAAAAAAAAAACAAATCACAATATATCAAATATGAAATTTATGTATATAAATGTCATTCACTTGTTTACATTAAATCAATATTCATAATTGATCACAAACAAAAGACAAGGTCAACAAATCCCAGCAGCCTAAGATCATTACCAGACAATGAATATTCACAAGACGATCACTCAAGCAAGGGACAATCGGAACCTGAGAGCCTTATCTAAGGACTTGGTGTCGAAATCACCAGAAGTTTCAAGATGGACTTAAGTTTGAGCTCGTGTTGCATGAAAGCAGAAAGCTTCCAGACATACATAAGAAGGCTTGCGCTCACTTAATGTTGAGAAACTCACTAGTTCCTAGAAACTCCAGCATCACTTTATCAATGACCTATTCCATACGCCTCTTAATAGCATCCTCTGCTGATTTGTTCCGGAATTTGCAAGAAAATGCAATCTCATGGATATCCTTTGCAAAGTATGCAGATATCGAGTTCATTGACATATCCTTTGATATGTCAAAGAGCAATCCTGCATACCAATCTTCCACTACACCTGCTAAATTAAATTCATCTAGATGTACCATAGGCATGTGGAAAAACAAGAAACTATCCTGAAATGTTCAAACAAGAGAAAATATAAGCATTAGAATCATAAATTCATGACAGTTTCATTCTCCCTTACCCAGTGTGCATTCCACATAACACATTAAATAAAAAAAACAATTACTCGCACTAACTGCTGGGTCACCGGTTAAAAGAACTAGTTTTCTAGAGTCATGCAACCGAAGTAGAGACCACAGTGAACAATAATTCCAACATAAGAAATGTTGAATCAACGGAAAATCCCAATGACACAATCAGATTTGATAACTAGTTTTTCTGTATACATCAACCAAACCACTGAACTGTCTTTCTCCTCCCTTCTTTTCGGCCTTGACATCATTAACAAGACGGATTCTGGAATAGTCAGAGATAAGGCAAAGAAATAATCAAAACTAAGAGAGAAGACAAAGAGAAGTGAAGAAGCACTAGCAACACCTCCAGATGCCAAGTTACCAGAAAGCCATTTCCACTAACCTGCCATTCTTGAAACTAAAGAGCCTCTTAAAGTTATCCTTGAATGCAAAGTTGAAGGCCTGATAACAGATTTTAAAACATGTTAGAGATCAAGCTATGACAAATTCCTGAATATCAAGAATAGATATAAGTTAAATTAAATAACAAACGAGTCGAGATATGATCCAACCTTAGTAGGGAAGTAACATATGAGATTGGTTGTGTTTCCTCCACACAATGATCCAAACCTTTATTCCTTGTTCGTCCAAAATACTCCAATTCCCTTGCAGGGTTTAGTGAGCCGGCAAGACTTGATCATCTCATCCTGGTTCTGGATCAAAATCTTCACACGCTCAATTACAGACACTTCCCTTAATAAAATCAACAACAAAACTGGCCAAAAATTTCTCAACAGGTTCTTGTACAAAGACAGGTGATGCACATAGTTACCAAAGATAAATATTGGCCAACACGTATGTCTCAAATGCCCTATCAGTGTTTCCGTAAGCATAATATTTTTGGTACATGGATTGAGAATTGAAAGCACCATTAGTGAACCAACACCATCCGAAAACTTCTCGAGCAACTAATTCTCCAAAATTACATGAAACAACAGGTTATAGAATTAGTAGAACAAACACATTTCAATAAAATCTGAAATTTCGGATTCATTAGCTATCAAATTACAGAAACTACTTATGTTATCATCTCACCATACATTGTTTTGAGTCAAAAACATTGAATCTCCCTACATCAAACACATGTACCATTATTTGAATAAATTAAGGACAAATTTAAATTACGCCATTTAGTTGAAAATCAATACCAGATTTGAATTTCATCATTACTCTGCCATTGACCTTGTATAATAAGTTTCCATTTCAAAATTCACCGTATACCACAGCACCACCAAATTTCGAAGCTATCTAAGGGTCCAAGATATCTATCCTGTAAATCCATCCAAGGGCTGAGCTAAATTCGTTGCATTCAAATGACTATCTGGAACCAATCGAGCCAAACACTTGGATAGCAGTTCAGGTCCGATGTTCGTAACATTATCCAAAGACCCTCATAAATAGAAAGGTATGTATAAATTTTATTTTATGGGGACTGGAATGGGAAAAAAAAAGGACTTCGGAAACCTATTTCCCTGTAACCATACATTGGTGTCTCTATGCACAACAATGTTCAAAGTGCATTATATACAGGCCCCAGTCATAGATTAGTAGCACAAACAAAATTCGATAAAACAAAACAAATTGATTAAGTTTCATGATTCATATAACGGATAAAAACTACACATTTAAACTGGGAAAATCGACGTATATGACCCTAATACAAAAAAAAATCGGATTCAAATCAACCATGGCTTTAGCTTGAATAAGGAAAATATCAAATTATTAAGTATGAGCATCAACAAACAAAAATTCACCTTCTCCCCTGTTAACCATGAGCTTGCAACTTCAATCATTACAGAAACAAGCATCATTTGTTAGCTTTGTGCACGGATACTTAATGGAATATTTTTCCTCCAGCCTCAGTGGTATGAGCCTAAAGAAAACAGAAATACAAATTAATATTTGGATCTATTAACTAATCAATAAACTTCGAACAGAAAAGAGTAAATAGCATATAAAGATGTAATTTTAAAAACTAACCTCATAGATGTTTTTCGAATGACTTCAGATCTAATTTCAAAAGCATCATTTGTTAACTTGCTGCGGAGAATAATTAAGCCTTTCGGTAGTACTCGAACCAAGATTTCGTATTAAAAACTCAAATAAGTTTTGAGTTTGTGATGGTTTGCAGATCTTTAGTTTTAGTGATTTTAGGTGAGCAAGAAAATGGAGAAAGAAAACCAGATGTGGAGGCGAAAGAGCCGAGAAAGAAAATAAGAGAAATATAGGATAAGGTTTTGGTTTATATGATGCCATAGCCGTGAGATCTAAAAATAAAAAAAATCAATTGGATCTAAGGGTTGTGATGTGAGATAAGTGTGTTTGTCACGTGTATGGCGTACTGGGAACTCACCTCTCTGTAGCATAAGTGGACAATGCATAATATTCAACAATGTCTTTAAGACTTACATGTTTTCATATCTCATATCTAGACAACGTTTCGCAAACCGTTGTCATATATCCGTTGCTAATGGCCAATTTTCTTGTAGTGATATTATTCACCCCTTGTGTGAAGTTGAATATGACAAATGATTCAAATCGTTTATAAACCCCATAATTGGTCGAGATGTTTTACACAAGTTAGATTTTGCCCCATTATCTAGGTACCGCATTGCCGAAAAATTCTTTGTCCAACACATCCACCATCGTTGATTCCATCTTTCACCATTTATCCTTTAACAAGAGCTTCTTCTTCATTGGATCCTTCTATAAGACCTCCTTCTTCATTACTTGGTTCTGATTTGATAAAATTTATATGCAAGTAGACTCTTTTACTCTTACTGGAGATCATCGATACTTTAAAGTGTCTCACAAAGTCTCGATCGTTCTAATTCTTGTTCAGAAACATCATCCAACCATGAATTATTGGTTGGAAAATTTAATCAAATGAAGTTAAGATATTTAAACTAAGCATCTCTACAAATTAGTGATACAAAAAATAGGAGAAAGGGTGGAAGTTTGTTAGTTTCAATTAATTTTGAATCAAAGTAAAAAAAACTGTCAGAGCACTACTCGGTTGAACTCGCAAGCGTTGCTATCTCAAGCTTGTTTGTCAAGTTTAGTTGTCAAGACTATAAGTCTTGATTTCTAGTCTACTTATAGCTAAGTCTCGGATTAAGATAGAATGTGTAGTTGAGCTTTAGACTTCACGACGTTCATCGATGGAAGAAAAATAACTACTAAGGGGAGCTTGTGGAACTTGATCAACAAAAGGTATGCGGAAAATTGAACTCATCTATCACTCAAAAGTCTATTTCTACTCTATCTCCTATTTGAGACAAAATCGTATAGCTATATAGACTTCGATTATACACATTTGATATTTCGAGCTGAGTTTGACTCGCTTACATATTCCTTGAAATATGTGTTGGTAAGCTTTCTCTTTAACCATGTGATTGTCAAGAACTCCAGCCTTTGGCCTACGATGAAGAGATCAGTTCTTGAGTATGACAAAGTTACAATATCTGCATTCTGTGACAAGTTATACGGAGAGACTGACACAATGTTATTCTCATTCGGTGAGATGAAGATAATTCCCGATGATGCTCATCAAATTCTAGGCTTCGAGGTTGAAGGAAAATCAATCAAAGATGGCTTCGATGATGGTACTACTTGGGAGAATCTCTTCAAATTGACCAAGATCTAGTTCAGTTGGGATGGGAAAGAGCTGGAGACTATGTTTGTGGATAAGGATGGTTATATAAGCAGGAAGTTAAGTCTGAATATGTTGAGGGACACATACTCTGGGACCCATAAAATATATGATGAGGAAAGAAGTGTGGACTTTGTGCGAATCAATGCTACTGTGTCAAGCTTATTTGTTATACGTCTCGGGAAATTGTATCTTCCCCAACAGTTCTGGAAACTTGGTCGACGAAAAGTATCTTCAACTATTGCATCCCTTTGATCATATGTATACGTATTCTTAGGGTACTGCGGTGGTTGTCTTCTTGAATGCAGGGTTGACAAAAGCTCCAAGGGCATTCACTAAGCAAGTTAACGGAAACCTATGTCTCTTCCAGGTAATTATATTGTCTAAATCATTTATATTTGCACAATTCTTATAAGAAAAGATTCTTACTAAACTTTGTGTTTGCATATGTTTGGATATATGAGCACTTCCCTTCTTTGGTAAAATCCAATAACCCACATCAAAGTGAACACTAAGCTTGTCAGTCACAAGGCAAGAGTGCTCAGGAGAAGGATATGCCGCAGTAGCTTATCAACATGCGAGTCGCCTTGGACAAATTGACTGCGGATGAGGTAATATTTGATCCATATCGAAATGATAGAAAAATAATAATAATTGTAAGGTTGCATTCTACTACGGTCCCTTGTTTTACCTCCAAGGATTTTCAATGTACGATCCACAACGGGTAATGCGACAAGTGGGTTACGTCCAAGAAGTACCTCATCTCGGTGATGATCCGTTCTATAAAGTGGTAAGAGAGAGGTGCATCACGTCCAAAAAACGTATTGGCGACCATTACTCCCACCACTAGAGATTTATCGGTGGGACGAAAGACGTGACCACAAAATCAATTTGACTCTTTTGGACGAGGTGACCGAATGTCATGAAGCTCATGAAGATTATATGCCGTGGTACGATCGTTGCTCGTCCTACTATGATTAGGGAAGAGATTGTTGAACAACCGACTCGTAGGAGGAAGATGCCAACGAAAGACCCAACAACAAATCTTATAGACTTTGTAAGTATTTTAGAGTTGCTCTTATTGTTTTAAGATTACATTATCGAACCAGTTTATTAATTGTTTGTTGTTTAAATGAAAATAGAAGGATTACTTGAAGACCCTTGTGAAGATGATGTGTTGCGCGAGATATCTAGGAAAGCCTTTGTCGGTTGAAAATCAGACTAAGCACATTGACTATGCTAAGAATGTTGACAATAAGGATGCCACCAAAATGTTCGAGCAAGCTTATGTTGAACTAAATAGGAAAGCACAAGCCAATAGGAATGCTGAACAAAAGAGGCCTCGTACCCTTGGTGGTGGTGGTGATCGTGGTGGTGAAAATTATAAACATGGCCATGGTAGTGGTAGTGGTCTTGGTCATGAATGAATGCATTATGGGAAAAAGTTTATTTCTTTATGTGTTAGACATTATGTCAAGGTTAATAGTTGGACAAAGTTTTTTGTTAAGGTTTATGGGACATATGTTTTCTTATTTTGGACAAATGTTGGATTTCTAGTTGTTTAATGAATGGTTTGTTTATCTATGTTAAGTTTCAATAATTTAGACGGTATGGTCTTGAATGAATGGTTTGTTAAGTCATAGTGTCGACTAAACGAAAGCCGGCGAGGTTGTGAACTAGCAGACTGTTGCCCATGAGAGCAAAAATGGTGCAGTTACCAGGGTCGGCAGGGTAATAAAATTACGACCTTGCTGAATGTATAATAGTCGGCATTCTAATGAACAAATACCGTGCCAACTTTATGCAGCATAATATGACCTTCTCTTGTGTTACAAAATTCAATTAGTCGTCGGGTAAGAAAATTACGACCATGCCGACTATGTGTTAGTCAGCATTGTATTAAAAAAATACATTTCCGACTTTATGCGGAAGAATTTGACCTTCTCTTGTGTTGCAAAATTCTATTAGTCGATATCGTAAAAAAAAAATTACGACCCTGTCAACATTGTATTAAACAAATGCCATACCGACGACATACGCCAGAATATGACCTAGGGTAAGAAAGTTACGACTCTTATGACTAAAAATGGTCGATATCGTGGGGATACAAAAACCTAGCCGGCGAGTTCAATATTCAAAATTTTGCAAGTACAACTGTATTGATTGACTACCCTAACGGCCAAATTCGGGAACCATCCTATAAATACACTAGTCCTCTCTACAAAAAAAACACACACCTATTTGCATATACTCTCCAAAGCTCATATCATCATCTACTCTTTCTAACTCTCCTAATACCTCTACATACAACAATGGCATCATTTGATTCAAATGAAGATATATCTATCACCAAATCATGGTACGCCGAAACTCGAGTTAAAAATCAGACATCTGTAATGGTAAATGCCGAAAGCTTTTGTACAAAGGTATATACAAAATATATGCAAGATTTTGGGAATCTAAATGGAAGAAGTGTTCAACAAATGTATGATAGACACTAAGTCATAGAAAATGCGATACTTGCTTATTTAGCTATCCAACATCATATTTTGAACGCTAGCCACTTTAACTTGTCCATTGAACAATTTGTAAGTTTTTTTGTGGTTTATTTTACGTAATCCATATTGTTTGATCTTCCTATTAAACACCATTAACAAAGTAAGTTTGTGGTTTATTTTTGTAGCATGAGGTCGTGCAAGCGCGCTACTTGGAGAAAAGGGGGGGAACCATTTGCATTTGATGCAAGATATCACTTCATGGTATCCAAATTTCCGGAGTATGCTCCGGAGATTATGGTGGGTGAATCGGACTCGGATTCCTCCGACGAAGATTGATGGTTTTAGAAGTTTTTGTTTAGGTTTTGTGGGTAGATCTCTATGTAAAGCCTCACGAGACTATAAATCGTCCTCTAGGGTCGCATAGGGGTTCAAAGGCTTGATGCACGTGCTAAGTGCATCCATTATTCCTATGACATGGAGTTAAATTTTATGTTTCAATCAATGTAGTAACAAAAATTGCATGAATAAAGTGAATTACATCTTTCTAGATTCTGTTTTCTGTTGGATATAACCAAAATTCGGCAAGGTTGTAAGATTACTTTAATACAGACTATATGTTAGCCGACAAGGTGAGAAATTAATTAAATGCCGACTATAAGATCGTCGGCAAGGTAAGAAATCAATAAGATGCCGACTAGTGAAGCATTTACAACAATCTCATGTGTGTCAAAAATAATAAAGTTGGCATTGTTATTTAGAAAGAACCAAATGAAGTTAAGATATTTAAACTAAGCATCTCTACAAATTAGTGATACAAAAAATAGGAGAAAGGGTGGAAGTTTGTTAGTTTCAATTAATTTTGAATCAAAGTAAAAAAAACTGTCAGAGCACTGCTCGGTTGAACTCGCAAGCGTTGCTATCTCAAGCTTGTTTGTCAAGTTTAGTTGTCAAGACTATAAGTCTTGATTTCTAGTCTACTTATAGCTAAGTCTCGGATTAAGATAGAATGTGTAGTTGAGCTTTAGACTTCACGACGTTCATCGATGGAAGAAAAATAACTACTAAGGGGAGCTTGTGGAACTTGATCAACAAAAGGTATGCGGAAAATTGAACTCATCTATCACTCAAAAGTCTATTTCTACTCTATCTCCTATTTGAGACAAAATCGTATAGCTATATAGACTTCGATTATACACATTTGATATTTCGAGCTGAGTTTGACTCGCTTACATATTCCTTGAAATATGTGTTGGTAAGATTTCTCTTTAACCATGTGATTTTCAAGAACTCCAGCCTTTGGCCTACGATGAAGAGATCAGTTCTTGAGTATGACAAAGTTACAATATCTGCATTCTGTGACAGGTTATACGGAGAGACTGACACAATGTTATTCTCATTCGGCGAGATGAAGATAATTCCCGATGATGCTCATCAAATTCTAGGCTTCGAGGTTGAAGGAAAATCAATCAAAGATGGATTCGATGATGGTACTACTTGGGAGAATCTCTTCAAATTGACCAAGATCTAGTTCAGTTGGGATGGGAAAGAGCTGGAGACTATGTTTGTGGATAAGGATGGTTATATAAGCAGGAAGTTAAGTCTGAATATGTTGAGGGACACATACTCTGGGACCCATAAAATATATGATGAGGAAAGAAGTGTGGACTTTGTGCGAATCAATGCTACTGTGTCAAGCTTATTTGTTATACGTCCCGGGAAATTGTATCTTCCCCAACAGTTCTGGAAACTTGGTCGACGAAAAGTATCTTCAACTATTGCATCCCTTTGATCATATGTATACGTATTCTTAGGGTACTGCGGTGGTTGTCTTCTTGAATGCAGGGTTGACAAAAGCTCCAAGGGCATTCACTAAGCAAGTTAACGGAAACCTATGTCTCTTCCAGGTAATTATATTGTCTAAATCATTTATATTTGCACAATTCTTATAAGAAAAGATTCTTACTAAACTTTGTGTTTGCATATGTTTGGATATATGAGCACTTCCCTTCTTTGGTAAAATCCAATAACCCACATCAAAGTGAACACTAAGCTTGTCAGTCACAAGGCAAGAGTGCTCAGGAGAAGGATATGCCGCAGTAGCTTATCAACATGCGAGTCGCCTTGGACAAATTGACTGCGGATGAGGTAATATTTGATCCATATCGAAATGATAGAAAAATAATAATAATTGTAAGGTTGCATTCTACTACGGTCCCTTGTTTTACCTCCAAGGATTTTCAATGTATGATCCACAACGGGTAATGCGACAAGTGGGTTACGTCCAAGAAGTACCTCATCTCGGTGATGATCCGTTCTATAAAGTGGTAAGAGAGAGGTGCATCACGTCCAAAAAACGTATTGGCGACCATTACTCCCACCACTAGAGATTTATCGGTGGGACGAAAGACGTGACCACAAAATCAATTTGACTCTTTTGGACGAGGTGACCGAATGTCATGAAGCTCATGAAGATTATATGCCGTGGTACGATCGTTGCTCGTCCTACTATGATTAGGGAAGAGATTGTTGAACAACCGACTCTTAGGAGGAAGATGCCAACGAAAGACCCAACAACAAATCTTATAGACTTTGTAAGTATTTTAGAGTTGCTCTTATTGTTTTAAGATTACATTATCGAACCAGTTTATTAATTGTTTGTTGTTTAAATGAAAATAGAAGGATTACTTGAAGACCCTTGTGAAGATGATGTGTTGCGCGAGATATCTAGGAAAGCCTTTGTCGGTTGAAAATCAGACTAAGCACATTGACTATGCTAAGAATGTTGACAATAAGGATGCCACCAAAATGTTCGAGCAAGCTTATGTTGAACTAAATAGGAAAGCACAAGCCAATAGGAATGCTGAAAAAAAGAGGCCTCGTACCCTTGGTGGTGGTAGTGATCATGGTGGTGAAAATTATAAACATGGCCATGGTAGTGGTAGTGGTCTTGGTCATGAATGAATGCATTATGGGACAAAGTTTATTTCTTTATGTGTTAGAAATTATGTCAAGGTTAATAGTTGGACAAAGTTTTTTTTAAGGTTTATGGGACATATGTTTTCTTATTTTGGACAAATGTTGGATTTCTAGTTGTTTAATGAATGGTTTGTTTATCTATGTTAAGTTTCAATAATTTAGACGGTATGGTCTTGAATGAATGGTTTGTTAAGTCATAGTGTCGACTAAACGAAAGCCGGCGAGGTTGTGAACTAGCAGACTATTTCCCATGAGAGCAGAAATGGTGCAGTTACCAGGGTCGGCAGGGTAATAAAATTACGACCTTGCTGAATGTATAATAGTCGGCATTCTAATGAACAAATACCGTGCCAACTTTATGCAACATAATATGACCTTCTCTTGTGTTACAAAATTCAATTAGTCGTCGGGTAAGAAAATTACGACCATTCCGACTATGTGTTAGTCAGCATTGTATTAAAAAAATACATTGCCGACTTTATGCAGAAGAATTTGACCTTCTCTTGTGTTGCAAAATTCTATTAGTCGATATCGTAAAAAAAAAATTACGACCCAGTCAACATTGTATTAAACAAATGCCATACTGACGACATACGCCAGAATATGACCTAGGGTAAGAAAGTTACGACTCTTATGACTAAAAATGGTCGATATCGTGGGGAAACAAAAACCTAGCCGGCGAGTTCAATATTCAAAATTTTTCAAGTACAACTGTATTGATTGACTACCCTAACGGCCAAATTCGGGAACCATCCTATAAATACACTAGTCCTCTCTACAAAAAAACACACACCTATTTGCATATACTCTCCAAAGATCATATCATCATCTACTCTTTCTAACTCTCCTAATACCTCTACATACAACAATGGCATCATTTGATTCAAATGAAGATATATATATCACCAAAGCATGGTACGCCGAAACTCGAGTTAAAAATCAGTCATCTGTAATGGTAAATGCCGAAAGCTTTTGTACAAAGGTATATACAAAATATATGCAAGATTTTGGGAATCTAAATGGAAGAAGTGTTCAACAAATGTATGATAGACACTAAGTCATAGAAAATGCGATACTTGCTTATTTAGCTATCCAACATCATATTTTGAACGCTAGCCACTTTAACTTGTCCATTGAACAATTTGTAAGTTTTTTTGTGGTTTATTTTACGTAATCCATGTTGTTTGATCTTCCTATTAAACACCATTAACAAAGTAAGTTTTTGGTTTATTTTTGTAGCATGAGGTCGTGAAAGCGCGCTACTTGGAGAAAAGGGGGGGAACCATTTGCATTTGATGCAAGATATCACTTCATGGTATCCAAATTTCCGGAGTATGCTCCGGAGATTATGGTGGGTGAATCGGACTCGGATTCCTCCGACGAAGATTGATGGTTTTAGAAGTTTTTGTTTAGGTTTTGTGGGTAGATATCTATGTAAAGCCTCACGAGACTATAAATCGTCCTCTAGGGTCGCATAGGGGTTCAAAGGCTTGATGCACGTGCTAAGTGCATCCATTATTCCTATGACATGGAGTTAAATTTTATGTTTCAATCAATGTAGTAACAAAAATTGCATGAATAAAGTGAATTACATCTATCTAGATTCTGTTTTCTGTTGGATATAACCAAAATTCGGCAAGGTTGTAAGATTACTTTAATACAGACTATATGTTAGCCGACAAGGTGAGAAATTAATTAAATGCCGACTATAATATCGTCGGCAAGGTAAGAAATCAATAAGATGCCGACTAGTGAAGGATTTACAACAATCTCATGTGTGTCAAAAATAATAAAGTTGGCATTGTTATTTAGAAAGAACCAAATGAAGTTAAGATATTTAAACTAAGCATCTCTACAAATTAGTGATACAAAAAATAGGAGAAAGGGTGGAAGTTTGTTAGTTTCAATTAATTTTGAATCAAAGTAAAAAAAAACTGTCAGAGCACTGCTCGGTTGAACTCCCAAGCGTTGCTATCTCAAGCTTGTTTGTCAAGTTTAGTTGTCAAGACTATAAGTCTTGATTTCTAGTCTACTTATAGCTAAGTCTCGGATTAAGATAGAATGTGTAGTTGAGCTTTAGACTTCACGACGTTCATCGATGGAAGAAAAATAACTACTAAGGGGAGCTTGTGGAACTTGATCAACAAAAGGTATGCGGAAAATTGAACTCATCTATCACTCAAAAGTCTATTTCTACTCTATCTCCTATTTGAGACAAAATCGTATAGCTATATAGACTTCGATTATACACATTTGATATTTCGAGCTGAGTTTGACTCGCTTACATATTCCTTGAAATATGTGTTGGTAAGCTTTCTCTTTAACCATGTGATTTTCAAGAACTCCAGCCTTTGGCCTACGATGAAGAGATCAGTTCTTGAGTATGACAAAGTTACAATATCTGCATTCTGTGACAGGTTATACGGAGAGACTGACACAATGTTATTCTCATTCGGCGAGATGAAGATAACTCCCGATGATGCTCATCAAATTCTAGGCTTCGAGGTTGAAGGAAAATCAATCAAAGATGGCTTCGATGATGGTACTACTTGGGAGAATCTCTTCAAATTGACCAAGATCTCGTTCAGTTGGGATGGGAAAGAGATGGAGACTATGTTTGTGGATAAGGATGGTTATATAAGCAGGAAGTTAAGTCTGAATATGTTGAGGGACACATACTCTGGGACCCATAAAATATATGATGAGGAAAGAAGTGTGGACTTTGTGCGAATCAATGCTACTGTGTCAAGCTTATTTGTTATACGTCCCGGGAAATTGTATCTTCCCCAACATTTCTGGAAACTTGGTCGACGAAAAGTATCTTCAACTATTGCATCCCTTTGATCATATGTATACGTATTCTTAGGGTACTGCGGTGGTTGTCTTCTTGAATGCAGGGTTGACAAAAGCTCCAAGGGCATTCACTAAGCAAGTTAACGGAAACCTATGTCTCTTCCAGGTAATTATATTGTCTAAATCATTTATATTTGCACAATTCTTATAAGAAAAGATTCTTACTAAACTTTGTGTTTGCATATGTTTGGATATATGAGCACTTCCCTTCTTTGGTAAAATCCAATAACCCACATCAAAGTGAACACTAAGCTTGTCAGTCCACAAGGCAAGAGTGCTCGGAGAAGGATATGCCGCATAGCTTATCAACATGCGAGTCGCCTTGGACAAATTGACTGCGGATGAGGTAATATTTGATCCATATCGAAATGATAGAAAAATAATAATAATTGTAAGGTTGCATTCTACTACGGTCCCTTGTTTTACCTCCAAGGATTTTCAATGTACGATCCACAACGGGTAATGCGACAAGTGGGTTACGTCCAAGGAGTACCTCATCTCGGTGATGATCCGTTCTATAAAGTGGTAAGAGAGAGGTGCATCACGTCCAAAAAACGTATTGGCGACCATTACTCCCACCACTAGAGATTTATCGGTGGGACGAAAGACGTGACCACAAAATCAATTTGACTCTTTTGGACGAGGTGACCGAATGTCATGAAGCTCATGAAGATTATATGCCGTGGTACGATCGTTGCTCTTCCTACTATGATTAGGGAAGAGATTGTTGAACAACCGACTCGTAGGAGGAAGATGCCAACGAAAGACCCAACAACAAATCTTATAGACTTTGTAAGTATTTTAGAGTTGCTCTTATTGTTTTAAGATTACATTATCGAACCAGTTTATTAATTGTTTGTTGTTTAAATGAAAATAGAAGGATTACTTGAAGACCCTTGTGAAGATGATGTGTTGCGCGAGATATCTAGGAAAGCCTTTGTCGGTTGAAAATCAGACTAAGCACATTGACTATGCTAAGAATGTTGACAATAAGGATGCCACCAAAATGTTCGAGCAAGCTTATAATGAACTAAATAGGAAAGCACAAGCCAAGAGGAATGCTGAACAAAAGAGGCCTCGTACCCTTGGTGGTGGTAGTGATCGTGGTGGTGAAAATTCTAAACATGGCCATGGTAGTGGTAGTGGTATTGGTCATGAATGAATGCATTATGGGACAAAGTTTATTTCTTTATGTGTTAGACATTATGTCAAGGTTAATAGTTGGACAAAGTTTTTTTTAAGGTTTATGGGACATATGTTTTCTTATTTTGGACAAATGTTGGATTTCTAGTTGTTTAATGAATGGTTTGTTTATCTATGTTAAGTTTCAATAATTTAGACGGTATGGTCTTGAATGAATGGTTTGTTAAGTCATAGTGTCGACTAAACGAAAGCTGGCGAGGTTGTGAACTAGAAGACTGTTGCCCATGAGAGCAGAAATGGTGCAGTTACCAGGGTCGGCAGGGTAATAAAATTACGACCTTGTTGAATGTATAATAGTCGGCATTCTAATGAACAAATACCGTGCCAACTTTATGCAGCATAATATGACCTTCTCTTGTGTTACAAAATTCAATTAGTCGTCGGGTAAGAAAATTACGACCATGCCGACTATGTGTTAGTCAGTATTGTATTAAAAAAATACATTTCCGACTTTTTGCAGAAGAATTTGACCTTCTCTTGTGTTGAAAAATTCTATTAGTCGATATCGTAAAAAAAAAATTACGACCCTGTCAACATTGTATTAAACAAATGCCATACCGACGACATACGCCAGAATATGACCTAGGGTAAGAAAGTTACGACTCTTATGACTAAAAATGGTCGATATCGTGGGGAAACAAAAACCTAGCCGGCGAGTTCAATATTCAAAATTTTGCAAGTACAACTGTATTGATTGACTACCCTAACGGCCAAATTCGGGAACCATCCTATAAATACACTAGTCCTCTCTACAAAAAACACACACACCTATTTGCATATACTCTCCAAAGCTCATATCATCATCTACTCTTTCTAACTCTCCTAATACCTCTACATACAACAATGGCATCATTTGATTCAAATGAAGATATATCTATCACCAAAGCATGGTACGCCGAAACTCGAGTTAAAAATCAGTCATCTGTAATGGTAAATGCCGAAAGATTTTGGACAAAGGTATATACAAAATATATGCAAGATTTTGGGAATCTAAATGGAAGAAGTGTTCAACAAATGTATGATAGACACTAAGTCATAGAAAATGCGATACTTGCTTATTTAGCTATCCAACATCATATTTGAACGCTAGCCACTTTAACTTGTCCATTGAACAATTTGTAAGTTTTTTTGTGGTTTATTTTACGTAATCCATGTTGTTTGATCTTCCTATTAAACACCATTAACAAAGTAAGTTTGTGGTTTATTTTTGTAGCATGAGGTCGTGAAAGCGCGCTACTTGGAGAAAAGGGGGGAACCATTTGCATTTGATGCAAGATATCACTTCATGGTATCCAAATTTCCGGAGTATGCTCCGGTGATTATGGTGGGTGAATCGGACTCGGATTCCTCCGACGAAGATTGATGGTTTTAGAAGTTTTTGTTTAGGTTTTGTGGGTAGATCTCTATGTAAAGCCTCACGAGACTATAACTCGTCCTCTAGGGTCGCATAGGGGTTCAAAGGCTTGATGCACGTGCTAAGTGCATCCATTATTCCTATGACATGGAGTTAAATTTTATGTTTCAATCAATGTAGTAACAAAAATTGCATGAATAAAGTGAATTACATCTTTCTAGATTCTGTTTTCTGTTGGATATAACCAAAATTCGGCAAGGTTGTAAGATTACTTTAATACAGACTATATGTTAGCCGACAAGGTGAGAAATTAATTAAATGCCGACTATAAGATCGTCGGCAAGGTAAGAAATCAATAAGATGCCGACTAGTGAAGCATTTACAACAATCTCATGTGTGTCAAAAATAATAAAGTTGGCATTGTTATTTAGAAAGAACCAAATGAAGTTAAGATATTTAAACTAAGCATCTCTACAAATTAGTGATACAAAAAATAGGAGAAAGGGTGGAAGTTTGTTAGTTTCAATTAATTTTGAATCAAAGTAAAAAAAACTGTCAGAGCACTGCTCGGTTGAACTCATAAAGCGTTGCTATCTCAAGCTTGTTTGTCAAGTTTAGTTGTCAAGACTATAAGTCTTGATTTCTAGTCTACTTATATCTAAGTCTCGGATTAAGATAGAATGTGTAGTTGAGCTTTAGACTTCACGACGTTCATCGATGGAAGAAAAATAACTACTAAGGGGAGCTTGTGGAACTTTATCAACAAAAGGTATGCGGAAACTTGAACTCATCTATCACTCAAAAGTCTATTTCTACTCTATCTCCTATTTGAGACAAAATCGTATAGCTATATAGACTTCGATTATACACATTTGATATTTCGAGCTGAGTTTGTCTCGCTTACATATTCCTTGAAATATGTGTTGGTAAGCTTTCTCTTTAACCAAGTTCATCTTATATTCTTGAAGTAAGTCAAAAAATGATCATGTGAAAAATCGCCTAGCAACATCATATATGATTTGTGTGAGACAGTCATTTGGTGTAGACTCAAAATGTTTCGTATTGATCATTTGATCACTTGAAAATTGCTTTGAAGCTAATAGTTTGTGTGAGACAGCCATTGTCGTCTTCTAAGAATGTTTCAATGATTAACTGAAATGTAACACTACAAAATTAATGAGTATTAGCCAAGACCCTATTGCCATGAATCTAAGGATCTTTGGATGTTGATCACATATTTCCACCCCTGATTGATAGTCGTGGCAAATAGATCACCCTTTTTCCATGACCTAATGATAATTTTCCACGAGTCCAGTTTTATAAGAGATGATTCCGCCGAATGGCCTCTTGTGACGGCACAATGGGTCCGTGGGTATCGGGGACTTTTTGTTATGGCATATACCGTCGTAGCTAATACCATTAGCCACGAGACTATTTTTTACGGCCAGTTAGCCGTGGAAAAGAACTTTTAGCCACGCTTATTTGAATAGTTGCCACATATTTTTGGCATAGCTAAAGCTGATAATTATTGTAGTGGGAGTTTAGAACAAATTAATTAACTATGATTGGATATAGCACAATATGCATACTTGTATGCTAACTGTCACAAGTTATTCCAAGTGCGAGAACCATAGTATACCCGTATGCTACTGGTTTGTTAGTTGAAGTCTGGGAATTAGTATGCATACCCGTATGTGTACCGGCGTAAGTTCAAGTCCGGGAATTCAACTGAGTTTGGTGGTGTACGATAGTATGGGTACCTGTTCGCATACTGGTGAACCCAGACCAAATCCGGCTACTTAGGTATGCGTACCCATTTGCATACTTGAGTGGATTATGTTCTAAAATCGGTTTTTTCATGAACTAATACATTTATAAAATAAGGAATGCAATCTTTTGAAAACCGTGGCTATAATTTTCATGAATTGATTTGATTGAATCAAAATCGATTTTCTTCAATTGTGTCTTGTATACTTCTATGAGAATATAAACAATTGAACAACTCTATAACTAGTTTCATTTGAGTCATTTGAACTAGTTGTATTAAGATGCACAAGGTTTATATGAAAGTGTTCATATGGCTAACTTCGGTTAAATATTGTTGAGCCAACAAGGTGTACAAATTTAGGTACGGTTACCCATATCTAAATGAAGTCACTTTTTATTTGTGTGTAATAAGCTAAGTTCGATCTGATGGTTGAAATATATTATCTTGAGTCTAATCAGATTTTCATCTAATGGTAAATATTGAATGTTTTGTTACCAAGATAACATTTATTGCAAACCCTGATTTGAAGACTATATAAGGGAGAACTCTCGAACCTGGGAAACCTAATCCCCACACCCCATGTATGATACTAGTTGCGACTAGAGTCGATTCTCCTTTAACCTAGGTTTTTTGTAAAACCATTATAGGTTAACGACTTAAATATTTCATTGGGATTGTGAAGCCAGACCCAACTATTTTCTCTGTAGTTGCGTGTTCTGATCTTGCTTTGTTCTATCGTATTGAGTACTATCTCCTCTAAGATTTGCTCGAGATTTAATCTCCGATGGGCAAGATAAAAAGTAGTCACAAACATCTTCATCTCATCGTTTGTGATTCCACAATATCTTGTTTCTCTACCATATGATTAAGACTATTGTGAGGTGATTGATATTACTAGGTCGTTCTTCGGAAATATAAGTCCGGTGTATTAATTGGTTCATGTTCACCTTGATTTATCAAAATATGGAACAAAACTCGTAGGTATTTCTATAGGTGACAGATTATCTATTTAATAGAGTTTTTTGTGTGAGACAGATTGGTTTATCAAGTCTTCGATTTGGGTCGTAGTGACTCTTAGTTGTGGGTGAGATATGCGTAGATCCCTGGTGGGATTTAGAGGCGTAAGGGACGCGACTGTACCTTGATCAGTGTGAGATTGGTCAGGGCTCAACTAAATTCCAGTCCAAAGTTAACTTGTAGTATACTAGAGTCTGTAGCGGCTTAATACAATGTGGTGTTCAAATCTGGATTAGGTCTCGAGGTTTTTATGTATTTGCAGTTTCCTCGTTAATAAAATTTCTAGTGTCTGTGTTATTTCTTTTCCACATTGTATTTTTTTATATAATTGAAATATCACTGGTTGTGCGTAGTTCAATCAATTAGATAATCCAACCTTTGGTTGTTGATATAAATTGATTGGTACTTGAACATTGGTCTTTGGTACCGTTCAAGTTGTTTCTCATAATAATCAGACCCATGGATTCTATCTGTTTGATTTTATGATTACATTGAAAAACAAAGATTTAACTCTTGGATGTATTTTCCTTGATTGAGTCTGACTGTCTAGTTGATTCTCTTGGAAATATATTGGATTTGGTCTGTACAAATTTCCTAAACGAAATATTGGGTGTGGTTGTTTGATCCCCGCTGATACTTCTTCAAAAAGAAAAAAGGAAGGGCAGAGGATGAGCTTCGGTGATACTTCTTCAAATAGATCCATGTTTTGAAAATCACCCTCCACTAGATACCATTATCGGTCACTACACCGCTGAATCAAACAAGGAATTGCAAAAAGATTTAAAACAACATTATAACTGATGAAATTAGAAGAAAGAAACATGTTTTGACTAACTTGTTAAAGAAGATCCATCAAAGCATAGTTGCAGAAACTTGTTTTAATTTGTTAAGTTTTTTCTTCTGGCGAACAATCATCCAATAGTAAAAAGATGATGAAAATCCAAAACCCTTATTTAAAAGAGGATATATGCCTTGAAATATTTCTCCATGGCCCTTTAGATTGTATCTTTTAAGTTGAAGTATTTATCTAAAACATGAAATTCTCATCTCTCTACCCATTGTTTCTTTTAAAATTGGATCCAATACGATTGGAGATAAAACCGTCTTTACAAATACGATGGTGAATGTCCAGTTGCACAACTGGATTCTCACTTTTATTTAATTTCAAATCAGATTGGTTTTCTTTTAGATTCTTAAATCGAGAGTGTCACCCTTATATTCGAGTTAAGTGGTTTAGGACTATATGCGAAGTAAATTTTTTTATGGCATTATTATGTTTGTAATCTACTCTTTGGTTGGGTTATATTGATGTTTCCAGCTATATGAAGGGAATTTATACTCAAAGTACGGAAATGGGCTCCATATCAACAAAACATTTGTGAAAAAATCTCTATAGTTTGCTTATAATTCGTAGAACATGCGTATCATCTCGAAAATTCAAAAAAGAAATTCATAATAAAATAAAAATGCTAAGGTATCATCTTGGACCGACTAAAAACAAAATTTTGTTTTCAATACACTGACATTTAGGAAATTTAAAAAACGTAAGGACACTCATTCAACTCTAAACTAGCTAAAATGTTTATATTAGAAAGACAAACTAAAAGTAAAATCAAGAACAACACTAATGTGGGTAGACACCAATAATACGTACAACTATTTCACATTCTTGTTTTACATGTATTTTTAAAACATGCAAGGTATTTTTTCTAATTAAATTATATTGTAAACACAATAAAATAAAATATATTATCAAATTTTATTATTTATATTTTAATGATATTTTTGAGTGTGATATTTATGTTTAGTTACACATATATACTATTCTATACATATGTTGCTTCAAGAAGAAGAAAGAAAAGGTATATGTGTCCTATCTAAATTAGCATTTTTCGTCGATTTTTTCATGTTGTTGATCGACCAATTCTCTTTTTGGTTTAACATGCCTATCAAATATCATAAGAAAAATAGATAATCAATAGTAAATAGGATAGGATTTCTTAATTTATGTATTACATCACTCTTCAAAAATGTCAAAGTAATCAGTTAGATAAAGATACACTTGTTTTATGAAAATCATTGAACGGTGATAACATGTGGGCTTTCATTAATTCTATTATTTTATGAATCTTTCGTTTGATGTCATCGAGCATCTTTAAATCCACATGAACATAAAGAGCGTAATATTCATAACCATGCCTACACACCATTTCCCCCCTTATATTGGTGAAATAAAAATCACTTTGATCTTGTCGAACTCTAAGAAATAACCTTGAATGTCAATTAGGTCAAGATTAAGGATTTGATTATTTTTAATAATCAAAACCAGCGTAGCCAACCAACTTTTGAATCTAGATGACATAATATCATTATCTGTCCAAACTAAAAGAATTCATAAACATGTAATACCCTCAAAAATACCAGGTCAGTTTTGAATGAGTTATAACCAAGTTTTTCATTCCAACTTAACTAATAGCAACGATTAAAAGATGTGTGTTCTTATGATATAAAATTCTGAAGCTAAATGGCATCTTTGTGATAAAAAAACATGCATTAGATGCATAACTGCCCTAAATCTAATAACAAACAAACAAAAGAGTAAATGAAATTAGTAAAAACAACAACTTAAGAATTGAGTATTTGAATGATTACCTCTTAATTCCTCTTGAGGAAATTTCTCCTGGTACATCAAAGAAGCCGCCTAGTTCACTTGAGGTAAATGTTAAGGGTATATCAGCATGTATAGGAACATCAACGAGTCTATCACATCTCAGATTCTCTTGGAGGAGTCGAGCTTGTTCAATTGTTGGACTTCGACGCCTTGCGAGAAGTAACTGTTGTTGCCTCAGTAATCGGTTCACACGATTTCGTGAACGTCTTGCAGATCTATCATTTTTTTAATTCTTGCTTAGATCTAAGACTCAACACCAAACTCTTAAAGATGTGTTTCACAGGAATACAACAAAGCACAACTTCATCTTGGTTTTCTTTTGAGGCTGTTTATAACGGGAAAAAAAACATAAACTTAAATGAATGCCCGAAGTGAAAATGAAAGATAAAATTTAACTATACAATAAGCAGTAATAGATGGGGAAGTTAATACTCGATTGTCTTGAATGCCAGTTAAGCAGTTGTTTGCTTGGCGCTGTTTCGGTGCTTGCGAGTATCTAAATAATGTATCAAACAACCCAAAATTGAATGTTAAACATTCATATAAAAGGATCAATACATTCTCCAATTTTCCATATCCCTCATAACATTTTGGTGCATCCAGTTGGCTCAAAAAAAATAATTCATTGAGGGTTTGTTTGCGGATAAAATAGATGCAAGGTTTAGTTTTAACAACACAAGTTAGTCTTTTATTCAAGTACCATCTAATGGTAGTGAATCAGGTCTTAGTTCCTTTTTAGTTTTTATTTGAAGAAGATGGATTAATCTCTATCTCAATAATGACTACTTAAATTGTATATATATATAATATAAGAGACATACCCTTTTTCTGAAATCTCCTCCGCTGGAATCTTTAGATAATGCCTTCCCGGTCTCAATGCTAGTTGCAGTTTGTGTTGCCATTTCCTTCCCAGTTCTATCATTACCAGAAATAGGTCCAACCTGAATTTTGAGGATATCGCTTAGTAAAATAGAGAGATAGAGAGAGAGCACTTAATGTTATAGTTTGATTTTAGTTAGTAACAAACATAAGTAGTTGGTAGACCTTGTATATCACGACCGACTTGCCCTTTCTCTTTTTGGATGCTTCAGCGATGTGTCCATTATCCTGACATTGAGTTTTCTCAGTGAATCTGGGACTTAGGCGTGGAAGGAATGCTCCATTACCTTGACATTCTCTTTCTTTCTCTATCCACAACACAACGTTTTTGAGTTTGCTGGAGAAACCTTGGGCTACGATGAGTCTTGAAGGATTGAGTTGCCATAGGAATTTGTTCATCTTCTGCATCCAAGAAAGAGAAATCAAACATAAATACCACTACTACTTGTAACTCATGACCCGCCATGGAATATATGGGTGATACATATTGACATTTATTAAATCATATTGTCTGTTTTTTTACTAGTTATCTAATATGATTTCAATTTAAGAAACTAATAATACTCTGACATCGATCACCTTCATCAGTTTACAGATAAGCTTGATAAGTTCATAACACTGATATATAAATGAATTAAAAACATAGAAGAAAAGGAAAAGAAATTTTGATTCAGTATAAGCCAGAATGCACTTATTTTAAATAACTAAGTTAGGACTACAACAATGATCCAAATCCAAATTTATCATAAAACCATGACTTTTTTCAGCTTACCTCTACTTTTTCTTGCTTCTTGGACATTATTGCTTCCAATTCTTACTATTTTCTCCCTGTCTTCCGCATGAAGCTCTAGTAGTTCATCCTACTTCAAGTGCGTGTTTCTTTCTTCTTTTGATGTTTGTGCCAATTCCTTCCAGTTTGCGAGATTGAACTATAACGAAACACAATACCATTAGTCTTCTATGTAACAATATAATACAACAAGTAAATCAATTTAACGACAACGAACATGATTCTGATATAGACTTCGTATTGTCCTTCATTGCCGTTAATAATTAAGTCTTATGACTATGTAAACATGTGAAATTTCATAGGCAATTGAAACAAAAAAACTATTGGTATATTGATGTAGCAAAAGTTTGGTTTAAATTTTTTATACATGCATTACCTAGATAATTAATACTACAATCACTATGTCTTGTTTTCTTCATATGATAAGCATCTGAACGTCTTATTAGATGTTCTTCTTTTTCAGTTTCAAACATCGAATTATAAGCATTTCAACGTCTTTGTAGATTTGCTTCGGGATAGGGAATGGATACTACTGTATTACCTAGATTGTGGGTTATGACTGCAACTTGTTGCTATTCCCTGAAGGTTGTCTCTTTCTTTCTCGATATCCACTTCTCGACGCTGAATGTGAAATATTACTGCAACTATTTCACATTCTTGTTTTTACATGTATTTTTAAGACATGCAAGGTATTTTTCTAATTAAATTATATTATAAACACAATAAGATAATAAAAAATATATTATCAAATTTTATCATTTATATTTTAATGATACTTTTGAGTGTAATATTTATATTTAGTTACACATATATACTATTATATGTATTTTGCTTCAAGAAGAAAAGAAAAGGGTATATGCGCGCAATATAAATTAGCATTTTTCGTCGATTTTTTCTTGTTGTTGATCAACCAATTGTCTTTTTGGTTTAACATGCCTATCAAATATCATAATAAAAAATAGACAATCAATAACAAATGCGATGAGATTTCTTAATTTACGTATTTCATCTCTCTTAGAAAATATCAAAGTAATCAGTTAGATTAAGATACACTTGTCTTATGAAAATCATTGAACGATGATAACATGTAGGCATTTCTTTGTATCATATCATGAAGCTTTCGTTTGATGTCGTCGAGCAACTTTAAATCCGCATGAACATAAAGAGCGTAATATTCATAACCATGCCTACACGCCATTTCCCCCCTTATATTTGTGAAATAAAAATCACTTTGATCTTGTCGAACTCTAAGAAATAACCTTGAATGTCAATTAGGTCAAGATTAAGGATTTGATTATTCTTAATAATCAAAACCAGCCAACTGACTTTTGAATCTAGATGAAATAATGTTTTTATTTTTAAGTATTAATTCTTTCTAAAAGAAACAAGTTATATCCTAATATGGACCAAATCTTTATGTTTTTTTTTGTTTGATTAGAAATTTGAGAAACCCTAACTTCTTGAACGAGAAATATATACATATAACACCAAAATGTTCTTCTTCTTGACCTTACAATCTTACAATTACCTGGTGTAGATACCAAATGTTTCGTTTAAGGCAACACAATAAATTTTCTTCGTGGGTAACTTTAAAAACCTCTAAAGATATACCATAGTTAAAAAAACCTAGATTTCAAATGCTGATATTTATTTCCTCACTTGTCAAAATAGATTGAATGGAAGAAAAGAGTTGAATAGATCGAGTTTTGAACTTGTGAGATCTTAGGAAAGCAAATTCAAAATTATAACTCACGGTCATTTTGACTATCTCTTTTTCCAAGTTTCTCAAACAAAAGTGGCGGCATGAAAAGTAATAGAAATGAGGAATGAAAGATGTGGGTTTTTATTTTGTGATCACCCAAAGTTAATCAATAAAGCGATGGTGTGATAGTAAAGGGAGAGGAAAGATTTCCATGTCAAAGTTTTCATTAAGTACTAGTCTGTAGAAAAAAAAGGTGGATATTAAGTCATATTGTAAACCTTGTTATTATTTAACAATAGTTTCTGGAGGTTATGTTAGAGTAAAACTCTCAAATGATGAAGAGCTGAAACTTATTGTCGCAACCTCTGATTCATATAACCATGTAGTATGGAATGGTAATTATGTAGGTGAAGATTCACCAGAATATGTGAGGATGGTGAAGTGCAATAATCCAATTTGTAAAAAACAAGTTGGAGCATTTTATTTTCCATCTGATGACAACCAGCTGAATATCACTACAATACCGATTTTATGGATCCTAACACAAGATATAAGATTCACCAAGATTAGGACAAGGTTTTTCATGCCAGCGATATTAGGAAACGTTTTCTCGATGACTAACGACTCACTTGGCGTTGACTATGATACAAAGTAAACAATTATTTCCATGTTAATAATTTTTTATTAAATTTTTTATGTGAAGTCTCTGTCTAATCTTAGCTTACAACACTTGCTACTCTTTTGGAATAGGTGTACTTTTTTCAAGCACAAAGACAATGTGTTGATGTCAACATTTATAATTATGGCAATAGTTAATTTTTGTATTAGAAAATTCAGACTTCTAACTGTCAAGGTCTAACAGTTATATTCCAGAAAAATAGTTTTGAAAATCTAGACTGAAATAAACCTTCTTAAAACTTTTAGTATATCATGATGAACCAGAGTCTTATCTTGGGGGAAGTTTTATTAATTTTAATTAATTTTTAATCAGAGTAAAGAAAAGAAAAAAATGAAGGGATGTATGCTGGGAAAAGTAAAGTATACAACCATATAAACCCCAGAGCTTGGCTAGGGAGGGTAGGGGATGAGCTTCATCCTTACTTTATAATGAAAGTAATGAGATAAAAATAAAAACACTGCAAATGTAAATTGTATATATGTGTGGAGATTCCAACATATTATTAGGAATAAATTTATTGTTATTTAGATGTCATATGAGAAGTTTGAGGAAACAATCCGTGAGGTTGACGAAGGGATGAAAAAGTTTAAACTCCAGCTCCAGGAACTTCGGTGTTTATTACTTTGGAGAAATATGTGTTAAATAGTTAGTTGGTGCAACTGAAAAGGAAAAAAATCATCGATCTCTAGCCACCGTCCTTGGATCGGAATACATAAAACTGTAGAGAAAGGCTGAAAAACATATGATACATTATTTACCCCATGTGCTAAGTTAAATACGAGAAATGGTTCAAATCGGCTATAATTGGTCGAGATGTTTTATACAATTTAATTAGATTTTAACCTATTAGGTACTGCATTGCCGAAGAATTCCTTGTCCAACACATCCACCACTGATGATTCCATCTTTTACTATTTATCCTTCCGCAAGAGCTTTTTCTTCATCGGCTCCTTCTACAAGACCTCTTCTTCATTACTTGATTCTGATTTGCTAGAATTGACATGAGATGTAAACTCTATGGATATCATCGATTCTTCTAGTTGTCTCACATAGTCTCGACATTTCGAATTCTTATTCAGAAACATCATCGAGTCATATGCAAGGGTCTAAGTTTTGTACTTAAGTGGCTTAATTAGTCACTTCACTGGACTTGCTCTAAGTTTTGAACTCAATTTGGATATCCACACTAAAAACTTGTTTCCTTCATGATTGATAGGACTTTTTTTTTAATAAAAGAAATAGGGGGAAACCCTGCAAGTTACATGACAATAACATTGTTTCCTTCATGTCTCACTAGATTTGGCAGAAAGTTCCTAAGAGTTTGGGGATTACAATTACAAAAAACAGACATGTTAAGACACTTACTTGCTAGACTGCAAGCTATATGGTTCTCAACTACATGGATTAGGTTAATACTACAAATACTATTTATGCATAATATAAAGTTTTTAGCGTTGCCTCCATGTAACTTGATTCGATCTTTTCTGAGATCCAACACTTGAAGAGAGATTTCTTCCAAGACTTTCTCGTTATCAGTGTGAATTTGCACATTTGGGTGATTCAATTGACGTAACCATTGGATTGTCGTGGAAGCCGCCTGAATCTCCAAGTTTGGCCCATCGTCTACTACTGCTGGGAAGGTCCTTCCTCCAACAAAATCCCCTGTATTATCAGAATTTATTAGGGCAATTGCAGCTGAATTAAAAGTTCTTCTGGTAGAAAAATAAATATTAACCTTAATGGTAAAAGTGTCAGGTTTGATTGATACCCTAGATCTCCTAATTTTTATTTCCTGGCTATTATCTAGGTTGAATTTGGCATTTCTATTACTGTTTATTGTAGTGACTATCAAATCAGTTGTTCTACTAATGTTTAGATTTTTCTTGTCAAAAACCCAATCACACCTAGCTTTCCAAATTCCCCACATGGCCGTGCCTACAACTTCCGCATTATTTCCCTTATAGCTAATTAATGTCCTGACGAGGGCTATGTAAACAAGTTAGAAACCACCTGTGAAAATATAAGTAGGTATTCTCTAAATATAACATATCAAAACCTAGCCTATCATACACATCAAGGGTAAAATCACAATACATGAATAAGTGGGTTAGAGTTTCTTCCTGCTTCCCACAATTGGGGCATAATTTGTTCATTGAGTGAATAATCCGACCAATCCTCTCGTTTAGAGGTAGGATTGAGAGTACATATTTCCATATGAAGGTTTTGATTCTCGGCATCACATTCATGTTCCATATTTCTTTCCACATTCTCTGAGATTGAGCATCTTCCGTTCTTCCAACTCTTATCAGCTTATTGTACAACGACTTGGTAGTGAAGCAGCCTTTCTGTTCCAAAGTCTAAGTAAGTTTA
Organism: Papaver bracteatum; assembly: GCA_023529315.1. Taxonomy (NCBI): domain Eukaryota; kingdom Viridiplantae; phylum Streptophyta; class Magnoliopsida; order Ranunculales; family Papaveraceae; genus Papaver; species Papaver bracteatum. The sequence goes on along the minus strand of JAJJWX010005228.1, from coordinate 817,428 downwards.
TCCTCTGCCTCACATCTATCTCTATAGTTATAATGTTCGGTATGCAGTGATCCTCAAAGTATGTCACGAGTTTTTGCATATCCCAAGTCCTCTCTTGATTGTTGCAGTCCATTAATTCACTTAACCGTGTCACTGGAGAAATATCCTTATAATTGTTGACTTGAGTGACACCATATTTGCACCACTTATCCTTCCATATTTTGATGTTGTTTCCGTTGCCCACCTTCTACAGCGAATTCTCCCTGAAATTGTGCGCCTCTCTAGTGATATTTTTCCAAACCCATGAAGTTGTAGTCGGGCATTTGTAGTTCTGTTGAAGAATATTCTTCCCCTTTAGGTACTTGTGATCATAAATTTTAGCCCATAAAGCTGACGTTTCGTTCATTAATCTCCAAGAAACCTTAGCAACCATTGCGGCATTGAAAACTCCGAGGTTAAGAAAACCCAGACCCCCTAAGCTCTTAGTAATGCACATTGATACCCATGCTCTTAGGTATACTCATTTACTTCCATCTTTATCTTTCCTCCAGAAAAAATCTCTTTGTAACCTATATATTTTGTTTAAAGTGTCAATAGAAATTTTAAAGTTATTCATTTGGAAAAGAGGAACAGTAGAAGTCGAGGTTTGCACCAAGACTGCCTTCCCATAATTGGAGAGATTGTTATTATAGCTTTTAAGCTTGTTATCGACTCTGTCGATAAGACACTTGAAAGAGTCAGTTTTAGAGACATGGGTAAAAAGGGGTGACCCTAAATACTTGTCTCTAATGGAGATCTCCTGCACTCCAAGAATATTCGTAACACTATCCACCATAGATTGACGTGTGTTGTTACTAAAAAATATGTCGGACTTCTCGAAATTAATGAGTTTCCCCGACATACTCTCTGCTAAAGTCCGAGAAAATTATGAAAAGATTGCTCCCTTCCTCCTTAATTGCATTAGTGAAGACAAGTAGGTCATCCGCGAAAAGCAGGTGAGAAATAGAGGGGGCATTAGGACCAACTTTAATTCCATTAATTAATCCCTTATTTTCAGCATTGGACAATGTTCTAGATAACACTTCCATACACATGAGAACATGTAAGGGGATAAAGGATCCCCTGCCTCACTACTATAGCAGGAGCAAATCTTTTTCCGGGAACACCATTTATTAAAACGTTAGCTGTGACGGTGGATATGCATTGTTCCACCCAACCACACCATTTTTCATTAAAGCCAAGTTTTCCCATGACTGAGTGGAGAAAGTTCCACTCAATCCTGTCGAACGCCTTAGATATATCTATTTTGACTCCCATGAGGAACTCCTTACCCCTATTAGTTCTCATAGTATGGATTAGATCATGAGATACCATAATGTTATCAGAAATTTGCCTTCCCGATATGAAGGAAGCCTGATACGGAAAAATGATTTTTGGTAACAAACTCTTGAGTCTATTAGCCAAAGTTTTCGAAATGACTTTATAGACTATATTGCACAAACTGATTGTCCTATAGTCAGCAGGTTTTTGAGGGAATTCAACCTTGGGAATAAGAGAAATAAAAGTGGAATTATTCTGTTTGAGAATGTGGTCCGTTTGAAAAAAACTAAGAACCATATTATGGACATCCTCTCCCACTATCTCCCAATTGGCTTGGAAGAAGAAAAGAGTGTATCCATCCGGCCCCGGTTCCTTATCTGGAGCCATAGAAAAAATAATAAATTTTACTTCAGAGAAGGTTGGTAATTGGGTGAGCAGGTTGTTGTCCTCCTCATCAATTACATGTTGAACCACATCAAGGTAGTTAATGTTGGGTTGAAGGTTAGCGGTTGTTGCAACAGCTTGTAAATGTTCAGTTACCATCTTTGCGACCTCATCTTTCCCTTCAATACACACCCCATTACTATCTTGTAGAGATTGGATTTTATTTCTTCGATACCTCTTCTCCTCCTTCTGATGAAAGTACCCCGTGTTTCTATCTCCCAGTAATATGTATTTGTCACCACTCTTGTCCTTCCAGAACTTCTCTTCAGTTTTGTACCAATAAGATAACTCCTTTTCTTTATTCCTTAGAACTGTACTTCCATCCTGAAGGTTATTGTCCATGGTTAACTACTGCATTTGTATTTTCGCCCTGCTGATGTTTTCTTTTATATCCCCAAAAGTGTACTTGTTCCACAACCGGATTCGATGCTTCATGTTCTTTAGTTTTCTTGCTAACTTAAAGGATTTACTTACTTGAGTAGGTTGATTCCACACAAATTTATCATCTCCTTGCAAGACGGGTGTTGTAGCCAAATTCCCAGGACTTTGAAAGGTTTGTTAGAATAGTTTTGTGGTTTGGTATTTAACAGTATAAGGAAGTGATCAGAGCCCACGGCTAAGAGGTGAGTGATAGTATATTTTGGGTTGTTTTTGTACCATTTGGTATTATCTAACCCTCTGTATAGTATGGCTTCTGTTAACTGACTATCCTTCCTTTTGTTTGTCCAAGTGAAATTGTAACCCTGATGGCCCAAGTCTTGAAGATAAGCTCTTGCTAACAATGTCTTTATTTTATCCGCTTCTCCCTAGTTGAAAGCATCAACTCCTTTCTTCTATTGTTGATGCAGGGTGAGGTTAAGATCACCTATAACTAACCAATAATTGTTGAAAGTACTGGCTGCTTCTGCGATGTATTTCCAAAAAATTTCTTTTGCTGGCCAGTTTGCAGGACCATACACACATGAGACAATAGTTTCTATTCCATTCATGGGGTTAGTAATATGGCAGTTTATTAAATTCTCAAAAGAAGCTCCTACTTTGATTTGGTATCCTTGTTTCCAAGCGACAACCAATCCACCAGCAAGGCCTATTGGGTCGACAATGAACCAGTGCATATACCCCAAGTTCATGATGCAATTAGCAAAAAATTGCCCTACATTCTTTGTTTCTGACAGAAACAAAATGTCTGGGTCATTCATGTTAATAATATCCTTCAAATAGGATTGGGTAGTATCTTTTTTCAAGCCTTGGAAATTCCAGGCCACAAGTTTTAGGTTTCCAGCATGGTGTCTAAAGTGGTTTGTATACAAATTATATTTATAGTAGGCCATTAGGATATTTCTATGGTAATAGCAAGCAATATTAACAACATATATGTAAAATGCCTGACTCCAAAGGAAAGGATTGTGGTAATTAGGCCGAATGGTGTAGCGTACCTGATTCCCATGAGGGGGTGGGAATTTGATGTTCTCATTTGGTGGCGCAATCCTTCCAGTTATTGGATTTTCATTGCCTGTTCCATGAAGAGAGCCAGTGTGGTCAACTGAAGGAGAGTTGTTAGTTGCAGAGGCGGTGTTGGTAGCCATGTTAGGGGTCCATGGTTGTTCGTTTATTCTGGTTTTGGTAGAAGTTGATGTTGAACCAATGTTGAAGGTGGATCCATCATGGAGAAAAAGTTAAAAAAGATAAAAAAAAAGGACTAGGAGGGTAATTCCTGGCGGGGGTGGTACTATATTATATAAGATAAAAAAAGTTATAATTAATCCTGACCATCGATCACTTAAACAATACCCACCGCTAATCCTGGTACACACCTTTATCATTCATGGTTTACTTGAGTGTACATATGCGCTGTAAAAAAGATCTCTCATATTAACAAACTAATTATTCGGAATCTAAATCAAGATGGGTTTTCAATTCGATGTTGATTGAATCGGGATAGCGCGACAGTTGATGGATTTGGAAGGTCGTATTCTTCATACCTCTTAGTTTTTTAGATTGTATCAGGTCGAGTAAAGGTATCTTCTCTTCCAGAAGTCGTAAACTAGGATGAGTTCCTAGAATCTCCCTCTGGTTCTCCTTCCTGTAAGTATCCTCTGGTTTGAATAACATCGTACCTATTCCTTTGTTTTAGTTCACTTCGCCTCTGGTTGTGTTTTCTCAATACTGGGCAAAGATATGTGGGTTTATTTAGCATCTAGACTTATATCTGAATCTTAGTTACCTCACAATCCATTGTTGTTTTAAGAATCTTTTGTTCTTACCCCTACTATGCCAAAATCAATCCAACCTATGGAAGATATCTGCTCTGGGGGACCAATCAGCAACACCTTTCTTTTGGGAAATCCACATATGGTATCTCCCCCTCCACCATCTGATACACCTCCCCCAACATCCTTTTTAATCCAGTTCAATCTTTAAATCAAACTCTCTAACGGTTTGAATGAGTTGCAGAAAACGGCCAGAGAAATAACCAGCAAGAGCCTACAAACATATTCTTCACCCTGGAAGTTTCAAAAGAGGATATTTTCAACTGCAACTCAAAAATCAACCCCCCCCATCAGAGATAAAAATCATCAATCCTATTCAATTTAAATTATTCAGAGAAAATTGCATAAGATAATAACCTGATGAAGCAACAATCGGCAACTCAGTGAGTGAGTTGATCCGAATTCGAAGTTGTTCTACTGCAACAATCCTCAATATCTGGATAGGAAAATTATCACCGCGTACCTCCGGCTGTAAACTCTTCCATGTATATGGAAAAACTATTAACGACGCCATCATCATATTATACCGCTGCATAAGATTAGTATCAACTCAACTCCATACCGTTTCAAGACATGGTTCCATGCTGAAAGGAATCGGGGACATAATGGGAATTAAGGAAAAAGAGTCCAAGGGCAAAATAGTAAAAACAGTTGGTGCAATAAGTGAGGGGACAAAAGTTGTGTTCTGTCAGTTGGATAAAGCGGGTTGCAGAGTTAACAATATTCTGCCCAAAGTTTGGTTGGAAATGGGGGAAGCTTATCTTTTACGTTTTTTAAATAAATGGTTTAATATTTTTAGTATAAGTCCAGTTGTAGTAAAGTTCAACTCCTTTAGTTGCTTAGAGTCTGTGGTTTTAGTTAATATGTCATTTATTTGTGTCGTGTTTGTGTCTGTTTTAGTTACTATACCCGTAAACATGTCCGGGATTATGTGTACCAGTTACTATGAAATGATCTAGGTGCGGGTATGAAAATAAGTCAGACAACATTTCACTCTGCAGGTTTAAGATCCTTTCGGCTATGGAAACATATAACATCAGCTTGCCTCAACAACATCCTGTACATATGCCATCCTCAACTTCAGTACCAAGTGATCCCTCTCTCCACGACGACTATCTCCGGCGGGTACTTAGTTTACCAACTAGGGATGATGACTGCGAGGAAATTGGGATTGGTTATTTCCGGCGGGTACTTCGTTTTCCAACGGGTAGTCTTTCAAGAAGTGCTAATAGTCTTAGCCTTCGCCTTCTACCACTTTCGAAGTAGAGTGTATCGCCACACCTCCAACAAGCATCTGGCATGGGAGTCAAGAAGAAGCTGGGTGCGTCATACTACCTGGCAGTTTCATACCACCAACAAGCTAGAGAAATCCATAATCAAGTTGTCCAACATGTTTCTATGTAAGTTATGTAAGCCAAGTGTGGAAAAACCGAAAAAAACCTCTGAATTAAAAGCGGATATCGCCCTACCACAGTCTTTACCTCTTAGACTCTTAGGAGATAAACTTTGTTATGATATTCCAGATATGTAAGTTCGGTTTCTTAATAAATAAATTCCAACATTTCAAAAAAAAAAAAAAAATGCGCTGTAAAATCATCATTTTTTACAGCCATTGACCGTTTTGACTTTCTTGTAGAATGTCATTCTCCATCACAGAGTCATACATCTGTCTCCTCCTCCAACTCCCTCTCAGAAAAGGAAAAGAAACTGAACCCAAACCCTCTTTTTTGTGGTGGATGGATTCATATTCCAAGGAGACAAATCACCACCGCCACCACCTCAACTAGTCAATCAGAGAAGAAGAAGAAGAAGAAGAGTCTGTGTTATCACATAGTAGAATTAGTATAAGTTGTATATATCCTTTTCACTTTCTTATTCTCTCTACTTTCTTTCTTCTTCATCTTCACTGCTGGTTTTGTCTCAATTTTAATTCGTAATTTTTCAATTCCAACTACAACTACTACTTCATCACTCTCAACTCAATGCAAGATTGTCTCTACAGGTATTCATTTCTTGTTTTAGGGTTTCTGTTTTTGTTTTCCTGTTTGTATCAGATAGAAATTTTATGTTGATTTGGTGTTATGCTAAGATTTTTGAAAGGGGTGAAGTAAAAATGAGTTTGGGAGAAAACCCATGTTGTGATTTATCATTTTTTGTAGATTATTGAAGATTTTGTTTGGATTAAGAAATAACTTATGGTTCAGTCGTTATTTCAAACACTTTTGATGCAGAATTGGCATTCTCACTACACATAATAGTAAAAGTCCAGAATTGGCATTCTCACTTGTTGTGTTATGTCCTGTTTTATTAGGTAACTGAGTTTTGAGTGAAATTGCTGCCTGTGATTTGTGTGGATGTTCATCTCTGGTTGTTGAGATTTGATTGTATTTTGGGCGTTTGCTTGTGCTCATAGTGGGAAGAGTATGCGCTAGGGTTGTTTTTTAGAAAATGCTAGAAAACTAGGCATTGATGCTTGCCTGTTGCTAACAGTACAATGTGGAATGAATGATGAATCCCTCGGTCTATCACTGGTGGATCATTGCTTCCACGTTGGAGTGTTAGCAACTTGCTAAAACTAACATGAGGGCAGTGTACCCCTAGCAAGGTCGTTCTTAGTTTCCCATGGGTTCAAAGAGAGTTTGAAATTCCATTTGATTTTGTTGATATTGTTGACCATGAATGATTTATCTTTGGTTGAAAGTTGTATTTCCAAAGCTCGAGTGAATTCATTTGTTGTGTGTGGAGGGGATACAAGGTATCTGGCTGGTTGCTTGATCCTTGTGGTTTAGATTCATATGGAATTTAAAAGTAATTTTGAGGGTCGGTGTAACGTGTTGCTTGAGCTGATTAATGGCGTGCTCTATTTGTTTGTCTGTAGGTATGAATCTTAGGTCAACCAAGGTATGTGAATTAGGACTACTGAATTATATGTGGAAGCCAAGTATGTGTTAGACCCTCTTGACAAAACAAGGTTTCGATGCCGTTAAGATTATTATCGGGCTACCATCTTCAAGTTGTTCTGTTTTACATTATTTTTTGCGGCTTAATTCCTCCCATATTCATAATAATTCAGAATTCATGCAAATGTATTTACAGATTGAGTGCAGGGAACATTCTTCGGGTCAAATGCAAAATGCCATAGTAGATGCGCCAAAGGACGCCCTACCTCTTGATTGCAGGCCTAGTTTTGGCACGGCACGGGTGACCAAATACAAATTCAGAGTAGGTGATTGAGAGTTGTTGACCGGTTGTTGTTCGTCTTAGATCTGATTGCATGCAGTATCACGTCATATAACTGTGATTTCTTAAACGACTGTTTCTTCCTCAATCTGTTATGCATGTATTTCAGGTGAATGGAACATACAACTGTAAGTACACACCCGGCATTTCCGATGTGGATCTCTTTCCTGACAATCTCTTCAACTGTCAATCTAAATACCCATCTAAGATTGACATAATTCGAAAATATTCTTTGCTGTGAGTGAACTACAAACCTTTTGTTCGGCATCTTTCTTAACATTTCTAAGGCACATGATGTTAAAGGGAGAACTTTCATTTAATTTTTATGGTCATTGGAATAGATTCTTTATCTTGTATTGACCAGTCATTGGTTACCTCTGCTGCAACAACTCAATGAATATCATAGGTTTCTGGTTCACCAGCAAGGGGACTACTAAGCGTGTAGTTCGAGAATCAGCAGTATCTGGGATTGTCACTGGAATGGGTACTTCAGTAACTGTACTCATTCTGGTTAGAGTGCTCCCGAGATCAAAGTCAAGTTTGGCTACAATCTTGGATGCTAGAAATCTCCATCTTTCTGTGTACAGGTAATTATGCACCGGGCATGCTTTTAATTGGTATCGGAGAAAATATATATGAAGACTGAATAAATTATGAGGAGTTCCCTTTGTATATATCCTTATTATTTCAGTTCACAATCAAGCTCTATGGACTGTTCTTTTTTTTTCTACAAAGCTTCAGATCATTGTTCCAGGCGCAGAAGTTGTAACTGGGATATGTTGAATTCTGCAGCCCATCTTTGGAATCAGCAGTTGGAATGCGCAACAGCGCAAGTTTAGCAACAGAAGTGTTTTGGAAATTTCAGACTTTTTCTGGGACTCAGTTAAGCTCAGATTTGTTGCACTCTCCACTTTCGGACATCAGCCCTTAAATCAGGTATTTGGCTATAAACTAGAATGTCAATTAAATTGCTAGGTAAATCGATCATCACGGGAGTGGAACAAACATAAAGACATCTAGCGCTTGACCCGAAGAATGTCATAGTATTATAAGATTGTTTTACATAAAACCAAGTACCGTAAAATCTTCAAAAATTCTTTTGTTTTGGCGAACAAACATGTGTGGTGTTCCAGTGGGACTCATAACTGGTTTATGTTGAATTTTTACTACCAACCATGGTGAATGAAATATTCTAGATTAGGTTTTTTAGAAAGGGAGATGCTTGGCCTCCCTATCTCTTCAAGCAGTTCTTGGTTCAAACGGGACATATAGCCTTTTGTAAATTTTCCCCATGTTTAATTATGTAATATACCATGTAGCAGCATTTTGTAATGCACAGGGCACACTTTTAATTGGTATCGGCATAAATATAAATGTTAACAAAACCATTGTAGGATTAATGAATGAAGTCTTAAAGAGTATCCTTATTCGGTACACATTCAAGTTCCATGGATTTATTGCTCAATTTTTCCAGGTTGATTTCTCAGATACTTTTCAGTTTTTGTATCTGCAAAAGCTTCAGATTTTCATGTTTTTAATCGCAGACGTCATAACTGGGTTATGTTGAATTCTACAGCCAATCTTCTTCGGCAATGCAATTTCAGCTGGTGAACCTTTTATTGGAATGCGCAAGTTTAACAGCAGAAGGGTTTTGGAAATGTCAAACCTCTGTGGGGTTCAGTTAAGCTCAGATTTGTTTCGCTACCCTTAAATCAGGTATGTGGCAGTAAACTACTATGTCATTTGTTTTGCTAGTTAATTCGGTCCTCGAGGGAATAGAACAAACATAAAAAAAAACTAGCATTTGACCTGAAGAATGTTGTAGTTTTATATGATTGTTTTCTAAGCGTACAATAACACATCAACATGACTTGCTAATCTTTCCAAGTATAATTCTTTTCTTTTGGCAACCAAATTAACATGTGTGGTATTCCAGTGAGACTCATGACAATTAACACCAAGAGTCTCGCGCCATTTACTTCAAAACAAATGGTCATGTTTTTGGGTCACATGAAAAAAATTTGGGCTGCCAGATAGTATATTTTAGACCAGTTGCCACATTCTTCGTCATGTTGGATATTAGGTCATGGGTTCAGGGAATATAGTGGTTGCCTTGAGGCTTGGCCAGAAACTCTAAAATCTGGCAAAGCCTTTAGTTGGCCATAATGCTTGCTCTTAGTTGCAGTCTTTTTGCAACTTACTCTACAGTTATTGTACCCCTAAATATAACCAAGTATCTTCTACATATCATGCAGTAATTATCTTGTTGCAGTTACAATCTGCAGAATATACATTCTCATGTGTCATGTATTCTAAATGTCTACTACATCTGGGTTTTATGATGCCACATTTGAGAGATGTTCTTGTTTATGGTCCAGGCATTGTTAACAGGTCTGAGTTGATGATTTCAAGCCTTTTTTCAGATCCACTCCATTAAACACCATGCCAGAAGCTCTGAAGAGACCAGAAGTGAAGTCGTTTTCTTGAAAGGTGTACTGTTTCATATAAAAGGAGGTGACCTTAAAGGTTGTTGGGAGTCTTGAGGTACCATCACCTGGTAGATGGTCCCATTTTCTGTAAGTGGATTAGGTTTTTATGGGAGACTTTACTGTTTGTTTATAGTAATTGAATCCTTCAAGGGTTTGGCCTTGCTCAGAGGAAACCATACCTTCCTCTGGAATCATGTCAGTCCCACCTTTGTTTTTGTTTTGATGGGACCATCACTTGGGCTTCCTTCGAGATCATCTACAACTACCAGGCTCCAAATACCATCCCATATTTTTGGGTCACATGACAAATTTTGATTTACCCATTAAATTTAGGCCGAATTTTATTTTGGTAACGTAGTTAAGGCTCCTCAATCCATGATATATGGGTATACCAAGACTAGCCGGGGATACCATTTGAATGATCCGACAGTCAATATTTAGGATTTGTTTGTCCCTATGTAATGGTATAAACCCTGTTAAAATTGAAGGAGCCAAATTATGTGGGACTCATGATGGGTAAAGCTTAATCTCTATTGGGGGCCAGGGACAGAGCCAGCCCAATGCAAGGATGTGCACTTGCACTCCCTGTCCAGCTGGCTCCAAAACCTATTTATAAGCCTAATTTTGCTTCTTTGCATCCCCTAAAGAGATCTTGTGTCCCAAACCAAATTTTTGCACCTCCAACCTAGAAAACCTGGCTCTGTATGCCCATGTTAGGGACCTACGAGGCTGTTTCTCCAGGGATTTCCACAATAGATTTTTTGCGTCAACCAAAAATTGTTGTTTGGAAATCTAAAGATTTTTTGCGCACTGGTAAAGAGATAAATGCTATTCCGAGATATTTTTTCTGGAACAAAGAACCAGATAAACCTAAAGGTCTCTTTTACATAGCTTGGGATGCTGTTAACAAACCAAAAGATCTTGGCGGTTTGGGTTTCAAGAATATGGAGTTCTTCAATATTGCCACGATCACTAAAATAGCTTGGAGATTAATAACTGAACCTCAATCCCTATGGAGCTACACTATGAAGGCTTCTCACTACCCAAACCATAAGGTCATAAGGATGGATACCATACCAAAATCTACCGATTCTTGGATTTGGAAAGGTATCCTTGAAGGCATAGCTAATATCCAAAAGTATTACATTTGGAAAATTAGAAAAGGTAACCAAATTCTTATTTGGGAGGACAAATGGATTGATGGTCATACTGATATTATCCAAAACCCTCTTAACTATCCCTCTAACATTACTAATGTTAACCAACTTTTCAATACCGCTGGCGATGGGGATCTAGATCTATTGGCTCTTTGGTTCACACAAGATGTTCAAAATATCCTTCTTACTCGGCACAACAACAATACTAAAGACATCATTAGTTGGGGATTATCTCATAAAGGGGGACTTCTCTGTTAAATCTCTATATGATAAGCAAATTACTAATAAGTATATGATAATGATGTTCTCACAGCTCCTTGGGGAAAGAATTGGAATCTTGATACTTCTCCGTCTATTCATCTCTTCATTTGGAAAGCTGCTCATGGCATTCATCCTACCAATGTTAAGTCTGCTAGCATCCTGAACTATATTGATCCTATTTGCAATCTTTGCAAGAATGCTAAAGAAGATATCACTCATGTTCTATTAGCTTGCCCAGCTGCCTCCAAAGTTTGGGAAAAATTATTTGGAATCTCTCATCAACTCTTCAGTTCTTATGTTTCCTTTCATGAGTGGCTTAATAGCTGGTTCCATAATGATAATCAAAATATCAGCTGGAATGCTACTTATGTAACTATTTGCTGGTTCATCTGGAAAGCCAGATGTGATATGGTTTTCAAAAAAAATTCCCCTTCAGCTGACAATATTGTCCTGAAATAACTCAACATTTATGTTCTTTTAATAGAATTATTCACAATCCAGGGAGCATTCTGAACAATATGTACTATCAGGATACTAATAATGATCAGCAACCCGAATTATTAGTCTGACAAGGCATCATAAGGAAAAGTTTGGAATCACTATTAGCATAAGTATCTTATAAGTTGATACTAACATGCCTCATGGTGATATTCAACCATATACTCACTTTGCTTTTATTGTTTTGTCCTTCTTAGGCTAATGTGTAGGACCTAGAAACTTCTAGGACTCTAAAGTTGGACTCAGCAGAGCAGGCAGAGCAACACATCTAGCCTTGGAATGGGGCTAGGAAATGCAAAAGTCCAACATTGATTTTGCTGCAGAAGAAGACGCAACTCTCCTGGCCATAAAGGAAGGATACCAAATGGAAGTTCAAGAAAGATTTCAAGGAAGTTTATAACTCTGTCTCTTGGTGGAAATTTTGAAGCTATTGACTTCGTTCTAGGAAAACTAATTAAGCTAGCACCTCATCAAAACTTTCCTGCTACTAGCTGAGCAAAGCTTTCCATTCAATCTACTTTACTTCAAAACAACACCGACTGTACTGTAGGTATTTTATTCATCCAACAAAACAATACTGACTGTTAACCTACTACTAAAATTAAAATCCAATTCTTCTTATTTAAATGCATGTTCGACTATTTTTTTTAATAACCTAGATGATTTTGATTCAAATCATTTTGATTATCATAATTTACGTCGCTACTCAAAATGATTTTTTTGATAACCTAAATCAAAAATCATGCATCATGATTTGTGTGATTTTTTTGATGGAGAACAAAATTGAAAGGGGATACTAAAAAAAAGGTTTTACAGTTTTTTTTTTAATTTTTATTAGGGTAAGGATAATATGGTTATTTCACACCTAAAATAAGGACCCCTTAACTAAAATACAACCCCATTTAACTTTTTTTTTTTGAAAGTAAAATAGATTACCAAAAGCAGATGATTAATCCATTGATTCAGACTCATTGGAGATCAAATCAGATTGATTTTCTCCTCCGATGACTGAATCTGCAGAATTAATACCGTCTGAAGTGCTTACAATAGATATTAAGTTACAAACATTTTGAGCTTTGACAGAGTCAAAAGCTATTGATGGAATTAAAAACCTAGGTACATAATTTAACCAACACTCGTTTCTATCTTCTTTCCTTCCCTTTTTAGCCAAAAGATCAGCTACTTTTTTTGCGCGTCTGTCAACATGTTGGAAACCCTTAAAAGAAACTAAAGTTGCAGCTGTAGTTTTTACTTCTTCTAAGATTGCTATGCATTGCCATTGGACTGAAATATCTTTTCCTTGTAGAAAACTTATTGTTGCTTGATTATCACCTTCAATGACCAGATTTTGTAGGTTGTTTTGAGTGGCCCATCTTGTTGTGTGCAGCAGTGCTAAAGCTTCTGCTGATGAAGCTCTGGAGATGCCCATTCCAGCTCCCTTGCCTGTCCCTAACCAGTTACGCAATACAAAACCAAATCCTGCATTAGTATTTTTTGATACCCAAGAAGCATCACAATTCAGTTTAATGGTGTTTCTACTAGGGAATATCCAGTGTATATTTTTTGCGATTTTTGTTCTGTGCTCATGTAAGTTAATGTTTCTACTGTGAGGATGCCAGTAATTGAAATGGAGAGAAACACTCTTAAGCATATCTCTTTCCAAATGAACTAGCATTTGGTTGCAGCCAAGGCCATTGAAATAGAGTTTGTATCTCCTTTCAGCCAATCATTGTAATGTTCCAAAAAATAAGCATTAGTAGGATTAGAAATTACTCCCTGCATATCCATTGGGGCTAAGTTCCAGACCGCAGTTGCATACTCACATTCAAAGAACAGATGCAAAGTTGATTCAATAGCCTTTTCGCAGAAAATGCATTGTGTTTCAACCTCCAGATGTGTCCCTAGTTTTTTTCTTATTGGTAAAGTGTCTTGGAGACACTTCCATGTAAACAACTTGATCCTTTGAGAGGTGTCCATGCTCCATACACCTCTCCAAAAGTTTTTAGTTTCACTAGAGATTGAACCCAATGGGTTTAACAACTTATCATATAAAGATTTCACCGAAAAGTCACCATTCCTAGTTAAAAGCCATCTTAATTTATCCTTTTTCAGCGTACCATCAGCTGAACAATATAATCTTATATTCATAATTTCAGATACTAGGTTTCTATCAAAAAGAGAAAGGAGTAAAATTTCATTCCACTTCTTAGTGTCATGATTTATCAAATCAGACACAAGTGTTATATTAGGATTAAAAGTAATGCATTTTGCCAATGTTTGTTCTCTATTGGGTAACCATTTGTCATTCCAAATGTTAATAGAGAGACCATTCCCTACTTCCCAAATAGAGTAATTTTTTATGTGTTCTATGCCCTGTAATATGTATTTCCATATCCAAGAAGCTGAAGATTTCTTTTTGGAATGAAGAGCACCAGTTTTCTTAAAGTACTTACCCTTCAAAATTTTAGCCCAAAGGTCATCTGGCCTACTAATTAACCTCCAAGCAATCCTGCTAATAATTGCTTGGTTAACCTTATTAGCCTCTTTGAAGCCTAGACCTCCCTGATTTATGGGTATACAAAGGAAATCAAAAGCCTTGATATAAATCCCTTTTGAATTTGTGTTTTTACCCCACCAGAAATCTCTTTGTACTGAAGATGGGCATTCCAGACAAAATATATTTATTTAGAACAATCTTACTAGATTGAGAAAGGACCTTAGCTAGCCAATTTTTAATTCTTTGCTCCATTCTTTCTATAATGAAGTCAAAATATTTCAGTTTAGATCTATTAACAAAAAGAGGAACTCCTAAATAAGTATCTTTAATATTAATTCTTTTGATTTTCATCATTCTTGCAATGATACCTTGATGTCTACTGTGAACCTTCTTACTAAAAACCAAACCAGATTTACTAAAATTTATAAGTTGACCAGAAGAGATACTAAACAGATTAATTGCTTCTAAAAGATTTTTGCAACTCCCTAAGTCTGCCTTTGTAAATAACAGCAGATCATCTGCAAAAAATAAGTGAGATATAGGTGGGGATTTAGGAGTCGGTTTGATACCTGGTACTGTTTTTGTTGTTTCTAAGTGACAGAGCAACCTAGAGAAAACTTCCATGCATAAAATGAATAAGTATGGAGATAAAGGATCTCCCTGTCTTATTCCCCTAGTGGGATTAAATTCTTTACAAGGGGTGCCATTTAACAGAACAGAGATAGAAGTGGTTGAAATGCATTGAAAAATTAGGTTGCACCAGTGTTCCAAAAAACCAAAAGACTGGAGAGTTTTAATCAAAAATTTCCAGTTTACCCTGTCGAAAGCTTTAGACATATCTATTTTGGCTCCTATGTTTCCTATTTTTTTCTTACTTTTCTTCATAGAGTGGACAATCTCATGAGCAACAATAATGTTGTCTGATATTTGTCTAGAAGAGAGGAAAGCAGACTGAAGAGGTGATATTATATTTTCTAGAGATGTTTTAAATCTATTAGGTAGTAATTTGGCTATCACCTTATAAGGCGTGTTGCATAGACCAATTGGTCTGAAATCCGCATGAGATTTAGGATTCTTTATTTTAGGAATTAAGAAGAGGAAGGTTTGGTTAAGATCTTTATGTAATTGAGCAGTCCTAAAGAAATTTTGTACAACAACAATAATTTGAGATCCAACTATTTCCCAGTTGTGTTTAAAGAAGCTCACAGGAAACCCATCAGGCCCCGGGGCTTTATTAGGTTTAAGTTTCTTGACTACATCCCAGATTTCCTCAGGACTTGGGATAGCAGTTAAGACATTGTTTTCTTGACTGAACCCTGAACCCCATTTAACTTTGAGTATCCCCAATTGGGCCTTTTTAATTTATCCAAGTTTTACCGTAACAAAACGTGCTTAGTTAAAGAAATTTACTCATTTGGGCACTGCACTGCATCATTTTTTTTTACAGCCATTGACTGTTTTGACTTTCTTGTAGAATGTCAGTCTCCTGCTCCACTCCCTCTCAAAAAAAGACTGAACTCGAAACCTCTTCTTTGTGGTGGATGGATTCAAAGTCCAAGGAGTAAACACCACCACCGCTACTCAAGAAGAGAAGAAGAAAGGGTCTTTGTTATCACATAAGT
The DNA here is from genome assembly GCA_023529315.1 of Papaver bracteatum. Taxonomy (NCBI): domain Eukaryota; kingdom Viridiplantae; phylum Streptophyta; class Magnoliopsida; order Ranunculales; family Papaveraceae; genus Papaver; species Papaver bracteatum. The sequence goes on along the minus strand of JAJJWX010005228.1, from coordinate 801,651 downwards.
TTTATCTTCTTCACTTTCTTATTCTCTCTACTTTCTTTCTTCTTCATCTTCACTGCTGGTTTTGGGTCAATTTTAATTGATAATTTCTCAATTCCAACTACAACTACTACTTCTTCACTCTCAACTCAATGCAAGATTGTATCTACAGGTATGCATATTTTATTCGTTGCTTGTTGTAGGATTTCTACTTTTGCTTCCCCTGATTATAACAGTTGGAATTTTATTTTGATTTTGTGTTTTTGTTGTGAGATTTTGAAAGGGGTGAAGTAAAAATGAGTTTAGGAGAAAACCCATGTTTTGAATCATCATGTTTCCTTAGATTATTGAAGATTTTGTTTGGATTTTAGGGATCAAGAAAAAACACATGGTTCAGTCATTGTTTCAAACACTTTTGATGCAGAATTGACATTCTCACTACAAATAAGAGTAAAAGTCCGAAATTGAGTTTAGAAGAATACCCTTACGTCCTGTTTTATTAGGTAACTGAGTTTTGAGTGTGGGTTTTATAAGAAAAAGTAAAAAACTTGGCATTGATGCTTGCCTGTTGCTAGCACTCCAACATGGAATGGATCCCAAGGGCCATCACTGTTGGATCATGGCATCCATGTGGCGCCACGTTAGATTGCTAGCGACTTGCTAGAACTAACATAAGCACAAAGCACCCGTAGCAAGATCGTTGTTAAGTTTCATATGGGAATTTGGACTAAATTTGTTGACTTTGTTTACTGTGAATGTTTTTGATAGTTGAAAGTTGTTAGTTATACTGCCCAAGCGGATCGTGAATTCATTTATTGTGTATTTAGGGGAAACTTGGTTTCGGGCTTGTTGCTTGATCTTCATGGTTTATATTCGTACGTCATTTACAAAGAATTTTGAAGGTTGGTGTAACTTATTGCATGCGCTGATTAATGGCGTGCTATATTTCTTTGTCTGTAGGTGTGGATCTTACTTAGGTCAGCCAAGGTGTGTGAATTAGGACTGCTGAATTATAAAGATCTTAGATCTCATACAATACCAAGTCCTGTAACTGGTGATTTCTTAGATGACCGTTTCGTCCTCAGACTGTTATGCATGTATTTCAGGTAAACGAAACATACAACTGTATGTACACCCGGCATTTCCGATGTGGATATCTTTCCTGACAATCTCTTCAACTGTCAAGCTAAGCTAAAGACCCCTCCAAGATTGACATAATTCGAGAATATTCTTCGCTGTGAGTGAACTACAACCCTTTTGGTCGGTATCTTTCTTAACATTGCAAAGGCACATGATGCTAAAGGGTAAACTTTTATTTAATTTTAATGGTCATTGGAATAGATTCTTTATCTTGTATTGACCAGTGTCATTGATTACCTCTGCTGCAACAGCTTAATGAAGATCTTAGGTTTCTGGTGCACCACCAGCAAGGGGACCACTGAGTGTGTAATTCGAGAATCAGCAGTATCTGGAATTGTCACTGGAATGGGTACTTCACTAGCTGTACTCATTCTGGTTAGAGTGCTCCAGAGATCGAAGTCAAGTTTGGCTAGAAATCTCAATCTTTCTGTGTACAGGGTGTATTTGAAACGAGCTTCTTGTCTTTTTGTATACTTCTGGTGTGTGGGTTGGTTGACCATTCAGTATAGTAAGATGCTTGGCCTCCCTTATCTCTTCGGCAGCTCTTAATTCAAATGGGAAAAATACAGTCTTTTGTAAATTTGCCCCACGTTCTTTAGTTATGTGGTATACCATGTTGCAGCATTTGGTAATGCACGGGCGGAAATTTCCTTAAGTGTCTCTTTTTATTTAGGAATTCCCAAAAATATTCCAAATTACCAAAAATGTTTGGTACAGTTATTTTGTTAACAAATTGGTCAAATTTTAGAGAATATTTACTCTAATGCCACAATGTGCACACATTGCCTGCACATTATTTTTTACGGTATTAAAAGAAACTCACACAACTCTGTCTTCCTCTTCCTCCTCGTCTGTAACTCATCTCTCTTACTCCTTCGTAGGTTGAAGTCAGAAAACTTCCATGGGTGTTCGTTCTCAGGCATCAAGAGAAGCCAGAGCATACAGTGAAACCAAGGTTCTCTTTGTTGTATGCCAATTTCCAAGCACTAAGAATACTTATTCTTTTCATCATTTGAGGCCTGACCAAGAGAAGATACTAATAGTCTCAGGAAGTGGTAGTGGACGTGGCAGTGAACGGAGAAGTTACATGAGCAATTTTGCATCCACAGAGTTTTGAAGTCTTTAACATGTAACAGAGAATGGGACTCGGTTGAGAAGAAAGTGGAGACATGCATATGTTGGTTGGAAGTCTAAAAGTGGTATTGTTCGCGATTAAGAAGATGGAGTTCATTGTTGTAGACGAGATGTCGAAGGCAGTGACAGTTTCGCAACGAGACAAGGAACTGAAGATGGCATGCAGTGGTGGATTCTCTTCTCACGGTTTGTTGTTGATTGTGGTGGCCATCAGAAGCTCAGTCATGAAGACGAAATCAAGCTGGGCAGGGATATGAAGAAGTTCAGAGAAGGTGCATGAGAAAGAGAAGATTTGATTTAGCTCGCTGGGTTCTATGGATGTGTATGGAGCTGAAAACTAATGCGTAGTCCGAGAAATGGAGACGCATGGATTGCTGTGACCAAGATTTATAGAATTGAGCTCGATGTGGCAGTATTGTACTTCTTAGTGCCCTAATACAATAGCGAAGCTGGTAGGTGGTTGGCATCCAAAAGGTAAAGTTCCATGAACCATGATGTTCTTAGCAACCGCATGGTTCAATCTAATTACAAAATTTCTAATGGATTCAACTACTTTAGGCACTAGATTATATAGCACCTCTGTGATGTGTATACCCTCTAAGGGCGCAGGATAGTAGTCCCTGCTTCCAAGTTCCTCCACCAAGAAAATTGCATGACGAATCTTCTCCTTGCACTCGTGATCATTCGAGCAAATAGATGACAGATGCGTCATGAACTCGTCAACTTGTTTGATGAGAGAACTGTTTGTAAATGACCACTCGAGCGCAGTTGCACCTTCTACCGCAAAGTCTGCTCCATAATGGAACTTCCCATATTCGTTATTTGCTGCATATGGCTTAGGTGAAGGAAGATGAAAGGCTGAAGATATGTAATAAACCACTTCAGAATTACCATGTGTGCCAATATCCTTCGACAGAGTACCGAAGTTATATATTGAGGTGAAAGGACACCCCTTGACCGAGGTAATTTCCTCGCTGTCATAAGAATTAACAAATAACGATGAACGGAAAAGCAAAACCAAAAAAACTATCAGACGCGATACCATTGTTAAGCTAGAAAATGGAGATTTTGGAGAAAAAAAAATATCTGAGAACTTTGGGAGAGAAAAATATAAGTGACCGGGAATATTTGATATGAGAGTCAAGAGGGCGTGGTTGAGTATTTATAGGCCTATATAAGTTGGCTTCTTTTAGAAAGGATTTCCAAAATAGTGAACCGACTTTAAATATATGGATTCCTAGTACAGTTTGGATATGATAACTTGAGGCTCTCAAGTTGAGAGTTTAGTTTAAGATTAGGAAATTGATCTAACTTAATTGGAAAGAGTTGAAAACGACAATAATTTTGAACTCCCATACCAATAAGTAATTTTGAACTCCCATGCCAACGGGAACACAAGAAAATGGTTCTGAATGAGGTGATTCATCTTTTTCCATGTATAGAACTTTACCTGAGCAACGAGATGGGCTTGGTTAACTTATAGGATTCAGCTGGTTTTGTGGATCAATATATCTCGGTCGGTCATCCACATGTTCCAAATTTCTTAGAAGGTCTATTATTTTTTGTGAATACCATTGCAATTTGAAAGGGTTGTCGCCTGATCATCAACTAAACCTTTGGGTGAACTAATGGACTTCAGTGTTTGTTAAAGCTCAAAATCAAGCTAAAAGTTTGGAATCTTACTTTTTTTCTTTTTCTAGTAAAATCTAACTTTTCAGCTGTGTATATAAAGGTGTCTGACATGAGGAGGAGGATAGTTTTTTCACCTTAAGAGTCACTTTTAACCTCTGGAACTTCTATTCTTTGATAAAATGAGGGGTCACCTGGATCTCTATGAAATAACTCCGACCATACCTCAGATATTGTGCGAGTTTGTCAGCTTTCGATTTTGGCGAACAAAGATTATGCTCGAGTTTGACAGCTTTTGGATTTTGGCAGCAAGTAATTTCACACAAAAGTGGAGCACAATCATTACCTAGGACTTCCTATATCATACTAGTAAAATAGTAAAGTCGCCACATTCTCTTGTGTACACGGTAGACATTTTTACAGATCAAATGTAATTGGAAGTCAGGAATCTCTCTGCCATGCTGATCAAGAACATAAAAGAAAGAAAAAACTAAGGCAATCTTGGTGTTTGCCTTCTTTTGGTAAATCCTTGTGAGGACCTGAGACAGTCTCCCTGACTTTAGCCTTCTTTCGGTAAATCCTTACGAGACCCGAGGACCTGTGCAAGTTATTCACTCAAACCGAGAGAAAATCTACCGAATAATTCTACAATGGCCATGGAGATCCACCCCTAGGAATTATAGGGGGCCAAGTTTTGGTTTGAGACATGGGAAAATCCCTGGTACATTCTCCCAGTCGACAAATCATTTTTGTTATTTACTTGTAATTTTCTTTATTCATCGGGAAAAAATACTTGCAATACAATAAGCTTAATTCAAGTCGGTGTTCTTGACTACCTACATTCAACAATTCTTATAGACTTCAACAAAGTTCGAATAAAAGCATAAATCATCTCACTACAAACCACACTATGCATTATATCACATACAAACTATAGACATATTAATAAGTCAAATTGTCGCTTAAACAGTCACCAACAAACGATGACACAGCCTGCCATTTTAGGATTTTCAGCTTTGACGGCCTATATTAAAAATTATTTACAAGCTTCATTATTCAATCAAAATAAGCAAATTATATCTAGTTGGAAACTACAGATGTGCCTCTACAACTCCTTAGAAGACTCCAAGGACTAGTTCAGAGTCTAACTACTCCAAAACCAACCAACAAATCTACTAACATCTTGTCCTTCAAGGAAATCAGTCCTTGATTTACTGTACATTTTATGCTGTAACTTCTAAATTAAAGATCCAAACTACATTCCCATTTGATAGATTATAGAGGACACCACAAAAAACATTTCTCGAAGAGAAACCATTAGCTAAAACCCCACCAATACACACCAAAACTAGCCTCCAAAAACGTTGTTTGAACAATCATTATAAATGTTTGGTGAGACATTCTATCAAACATGCTAGCTCCATGGAAAATTCAGATTTTTAATTCAGAATTCACTCAATTCCTAACCATCTACATATATGTAAGAGCAAGACATTATTTAAAACACAAACAAACATATGCAAAATCATGGATCTTAAGTTCAAGGATTTCATACCATCATCAACAATTTCAATTATAGGGAAACAACCATTTTAACATTGTAAATCATGAAATTCATTTGTAAAAACAAAAAAACATTAATACCATACCAAAGTAGCGACCTCACGACCTGCACTCTCACTTCTGCCTCAATAGAAAACACATTATGTGCAAATAATAGACCTAAATTAAGGAATCTTAGTTCCACAACACCTCTTCTTTATTGCTTCGGCAGCAATGTCCTGCAGACAATCAACAAAAGTAAGACAGGATTGAAATGTTCAACATAAAAGTGGTACACAAAACTAGTAACGTTCAATTATGTGCACAAAAATACAGTACCTGAGACTAGCTCCTTATAGATCAAATACCCCTACCAGGGTAGATCAACATGAACCGACTTCAAAAGTCCCTTTATGCAGGAATTCTTGAATCTCCCACTATAGGAAGAACCCCCTTTTACCACTATAATTTCGCGATAGAAAACACCAACAACAAATCCTTATAAAATGGTGAGCCACAACCCAGGATGTAATGCAAACAAACAAATCCGAAAACAATCTAATTAGAGTATCTGAAAATTTGATGGAACTATTTTCTAAGATTAGTAAAATTAACACCACGAGGAAGGAACGTAATTCATGTAAAAAAAAAATAGTACATCAAATAAGAAAAATATCATCGACTAATTGCGACTAATTGGGACCGGCATACCATCAAGCAAGGTATGTGTACCATCTGGAAACAAGGGTAATAGGCAAGATACCACTAACCAACCACATCAAAACATAGTTTTATTTACCAATATGTAGTAAGTCATAAATATCACACCTATATGCGTTCCTAACACTTAATAACCTCCTTCAATATAAGCATTTAAATGTAATACACACAAACCATACCGAAGAGTGGCCTCACGAGCTGCACTCTACCTTATGCCTTCTCCCTTCTCCGTTCTTCCCTTCTGGATCACCTCCAAAGTAGCACCAATGATTGACATAAATTAAGGCTTCTTACTAGCACCGCGCCTCTTCTTTACTGCTTCGGCAATAATGTCTTGCAAACAATCAACAAAGTAAGACAGGGGATTCTGTAAATATAACTACTTACCATATCATATATTAGTAACTTAGAGTGTATATTAGGTTGTCAAATACAGAACTAAAATCATAGAACATGGTTCCAGAACTGTATGAATCGAATAATAAGTACAATGCAGTAAACCAAAGAAAATAGAGACAACTTCCATGAAGAATTACCTTCTCATGGAGCTTTTCTTTACATGGGTGTCCAGGTAATTTTGAGGGCTTATAAGCTTATTGTGGAAATACCTCTTACATTTAGTGTTTCACAATATGGAACACCCACTCCATAAAGATCCCAACAAACTCATTACCCAGAGTACCATACAGGACGAGTTCAACTTAAAATTGCTACACCAAACAGGTAACATCAAATTTTGTGGACACAAATACAGTACCTGAGAATCGCTCCTGATAAATCCAATACCCCTACACCACTGAATCGACATAGTTGATTCCTAGAACCAGTAATTTCATAAAGATTATGGGTTTTCAAATCTGATCATAAAAACTCTGTAACCATTTCAAGAAATCACAATCTACAAATCAGATTCTAAAAGTAAACAGTTTTAAAATCAAACCTACTTATTTATACACCGATTAAAAACTTCCAAACCAATTTATTGACGGTTACATGATTCATAAGTCACCCAATACTTCGTAATCATATGCAATGTAAGAAATCCCAGAAAATTTTCATCCTTAGATGATCAATTTAAAGAAGTAAAACATAGAATCAATTCTAAGAAAAAAAAACTATCCGTATAACGGGTAATGTTCTTGGGAAAACTTAACCACCAAATCAAAAAGAGAACCTATTACAGCAAAATCTGAAAATTTTCCAAATTCCAAACTCTGACAACAATACAGACCTTCAAAGATTAAATGCCTTAACGGAACCCTAATACACCTAGTACAATCGGAACCTGATTCTTCAAATCCGTAAAAATACAAAAATGCTGAAACAAATTGAGAAATAATAAAAGAGATCTTAGATTAAATGACGAGAATTAACTGCAATAAATTGAAAAGCATTGATGGTATATGAGCTCTGATATTTTTTTTTTAGCATTGATGGTATATGAGCTCTGATAAAGAAACAACAAAAATCTTACAATCAAAATCAACCATTTTTCAAAAAAACTGAAACCCAAAAATTGAAACTCTAAAATCTTAATATCAAAAATTAATAAGATGAAATCGAAACATAATATAGTTTTCACGAAGAGAGGCAGAGACTGTGAGAGATGATTTGAGGAAAAGAAACTGTAATTTTCTAGAAAACCCTAACTTTCTAGAAAAAATCTGAATCGGATCCAGAGACCAGATTACATAGGAAAGAAAAGAAAAAGGGGGAACTAAAATTGAGATTTGAAAGCATTCAAAAAAATTAGAGCGAATTCTCTGAAAAATTAGGAGGGAAACGAAATTCGGGAATTGTTAGAGCGGGAGAAGAAAAGAGAAGGGGGGAAATTTGGGGTTCTTGTTTTTCACGAACTTGATAAGTTTTTGTGGATGCAAAAGAAAACAGATATGGTTATACAAGAACCACGTTACCAATCTGATAACCGTTTATGTTTACTACCCATAATCAATGGTCATAATCCTCTTATTTAGCTCATACGGATCCAATGAAAGGTTTAAAAATCAAGATTTCTATGCATACGGATCGCACAATCAACGGTTCAAAATTATAAAAAACATTTGAAATCATATTTCAAGTCACTAATTAATTTATGAGACGCGAATCGAACATTTCGTCAATTTCGAGACACCGATCGGATTTTGTTATAAACTTTGGATGAACTGAAAAAGAAATATACCAGAATACTAGAGTTACATCTGAGTTTCTCGTTCGGATGAACTGAAGACAAAATATATTAGAATTGAACGTCACAGGTTCTAAGAATACTAGAGTTAGACCTGAGTTTCTCGTTCAGATGAACTGGAGGCAAAATATATTAGAATTGAACATCACAGGTTCAAAGATTACTAGAGTTAGACCTGAGTTTCTCGATCGGATGAACTAAGGACGAAATATATCAGAATTGAACATCACAGGTTCAAAGATTACCAGAGTTATACCTGAGTTTCTCTTTCGGATGAACTGCAAACGAAATTTATCAGATTTAAACATCACAGGTTCAAAGATTACTAGAGTTACACCTGAGTTTCTCGTTCGGATGAACTAGAGACGAATATATCATAATAAAACATTACATGTTCAAAGATTACTAGAATTAGACTTGAATTTCTCATTCCGATGAACTGAAGATAAAATTAATAAGATTTGAATATACCTGGTTCGAAGATTACAAGAGTTAGACCTGAGTTTCTCGTTCGGATGAACTGATGACGAAATATATCAGAATTGAACATCACAGGTTCAAAGATTACTTGAGTTACACTTGAATTTCTCGTTAAGATGAACTGAGGACGAAATATATCAGAATTGAACATCACAGGTTCGAAGATTACTAGAGTTAGACCTGAGTTTCTCGTTCGGATAAATCGAGGACGAAATGTATCAGAATTGAACATCACAAGTTCGAAGATTACAAGAGTTAGACCTGGGTTTCTCGTTCGGATGAATTGAAGACAAAATATATCAGAATTTAACATCACAGGTTCAAAGATTACTAGAGTTAGACCTGAGTTTCTCGTTCGGATGAACTGGAGACGAAATATATCAGAATTGAACATCAAAGGTTCAAAGATTACCAGAATTAGACTTGAGTTTCTCGTTCGGATGAAATGGAGACGAAATATATCATAACTGAACATCACAGATTCAAATATTACCAGAGTTAGACCTGAGTTTCCCGTTCAGATGAACTAAAGACGAAATATATTAGAATTGAACATCACGGGTTCAAAGATTACCAGAGTTAGACCTGAGTTTCTCGTTCGGATGAAATTGAGACGAAATATATCATAAGTGAACATCACGGGTTCAGAAATTACCAGAATTAGACCTGAGTTTCTCGTTCGGATGAAATGAAGACGAAATATATTAGAACTGAACATCACAAGTTCATAGATTACTAAGGTTATACTTGAGTTTCTCGTTCGAATGAACTGAAGAAGAAATATATCAGATTTGAACATCACAGGTTCAAAGACTACTAGAGTTAGACCTGAGTTTCTCGTTCGGATGAACTGAAAACGAAATATATCAGAAATGAACATTACAGGTTCCAAAATTATTAGAGTTAGACCTGAGCTTCTCTTTCGGATGAACTGCAAACGTAATTTACCAGATTTGAACATCACATGTTCAAAGATTACTAGAGGCACACCTGAGTTTCTCGTTCGGATGAACTGGAGACGAAATATATCATAATTAAACATCACATGTTCAAAGATTACTAGAGTTAGACCTAAGTTTCTCGTTCGGATGAACTAAAGTATAAATATATCATAATTGAACATCACAGGTTCAAAGATTACTAGAGTTAGACATGAAGTTCTCGTTCGGATGAACTGAAGACGAAATATATCAGAATTGGACATCACAGGTTCAAAGATTACTAGAGTTACACCTGAGTTTCTCTTTCGGATGAACTGGAGACGAAATATATCAGAACTGAACATCACAGGTTCAAAGAATACCAGAGTTAGACCCAAGTTTCTCGTTCGGATGAACTAGAGAAGAAATATATCAGAAGTGAACATCATGGGTTCAAAGATTACCAGAATTATACTTGAGTTTCTCGTTCGGATGAAATGGAGACGAAATATATCATAACTGAACATCACAGATTCAAATATTACCAGAGTTAGACCTGAGTTTCTAGTTCGGATGAACTGGAGACGAAATATATATCAGATTTGAACATCACAGGTTCAAAGATTACTTGAGTTAGACATGAGTTTGTCCTTCGGATGAACTGAAGACGAAATATATCAGAATTAAACATCACAGGTCCAAAGATCATTAGAGTTAGACCTGAGTCTTTCGTTCGGATGAACTGAAGACGAAATATATCATAATTGAACATCACAGGTTCAAAGATCACTAGAGTTAGACCTGAGTTTTCAGTTTGGATGAACTGAAGAAGAAATATATTAGAATTGAACATCAAAGGTTCAAAGATTATTAGAGTTAGACCTGAGTTTCTCGTTCGGATGAACTAAAGACGAAATATATCAGAATTGAACATCACAGGTTCAAAGATTACTAGAGTTAGACCTGAGTTTCTCGTTCGGATGAATTGATGTATAAATATATTAGTCTCCATAACACAGGTTCAAAGATTACTAGAGTTAGACATGAAGTTCTCGTTCGGATGAACTGAAGACGAAATATATCAGAATTGAACATCACAGGTTCAAAGATTACTAGAGTTAGACTTGAGTTCTTGTTCGGATGAAATGAAGACGAAATAAATCAGATTTGAACATCACTGGTTCAAAGTGCAATAAATATTATGGACATCATAGACTGTGAAAATAACCCTATTACCCTTATTGGAAAAAAATGCAATAAGTATTATGGAGACTGTGAAAATGACTATAATACCCTTATTGGAAAATCTGCAATAAATATTATGGAGACTGTGAAAATAACCATATTACCCTTATTGGAAAAAAAGTGCAATAAATATTATGGGACTGTTAAAATGACCATACTACCATTATCAGAAATAAGTAAAGTATTGTTACACACTGTGAAAATGACCATATTACCCATATGGGAAAAAGTGCAATAAATATTATGGAGATTGTAAAAATTACCATACTACCCTTATTGGAAAAAAGTGCAATAAATATTATGGAGACTGTGAAAATGACCATACTACCCTTATCAGAAATAAGTAAAGGAAATATTGTTGAATGTGAAAATGACTATATTACCCTAATCGGAAAAAGTTCAACAAATATTATGTAGACTGTGAACATGACCATGCTACCCTTATCGGAAATAAATAAAGTAAATATTACAGGCTGTGAAAATGACCATATTACTCTTACTAGAAAAAAGTGCAATTAATATTATAAACACTATGAAAATGACCAGATAACCCTTATCGGAAATAAGTAAAGAAATATTAAAGATTATGAAAATGACCATATTACCCTTATTGGAAATAAGTGCAATTAATATTATGGAGACTGTGAAAATGACCATGATACCCTTATCGTAAATAAGTAAAGTAAATTTTACAGACTGTGAAAATGAACAAACTACCCTTATCGGAAATAAGTAAAGTAATTCTTATAGACTACGAAAATGACCATATTACCCTTATTGGAAAAAGTGGAATAAATATTAGGGAGACAGTGAAAATGACCATGCTACCCATATCGGAAATAAGTAAAGTAAATGTTACAGACTGTGAAAATGACCATACTACGCTTATCGGAAATAAGTAAAGTAATTCTTACAGACTACGAAAATTGATATATTTCTTCTCTAGTTCATCCAAACGAGAGATTCGGGTCTAACTATAGTAATATGTGATCCTGGAATGTCCGAAACTTATATATTTCTTCTCCAGTTCATCCAAACGAGAGGCTCAGGTCTAACTCTAGTAATCTTTGAACCTGGAATGTTCGAAACTGATATATTTCTTCTCCAGTTCATCCAAACGAGAGACTCATGTCTAAATATAGTATCTTTGAACCTGGAATGTTCGAACTGATATATTTCTTCTTCAGTTCATCCAAACGAGAGACTCGGGTCTAACTTTAATAATCTTTGAACTGTTCATATTTGTTTTGGGCTTTCTTTGCAACTTTTAATCCCTCTTGGTTTTGATTGCATTGATGACTTATTCATTTACTGGCATAGTTATGAGCTTCCTGATTCTCCTTATAAAGTCTCTTGGCACTCTATTGGTTCAGTTGTGATGTGGAGTATATGGAAGTTAAGATGTGATGTTATGTTCAAAAACACTTCTATCGATCTGCCTCGATTTATTTTTAGCACCAAGTGTCTGATTAACTTTTATATATCCTCTCATAATTTGAATCCTTCTTCTATATATAGAAATCTTAAACTTTGTGCATCTGATGTGGATCATGTCATGTTTACTGATGGTTTCTTTTAAATATTTTAACATGGGTTTGGGTGTTATCTGGTGTGATTACGTGGGGAATGTTAGTGAGATTTGTAGCTCTTTCAAGGGTAGGACCTTATGATTAATAAAGAAAACATCTTCTTTCCCGTGGATGTAGGTATTCATGGCCGAACCACGTTATATGCTTGTGTCAATCTTTACTTTCATGTGTATTTACATCTTGTTTATCTTCTTATCTTGAATGTTAGATAGATTATAGCCTTTATATGTATGTGGATGTGGCCATCAAAAAAGATGTAACTACAGTTGCAATCGCATGTAGCTCCTCGAACTTCGATTGTGTAGCCTGTAAAATTTTGTTCTTATTGACTGTACGAATTATGTAGTATAGGTTTAGTAAGAACATGACTGTTTCAGTAATCTCTCTTTTGGGTTTTATTTCTTTACTTTTGGTGTCTACATGTACTTATACATCATCAAATCAAGAGAGAGAGATATGATCAAGGAATTACCTGGTCAACCAGACTATGTCGGAGTTAAATAGAGAGCTGGACGAGCTCTGTTTTACTGGTTCATTGAGTCTCCGACTAATTGAAACTCCTCATCTAGACCCGTCGTTCTATGGCTTAATGTTGGACCTGGTTGTTCATCTATTGCTTATGAAGTTGCAGAAGAAATTGGCTCAATGGTGGACAGGTTTAGTACCTTTTTGTTTCCTTGGGAAAAAAACACGATACTCTTTTGTTAAATGTAAACTATCTTGTGTGGTAAAATTCTAGTTTGTGAACTTGTATTTTATTTTATTTTTATTCTCTTGACTAAATCCGCGATAATACGCATCCGGTCCACATTACCCGCTGATCCGCAAATTTGAAATCCGTAGGTGATTAGGCCGGATACCACGGACGGGCCTAGCAAGGGGGTAAAGGAGGCTATAGCCCGTCCCTAATTTTGGGGTAAAAACAATTTAGTATATTAACTTAGGTTAAATTTTATGTTTATCCCAAATATTAGTTGTAGTTAGCTAATAGTTTGTGGTTTTTAGCCCATACTATGAGGTGATCAAAATTTAAGTCATGTTTAACGTAAATAATTTTCTTCCACTCAATATATTTCTTCTTCTATTTTCTTCTGCATAAAAATATCTTTTGGTAATCATTTTGTTTTTGCTGTTATTTGTGTTCGTTTTAGCTTTTATTTCCCTAGCTATCTAGTATTTTATGGGTGGATCACTATTTGGCCACTAATTATGTGATGTGTTCCAAAAATATTTGCCGCGGCCTCCGGCCGAATTATCGATTGTTACCTTCCAGCCCTACCCAAAGGAAAATCCTGGGTCCGTCCTTGCCGGTTACGGTTGGATTTTCCAAATCCGAAACCCCTAATCCGCAACTGTCCGTCCATTGCACATCCCTATTTTTGAGAACGAGGATAACCAGTTGAGTTAGGTACCCGTTTTTAATTATTATTATTAAAAAAAAAATTGATCGTATTAAATTTATTTTATCCCATAATTGATGACATGTTTCACTAAAAAAGGGGCACTTATAAAATTACCCTCAAAAATTCAAAATCAAAATCAAAATCTCTCGTTGCTTAAACATAATGGAGTATAATCCGCATAACATTTATTTAGCCAATAGAAAATCAATTTTTTTAATCCAATGATTAATATTGCAAGCACAAGACTCACACAGATCAACATTACATCTAACGACTGCCAAATCTCAAAATTCGTTTTGGCGCTTTTTTTTTTTTTTTTGAGAACTAGATTTCCCTCAAATGGATCGTCCAAAATTTTATCTCGTCACGTGTCACTAAAGAAAGATCATTATTTCTTTTGACAAGATTTTTTGGGCCAATGATGGATATGGCCCCGATGGGGAATCCAAAGAGAGCGGGGAGATGAAGACCTTATCTCTTTGTTTTTATCACTTCATAGTTCATAAGATGTACCTCACATCTACCTCTCACCTCTTGTATCTCTCTTTCTTCCCCTTCATTCTCGTTTGACAAAAACTAAAAAAGGGGTTGAATTATTAATCTCTCCCACCATTAATAATAATTCATATATTTGTATCATTATTTTTGTTCTAAAACCAATTTCATCTTCATCTAAACTCAAAAGTAAGTATTGGTTGGAAATAATTTCTTTCATATCAGAAAATCAGATAATTGATTATCCAGAGTTGAAGAGATGATAAAAATGGAGGAGGGTATAAAGTAAGAGCAGTAGGAGAAGTATTTAGAGATCTTAAATATAAAAGATGTGGAATGATTAAAGCCCTTACGCCTGGTTAGATTTCAGTTTGTTCTACCCATCTTCAATTTTTTAATTAATTTTGAGTTTTTTTCCTTTCCAATTTTAGGGTTTATGGGTTTGATTCTAATTTGTTTCTGTTTTTGTTTTTTGTGGGTTGTACATGTGGAAGAATTTTTCAGGCAGTGCGATCATGGTGAGGATAGTTCTTCTCCTTCCACCTGTATCTCTATTTACACCATTTTTGATAATTTTTGGCAATTTATTTTGGGTTTTTTTTTTCTCCTACCGATTATTAGTTATCAATGTTGGTATGATTAGTAGATTAGGGTTGATCTGAGAGGTTTTTCTTGTTAGGGATTTTGTTTTCTTGATTTTTTAATGTACTGATTTGGCCGAATTAAAGAACTTGATTTGATTTTGATTTAAGAATTGTTTCTGTTCGAAGACTATTTTAGTGTGGGGTTTCAAAAAGAGCGAATGTATGTTATGTTATATTCTGGGATTGTAGTTAAATTCTGATTTGAGCTTCATCTTCCTGTTTTTTTTTTGTTTTATGCAGATTTTCTAAACTTTGTTTTGGAATGGTTTTTGATGGTGCAGAAGACATTGAAAGGGCGTGCATTCTGCCAAAGGAATGGGTTTTCTTTAGTTGGCATAAATCATCTCCTGTGCCTTTGCATAAAGCTTCAAAGCTTCCAGAGTATTTATTATTATAGGATTAACTTTCACAACTGTTTTTGATAAAAGGGACCATCTGCGATTATCAGTACGTTGTTTGTTTGATTCTGATTAGCTTCATAGACCAGTACTCCTCATGTATAGTTACTATATATTGACCAATATAGTTGTTAATCTTGAAGCACCCTTTTTTTTGTGAAAGTTTGGTTTGACTATGATACTTACCGGTTGTATCTGTGTTTATTATCTATTTCAACCTTCATGATTATATGATGGTAACTACAACGTTTGAAAGGGATACCACTGTACACATATCTGCGTGCACCAATAAAAACCACTGTACACATATTTGTTATATTTATCCTCGTTTTTGTCTTTGTTTTTTCTCAGCGGAAGCAACCTGGGCGTCACTGGGATGGAGTGAACCGAAGTAACGGTATGTTTCTGCCATCTGTTAATTTTTACGTTAATGAACTTACTTTGTGATATCCTTTGATACATGCTGATGCTGGACCATGCAAGGACATACCTGTACATTGATTTTTGTTGGTTTAAGTTTTTACTGGTAATATTAGAGTTCTCTCCAACGATTCGGAACCGATATTGAATGCTGCACTCCATGTTTAAGATTCGGATCAATTTGTAATTATTTATATATGTCAGTTCCAATAGATTTTGATCTACATTTGAGAAGCCCTGCTTTCAACAAGTTGGTGTTTTTGCATCTTGGATTAGACTCAAGTTTCTTCTGATAATGTTTAGAGCTCTCGCTAATGTTTCTATATTGAATTAAAATGCTATGATTTGTGATATATGATAAGGTTATTGACAGCGCAATTTGACGTCTTAACAAAAGTTGTAGAGTAGATTGTTATCTTTCTAACGAATAATTGGGTGTTTATTTTGGTTCAATAATGATTTTTTTATGCGCCCTGAAACTCAGACCCTCATGCTGGTTCAATATCGATGGAACTCCAATTTATGTTTGAAAACCTTTCTTTTCGTGTATGTGCAGGTTCGGGTTGGCATACATATTTCCGCATAGCTTTCATTCCTGTCTTGTAAGATTTTTGAGTGTGCAGTCTAGTCCCCAAACCTGCAGGAATCATTAAAGGTAATTTAGGCTTGAGAATGTGATATATTTCCCTTCTGCAACGCCTTATTATTCAGATGTTTGTTTATTGATTGAATCATGTTTGTAGGTTACTTCTCCTTTTATTGAAATTGGTTGAATTTCTCTTCTACAGAAAGGTATGGGTTCTTTCTCCTTTTATTCCTTTGTCTCCTGATTTTTCGATTCATGTCGATTCAAATGCTATTTATTCGGTTGTCTATATGTATGTGTTGAGAGTAAGATTGTTTCATCATATTTGAAAAGTCACTTGCCAAATACCCTAGTTTTCTTGGCCAGTTGCCAATTATAGTCACCTGCCTATATGTATGTTTTATCATTTTAACAGTTTTATGCATAGCTTTCATTCCCGTCTTGTAAGATTTTTGAATCTGTAGTGTAGGTGTGATCTATTTCCCTTCCGCAACGCCTTATTATTCAGATGTTTGTTTATCGATTGAATCGTGTTTGTAGGTTACAAGCATGGGTGCTGGTAAATTGCCCAAGAGGACCCATAAACCTGCTGTTGTTTTTGAGGAAAGGTAAATATGTGGATTAGGAGTGGATTTATGAATAAGGATCTTTTCACGAATAGAACCGGTATGTTTTGTTGTAACTTTTATTGTGTTGTGTAGGAAATATTTGTACCCAGATGAGTACGGGTACCATACCGGTTCCTCCAAAATGATTTCTTACACCACCTACGATGTACTAAAAGCCGTGCGCGAAGAATTGTCTGATTCAGAAAAAGTATTGTTCCGATCAACTACAATTGGTCACTTACTTGACATTCCTGTTGATCAAAAGATGTCTGGGCCAATATTTAATTTCATAATGACTAGGCGGATTTATGTACCACAAGACGAGGATATCTGGTTCAGATTTTCTAATGGAGATTTTAGTAGGGAAATTTTCTTTGGAAAGCGGCAGTTTTCCGCAATATCAGGCCTTAGCTTCTCGAAGACGGATGCACCGTTTGCTCTACCCGCGAGGCCGAGTAAACTCAAGGAGAAGTATTTTTGGTCTGAGGGAAAAGTATCCGGAGGAGATTTGTATAATTTCCTTTTTATCGATACGGATGCTGAAGAGAGGAGAAATGTTGTAGAGAGGAGAAATGTTGAACTGAGGAAAAATACTGCGGTGAGGAAAAAGAGTGAGAAAGTGGAGGCTAGAAAGAGGGGGAAAGTTAATGTTGATGACAGGGTAAAGGTTGCTCTCCTATATGTTGTGCATCGTTTTATATATGGGCACCAAGACATCACTGGTGTTGAGGACACAACATGGTCTTTGGTAGAAGACTTTGATGAGTTCAACAATTATCACTGGGGAGATGTAGCTTATTATCAAACGTTTGCGAAGACTCACAAAGCCTATGAATATCAAATGACTCGAGAAGATAAACCTAACCGTCAACGGGGCATTCATCCTCGAGGAATGCCCGGTGTTTTGGTGGTAAGGGTATTTGTGTTTATATTTTGTATATGTTTTAGCTTCCAAATAGTTGTTTTAATAGTTGTTTTTGTGTTTTAGGTTTGGTCTGTTCTAGTCTTCCCGAAATTGTTTGAGAAATGTGGAAAAGAGATAAATATTAATGGGTGGCTCCCCTATATCCTTACTGTGTTCTGCACTAATGCCCTGAACCATGTGAATGTTTGTAGCGCATTAGAACCGGTATGAGTATGTCCCCAGATTTTTAATTACTTTAAATTTTGTATTTTAATGTTGTTTTTGAGTATCTTCGCCCTATTGCAGGAAGATTCTGTTGTTCAAATCAGGGAAGACATCATATGGCCTGAGCCTCTCTTCGACCGGCTTTTAATACTTGGCTCAGTTGCGGGTCCCCTTAGTGACAAAGATGTGGTGGACACTGTTTCTCCAATAGTACAGCAACCTCATGTTTCTCAAGTCAATGTACACATGAAAGATGCGGTAAAGGAGGGTAATGTCAGGGAAGAGCCAGTTAGTGATGCGGCTTTTAATACTTTTTCTGAAGGTGATATGGAGGTTGACGGCTTGGAAGAACAAGCTAGAGATGCGGCAGTTAATCCTCGGTCTGATGGTGATATTTGGAAGGATAGTATGGATCAGCTTTTCAGTTTGGTGGTAGGTATGAAGAGTGAGTCTCTAGGCAAGTTGGAAGAATTAAGTTTCCAGGTGGTCGATTTGACAAATACATGCACCGAATTGAAAGAGAAGGTTACATTTTTGAAGGAGGAGGTTTCAGTTTTAAAGTCAAGAACTGTGAGTTATTTGGAATCTTTTTATTCTATTAAATTTAACAGTTTAACCTATTCATAACTTGAAAATTAATTGAGGCGATGTGAATTAATATGTAACAGTTTCGTGCTCCATGTATGGGGAATTGCAACGGTGAAGGAATGCCGGATGGGGAAAGTAGGAACCCAAATAACATAGTCAAAGAGATTGGTAAAGAAAGGGGTGGTGATTTATATCGGAAGCCTGTTCTTGATGTTGGTAAAGAAGTTGTTGGTAATGAAGAAGCAGAAACACGGCGCTATAACATTTTAAGCGACGATGATGTAAACGCCCATGATGATGTTGTACTTCTTAGTACACCACTAATATACAATACTCCAAATAAGATAGGCGAAGAGGTTTGTTCGTTCTTATTGCTCTAATTTTAATGTGTATGAGTACGAATAAAAGAATAACTTTTGTGGGTCATTAGCATGTATAGGTTTCCTATTAGTTTTGCGTTATGTCACAATAGACAAATCACAATAGGTCTATGTACGTAATGTCTGTAGTTAATAAAATTCGCTCTTGAATGCCTGACTATGAAGTAGGTAATATATATACACAGTTTTCCCCCAATCGTCTCTACTGGATAGTGACTATTTCATACAATAATCCACTTGTCGAAAAAATTATTGTTGGTCTTGTGAATATTGCTTCAAATGCTCTAGTCATGTTCGCGTTCTCTCCATTTAAGTTTGTTGTATTATGTATCTGATGTTGTTTATTAGCATAGTTACTCGGTAACTCGTTTATAAACATTGGAGTGTTCGTTTTATAAGAACGGCGTGATATTTCTCCATTTGTTTGTTATTAAACTTCAGAAATCCTTTTAATCTTATGGAATATTTGGTTGATAGTAAACGGTGAATGAAACTTCTCTTTACGTTGTTAATTAACAGAATTAAGTCATTTTTTGACCGTAGTATTTACATTAACTGTGTTCACCGGTTGTTGAAATTCTTCTCATTTACTCTGTTTTTGTAGGCCGGTAAAAATTCTAAAAGCCCCGAATGGAAAAAAAGAAATCATGATGAAACTGAAGCGTCCGTATGTGCTGATGAGAATGCTCTCCCAAAGTTTGGCAGAGTAAGGAAGCTTGGTAAAGCGCTACAACCTCCATTTACCACTGCAAAAAATTGGAAGAAGGCTAGAGTTGTGCCTGGCAATAAGGTTACTTTTGCGGGAGATGGTGGTGATCATAATAAGAATGGTCGGGAGAAGGATAAGTGTACTCGAAGATCTGAAAAGGCTGTGACTACAATTGAAATTGGAGATTCCTCTTTGATAGAGGGTGATGAGAATTATACCCTGAAGCAGAAGTTTTTTCCTGAAATACTAGTGAAAATAGATTATTTCAAAAATTTCAGATTGGACTCCGGAGTTACTGAGAAGGATGTACAGGATGTGAATGATTACATCAACAAAGGGTGAGTGTCCCAAATACATCCTTTATTTATTTGTTTGTTTTTGGTGTCCTTGTTTATATTGATCGTAAATTTGTTTTATGGATGTTTGTATGGGATAGTGTTGACTACAAGGAAGATGACCCCTTTGCGACGTGTAAGTAGTTTAAAACACTACTGGATAAAAAAGGATGGCTAGGTGACGAAGTAAGTTAGTTTGGATCTGCTGATCCTGTAAAAAAATGATTTAACTATGTTATGGTAATAGTTTTTGCAGCAACAGTATGTTAACAGCCTGTTGCTCCTCCGCATCTGGATCCAGCTTGTGAAGGCAATGCAAAACTCATCTCTTTTGTGTCGTCCTGCATCATATTAACAACATGTTGCTCCTCATGCGTCCAGTAACTCTCTCCGCCGATGGGAAGTGCACGACCATAGACGCTCGCTTTCAGGTCTGTTAACTCAAAATATCTACTTAAATTGTGTATTAACTAATTTATGTGTTGTAAGTAATCTTCCTTGATGTCGAACAGCCATGCCTGACAACGGATGACGAGTTCAAAAACGCCAATCGTTATCCATCTGGACATAGGCCTCAAGGCGGTAAACCTTGGGCAGATGTCGATGTGATATATGGCGTAGTCCACGTTAAAAAACGATACGACCACTGGGTCGCAATATGTATTAAATTTAAGGAGCAGAAAGTAACCATATATAATTCCCTTAGACCGCGGACATCTCGTCAATCAGACGGAGTGTATAAGGAAATAATACAGATTCGTGACTATTTATCCCAGCTGTACAACTAGGGGCCCATGTGGATAGCTGAATTTCATGAGAGTCCGCTCCCCCCTCAACAGGATGATGGGTAACAACTCTCTCTACTTGAAATATTTTCTCCCCGCACAGCATAAATGTATACATTCAAGTAGCATAGGAGTGATACGAACTTCAAAGACAATGTATGTTTTATGGAAATTGAAGTAAGTTTATAATGCATATTGTAGATGCTCTTGTGGGGTGTATGCTTTGAAGTTTGTTGAATATCTGATCAGGGGGGTTCCTCTATCGTGTATTAAAAAGGAGTATCTTCACCGCTATCGTTGTGAAATTGCCATACAGTTGTTCAAGAGAAAATTCATACAGGTAAACGAAGCCACAAGAGTAGTTAATATTTAGCAGCATTTATTGCAACTTTAGGATCCTCACTCTGAATAACACCTTCATGTTTTTGGTGCAGTTTTCGTGCGATTAGGAGTTACCGACAGGTACGGGTTGTCGCATCTGTCAATTTTTCTTGGACCACCTTAGTACCCTTTAGTGGTCCCTGTTTTTTTAATCACCCTTATATGTTCTGTTCATCATGTTCTAAGCTTCTGAAAGCTTACTTTGTATATCTGGCAGTGGATTAGTGATGAATGTAATTGGTATTTTTGAAAACTTATGGTAATATTAGCAAACAGAACCAAACTTATGGTATTTTTGAAAACTTATGGTAATTATGCGTTTACAATAGGGATAATTAAAGAGTGCAGATTCATTGATCATGGATACGAGTCTGTGATGCATCGGTAGCGATTTTAAAACTGATTTTTAGGTAGGTAGGGATTTTAAAACTGATTTTTAGGTAGGTAGCGATTTTAAAACTGTTAACATGCTTACTTTGTATATCTGGCAGTAGACTATTAACATGTTTCTAGGAATATATGATATAACTATACTTTATATGAAACGCTACCAGTAAACTTGCTCTGTGGAAACCATTTTGAGTTCACCGGTGTCTCTATTTTTCTCATTTGTTTTTTAAGATGTACCGCAGTTGAGTGCTTTGGGTTCTAAAACCATGTTTGTTTGTGGTTTGTGCTTATTCTTTCAGTGGTATAATGCATTGTGTTAACGAGTGAGTAAGTAAATGGGAGTGAAAATCTAACTTTCCTAATATACGAAAAAGTTGGTTCTCAGGGAAGAGTTTAGAGAATCATTTTTAGCCCTTAATTAGATATCTCCAAGTTATTATTCAGTTATGACACTTTCCCTGCCGAGACTTGAAAAATGTGTGGTCGTTGTTTGGGTAAGCAGTTGTTTGGGTAAGCACTTTGTAAATTATAGAGTATCATACTACTCTTGAAGTACACAATATTTGTCAGGAGATAAAATCTGTGTCCCCTTAGCTATCACCGGATTCACCGCCCCTTTTTGACTGGAAGAGTCCAAGCAGACAATAGGAATCTTCATGCTTTTTTTACTATACATCTTTTGACCGTTTGCTGCCTTTGAGGCTTCCTTGGAGACCACAAAATTCGAGCAGGCTACTTCCTAAACTTTTGACTTCATTCTGCAGCCGATACAATCACTACTTACATTCCTAGAGATCAGAAAAGAACAAACGGTTGGTAAACCTCCATCTGCTCCTCTTTCTCTTAGCACTCTGGGTAGAGTTAATTATAAAGGTTCATAGAGATTCTTCATCAACAAAGGCTGTATGACAGTTTCACTTTTTCAATCGGACAACAGATTGAGAACCCAGATTCATTGATTTTTGTAGATTTCCGATTCTTCTCCTTGTACCAAACAATAGGCTGACATTTAGCGCAAGAATGTGTTGGAATGCCAAAGTTCCGTACCTTATTTACTGATCCTGTATAAAAACTCCGATAACCCTAAATCTATCTTATCGCCTACGCCTCCACCACTACCCCGTATCTTTCACTGTTGTTCGCCCTGTATCTTAGTTGACGGCCGCAACCATTTTGCTATCTCTTTCAGTGATTTCTTAGTATTCATGTATGCACAGAGCAGACCCAAGAAGTGAAGTTCTGGTATTGTGAAGAGATTTGCTATATGGGTTTTGTAAATAGAACTGAAGTTATGAAATACTTGTTACCGCTAAGAATATACTAGAAGTCATAGAACTGGTATGTTGTTAGAAACAATGAATATTTTCATCTAGCAATATATCTAAATCACACATTATCGTATTGTAAATGTATGTTTCCCCTCGCTGGGTTCAATATTAACTGTGAACTAACCACATTAATAGTTGAATGTAGGTAAGCACTATAGCAGCCAAGCAACAATTTGTAGGTTGCAAGCATGGGTGTTGGTAGAAAATCCAGAACTGCAGTTGTTGTTTTTGAGGAAAGGTAAATATGTTAATTAAGAGACGATTAGTGAGTTTTATAGTTTCAGCAATGAGTAAAGATCTTTTAACTAATAAAATCATTTTCTGTTTTAATCCTTTCCATGATTTTGTTATAAATTTTTATTGCGTTGTGTAGGAATTATGTTTACCCAGATGAGTACAAGTACCGGACCAATTACTGTGAAATAAAAACTTACTCAGGCTACAATGTACTAAATGGTATATGCGATGAATTATCTGACACCGAGAAAGCCCTGTTCCGAGAAACTAAAATTGGCCATTTACTTGACATTCATGATGATCAGAAGATGTCTGGGCCAATATTTAGTTTCTTGATGACTAGGCGGATTAAGGTACAAGGAGATGAAAAAATATGGTTTAAAGTTGGGGGTTAGGAAATATGCTTTAGGAAGCAGCACTTTGCCGCAATATCAGGCCTTGGAGTCACGGAGTTGGATACGCCGTATGTCCAACCCCCAGGTGGTAGAACATTCAAGGAGAAGTATTTTAGTCTTGAAAAAAAAGTATCCGGAACAGAATTGTATGACTTGCTTTTTTGCGATACGATCGCAGTTGATCTAAATGAAGAAGAGATGAAAAAAGCAGAAGATAGAAAATATAGGAAAGAAGTCAAAAGGAATAAAAAGAGTGTGAAAGTGGGTACTAAAGAGAGGATGAAACTGAATGCTGTGGACAAGGTTAAGCGTAATAAAGAGAGGATGAAACTGAAGGTTGTGGACAGGGTTAAGCTTGCGCTAGTCTATGCTGTGCACCGTTTTATATATGGGTACCAAGACATCACTTGTATTGAGGAGATAACATGGCACTTGGTAGAAGGCTTTGTTAAGTTCAACAATTATCCCTGGGGACATGTAGGTTATAAGAAAACATTTGAAAAGAACCACGATGCCTTTGTTTTTCAAATGAATAAATATGATCAAGCTGAAGTAAAACCTACAAAGTCACCTTGCATCCATCCTCAAGGAATGCCAGGCGTGTTGGTGGTAAGAGTAGTTTGGTTGATATTTTATGCATGATTATTTTGAAATTGTTGTTTTAATAGTTTATGTTTATGTTTTAGGTATGGGCTGTTCAAGTCTTCCCGAAATTACTTGTGATGTGTGGTGCAGAGAAAGCTAGTAATGGGTGGATCCCCTATATATTTACTGTGTGTTGCACCAATGCTGCGACCTACGATAAAGTTAGTAGCGCATTGGAACCGGTATAGGTATGTCCTTTGAATTGTCGGTTTTTTAAAATTTGTACTTAATGTTGTTTTAAGTGTGATCTCCTTGTTGCAGGGTAATTCTGAAGTTCGAATCATTGAAGACATGCTGTGGCCTGAGCCTGTTTTCGACCGACTTTTAATTCCCGGCTCAGTTGAGGGTCCACTGAGTGACAAAGATGTGGTGGAGGATGTTTCTCCTATGGTACAACAACCTAATGCTTCTCAAGGCAATGTACACACGTATGATGCGATTAAGGAGGGTAATGACGCAGATGAGAAAGCTAATGATGCGGCTTTTATTCCTCAGCCTGATGCTAATATTTGGATGGTTAGATTCGATCAACTTTTCAGTGTGGTGGTAGATATAAAAAGTCAGGTTTCCCAATTAAGTAGCCAGGTTATCCATATGAACAATACATGCACCTCATTAAAGGAGGAGCTTTCGTTTATAAAGTCAAGAACTGTGAGTTATTTGAAACCCTTTTGTTATGTTGGATTTAACTGTTAAAGCATATTGTTAAAGCCTATTCATAATTGGATTTTTAATTGAGCCTATGGAAATTATTGTGCAACAGTTTCGTCCTCCTTTTATGGGGAATTGCAACGGTGACGGAATGTCTGATGGGGCAAGTTGGTTTCCAAATAACATAGTGACAAAGTTTGGTATAAAGGTTGGTGGTGATTTAAATGAGAATCCTATTATTGATGTTGGTAAAGAAGCTGTGGACCATGATGAAGCCAAAACATGGGGCAATCACATTTTAGCACACGATGATGATGAACTTCTTAATACATCACTACCATACAATACTCCACCTAAGAAATACGAAGAGGTTTGTCCATTGCTATTGCTTGAATTTTAATGTGTATGAGTTTGATTAGAATTTTTGGATAACTAGTTTTTGTGGGACATTAGCATGTACGTGTTTCATATTAATTCTGTGTTTCGGTCCCAATAGACAAACTACAATCAGTCTGTCTACATAATGTCTATAGTTAAAATGATTTCATGTTGGAAGTCTATGATCTAGGCAGTATATACACATCTTGAGTCATGAATATACTCGTGTTTTGAACAAGTTACCGAGTATTATTTAAAAATGTTAGTTAAGTATGTGCATGGAGATAATGTTGTTGAAGTTAATGTTGAGTGTCCCGTTTTGCTATTATGTATCCCATGGTAATCAATCATATGGAGTAGTTTGGTTAA
The DNA here is from genome assembly GCA_023529315.1 of Papaver bracteatum. Taxonomy (NCBI): domain Eukaryota; kingdom Viridiplantae; phylum Streptophyta; class Magnoliopsida; order Ranunculales; family Papaveraceae; genus Papaver; species Papaver bracteatum. The sequence goes on along the minus strand of JAJJWX010005228.1, from coordinate 775,834 downwards.
TAGTAAATGGGCTCATTACGTTGTTGAAAAACAAAAATAAGTCATTTGTTGATGAATTATCATTTACATCTTACCATAGCATTTACAAAATCTGTCGGTTCATAAAATTTATTTTCATTGTCCTTGGTTATGCAGGCCGATAACAATGTAAAAAGCCCCAGAGGGAAAAAAAGAAACAATGATGAAGCGGAAGCATCCGGCTGTGCTAATCAGAACTTTCTCCCTAAGGGTGGACGAATAAGGAAGGATGGCAAGTACCTGGATACTAAACTATATACAGCTATAGTGTATACGAAGAAGCCTAGACTTCAGAAGAAGCCTAGACTTCAGAAGAAGGTTGGTTTTGTGGATGATGATGATGTTCTGATCGAGAATAAGGGTTTGAAGAAGGTTAAGTGTAGTAAAGTTGATTTAGAAATCACTCCTGGGTCCGAGAATAATTCCAAAAAGCATAAGCTTATTACTGAAATTAAGACCCCTGATAAGCCAGGGGTGAAAATAAATTACTTTGAATATTTCAGAACGGATGATCAAATTACACCGAAGGATGTGCAGGATGTAAACGATTACATCCACCACGGGTGAATCTCCTTAATATTTGTTTGTTTATTTTGGGTGTACTTGATTATTTTGAACGTTACTCCGATTCTCGTGTTGTTATGTATGTTTGTATGGTGTAGTATTGACGACCAGGCAGATGACCCTTTTGCGAATTGTGATGAATTTAAAAAACTACTGGATCCAAATGGGTGGCTAGGCGATTACGTAAGTTACTATCCGCTGATACTCTAAAAAATGATATAACTATTTGATGATTATATTTTGTTTCTGGCATTGTTAACAAATCTCTTTTTCTTTGTCGTGCAGCATATTAACGGCATGTTGCACCTCATGCGCAAATCAAATATCTCCCCCCAGGGGAAATGGACAACCATTGACACTCTCTTTGTGGTATTTTTTTATGCAAAATAGTCACTTAAATAGGGTATTCAACAGCGTTTCTTCATATTAAGCGATCTTCCCTGAATTTCTGCAGCATCAGCTCACAAAGGATGACGAGTTTAGAGTTGCCAATAAATATGTAGATGGCTCTTTGCCTACATGCAGTAAACCTTGGGAATCTGTCGATGTAGTGTATGGCGTGGTGAACATACCATCGAGGGAGCACTGGGTCGCAATATGTATTAAATTGAAGGAGGATAGAATAATCATATATGATTCCCTTAGGCCTGGTACAACTCCTCAGTCAGACGGAGTCTATGAGGAAATCAAATTGATTTGCAACTATTTACACCAAAGATACGACGGGGCCTTATGGAAGGCTGGATATGAGCAGACAGCGCCCCCCCTCAACAAGACGATCGGTAAGTACTCTCTACTTGAAAACAAATTTTTTTTCATCCCCAACCCACTTCCGGGTATATAGTATACATCTTAGGTAGTAATACAAACGACCCGGAATATAGAGACAATGTATGCTGTTTGAAAATTCAATTGAAAATGAAATGAGTTTCTGATGCATTATCCATTTATGCATATGGCAACGTCTCGTGTGGAGTATATTGTTTAAAATTTGTTGAGTATCTGATCAGGGGTATTCCTCTGTCACGTATTAAAAAGGAGAATCTTCATCGATATCGTCGTGAATTCACTTTACAGTTGTTCAAGAGAGGTTCCATACAGGTAAAATAAGAGAGGTTCCATACAGGCAAAATAAGAGAGGTTCCCGTACAAGTAAAATAAAAATACAATGTCGAAGCTGCTTTGTTTATTATGACTTCCGCATCCTCACAAGTATAACATATTTATGTTTGGTGCAGTTATCATGTGACTAGAAGTATGGACGGTGTTTGGTTCTCAGACGTGTGAATATTTTCAAGACGGCTGTTTTACCCAGGAGTGGCTTTGGATCTCTGTGGCCCCTGTGTAAGAGAGGGGTCATTTCACTCGACAGATTTGAGCTTTCTTTATGATTATCTTGATTTTTTAATTCAGTATGCGCTTTTTCCATGATTATCTTTATTTAATGATTATATTTGAGCTAAGAGGGGAATATAAATTCCCATTAAATCAATGTAACGTGCTAAATTAAAGTAATTTGTTTTTATTCACTACCTGCTTTCATTTTTCATGATTATCTTGATTCAATGATTATTTTTTTTTAATGAGTTTTCTCTTTTTAGTGATTAGGTGTGAGCTATTTTACTCGATTGTAAACAGGAAAAGTTTGATGTTTTAATTTTAGAGATTATTGAAGTTGAAACCAAATTGTTGCTTTTCCATTGTAGAGGTCCCAGAAGAATCAAAATGTTAATTGAAATTAAGAAATGATAGAATTTGAAATAATTGAGGTGGGAGATCTAAAAGAATCTTAATTAAAATTAAAGAACTGCAGGATTTGAACTAAAGTGGAAGAGTTAAAGGAAGCTAATGAATCCAAAATTTAATGATTAGATATTAGATTTGAGATTAGAGGTGAATAACAATTCCCATTAAAGAGATGTAAAAAAGATTATGGGGGAAGAATTTGAAATAATTGAGGTGGGAGATCTAAAAGAATCTTAATTGAAATTAAAGAATAGATTGTGGGGCAGAATTTAAATAATTGAGGTGGGAAATCTAAAAGAATCTTAATTGAAATTAAAGAATGATTTTGAAGTAACTAAGGTGGAAAACTTAACGGAAGCTAATGAACCCAAAATTTACATTCAAAAAGGGCATGTTGATTGCTTGTCTGCTGTGTAATAACTCATATGACATTTATTTATTTATTTACTCCAATCGATTGCATTTTCTATTATATCGTGAATCTATTGCGCTTTAAGAAAGGAAAGAGTATATTTCCATTTCAAGGGAAGAAACACACGGTGAGATGGTAATCAAGTTTTCAGTACAAAGATTGTATAATTTTAATTTGGGGAATCAACGGGTTAGGAATCTCTGATTTTAATTATTTATATGGAAATTCCTGATCCGGATTTTAATTGTTTAAAAGATAAGTGAAAACAAGACTCCAAGAGAGATAATTTCGAGAAAATAATGAGTAGAAGATAAAATGCGTTTTTTTTTTGTCTCATAGTACAGCCTGGCTTTCCGCCTCAGACAGGGAGAAGGGGTGGCAAATAGAATTTCCGATTAAAATTCAAATAACACATAAAAGAGTACAACTAACTAACCAACCAAAATAATAATAATAATAATAACTTATAAATTCAAATGCAAATTCATCAATTAATACAACTTATTTTAAGACAAAATAAACCATTATCAAATTAGGAAAAATAAAACTAGGAACTCAATGGCTTACATATTTGCAAACCCGTCAAAGAAAGCTTGCCTATTTCCTTGCACGTTGGTTGTAATTATGTGCTTCAATATCTCCTCTCATTCCATTATTCATTAACTCTACCATGACAAGTATTTCAAATAAATCCTGACCAAAATTCACCTCTTTAGTAAAAATTCCCTTGCCATGAAATGGAATGTGACATGAGCTGCACACCGGGATCCCCAACCTGCTACACTCTGCACGTAACATGCGATCTTCTTCTACGTTTGCAAACCATTCATCACAAAATTGGCTTTCGTTTTCTATAGTATAGAAATTTGTTACTACCCGCTTGTGAGAATCAAACACATGATGCCCATGTATATATTTCCCTCCATATATGGTAGTATATATGTGGTTTTGGTCTTCATTTTTGTTATCCTTTCTAGAATTGGATCCAACAGAAGTTACGATTGATTTCTGTGAACATGTAGACATTTTATTTGGATATGTTTAAAAAATACCATAAAGCGAGGTAAGCCACTAAAAATGGATAGCATGAGACTTCTTTTATAGATAAATTTAAGGGTGAATTGTTCAGAGAATCATTAAAAAATAACTGACAGGTGTCTTGATGTTACTTTTTTAGTACTAGTGGCTGAAACTTAATAATACGGATAGAAAATATAAATTTAGTACAGGTAACATTTTACTTATTAAACATCTGATTTGTGGAATGTTTTTTCATGTTCAGCAATCGTCTACTCAGTGCGCTATTTTCTCCCCTTAAATGTTTAATACAGTTAACCATACCGCCTGTTGTAATCGTTAAGAGATCTCCAAGAGGTTTTAGCGGAGTTACTGGAAAACCCAACTCAGCGGTTGCCTTTCTTATTCGGCGTCCTTCTTCTATCTCGTCAAACCATTCATCACACGACAATAATCCATCACCTGAAACTGCCAAATTTGTTAGAGTAATTGTTGGGTCTTTATTTTTTGATGCAACGTAGTTTTGTAGCTTTTGATCTAAATTTCTAAAACGTCTCCTCTTGGATGGTAATTTGGAGAATAGATCTTCTTCATTGAGGAATTCCCAATTCATTTTTTCTTTTAATGGAGTGGTTGTTTTGGTTATAGGTATTTCACTCGTGAAATCCTTCCTTATTTATAATAGAAACATTTTTTTTTTCTAGTTTAGGGCTGCAGTGATTTCATTGGTAAAAAAACATCTACCTAGACCAAGAAGCGCCCATACTCAGACCTACTCTAATAGTCAGTGAATTTTCTATTCAAATCAAGATGGAATTGTATTGCTTTTAAGTTTTAACATATCTTATTCCTCGAGTGTCTCAAACAAAAAATAAAGAAAAGCGAACACTAGGTACATCATATATTACTAGCTACGGAGTTCGAAGCACGTGGATAAAGGAAATGTGGCGCTCCTTAGTCATTACTTCAATACTATCTCTAACAATTTTGTGGATAAAGGTGATTATGAGAAAGCACCTTTTCTGCATAAGCTTATCCTGTGTGGTTCTTCACCATGTGGTCTCCAGAGCACATGGTTTTTTTGACAAAATTGATGATTCAGGGTTGTTGAACCAGTGTGCACTTCAATTAGCAGGAAGAATGAGTTTAGTGATCTGTTCTATTTTTTCCTCCTCCTAAATCCACCGTATCGTCCATCTTGTGCTCTTCCTATCGGTTCCCCTAGCTATCTCCATCAACAACAAAGGAAAGAGTATTATTATGTATGAGAACAGCCTAACTTCACTGAAAATAAATAAATAAATGAGAACAGCCTAATTATGAGGTTCACGATGATGAACATCAACAACAAATGCCATCTTCCCCAAAATATGATCTGATTAATCACCCAATTTTTTTTGAAATTCAAACGAACACGAACACGATGATGAAACAGCCTAATTATGAAGTTTTGATGAGAGAATCAAACGAACATATGTTTACTTTGTTTGAAGATGTAGAGTGCACGGGACCATTATAAGTTAGAGATGTTTGTTTAAATGAACACCGTCGATCTAATCCAACGGTAATAATTCAATGTAACCTGGGATATCGACCGTCCATTTAATTCAACGGCTTCTAATACCGAGGCCGGTTTCGTGCCTCAGGGTCATAATTCAATGTAACCTGGGATATCGACCGTCCATTTAATTCAACTATTACCGACCCTTAGATTATCTAATTCTAACCTAGAATAAATCTCAACCGTTGAAGAGATGAAGTAAAACACCTTAACCCAATCGCATTTTTAAGTTTTCACGAAACCCTTTACCCTTCTCTTCCGCCGCTTCTCTCAGTCAGACTCCATTTTTCAAGGGAACTCATCATATCAGTTCGGAATTTCTGGGGTTTTCGATTCAAGACTTCAAGTAGCAAGCTTCTCTTGAAGATCAGACCAGCCGTTTCTGAACTCAAATAATAGGTACTTCGTTTTTCCATCTTTCAATTATGGGTTTTACTGTTCATCATCAAAGGGATGAATTTAAGGTTAATGTTGCTAATTTGATTAAGCTTTTTAGGGCTTCTTATAACGGAAGGTAAGAGTAAGACTAGCAACCGCTGTAAACTTGTAATTTTTTGATTATGTGATTTCTTGAGATTTTGAATTTAGGGTTTATCTGTCTAGGGTGTTGTTTTTTAATTTCAATTTGGGGTTTATCATTTATGATATGTTTTATCTAATCTGACTATCTGAGTGCTTATACTATGCTTATTTATTTCAATTTCGGTCTCTTCATCTCTTGTTTGATCCAGTCTCTAGTTGGGAGTGAACATTCACTAGGACAGATTACTGCAACTCCAAACATAATTTACGGTGCAGCTGGATCGAGCCAAACTGGTCAGAAATCACATAGCCAGATTTAGACTGGACCTAGACATTACTTGCTTACTTGTCAGAAACAATTTTAGTTTCTTTTTAATTGAATTTCAGACATTTTGTTCATGGTGTTTTACTAGTTTAATCTACTTTCCTGCACTCACTATTTTTATATGAGTTAAAAACCATGTCTGACACCTCTAACAATGTTGTATTCTGCAAAATTTATAACTGGGGTTTTAGCATAGAACTAGAATTCAGATACAGGACAACAATTTTTTTGAAACATCAAACAACAGAACATGTCATTATATTCTAAAACTGGACATTTACACGGAAGACAAAAGAATATAGATTATGGTTTCGACAAGATAGCATGAACGAAAACCAGCTTATAAAACATCAAAAGGAACAACCACCATATCAAGTATAAGATTTCGACATGAGGCCACACAAACTATTGATTGAAGTTGGGTGATTGGGGTAATGGGGTTTATCTGTGTTTTTAACTGCGTTTTTTATGACTTGGGTTCTGTGTTTTTAACTGCGTTTTTTTTAGGACACACAAAAATGCATATTCTTTGTGTGTTTATCTGTGTCATTACGAGACATTGTTTGTAAAACATATCCATTTCTTGAAATCTCAGTTTATGATTTGGGTTCTGTTTTGATGTTTCTGTTTTGACCTTTTAATTCTCAGTTTCTACAATGAAGATATATGCTGGTTTAGTATAATGTGCAACTTAGCTTTCTTGATCATTAAATGATGTTTTATATGTTGAAAATCATTCAAAAACTTCAAATGTCATAACAATGTGATCTTTTAGTAGTAGTTCAATGATGAAACTTCAAAGGGTCATGTCATACTTCCTTGATCTTGTTTTGTGTTTTAATAATGAATTCAGTGACACTTTCTTATAAGTTCTTTTATAACATTCTATTAAACCATCTTTCTAATGCTTGATTTGTGTTTTTATCACTTATCAGAATGTCTCAAAGAGAATCCAATCATATTGGAACCTCAAACAGTCAGCCATGTAATTCCACACAACCAGAAGAAGAAGAACAAAGTGTTGAAGGTTCAATAATTACTTCAATACCTGCGAGTAGGAGATTGGAAGAAAAACCTGATCATCCAACTACTGCGACTGAAGAAAAAGAAGAAGGTGAACATCCAGTTGTTGTTGCTTCAAAGAAAAGATTGCGTTCAACAAGGTCAGTGGTATGGGATGAGTTTACTAGGAATGTCAGAGCTAAGATTATAGCAGGGAAGAAGGATGAGTATGAGGCTCTCATTGAAGGTACATGTCATCATTGTCAAAAGGTAATTGAAGCATGTAGTGAATTAGTCCAGTCATTGCTTTGCTTAAGTGACTGGTTGCCAGACTTCTTTGATCCAGGTATATTTTCTTTTGAATATTTTCCTTATTTTTGATATTTGTTCTTTTTTGAATTTGATTTTCCTTAATTCCTTTGATATTTGTTCTTATTTTTCTTTTGATTGATCAATTTGATTTGAATGTTTGTGGGTTTTTGTAATGTTTGTACTTTCATGTGACTCAGTGACCTTGAACTTCAATTTTTTGGATATCGGAATCGGATTGTGATCAAGAATGAATAAAGATATGATTTCAAGATAAGAGAGAATAACCAAGACACTGATTCCACTATTACACATGAATAAATTATGGTTAACAACCCAAAACTCTATTTATCTTTTAAATCCCTTGAAATTCAAGAAAGAGATTATCTTAATACAAAGATGGATCAAAAATTATGCAAACAATTAAAAACTCCGAAATTATAAAATATAAATTAGAGAAAATAAATTAATTACCAATCATTCTGTTACAACTTATCAAGACATTATTTTTCTTTTTGCTTTGTTTTAGTGTTCTAAGTTTTCATACTTCAAAAGATTGATTTTCTCGATGCTCTAAATTTTCTTTTCATGTGTGATGAATGATGTGTGAGACTGTAACTCCTACACGCTCCTGGCATTGTGGGTTTTTGGAATGTTTGTACTTTCATGTGACTCTTATGTGACCTTGAACTTCAATTTTTGTTTCTTTTTCAGTTTTAAGAATTTCTCTCATATTCCGGATTTTTAGGAAATAAAAACAACACGGAAAAAATCCCTAGTGGCGGAAGGGTTTACCGATAACTAATCCTTAACACTAAAGAATCTCCTTGAATCGGATTGTGTGGAATTTGCACTCAAGCATACTAAAATTCATATAAAGTGACGCGTGGATATCATAAACCAAACGATTAAGTGTGAACCTGGAGTTCTTGGACTAATATCAACACACTGGGTGCAACTCAGTGGCATATACAAGGGTACCAAAGTGGTCGTATTTATTCCGTTTGGTCTAGTGGTCCTGTCTCAATTTTTTTTTTTTTTTTTTTTTTTTTTGAGTATCTCAACCACTCTATTCCACCCTAGCAATGGTAAAAAGAAAAATAAAAGAAGTGATCAGGATTCTTTCGATGTTTCCATCACGAGGATATGGCGAAACTACCATGTTTTCTAACACCCGAGCTGTGCTTTTATGAATAGACTCTTTAGATGTTTCCATCTAATCGTATTGGTTCCTCAACTCCTACAACCAAAATGCTTCCATCCACTTAGATTGGTTAGTGCCATCCTTAATAAACATAAATTTCTAGGATCTGGAGTTTATTTATTGCAACTAAAGCTAACAAAAGTTTCTTCCCACCCCCAAACTTAAATCTAACATTGTCCTCAATGTTTCTAATGAAAGAGCAATACCAAAAAAAGTAAAGTAACATGAGGAAACAAAAAAGAGAGAAGTTGGAAAGATAGTACCCGGGTGAAGAGAGAAATCAAAAACTAATATACAACATACAATCGCCTCGATGGTCAATCAAGGGTAAACAGGGTCCTCCCGTAGGACCTCCTCAACATCACCCGTAGGATAGGGCTCTAAAAAGGGTTTCAATCTCTGACTTAACCTTGAAGAACTACTACCATCCGGTGTCTCGATCTCAACGGCTCCATGAGGAAAAACAAGATTTCCACCGAGAACGTAACTTCCCATGCAAGGGTATCATACAGAAGAACTTTTTGACCTGAGAAAATGACTTCCGTAAAATATTTCTATCATGCACAAGTTTCATTTTGTTCTTATACTCCTTCGCACTATCGTAAGCATCTATACGAATCTCGTCCAACTCATTGAGCAGTTTCACTGTGGGCTCTGCCTTGTCAAGTGAAAAATTTAGCTGCTTAATAGCCCAATAAGCTCTATGTTCTAACTCAACAGGTAAATGACATGCCTTGCCATAAACAAGCCGATAAGTTTAAACGCAGCATCGAAAGCCCATAAGGCATCGATAAGCCTAGACGACCAGTCTTTCCGATTAGGATTAACTTTTTCTAATATACGTTTATCTCCCTATTGGAAACCTCTACCTGACCACTAGTCTGTGGATGATACATGGTGGTTACCTTATGTGTAATACCATATTTCTTCATCAAAAGCTTAAAAGGTCCATTACAAAAGTGCGACCCTCCATCACTAATAATAGCTCAGTTGTGTACCAAAACGTAAGTATATTATTTTTCAAGAACTCAAGCACAACCCTATGGTCATTGGTTTTACACGCAACCGCCTCAATCCACTTAGAGACGTAGTCTACGGCGACAAGGATGTATAGGTTACCAAAAGAATTAGGAAACGGACCCATAAAGTCAATACCCCACACATCAAAGACCTCAACAACTAAAATAGGGTTGTCATCATGTTCCTACGGGAAATGGTTCCTAATTTACGCTGCAACGCTCACAAGTAACACAGTAACTGGAGAGTCTTTAAACAACGAAGGCCAATAGAATCCACACCGCAATATCTTAGAAGTTCTTAGCACTAAAGTGACCCCCACAAGCATGATCATGACAAAAGGAAATAATACGGACCGGTCAATCTCAGGTATACATCTCCTAATAATCTGACAATACTTAAATAAATAAGGATCATCCCAAAAGAAGTGCTTAACCTCAGAAAACCTAGAACGATCTTGTTTACTCCAATGTTGGGGCATTCGACCGAATAAGATAGTTCACTATATTCGCATACCAAGGTGATTGGGAAACAGAGAACAATTGTTCATCAGGAAAGTTGTCCCTTATATGAAGGGAATCATCAGTGGGACTAACAATTACCCTAGACAAGTGGTCTGCTACTACATTTACGCACCCTTTTGTCTCTAATATCTAGGCAAAATTCTTGTAATAAAAGGATCCACCTAATCAATCTAGGTTTGGTATCCTTCTTAGACAAAAGGTATTTCAAAGCGAGATGATCAAGACATCTTAGAACCTAAGAGGTAGGATCTAAACTTGTCTAAGGCAAACACAATGGCCAACAGTTCCTTCTCGGTAGTGGTATAGTTCATTAACTTATTTTTCATAGCATAATCAAGCATCACACATGATCTCAAAGGGTAAGTTCCAGTTGGGTGCTGGACTATGGGGGTTAGTGAGTAAAGTCTTAAGCTTCTCAAAAGCCTCTAAACAAGCATCATCAAAGACAAACTTAACATCTTTTGCAAGTAAATTGCAAAGAGGTCTAGAAATCAAGCTAAAATCCTTAATGAATCAATGATAAAACCTGCATGCCCTAAGAATGACCTAATATCTTTTACGGTTTTTGGGACCTAGGTTTTAATAAGGTCAACCTTGGCTCTATCTACCTCTATACCCTTTGAAGATTTTATGCCCTAGAACGATTCCCGAACGAACCATGAAATGACATTTTTCCCAATTCAGCACTAAATTCTTTTTCCTTACACCTAGTCAAAACTAATGACAAATGATGCAAGCACTCATCGAAAGACGAACCAAACACTTCATCCATAAAGACCTCTAAGAACCGTTCTACCATGTCGTAAAATATGCTCAACATACAACGTTTGGGCATTACATAGCCTGGAAAGGCATGCGTCTATACGCAAAGGTACCAAAGGGACAGGTAAAAGTGGTTTTCTCTTGGTCTTCCGGGGGGCACAATAGGAATCGATTATAGCCGCAAAATCCATCTAAAAAGCATAAATGATTTCTTTCGGTCGATGAAGGGAAGGGGAAAGTGGTCCTTCCTAGTGACCTTGTTCAATTTTCTATAGTCAATATACCCGTGGTCATTCGGGTTGGATTAACTCATTTTTTTCATTCTCGACTACAAGAATTTCTTGGGAAACACGAACGGATTTTACTCGTGGGTAGATAATGCCCGCATCTAACGACTCTAACCTCGGTTCGAACTACTTCTTTCATATGAGGGTTCAGATCACGTTGCATCTCCTAGAAGGTTTAGTATCTTCCTCTAAATAAATTTGATGCATACAAACAAGAGGACTTATACCCTTAATGTGGACCCTAAAGCTTCCTTGTTATTCAAGGACTGTTACTAGCCTACTTTCCCGATCACTATCCAAGTCGGATGCTATAATCACAGGGTAAAGTTTCGAGATGGGCCTAAAAACACATACTTCAAGGTATCTCGGTAGTGGTTTGAGGTCCAAATGAGGCTTTTCCAACGAAGGAACTGCACTTTGGGTAGAGGTTCGATCTTAGTTTCATTGTAGGAAAATGGGTTCACATTATATAGTTATTATTATTATTATGCCTTATGCTTAGAGTCCGGGTTTCTATTGGACCCGGTACCTGTACACGGAATTGACCGGTTCTTCAATTTGAGGACCTGAACTTGTACCTGTACCGAATTGTACCGTCATCGGTAGATCGGTTCAGTTCCACTCCGTCCGGTTTTTTACCCAGTATAAAATGTTCTCGAAATATGTTAAAAAATTAAAAAGCAAAACCTTCTATCTACTAGGGTAGATTTTAATCTTATAATCTATGGACCGGGTAGATTTTAATCTTATAATCTATGGACCGGGTTTAATGGGTACTATAGGTACTAGGTGACCAGGAATAAGGTAAGAACCGGTACCTATCCCGGTCGACTCGGGGTATCATTTTTGAACCCTTACATGTAATTGAATCGGGTCTTGTCAGTTGCTATATTGTGTATCTTTGCACACACAATGTGAAACATTGTGTACAAATAAAATAATAATTATTTATTGTGTACACAATGTATTACAATGGGTACACAATGCGAAGAGGATAATGATTGTTGTATATATTGTACACACAATGTGAAACAATAGGTACACATTGGGAATGATCATTGACCCTAAAATCAGGTATGTGGCTATAAACTTGAATGTCGATTATTTTGCAAGTTAAATTGATCATCACAAGAGAACAAATATAAAAACATCTAGCGCTTGACCCGAGGAATGTGACAGTATTATAAGATTGTTTTACAAATGGACACAAACAGCAACACAAAACCAAGTATTGTATAAAATCTTTAAAAATTCTTTTGTTTTGCGAAACAAACATGTATGATACTCTAGTTGGACTCATAACATTAACAGCAAGAGTCTTGCGGCATTCACTCCATATGAAGAGTCTGCAGCATTTTGTAATGCACAGGGCGCACTTATAATGGGTATCGGCAAATATATAAATGTTAACAAACCCATTATATGATTAATGAATAAAGTCTTAAGAGTATCCATAGTATATGTCCTTATATTTTCAGTACACATTCAAGTTCCATGGATATATTGCTCAATTTTTCTAGGATGATTTCTCAGATACTGTTCAGATTTTGCATCTACAAAAGCTTCAGATGTTAAAGTTTTTAGTCGCATATCATAACTGTTATGTTGAATTCTACAGTCAATCTTTGGAAATGAAATTTCTGCAGGTCAATTTTTTACTCGAATGCGCAAGTTTAGCAGCAAAAGGGTTTTGGAAATGTCAAACCTTCTCTGGGGCTCAATCAAGTTCAGATTTATTTCGCTCTCCACTTCCGAACATGAACCCTTAAATCAGGTATGTGGCAGTAAACTACCATGTCATTTGTTTTGCTAGTTAATTCGGTCCTCAAGGGAATACAACAAACATAAAAAAAACTAGCATTTGACCTGAAGAATGTTGTAGTTTGATATGATTGTTTTCTAATTTAGACCAGTTGCCACATTCTTCGTCATGTTGGATATTAGGTCATGGGTTCAGGGAATATAGTGGTTTCCTTGAGGCTTGTCCAGAAACTCTAAATCTGGCAAAGCCTTTAGTTCGTCAGCACGAGGAATACCAGTTCATTTTAGGCCACATGGCAATGGGCTGCCAGATATATTTTAGGCCACTTGCCAAATTCTGTCATGTTGGCAACTTGGCATATTAGGGTCATGGGTTTAGGGAACATAATTGTTGCCTCAAGGCTTGGCCAAAAACTCTAAATCCTACAAAGCCGTAGTTCACCATAATGCTTGTTCTTAGATGCAGTCTTTTTACAACTTACTCTGCAGTTATTGTACCCCTAAATATAACCAAGTATCTTCTACGTATCTGTTAAAAGGAAATTTCCTCGTTCATGTATATATTTTTTCCGTTTTTGAAAATTGTCAAATTGAAGATATATTAAAATCTTCAATGATATACTGGTCAGTTCTATATGTTGCAATAAATCTTAATATATACAGTGAATTTTATTCGGGTAATATATATATTTTCTTGGATATTTCTATATTTTAATTTAAGTAAGATGATAATTTAATTCTATAAAGACACTTAATTTTAAATCTTACTTGTAATAAAATGATTTTATGTTTTTATAATAAGTAAAATAATCAGAATATTTCCACACAAAACACAAAATCAATTTTAGTATTAATAACATTTAGTAGTATAAATTAAGAACATCACTTATATAATTAATTATTCCAAATCACACTCAGAAAAAGAGTTATTAAGATCACTAATGGCGGCCTTTATGGACGACGGTATCAGGCTCACAGCGGCTGGCGTTGCTAGCGGAGAGATTCGGTTAAATCTTGTACAAGGAGGTCTTATGATTGCTGACGTTCATGGAGAAGGCATCCATGTACCCCCAGGATTTGAAAGAATCAACCTTCGTTTCCTCCATAACGGTGGTAATGGCTATCATGTCGCTTTGAAACCTGTCCCAGGTGGTGGTGGTTATATTTTAGAAGCTGAAAGTCTAATCAGGGGATTAAACCTAACAACTGGAAATGTGATTCACCTCAGTCATAGGGTTGGACATGGAAATTCCTTCACTTTTTATATTAGAAGTGCGTAGAAAATAACAACACACTTGTGCACAAGAAAAATGCTATATTTTCATTTTCTTTCATTAATTATCAAGGTAGGTGCTTCAAAAAAAAAAAAAAATCAGGGTAGGTTGAATAAATACTAGTGCACGTAGTAGGGTCTTTGATGCAATTAGGAATAATACTCCGCCCGTGGAGATAGTATGTAGAGTGTCTAAATGATGAATGATGTTATTATGGGGAGAGCTTACCCCAGATTTTTTATGCTCTAGTTTTTTGTTTCCAAACAAGCTTAATAAAATAAATTCTAGTGCCAGTTTTATTTACACAATTTTGTTTCTTCTCTATGGCGTTTTCTGTAAAAAATACAAATCCTGAATAAATGACCTGGCTGGGAAAATGTCTGTCACTCTGCTGGATGATACATTGGCTGTAGAATTCCCAAGTGACTACCTGCAGGTGCTCACACTGCAAGATCTAAGGTATGCATGCAACCAGCACCAGCAATCAGCCCGAGACTACTTACTTGACAACAGTACTGGTCCTTTGATGAATTATGTTTTAACTTGCACTTTCAGGTTTTCTAACTTTCTTTATTCTAAACCACTGGCTGTCTATTTTTTGTATGAGTATTGCATTGAATTGTAGAAGCTATATCATGCAGCACTTATCTTGTTGCAGTTACAATTTGCAGAATATAAATGTCGATGTACTGTTACAGCTTGATTTAATGATGCCACATTGAGAAATGTTCTTGTTAAGGTACAGGCTTGGTTAACAGGTCTGAGTTGATGATTTCAAGCCTTTTTTTCAGATCCACTCCATTAAACACCATGCCAGAAGCTCTGAAGAGACCAGAAGTGAAGTCGTTTTCTTGAAAGGTGTACTGTTTCATATAAAAGTGGTCCAAAATGGATCAGGTTACTGCAAATGAGCCAAAATCTCACGCTGCAGTGCACTCTCGGTGAAACTGGTACTAGTCTTGTTTCCCACAAAGGAGGTGACCTTAAAGGTTGTTGGGAGTCTTGAGGTACCATCACCTGGTAGATGGTCCCATTTTCTGTAAGTGGATTAGGTTTTTATGGGAGACTTTACTGTTTGTTCAAATTGAATCCTTTAAGGGTTTGGCCTTGCTCAGAGGAGACCATCCCTTAAAGTGAAGCCTCACCAACTTTCCTCTGGAATCATGTCAGTCCCACCTTTGTTTTTGTTTTGTTGGGACCAACACTTGGGCTTCCCTTTTAAAGATCATATACAACTACCAGGCTCCAAATAACATTTTTGGGCCACACAACAAATTTTGATCTATCCGATAGATTTAGAAGACTGTTTTTAGTCATACGGAAATCTTTTAGGGCATACAAAATGATAGTCCCATCTTGGGTGACCTTATAAGGGGTAACCTATGGGAAGTTCAATTACCTATATACCCTTAATACAAAAATCTTAAATCAGTTTTCTAAAAAATCAAAATCAGCTTCCCTTAACATCTCTTCTTCTTCCTCCTCTAGCCGAACTTTTCCCCTCCCGCGAAAAAAAATAAATTCATCACCGTGATTAATTGTCGATTGAAATGAACTACATAATGACTCGTACAAAGAAAAGCAGGGACTAGGCAAACCAAATTGTCTTCTAATCCATCAATTGAAGAAGAAGAACCAATTGAAGATGAAGGTGTAGAAATTGAAAATCAACCACCAATTGAACCAGAAATTGAACCAACTGCATCTCCAACTCCGAAAATGAGGATAAGAAAGTAAGTTTTACAAACCCAATCTCCTATTTGCAATTTTTCATCCAATAAATGACGGTTACGGTGTTGGGTTCGGCTCAAAATTGAGTTGCATTTTTAGCCGAACTGTTCTTCACAAAAGATTTTTGTAAGTGTATATGAACAGTTCGGCTTGAAATTTCATGAAATTTCAAGTCGAACCTAGTCACAAAAAGAGATGCATAGGGGTTCGGCGTATTCGATAACCATAATATGTGCCGAACCTTGCACATTTACGAGGTTCGGCTATTACGATTTTCACAATATGTGCCGAACCAATACAAAATTATTAACCCAGGAATGTACATGATCAGGTTCGGCTTATACTCTACTTATTCAAATAGCCGAACAATGTGTTTCCAGCAGGTCCAACGCTTACGAATTTCTAAATATAAGCCGAACCCTAAACACTTTTTCTTCCAGACAGTTCAATGTAGGGTTCGGCTTGTAAGGACAATTCGAACCAAGCCGAACTCTGGTCTACAAGGTAGGTTCGACTCTTAATCAACACTTTCAGCTAGCCGAACTGTTCATCCAGACTCGCCGAACCTTAGTGAAAACATACAAACTTTTGATGATTTTAACCTACAAAAGTGAGATTAAACATAAGATAGAAGTGTACTTGTGTATGTTGAAAATGTCCTGGGAACAGCCTAGGTCGAACCCCGGGAACAGCCTAAATGCCTACAATTCAAGGGTTTGTTGAAAATATCCAACAAGATAGAAGTGTACTTGTGTATTAGAGTTTGAGTTTGAGATTAAGCTTGAGTTGTTTGAGATTGATCTTGAGTTTTTTGTATTAACACTAATCCTAATATAATCTTAAAACTAATCACTAATCACTAATTATTAGTATTAACACTAATCCTAAAAGGGCAGATTTGCCATTACCAAAAATATTTTGTTAAGGGGCTTATGATTTTGCTATTTACACTCCTTTTTTTTATCTTTACTTGGTATGCCCTAAAAAATTTCCGTATGCCTAAAAACAACCTTCTCAATTTAGGCCAAAATTTATCTTGGTGACGTAGTTGTGGATCCTCAATCCATGATGTATGGGCATGCCAAAACTAGCAGGGGATACCATTTGAACGATCTGATGGTCAATATTTGTTAGGATTTGTTTGTCCTATATGGAGTGGTATCATCCCGTTAAAATCGAAAGATACAAATTATGTAGGACTCATGATGGGTAAAGTTTAATCTATGTTGGGGGTAAGGGGCGGACCCAGCCCAGTACATGGGTGTGCACTTGCACTCCTTGTGCAGCTGGCTCCCTAGCCTAAAGTTAGGCCTAATAACAAATATTAGGTTATTTATAAGCCTATTGCTTCTTTGCGTCCCCAAAAGAAGATTTTGTGTCCCAAACCAAAATTTTAGACCTCCAACCTATTTTTTTTTTGGCTTCGCAATAGATCTTTTGTGTCAACGAAAAATTGTTGTTTTGTAAAGCATACCTTTGCCTTAGAAACTCTTTATAGTACAACCGCTACCACAGTGGGAGGGCCGACCGAAGAACTCTGTTTATAAAAAAGTGATACTTTCGTTCTGTATTGGAAAAATTGATACTTTCACCCCGTTTCATAAAAAGTGATACTTTCGCCTCATCTCCGAAAAAGTGATACTTTCGCCTCGTTTCTGAAAAAGTGATACTCTCGCTCCGTTCCAGAAAAAGTATCACTTTTCCCGAAACGGAGTGAGAGTATCACTTTTCTCTAAACAGAGCGAAAATATCACTTTTACGGAGTGAAGGTATCACTTTTCCCGAAACGGAATGTGAAAGTATGACTTTTTCTAAAACGAAAAATTGGTCGATTCATAAACCAAAATATAGTTGCATGATGTGTTATGCGTCCTTTTTAGTGGTTTGTATAATAGCTATGGATTCAATTTTCAAGAATTGTGCCTAAAATAAAAGTATCGCTTTTCTTGAAACGGGAGGAATACATCGTTTTATTAGTTGCAAAGGAAAATTAGTTGATTCATAAACCAAAGTATGGCTACATAATGTATCCTTTGTGGTGGTATGCATAATGGATATACATTTAATTTTCTAAAATTATGCCTAAAATGATAAGCACTTCCAATTTTTTCGTAAAAACTCTAAATTTGATATTGTTGTTTGTGCTCATTGGATAAGTTTTTTTATTAGCTTTCCAATGAGATAAAATTTGTAAAATTACAAGGCACGAATTTTTAGATATGTTATATTAAAGTTTGTTTTCCAATTATATCCCTAAATGAATATGATACATGAGGAATTATAGTAATTTAACTAAAAAGGAGGGATATTTTGGTATTATCAAGTGCATGCTACCAAAATCTTTTTATAAAATTGCAAATTTATGTTAGGTTTCAATTTACAAAAAAATGGCCATAAAAGGGACTCCCTCCCTTCGGACCCTCCGGTCGGTCGGCCCAAATAGCCATATTACATAGTAATTCATGAAATTCCAGTAAATGTTAATGTGGTCAATTTAATTGTACGATATTTTTTTTTAATACCTCCGTTTCACGATTTTTTATTTTTAAAAATTTGTACTTAAAAATATGCCAAGTGAAAAAAAAACTGAAAGTATCAGAAACCATGAAACAAGGGGAGTACTTTGTTTGTTTGATACAATATGCACATTGGCCTCTAACAGTAACCACAAATATATTACGAATAGACGCTCTGCAAATAACTGCAAATTCCACCATTAACACAAAACTTTCACAAACCTTCTTTGAATCCATCTTAAGTCAAAAGATTTCTTCTCTTTGTTACATCCCTTAAACGTCCCGTGAATTAAAGAGAGTTTCGATTTTTTCGTATTTCAACGAAGATTTTCTTAATCCAAATTTTTTCAAACTTTTAAGTTTCAACAGCCATTGGAATTTTTTTTTTTTTTTTTTTAAAGTTTCAAGTCTGAAACATATCTCATCAAATTTGAATCCCATTCAGACTCTAAATTTATCATGGAATCATCCCATTGGGTTACAAGGGATGATCTAATGGCACTGGAGAGATGCATTCCAAATAAATTGCCTCAAGAGTATAAGTTTGACAAAGTAGAATTCTGGGCACAACTACATGGGTTACCAGTCAATTATCTGGATAGAAAGTTTATCCAAGGATTAATATCTCATGAAGGAAGTCACAGAACCATCACCACACAAGAGGCACGTAATTGGGGTAAATTTGCTCGAGTTCGATTTCCGGTAAATATCAGATTACCAATCAGAGACTCTATTTCTTTTCCTACTTCAAATGGTCAGGAGATAACTGTTGAAATCAGATATGAAAGATTACCAAGATTCTGCTTATTTTGTGGTCTTTTAGGTCATCTAATGAAAATATGTCCAAAGGTTCACCAATTAAAGGATAAAGTTCATCAGGAATTCCCTCCAGAACTCCAACAACATGCTTATGACCTGATCACTCCAAAATACAAGAGATCAATAAATGCATCAGTTAAAAATTATTCAAACAGTCTTGAAGAAGTTGGAGAAGAATTTAGTCAGGATAATGATATAACTGAATGTATGACTAATCGAGATCTTGCATCAACGAAAATTATAGGGATGATGAGTCACCACTACAACTCATCAATGACAAAGAATTCTCAATATCAGACCTCCAATACGTTAACTCAGAACTTATTAAAGGGAAATCAATTGCTTGTCAACAGTATCAAAAATCTTCTCAATCCAACGACAATAATTCTCAATCTTTCCAAGTAAAAAAATCTTTCAAGTTTGTTACCAAAAAGTTAAAGTCTTCTTCAACTGAGGTTTCTAGAAATTCTATTAATGAAAATCTTCATCAACTTTTATCCAAGTCAAACTATACAACACAGAATAGTGAAAGTGGATTGATTTTTCGGAATCCCAGACAATCAACCAAGATTTCCAGAAAGCGTGAATAGAAATCGATGGCTAGAGAACTTCGCATTGCCACTATTTCGGCATCAACTACCAGCAGAGATTCAATTTGCACTAGACAAATGCAGGATGGATTATGCAACAATTCTGGAACCATACAATCATAGTTGGATTCAAGACTCAAGGAGAAATCAGATGATCAACGGGCAGTGGCGGCTAGCCCTAATTGGCCGCACGGTCCATGTTAGTGTTTGCATGGAATTGATGGGGGTTGGGGAATGACCTAACAGTTCGAACATTGCAATCATTCCTTAGAAGTATAAACCCAAATATTATGTTTATATCGGAAACTAAACTATCTGAAGCTGATTCTATTCCAATTCTTCGCAAACTTGGTTATTCAAATTCTTGTGTTGTGCCTGTTAGTGGACGTAGTGGAGGCCTCTGGTTATTATGGAAGGATGAAATTCAAGCTGAAATTATCTCTTCATCAAAAAACTTAATTCATCTGGAAGTTAAACAAAATGGAGTATTCTGAAGCTGGAATTTGCTATGTGTTTACGGTCCACCAAATAGATTAGATAGAGGAAACTTCAGGCAGAGTCTCTCTTTCTATTCTCAGCAAATTCAAGGTCCTAAATGTTTTATCGGTGATTTTAATGCAATATCACCAGTTAGAGGAAAATTTGGAGGCGACCAATCCTTGAATTCAACCATCACCCATTTTAATATGTTTGTTAGAGAAAATCATCTTCTAGATTTGGGATTTTCTGGACCAACTTTTACTTGGACAAATGGGAGACAAATTCAAGGTTTAATAAGGCAAAGACTAGACAGGTTCATAGCATCTCCAGATTGGTGTTTAATGTTCGAGAACTCCGGCGTGTTGCATCTTCCAAGAATTTCCAGCGATCACTCTCCAATTCTTCTCAACACTTGTAGAAATATAGCGCGAAATCCTCCATCCTACAAGTTTGAAGCCTATTGGTATTCCCATACAGACTTTCTAAAGGTTGTCCTAGATTCTTGGAATATTGATCTTTCTGGTGATTTAATTGGGAAGCTAGCTTCTCTGGGTGGTTTCCTTCAAAGCTGGAGTAAGCATAAAATTGGATGCATTAAGAATTCCATCATCAAATTAAAAAAGAAATTAATTCAACTTCAAGGTCTTTATCCAACTGCGGCAACATTGCATCAAGAGAAGATAACCTCTGATCAACTGAATGAATACATATTAATGGAAGCCACCTACTGGGAACAAAGGATGAAACATACTTGGTTGAAAACAGGTGATAAAAACACCAAAAAATTTCATCTGTCGGTCCAACAAAGAATAAAAAAGAACAACATCTCTAGCATTCAAGCTAATAATGGACAATGGCTTACTAATCCAACGACGATAGCAGGTATATTAATTACTTTTTTTAACAACTTGTTTCAAGAAGATTTAAATATTCAACCTCCGTGTGAGTTACAAGAACCTTCTTTCGTCTTGGATGAAAATGAGAATAATGGTATTTCATCAATTCCATCACCTGAGTTAATATGGAAGATAGTCTAAGAAATGAATTCTTTCGGTTTTCCTAGTCCGGACGGATTTCCAGTGGTTTTCTATAAAAAGTGTTGGTCCATAGTGGGAGAAGAAACTACAAATTTCATTCAAACCATTTTCAGCACAAGAGTTTTACCAAGTAAGCTAAATCATACTCATATCAGCTTAATCCCAAAAGTTAAATCTCCTACATCTACTATTGAATTTAGACCAATCTCTTTATGCAATGTTTTGTATAAATTTGTTGCCAAAATAATTACTATCAGAGTAATCCCTTACTTGGACAAATTTATCTCTTGGCACCAAAACGCTTTTGTGAAAAATAGACAAATTATAGATAATATTGTCATTGCAAAATAAATTTTTCATTCAATGCATAAATCTAATTCAAAACAAGGATATTTTGCTTTAAAGTTGGATATGTCAAAGGCATATGATAGAGTTTATTGGTCCTTCTTAAGTTTCATGCTACATCAAATGGGTATTCATGCACATTCTCATGACCTGGTAATGAATTCTGTCACTAGTTTTTCTTTTTCAATCCTTGTGAATGGAGCTCATTATGGAAATTTCAAAAGTGGTAGAGGTTTGCGAAAAGGATGTCCACTTTATCCGGCATTATTCATTATTTGTTCTCAAGGGATGGCTCTTCTTATGGATAAATTTTAAGATTTGAATTTATATAGTGGATATCGGTGTAACAACAGAGGACCTTCCTTTAGTCACCTCATGTTTGCAGATGATTTGTTTTTCTTTGGGAACAACTCAAGATGAATATCAATAAACTGAAACACATCCTAGATACTTACTCTTCATTTTCGGGTCAGATCATCAACTACTCTAAATCCTCAGTTCACTTTAATAATGGTTGTTCTTCTTATCACAAGTGGAAAACTATTCAACACTTTGGAGTAAGAGAAATGGATGTGAGTGAAAAGTACATGGGCTAGTACCCTTTGAAGTCGGATTATAACATCGACACTCATGAACCTTTAATTTCAAAGTTTGACAACAAATTGGCAGGCTACAGATCATTCTTCGTCAACTCTACTAGGAGAACAGTCTTGTCTAAAAATGTTCTTTCTGCTATTCCTATATACTCAATGGGAACCAGTAAGCTGCCAAAGGGGGTCATTAATCATATTTCTCGTATCCAGCGTGCTTTCTGGTGGGGACATGACACTCACACAAGAAAATGTCACTTTATCAATTGAGATAAAATGGCTAGAGCAAAGGAGGATAGAGGACTGGGTTTGAGAAACATGGAACAAGTCAATATCTCTCTAGTTTCAAAACTGGTTTGGAGATTTTTAACAGCAACGGATGCGGTATTGGTGCAACTTTATAAAACCAAATATCTTCATTCTGTTTCTTTTTGGGATTGTGAACCAAACCCTGGAGATTCAAGTACTTGGAAAGATATGATTTCAGTAAAGGAGATTTTTATAAACAATTACTGCTGGTTCATTGGCTCCGGTAATTCTATTCATATTTGGAGTGATCCTTGGATTCCAAATATCTCGGGTTTTAGACCATCTAGATTGGAGCAGTCAACGGTTCAAGTAGAAGTCGTCTCATATTTGTTTTTACAAGGACAAAGAATATGGAATGTAGAGTTGTTATCTCATATTTTCTTGCCGGAGCATGTGGTAGCAATATCAAATATTTATATCCCTCAAGACGATTCAATTGAAGATAAACTCGTTTGGCTAAAAACCAAGTCAGGTACATTCACTGCTAAATCTTGCTACAAAGTTCTTGGAGACAATGTAGCAACAACTTCAATAATCTCCTCCTTTCCCTGGAAACAATTCTGGAAGAAGATGGTTACTCAACCAAAAATTACTACCTTCATATGGAAGATTTTGCATAATGGTTTGGAAGTATACGGAAATCTAACAAAGTTCAACTCTCATATTATAAATGTTTGTCCTTTTGTAATTGTGAAGAAGAATCTGTTCAACACTTGTTGTTCACTTGTCAGTTCTCTACAGAAGTTTTCCAAAATAGCCCACTGCATATCATCATTCAAGAAGATTTTTCTCTAATGGATATTATACAACTGTGGTTAGGGCAATCTGATCAAGGAATAACATTAAACTTGGGCTCGTGTATCCTTTGGAATATCTAGAAAACACGGAATGACAAGGTTTTCAACAATCAACAACCGTCAGTGTCTTCATGCATACAAAAAGCTCTACAGGACTTCAAGAATTTTGATTTACACCATGCTCTAAACCATTGTTCTTCAGTTCCAATTCAGCAGCAAGATACCCATCAATGGAAAGCTCCACCGCCCTGCTTCATTAAGATTAACTTAGATGCAGCTTATTCAGATGGCAAAGGTGCTGCAGCGGCGGTTGCAACAGACTCGGTTGGCAGACATTTAGGAAGCGACGCTTTTTGCTTTGATTCCTTCTCATCGATGGTTGCAGAAGAAAAATCTTACGACCTTGGCTCTCAATTGGCGAGAAGGATACAAGGTTCGAAGATCATTATAGAAGGGGATGCTGAAGACATTCCTAAAGCCATTATAGGGAACAAGAATGATATTCCATGGAGTATACGTTCCACTGTTCTCTCAATTCAAGACTGCATTAAGGAATTCTGTGAAATTAGTTTCACAGCAGTTCCTAGAGATGCTAATTAAATTGCTCATGACTTAGTTCAATTTGCAATTTCAAACTTTCAAAACAGATAGTGGGTTCATGATGAACCTCCTTTATATATTATGCAACGTCTCAATTTACTTGAGGATTAATACTAATAAATATTTGTTTCCTACAAAAAAAAAAAAAAAAAAAAAATATATGCACATCACGGAAAACAAAAAAATAATGGAAAACTTGAGTGATGCACTTATCGTATGTTTTGGACACAGATAATGATATAAATATTATGAACTTATCTCGTAGAATGTTTGACCTATAGGTGAGTGCGATGACTTTATTACAGCCCTTTGACTGTTTTGACTTTCTATAGAGTCCTACATCTGTCTCCTCCCCTCTTTCTCTCTCTCAAAGAAAGACTGAACTCAAAACCTCTTCTGTGTGGTGGATGGATTCAAATTCCAAGGAGGTTTCTCAAATAACCACCACCACCGCCTCCACCACTAGTCAATCGGAGAGGAAGAAGAAGAGCCCGTGTTATCACATAGTAGTATTAGTAATAGGTTTTGTCTTCTTCACTTTCTTATTCTCTCTACTTTCTTTCTTCTTAATCTTCATTGCTGGTTTTGTCTCAATTTTGATTGATAATTTCTCAATTCCAACTACAACTACTACTTCTTCACTCTCAACTCAATGTAAGATTGTATCTACAGGTATGTATAAATATGTTCATTTCTTGTTTTATTTTAGGGTTTCTGTATTTGTGTATAACAGTTAGAAACTTTATTTGATGTTTTTGGGTTGAAATGTTGAAAGGGGTGATGGGAAATTGAGTTTAGGGAAAAACCCATGTTGTGATCTATCAAGTTTTAGGAGATTATTGAACATTTTCATTGAGAATTTAGGGATTGAAATAACATCTGGTTCTGTCATTTTTTCAAACAGTGTTGATGCATAATTGGCATTCTCACTACACATAAGAGTAAAATTCTAAAATTTTAGTTTAGGAGAATACCCATGGCTTGCTGTGTTATGTCATGTTCTGTTGGTCAATTAGATTTTGAGTAATTTTGCTGCCAATGGTTACTGTGATTTGGCTGAATTTCTCTGTGCGATTGTTTGTTTGGGCTGATAGGGGGACTGGGGAGATTATGTGTCTTGGTTTGTTGGGGGAGTTATGGGAAAAGGTAAAAACCTTGGCATTGATGCTTGCCTTTTGCTAGCACGGATCCCACAGCCTACCACTGTTGGATGATGGCATCCGTGTGGCGCATTAGAGTGCTAGCAACTTTCTAGAACCAACATGAGCACTGAGTACCTGTAGCAAGGTCATTGTTTTGCTTCATATGGGTTGAAAGAGAATCTGCAGCTTATATAAATTTGGTCTAGATTTGTTGACATTGTTTACTGTGAAATGTAAATGTTTTATCTCTGGTTTTTGATAGTTGGAAGTTGTTAAAACGAATTTTGTAACTTGTCGCATAAGCTGATTAATGGCGTGCTATATTTCTTTGTCTGTAGGTGTGGATCTTAGGTCGTCCAAGGTGTGTGAACTTGGACTGTTGAACTATAAAGCCAAGTATGTGTTTGACCCGCTTGACAAAACAAGGTTTCGATGCCGTTATGATTATTATTGGGCTACTATCTTTGAGGTGACCTAACCCACTCTATTTGTTTCATTTCATGTTATTTTTTGCGGCTTAATTCCTCCCATTTTCATAATAATTCAGAATTTATGCAAATTTTTTTTACAGATTGAATACAGGGAACATTCTTCTGGTGAAATACGAAGTGTGTTAGTAGAAGCACCAAAGGAGGCCCTTCCTCTTGATTGTAGGCCTAGTTTTGGCACGGCATGGCTGACCAAAGACAAGTTTAAAGTAGGTGATTGACAGTTCTCGAAATTCCCAGCTGATGTTGTTTATTTTGAATCTCATACAATATCATGTCATGTAATTGGTAATTTCTTGTTATTCTCATAGTGTTGTGTGTGTGTTTCAGGTGAATGAAACTTACAACTGTAAGTACACACCTGGCGTTTCCGATGTGGATATCTTTCCTGACAATCTGTTCAATTGTCAAGCTAAAGACCCCTCTACGTTTGACATGATTCGAAGTTATTCCTTTCTGTGAGTGAACTCCATCCCATTTGTTTGTCATATCTTTTAACTTGTCACAGCCGCAGATCTTACGGTCCTTCGAGTAGACTCTTTTTCTGACGCAGTCACTGACTACCTCTGCTGCAACAGCTCAATGAAGATCATAGGTTTCTGGTTCACCAGCAAGAGGAGCACTAAGCGCGCAATTCAATCAGCAGTATCTGGAATCGTCACTGGAATGGCTACTTCAGTGACTGTACTCATTCTGGTTAGTGTGCTTCAGAGATTGAAGTCAAGGGTGGATAAAATTCTGGATGCAAGAAATCTCCATCTTTCTGTGTATGGGGTATATTTGAAACGAGTTTTTTTTCTTGTTGTATACTTCTGGTGCGTGGGTTGGTTGACCATCCAATATAGTAAGATGCCTGGCCTCCCTGATCTCTTCGGCAGTTCTTAGTTCAAATGGGAAAATACAGTCCTTTGTAAATTTGCCCCATGTTGTTTAGTTATGTGGTATACCATGTAATGCACGGGGCATGCTTTTAATTGGTATCGGGAAAAATATATATGTTCACAAAACCATTATATGAAGAATGAATAATTTCTGAGGAGTTCCCTTTGTATATGTCCTTATATTTTCAGTACACAATATAGTTGTATGGATTGTTTTGCTCCACTTTCCAGGTTGATTTCTCAGATACTGTTTGGTTTTTGATTTAACCAAAACTTCAGAATTTTAATGTTTTCAGTTGCAGACTACAGCAAATCTTCAGAAATGAAATCCTTTTTGGAATTAGCAAGTTTAGCAGCAGAAGTTTAATTCAACAAGCAAGCCCTTTGGAAATGTCAAACCTTTACTGGTACTCGGTAAACTCAGGTTTGTTTGACTCTCCACTTTCGGACATAAACCCTTAAATCAGGTATGTGGCTCTAAACTACAATGTCATTTGTTGTGCTAAGTTATTTTGATCACGAGGAGTTGAACACACGTAAAAGCTAGCATTAATTGACCCAAAGAATGTTGTGGTAATACCTCTGATAGACTTACCAGTTTTCTCCCACGAAAAATTTAGGAAAGATATTAGGATTACTTTTCAAATTTAGTTTATTCATTCTTTTTATTTTTCATAAAAGGTGGCCAATTTTGGTTTTGTGCTTTATAAGTTTTATGGATACTAATTCTCCACCTATAAAGTACCTAATTTTTTTTGGGTTATGTGTCTTGTTTTGTTCTGCACGACAATATTGGAGAAGGAAAATTGGGGTTCTCAAACCAGTGGTGTTGGAGCGCACAAGTGGTTCAGGGGCTGCTCATAGTGTTTCTTGTCTATCTAGGATGAAGATCATCCATATAACTTCTTGTTGTGAATTAGGACTGTTGAAACATAAAGCCAAGTATGTGTTTGAACATCTGGATAGAAAACCAGGTTTTGTTACGACTACTATTAATACGCTACCATCTTTAAGTTTAAGATGATCTAACTAAATCAATGCATTTCATTTTATGCTGATACCTTGCTGCTTAATCTTACAGGTTGTGAATATAGGGAGCAATCTTCCGGTCAATTTACAAAGTGCAAAAGTAGAAGCACTGATGGAGGCCCTACGTCTTTGGTTGTAGGCCAAGTTTTGGCTGACGAAAGGAAAGTACTTCTACCGGTTGTTCCTTTTTCCTTGTTTTAGGGTTTCTGTTTTTTTCTCTTCCCCGTTTATAACAATTAGAAACTTTATTTGATGTTTTTGGGTTGAAATGTTGAAAGGGTTGATGGGAAGTTGAGTTTAGGAAAAAACCCATGTTGTGATCTATCAAGTTTTGTTAGATTATGGAAGATTTTGATTGAGAATTTAGGGATTTAGAAATAACATCTGGTTCAGTCATTTTTTCAAACAGTGTTGATGTAGAATTGGCATTCTGAGAGCAACTACAGTGGTGCGACTATACCCAAAGATCAAAGAGGGAAAAAACGACCAAATTTGAGTTTAGTCCGTAGCGTCACGGGAGACGAGTATATTTAGTTGAGCGGAGATTATAGGTTCCCCTGATGGGATTCATGTAATAAAGGAAAAAAAAGGAAAAAAAAATAAAATGGGGCGGAGCTATAATTGGTAATTTCTTGCTATTCTCAGAGTGTTGTGTGTGTATTTCAGGTGACCGAAACTTACAACTGTAAGTACACACCTGGCATGATTCGAAGTTATTCCTCTCTGTGAGTGAACTCCATCCCATTTGTTTGTCATATCTTTTAACTTGTCACAGCCGCAGATCTAAAATATACTATTGTATCGAAACCATTGTATGAAGAATGAATAAATTCTGAGGAGTTCCCTTTGTATATGTCCTTGTAATTTCAGTTCACAATGAAGCTCGACTTTTACAGGTTGATTTCTCAGATATTATTCGGTTTAAAAGAAAAATAACTATTTATTTTAGGGAACATAAATGTCCCTTTATCTTATCTTAGACTTTTATGTGAACCAAATTTGGTCAAATTACATTTGTAAAACATAAAACTTTATTATCTTAACAATTATTATTATGTTGTTTATTTCCCGAAACAGGTTATCAAATTTGCATATTTATTATCATACGGAATGCTATTAAATTCCACATCAGTAGCAAGTCTGATTCCATGATTCTCAGCCTGATAATAAAAATTTGAAGCTTCAAATCGACGGCTATGATTGTCATGTGGACCATAGGCTTCAAAAGCAGCAGTGAATTTAGTTCCATTTCGATGAACCCAACAAACATAACAATAGATAACTGTGTTATCAAAATAAGGAAAGACAATAAATTCAAATCCTGCGCTTTCACGAAATCGAAGTGTCTTTTCACCAACAATGTCTTCCCCTGATTTACAACGAAACCAGACCAGTGCTTTTGGTTTATGTATTGCGTTCCTTACCTCGATATGTTTCATCGCATTGACTACACTAATTTCGTCTGTAGCCAAGAACAAAAAGATCATAATTGGTAGCGTTACCAACAACTTTTGGGTTACCCAGTATCTATACTGCAACATATTCTTATCGATATATATTCTGCAACAAATTTATCACCGACAGACGAAGAAAGGCAATCTACACCATGTGCAAGAAACTGTGTTGTGTTTAAATAGATTCCAAATTTTGAAAAAACTGAATTTAAAAAAAATTAATGCTCATTTATAATTAATTAATTAATTAATGTTCGACAAGTTCAAAAATGTAAAGTTACGCTATTATTACTGTCGAAGAAGTTTGAATAATACATAACGCACCAAACCATGAATTTTGCCCAGATTCTTCTGCTTCAGTTTCTGGTTGATTTATGCATCGTTTTTATTCATTAAGTTACAACGTCTTCTCTCCAAAGGAAATGGGAGCGATAACCACATTAAACTAAAGTGTACGTATTAAGCTTTAACACTAGAAAAACGACCAATATACAACATAAAGAAACTAAACAATGACAAAGAAATAAGGCACAGGGCATTGTTGGATTACGAGTTGAAGCACGAAATCCTCGTTAGGTTTATCACAATCAAAAGGTTACTGCTGCTCGTTACCAGTACTAATGAGATTAATGCTAAGTGTTGACGCAGAATTGGCATTCTCACTACACATAAGAGTAAAATTCCAAAATTTAGTTTAGGAGAATACCCATGGTCTTTCTGTGTTATGTCATGTTCTGTTGGGCAATTGGTTTTTAAATAATTTTGCTGCCAATGGTTACTGAGATTTGGCTGAATTTTTCGGCTTTTGCTTGTTTGTGTTGATAGCGGGTACTGGGGAGATTATGTCTGTTGATTGGTTGGGGGAATGTGGTTATTTTATGGGAAAGGGTAAAAAACTTGGCAATGATGCTTGCCTTTTGCTAGCACTCCAACATGGAATGGATCCCACAGCCTACCACTGTTGGATAATGGCATCCGCGTGGCGCGTTAGAGTGCTAGCAACTTGCTAGAACCAACATGAGCACAGAGCACCTATAGCAAGGTCATTGTTTAGCTTCATATGGGTTGAAAGAGAGTCTGCAACTTATTTAAATTTTGACTGAATTTGCTGACGTTGTTTACTAGGAATGTTTTAGCGCTGGTTTTTGATGGTTGAGTTGTTAGTAAAACTGCCCAAGTGTGTATGGAGGGGCAACTTGGTTCCTGGCTTGTTGCTTGATCCTTGTGGTTTAGATTCATCTGTCATTTAAAAAGAATTTTGTAGGTTGGTGTAATGGCGTGCTATATTTTCTTTGTCTGTAGGTGTGGATCTAGGACTGCTGAATTATAAAGCCAAGTATGTGTTTGACCCGCTCTATGATGCACCGATACTGATACGGGGATACCGATACGGTGACACTGATACTGGGATTCGTTAATTTTCGTGAAATGGGATACGAGATACGTTAGGATACGTGTATTTATTAAAAAATATTTGATATAATAATAATTCATTTTACTAAAAAATCATAAAATAAAAAAATCTGATAGATACTATTTTGAATATTAAAGTGGGCAAGCATTAAATTTTTCACCATTTTGGGTTTCATTCTTACTTATGTTAATTGAAAGGATAAAGTTATATGTACTCCGATTTCTCACTAAACAGCATGAAAAACATGACTGTCTAATAAGCCTTAAAGCTAGATTTTTCTAACACCGTTTTTTTTTTCTTTTTTCGAAGCACCATAAAAATAAATACCAAGTCTTTTTTCTTTATAGTCCACAAGTTATTAGGTTTAGATATAATTATTGGACATGTTCATGAGTACAAATATCTATAAATATTTAGATGTTATGTATAAATTTATAAATATATGGATTTTGTATAAAAAAAAAATGTTAGGTTGTAGGAAGTATCCCTTCATAGAGTATCTGAGAGGTATCCCAGAGTATCCACTACCCTTTTTGTAATTAAAAAAAGGTGATACTTTAAATGGAATATCTGATATGTATCCCAAGGTATCACCAAGTATCCGATACTGATATGATACGACTCTGATACGGATACGTCACCAATTTTGAAGTATCCGTGCTTCATAGGACCCGCTTGACAAAACAAGGTTTCGATGCCGTTACGATTATTATTGGGCTACCATCTTTGTTTCGTTTTCTGTTGCTTTTTGCATGCTCCAATTTTCATAATAATTCAGAATTCATGCAAAATGTTTTTACAGATTGAATACAGGGAACATTCTTCAGGTGAAATACGAAGTGTGTTAGTAGAAGCACCAAAGGAGGCCCTTCCTCTTGATTGTAGGCCTAGTTTTGGCACGGCATGGCTGACCAAAGACAAGTTTAAAGTAGGTGACTGAAAGTTCTCGAAACTCCCAGCTGATGTTGTTCATTTTGAATCTCGTACAATATCATGTCATGTAATTGGTAATTTCTTGTTATTCTCATAGTGTTGTGTGTTTGTTTCAGGTGAATGAAACTTACAACTGTAAGTACACACCTGGCATTTCCGATGTGGATATCTTTCCTGACAATCTGTTCAATTTGAGCAATAACAATCCATGGAACTTGAATGTGTACAGAATATATAAGGACATATAAAATGGATACTCTTTAAGTAAAGCGGGCCCAATGCATTACAAAATGCTGCTACAAACTCTAAATCTGGCAAAGCCTATGTTGTTAATTGCGCCCTAGTCTCCCAAGGGGCGCCTAGACAATAAAATATCTAGGTCAACCCTTATCTAAATATTTATATTAATACCTAAATTACCCTTTTGATTAATTTTGGGTAATGATTTGTTATTACCAATTAAGTTAAAGATAATTAGTGAGATTAAAAATCTCTTGATTAATTTTGGGTAATGATTTGATAATGTTAGTTGAATTAAAAATTTCAAAAAAAATGATTTTTTTAAAAAGTTAGTGTAATGATTAGTGAAACAATTAAGTTAAAGATAATTAGTGAGATTAAAAAACTTTAGGGTCTAGTAGTTCGTTGGTTCGCAACCTAGATTTGTTGATTTGAACATCCATTTTTCATGTTTGTTCAAATCAAAAATCAACATAGGGTTATTTGGTTTTTGTTAAGTTCGGTTAGAAAATAGTTTTGGACTCTTCTGCAAATCAACCGAACTCAACATTTTTCAGTCCAATGTTTCCATTGCATTTGATGATTTCTAACATTTGTCAATCAAATCAAGGAAATTGTTTAACTTTAGGACACCCTTTATAAGTATAGGGAGGTTGGCCTAATAAAATCATGGTCCCCGAAAATGGTTATTTTTTTTTTTGAAAAGAAGAAAAATGGTTCTTTTCCATACCGTATGACTACGGCCACATTCAGTCGGGCCCAACAGCAGAAAAAGCCATTTTTCCCATAGCCTTTGTTGAGCTGGGCCAGAGTTAGTGTGTTAATTTTATGTCAATTTTGTCTAGCTCCGCTTACAACCTAGTATTCCTCTACATATACAGTTTCTTTAATGGGGGTATATATTTTTCTTTCTTGAAAATTGAAGATATATCAAAATCTTGAATAATAAATTAATAAATCTTAATATTTATATAGTGTTACAAACGTGTAATTAACCGATTGGGCGTCGTTTTGATAAAAATAAAGGATCATCTTTTAAAAATGAAAAAAATGAAAAAATTAATTCCTCATGAATCAAAGTGAATGTTCAAACTCAAAAATTTGTTAAGCCACGTGGATGGTCAAACGGTTTATTTTTCAACGGGCCCCACTAGTATTTCTTGTTCTTATTTAGGTGAAATAAAATAGGATAAAGTGAGATAAAATAGGATAAAGTGAGATAAAACAGGATAAAGTGGGATAAAATAAGATTAAAAAATAGTAAAGTATTCACGGATTGTACTTGTCGATAATCCAAGAGTCTTGGGCATCATTGGAAATGTCTCTGGAATTTTTGGTTATCCGACGCGCGCCCGATCATCCAACTCAATGTTCAAAGCAACAAATTTGTTGATTTGAACATCCATTTTTCATGTTTGTTCATGGGGTTATTTGGTTTTTGGTACTCATATTTTGTCCAATGTTAGCATTTGGTCTAACATTTGTCCAAATTAGGATTTGGTACCTGGACTCAACGTTGACCCGAGTTGACTCTGTTAAGTCAAATTTTCAGTTAATTAATTATGATTAATTTAATCTGTCCTTCATTATCACATACCTCATGAATCAAAGTGAAAGTGTAGGATTATTTTTTCAACAATTTTTAACCAAATATCCCTCTTAAACACAAACTCTCTCGAATCGGGAGTCATGACATTACTGTGCATGACTCTTTGAACTCTCTCTAGGAGTCCAACCGCCTCTGGCGCTAAATACCCAAAAGTGTCAAAAATACCCCTACATTGACCTCCTTTTGATGATCCGAATGATATCCATTGCGCCAATAGAAAATCACGGATGTCTAACCCTTGAATAAATGCAAACATAAAATGTCACACGGATCCCTCCAGATGAAAATGTCTTCTAGATTTTTTAGTGGGAAAAGCCAATTCTGGTCGTCTCACTTATTTTCAATCGGATTTCACTGTTTTTTTTCCAGTTACCCATCATTTAAATCGAATATATTTTCAATAAAAATAAAAATAAATAAATCACGTATCAGTACTACCTTATCCAAAGATGACGAAGAATCACATTCTCCAGTTAACCATCATCTGAACCGACCATCTCAGTCAATTTCACCAGTTATCTATCAATCTTGTCCATCATTGCTCGACCATCCTTAATTTCTTCTGGATTCAATAGGTTTATATGGTTACTTGTGAATTCGAGACGGATTTCCATCGACCTCCCCTAATTTCACTTATTATCCGCCATCTTACTCAATACTCCCTTCGTTTCTGGAAAAGAGATCTTATTACTTATCATCAACCTTACCCTGAAATCACTCGACCTCACTAAATATCTCTTGAATTCCATCAGTTTCTCCGACATCCATCGGTTTTATATCATTATGGGGCTCAACTAGTTTGATTTACTCGAGTCTTTCTAGCAAGATCTTAAAAATGACTCTTTTGTCCTTAATAGAATGAAACACCATTTCTCGTTTGGAAATCTTTTCACAATTTATGTCTCACCACTTTTTCTTTCTTTCTTTCTGAGTTTCAATATTCTTTTGAAAGTCACTGATCCATAACCTATCTCTAAGAACTTAAAACAAAAAATAAAACTTATTTCTGGAATCGAAACAAAATCCCTAACATCTATAGTTCATAGTTTGAAATAAACTCTGCTTCCTCGTTTCTCTTTCAGAAATTGAAAGGGAATGAAGTGGTTGTTACAGTTTGAGGTTTGTTGTGATTTCTAAGGCTGCACAAGAACCGATCACATGTACCTGTACTGGTCTGGAACCGAAAAAACCGAACCGGTACCGGTATAGGCGGTACAGGTAACGATTTTGAAAATGAGAGCCGGTGTAGAGTGAGTACATGGATCGGTTTTACACCAATTCCCGACCTGTACCGGGCCAGTAGTACCGGTTTTATCTATAGCCGTTAGATTAGTAAATCCTAGCCATCTATGCTAGGTCGTATTTATTGTCTTCTTCTGTCCATCTCATAGTCTCATTCCACTTCTTCTTCTTTTCTCTCGACTCTCACCAGAAGAGTGAAGAACAGGAAGCGGCACAACCATCGTTCACTTCTTCTTCACCAACTAACTTCTTCTTCAATCAACAACAAAAAGTTTATGCGACACATATGGTTTTTGTTCAATCTCTCTTGTGTGATTTTGTGTCTCTTTGTCCGGCTACCTCTCTGTGATTGAAATTTGTTTACTAGTATTGAACATGAACTTGTAGCTTGTGTAGCTTGCTCAAATAATTAGGGTCAAGTTTGGGATGATGTTGTTGAATGCTTGAAACTGCGGTGTTATTATTTTTTTTGGTTATAGGCTTCTAACAGTTCATTCAGGTGAAGTTTTTTTTAATCTCTGTGTCAACATATTTCTATTACTAATCTTCGGTATTTGCGAATAGTGGGATCCATATGATATTCATTTAAGCCAATAGAAACCATGAAAACTTACATCACATGGATCGCCACCTCATTGTGAACTTCTTTCAATCCTAGCCACACAACATCACAATCCGTATGATATTTATTTGGCCAATAGGAAGCCATACATTATATATCTATGCAAACAATAAACATCACATGGATCGCCAACTCATCATCAACTTCTTTCAATCTCAGCCACATAAAATCTCACGGATTTCCACCTTATTAGGCGGGAGCATTAGCGCCAATTTGAATTTTTTCAACTTTTTCGCGCCACTTTTTTTCTTCTTCCGATGGCTCCAATTTCGTTACCTCCAAAGAGTTTCAGTTTCAATTTTTCAGCCATTATAAATACCTCTTGAGATACAACCAATACCTGGGTATTTATTTCATTTTAGTTCAATCCCAGCTCATGAATTTAAAAGGGATATAGAAAAACGAAGTCAATTTCTTCATTTTTTGATACTTCAATATTTCAATTTCATAAATACCAAATGTTCTTTAAGAAAATCCCCAGATCTGTTAGTTCAAGATATAAAGTGAGTTGCTCATAGACAATCAAATCTCTGGCTGTTTATCTTCTAAGTTTTCTTTTAATTTTTATTTTCTACTTAATGGGAACAATTATGTGGTTTGGTAATTAGTTTGAACAAACTAGCCGCAGAAGAGAAATTTTTGTGTCAATTAAGCATCCATGATTCAGTGAACTACTTGAGCTTTCCCCGTACATGAACAGAGAAAGCATCCTCTTTTCACTAAATTATTCAATGCTTCTTGAAGAAAAAGTTTCTATTTTGATTGCAATCACATATTTGGATCGTTCATATATCATTGATTTCTAATTTATTTTTGTATTCTTGTTCTGATTGTTAATACCAAGATTGGGTTGGTGCTAGAATTTTTCCCAGGCATATAAAGTGTTTGTGATATTTCCTCTGCCAGAATTGATGGCTTAGTGTTTGCTAAGCATACATCCTAATGTTTAAACGATGATATTGACCTTAACCAGTACTTTACATTTACACATTCCATCTCCATGACTGACAGAGGAACTCAAAAACTAAGCACAAAAAAGGAAAAAAAGAAGAAATAATAGACCCAATTTTTAACATATATGACCACCATAGGCGAAAAGACTCCTAACATGACCTCTTGACCTTTTAGACTGCTAAATCCTCATTAATTTCCTCCCCTTGCATTCCTCTGTTGCATCTTCCTCGATCGCAGGCTTTTGGCATCGTCACCCAGAAGCTTCTACCTCCACTCCTCAATGAATCCCCATTAGATGCCTTAGTTGAGATCTTGTTTCCTTGCTGTGATATCAATTTGTTCCGCAGCTTGAGAATCCTACTAATCCATAAAATGTCATTGGAGTCGTTGGTATATGTATGGCTATCAGTCCTTGAGACATGAAATTCTTTAATTTAGTTAATGATGTGGTTGTCGTGCTTTTGCATTTTGCATTGACATTATTACTGGACTTTGTTTTAAGGAAACCCACCTCCTAAAATCTATAAATCAAAATTAAACATATCATCAAGCATCAAACAAAAGAATATACTAGTGTAAAGTCTTGTTAGAGAGAGAAAGTAGGTTGTTACTATCAAGGTCTGGATTTATGAGGATACAATGCTGACTCCATTAATTAGGTCCAGGCTTGAGTCTCGCAGATAATCAGATTAAAGTTGAAACGGATTGATTGATTTCCAAAAAGCTGCTTGGGAACAAAATTCATGTTTATTTATAATCGTAAGATCCTATCTATTTAAAACCGTTGGATTAAATATAAAATTTACTCTCTCTTCTGAACTGGTGATCGCTAGAACTTGGTTGCTCAAACAGGTTTTACCAACTTAACATATTTTGAGTCTCTAGTCTGTTGTAGCTTGACGTAAATAGCTATTAACCTACTACGGTACTCGCTATACATGACTTGGGATAGTGCTGTAGCAACCATAATTTCGGGTAGTTGGAAACTTCGTTGCTTCACTGTTAAAATCCCAGATTCTCTCTAATGGTAGGGCGGTGGCTAAATTTAATCGCTCAAACAGTTCAACCAACCAAACACATTTTGAGTCGTTGGTCATCATATCTTAAAGTAAGTAGCTACTTACCCTGAAAAAGTGGTCGCTATATATTTAGCTGGAAAATTATTTTACTGACAAAACAACTATTGGGGTCGCTAAAATTAGTGAATATATATTAAGAGCGACCTAGTAATCCGGTAGTCGCAGCATTAGTTGCTTGAAATATACCGGAAAATCTCATATAATCTCTCTAATGAACGGGTGGTTGCTAAATTTAGTCGCTCAGATAGGTTTGACCAACCAAATAATAATTGAATCGCTGGTCATCCTAGCTCGAAGTAGGTATCTACCAAACCAAAATTTTAGTTGCTATATTCTTACCGGGAAAAGCATTTTACCCACTAAAGTACTCTATGTGGTCGCTCAAGTTAATGGATATATATGAATACCGAGCCGCTATTTTGATGGTCGCAAGTTTAGTAGCTTAATTCTTAAAGCGACCAAAATTTTAGGTGCTTGCTAAGATTTTAGTTGCTTAAGCCATGTTTTCTTGTAGTGGTACAATTGGTTGGTTTGTTTACTTATAGGTGATGCATAAGAAGTGATGCATCATGGATTATCATTTACGAATTATCATAAGAAGTGATGCATAAGAAGTGCCTGTAAACATGGAAATTTATATAAGTGAAATGCAAAAGAAACTATGAATTATCATTTATGATTCGCTTTTGTAATAATACAGTTGGTAATGATAGAGCATGTTTTCATCTTTGCGGTGTTCAAGAAACCAAAGCCTTAGAATAACCAAGAAAAAGATTGAAAATTAAATAGTTTCATGACCAAACCTTATAAACATTTTTTTACGTTTTCACTTTCACAAATCCTTTTCTTTCGGTTAAAAAAGAAAGAAAAAAAATCATAAACCTTGTCACTCGTTGAATGTCCCACAAATTTCCCACAACTAATTTCAAAGTAAACAACAACAAACAACCAATATAACATTAGGTTAGGGAAAATAACGTTGATTCACGATGGAAAAACGAAAACACAAAATTGGTTAAAAATACCAAAATCAAAATTTCCTGGGTGAATAAGACAGTTAGATTTAGATACTGTTTAAATGGACAAAAATTTAAAAATAGGCAGGATGTAACCAGTTTCATCCTGCCCATTTTCAAATATTTTTTCTTATTTTTTTTTACACAGGATGCATCCAGTTTCATCCTTGTTATTTTTTAAGTTTAAGCCAGGATGAAACCAGTTTCATCCTTGCTATTTTCTTTTTGTCCATTTCACCCATAAAAGTTTTTACTCGTCCATTTGAACAATGTTTAAATTTTTTTTGGACAAATGACCCATTTTCCGAAACTAAAATAGATACATATAGATTTCTACCATTTTGATTATCTCTGGGAAAAACTGATCGTGAAGAGAGAAGCTCTGCAAATTTCCAATCCTTTGTAACCGCTCATTAGAATAATCATCAAACCTCACTTAAACAAATCCTCCATTGTAGCACATAATCATCAAAAACTTTTGCGTTCAAAACTAATTGGATTTCTTCGTATTTCAAACGAATATTTCCTAATTCAAAATTTTTTTGACTCTTCAAATTAATAGCCACTGGCAACTTTTGTTAATACATTCTTAACACCCTATTTCTCCACCATCATGTCTTTATCAAACCATTCCATCCAACAACAACAATTTGAACTGCTCAATGATTTTGCAAACTTACTGAATCAAGATACATCATCAAAGAAAATCTCCATCAACACTCCACTACCAAAATTGTCTTGTTCTTTTAATTATCTCTCCTAGATCTTTCCAAATTTCTCAAGTCATAGAACTTCTTCATAAATTATGGAGTTCTTTCAATCAAAAATTCTATGTTTCTGAATTCACGTCTGAAACGTTTCTTATCAAATTTGAATCACACTCATATTCTGAATTCATCATGGAATCATCTCCATGGGTGACGAGAGATGATCTACTGTCTCTAAAAAGGTGTATTCCAAATAAATGGCCACATGAATATTTGTGTGACAAGGTGGAATTTTGGGCTCAACTCCATGGCTTACCTGTTAACTATTTGGACACAAAATTTATTCAAAGTTTAGTAGCATACGCTGGAAGTCATAGGATTATTACTACACATGAATCACGTAACTGGGGAAAATTCGCAAGAGTTCGTTTACCAGTGAATATCAAACAACCACTAAGGGATAGTATTTATTTTCCAATATCAAATGGTCAGGAAATAACTGATGAGATCAGGTATGAAAGATTACCTAGATTCTGTGTTTTATGTGGTCTCATCGGACACTTAATGAAAATGTGTCCAAAAGTACATCAATTCAAGGACAAAATCCATGAAGAATTCCCTCCTCACCTACAACAACAGGCATACGATTTAATAGTTCCTAAATACCAACGATCAATAAATGCTTCTTCAAATAATTATATAAACAATCTAGACGAAGTTGGGGAAGAGTTTCATCAAGAAGTTGAAATAACTGAAAGCTTGGTAAGCCGAAACTCAGGGAGAAGAGAATTCACAGGGGTGATGAGTCATCCATCCAAATCATCAATGACGGGAAATTTGAAAGCCACATCAGCAGTTGAACCGTCACTTAATGTGGTAGAAAAATTGGGTAAACAGTTACTTGTACGTGATGTTGTACAGAACAACAAAATCTTTACGGTTTCAGAGCAGTTATGCTTCAAATCGAAAACAACCAATCAGGAGTTCTTCCCAACTTCTCCTCCACAATCACCAAACACATCCATTAATGATTTATGAATTTATCCCCTTCAAGGCAAGTATCCTTTACCAATAGCCACTTCTATATCCTCCCTTCAACAGTTGAACTCCAATTTGGAAAAAGGAAAATATATTATTTCTCATCAACAACAGGACTCATCCCAAAATAGATACAATAATTCACAGTCATTCCAAGTAGAAGAATCTTTCCAATTTGTTACCAAAAAGTTGAATTCAACTTCCACAGAAGTATCAAGCAAATCCATCAATGAGAGTCTTCATCAACTTCTATCCAGGAAGAACCATAAATCACAGAATATTGACAGTGGACGGGTTCTATGGAATTCCGGACAATTAACCAAGATTACCAGAAAGCGTGAATGGAAATCGATGGATAGAGAACTTCGCATTGCCACTATTTCAGAGTCAACTACCAGCAGAGATACAGATAGCATTGGACGAATGCATGGAATATGTTCAAATTATGGAACCATACAACCATAGGTGGATACAAGAATCGAGGAGTATTCAAATGATCACCGGGCAGTGGCGGCTAGCCCTAATTGGCCGCACGGTCCATGTTAGTGTTTGGATGGAATTTTTGGTGGTTAGGGAATGACCCAACAATTCAGACTTTGTCTTTCCTTAGAAGTACAAATCCTAACATTGTATTTCTTTCAGAGACAAAACTTTCTGAGGAAGCTTCAATTCCAATTATACGCAGACTTGGTTACTCGAATAAATGTATTGTACATGTTATTGGTCGTAGTGGGGGTCTCTGGGTTCTTTGGAAAGATGAAATTGATGCTAAAGTTATCTCCTACTCAAAAAATTTGATTCATCTTCAAGTAAAACAAAATGGAGCTTTTAGTAGTTGGAACTTATTTTGTGTTTACGGACCTCCCAATAGACATGATAGAGGTGAATTTTGGCGAAGTCTCTCGGTGTATTCTCAACATGTAGAAGGGCCAAAGTGTTTCATAGGAGATTTTAATGCAATTTCTTCAATGAGAGAGAAATTTGGAGGAGATCAGTCACTAAATGTAACAATAACACATTTCAACAATTTTATCAGAGATAACCATTTATTGGACTTGGGTTTCTCTGGTCCAGCTTTTACTTGGTCGAATGGAAGGAAAATACACAGTTTGATTAGACAACGTTTAGATAGAGTGATAGCCTCTCCAGATTGGTGCCTGATGTTCGAAAATTCGAGAGTTTTACACCTTCCAAGATTATCTAGTGATCATTCACCAATTATTCTCAACACCTACAATATCCCTAGAAATCCACCGTCTTATAAATTTGAGGCATATTGGTGTACTCATCCTGATTTTTTCAAAGTTTTTATGGAAAGTTGGAACATTGATATTTCAAGTGACTTATTAGGAAAACTTTCTTCACTGGGTACGTTTCTCAAAGGTTGGAGTAAAGAAAAGATTGGCTGCATCAAAAACAAAATCAGAAAGCTAAAGAAAAAGTTATTTCATCTTCAAGGACTCAACCCTACAGTGGATATGATGCAACAAGAGAAGTTAACATCAGATCAGCTCAATGAATACATCATCATGGAAGCAACCTATTGGGAACAAAGAATGAAACAAATCTGGTTGAAAACAGGAGATCAAAATTCAAAACAATTCTATTTATCTGTTCAACAACGTAGAAGGAAAAATAACATCTCAAGTCTACAAACAAGTTCTGGACAATGGATTACCAATCCAAGTGCAATTGCTGATGAAATGATTTCCTTTTTCAAACATTTATTCCAACAAGATATGACTGTGCAGCCTCCTTCTGATATGCAACTGCCGACATTTTCTCTAGAAGTTACAGACAACATTTCAATTGTCGCAATACCAACTCCGGAATCAATATGGAAAATAGTAAGGAATATGAATTTTTTTGGTTCGCCCGGACCTGATGGATTTCCGGTCATCTTTTACAAGAAATGTTGGAATATCGTTGGACAAGATACTGTCAAGTTTATTCAAAATATTTTCACTTCAGGGGAGCTTCCAAGTAAGTTAAATCATATTCACATTAGTATGATTCCAAAAGTGAAAAATCCTTCCTTAGTAGTTGAATTTAGACCAATAGCTTTATGTAATGTCTTATATAAATTTGTGGCAAAAACTATTGCTATGAGATTAAGTCCATATTTGGAGAAATTCATATCATGGTCTCAAAATACATTTGTAAAGCATAGGCATATTTCTGACAATATTGTCATTGCTAAGGAAATTTTTCATTCAATGCACAAGTCAAAATAAAAAAAAAACGTTTCTTTGCTCTAAAACTAGATATGTCAAAAGCATATGATCGAGTGTCTTGGTCTTTTTTAGATTTCATGTTGCATCAAATGGGAATTCATGATCATGCTCATAAATTAATACTGAATTGCGTCTGTACTCCAACATTTTCTATACTTGTAATGGAGCTCATTATGGTAACTTTAAAAGTGGAAGAGGTTTGAGGAAGGGATGTCCATTATCCCCCTCATTATTCATTATCTGCTCGCAATGCTTATCTCTTCTTATGGCAATATATGAAAGTATGAGTCTTTATAGTGGTTATCAATTGCACATCAATGCTCCGTCAATCAGTCATTTAATGTTCGCAGATGATCTATTTTTCTTTGGAAAGAACTTGGAAGCAAATGTTGACCAACTGAAGTGTATTTTAGATAAATATTCATCTTTCTCAGGACAGATCATTAACTTCTCAAAGTCTTCTATTCACTTCAACAAGGGTTGTTCATATTTTAATAGAGGAAGAACTATTCAAAAGTTTGGTGTTAGAGAAATGGATCTTAACAAAAAATACTTGGGTTCATATCCTCTAAAGTCGGATTACATCATTGAAACACATGAACCGATAATGGATAAATTTGGTTCTAAATTAACTGGGTACATATCTTTTTTCGTCAACTCAGCGGGCAGAACGGTGATCTCAAAAAATGTGTTATCTGCTATTCCTATTTTTTCAATGGGAACTAACAAGCTTCCAAAAGGCGTCACGAATGAGATAATAAAGATTCAAATATCTTTCCAGTGGGGGCATGAAACGAATACAAGAAAGTGTCATTTCATCAACTGGGAAAAATGGCTAAAGAAAAAGAGGATGGAGGTCTAGGTTTAAGGAATATAGAGCAGGTTAATATTTCTTTGGTGGAAAAACTTGTGTGGAGATTTTTAACTTATCCAGATGCAGTTTGGGTGAAGTTATATGAAGCAAAATATCTTAGAAATTCATCTTTTTGGGACTGTGAAAAAAAAATCTAGAGATAGTAAAATATGGAAAGATATGTTATCTGTCAGAGATTTACTTGTTAACAATTTTTGTTGGTTTCTGGGCGCAGGAAAGTCCATTAGTATCTGTAAAGATCCTTGGATCCCAAACATACCGGGATTCAGACCAACAAGATTACCAGAATCAACAATACAGGTGGATTTAGTGTCCGATCTTTTTATTCAAGGCCAGAGAAGGTGGAACGTGGAATTATTATCTCAAATTTTTCCGGAGAATCAAATTCAGACGATCTTAAAAATTTATATTCCTCAAGATGAGATCATGGAAGACAAGCTTATCTGGTTAAAAATGAAAAAAGGAGATTTCACGGCTAAATCATGTTACAAACTTGTGGCAGATTCGGTGGGTTCCAGTTCGACTATCTCTTCTTTTCCTTGGAATTTTTTTTGGAAGTTGATGAAGACTCAACCAAAAATTCATATCTTTATTTGGAAGATTCTGCATAATGGTCTGGCGGTATATAGCAATCTGTCAAGATTCAACAATCATGTTCAAAACTTCTGCCCGTTTTGAAATTGTGAAGATGAATCAGTGCATCACTTGTTTTTTGGTTGTCCCTTTTCAAAGGAAGTGTTTCAAAGAAGTCCCTTAATTATTGATATCCCAGATAACACAAATTCGATGGAAGTTATTCAATATTGGTTACAAAAAGAAGACCAAGGGATTACTCTGAACTTGGCTGGGTGTTTTCTATGGAATATTTGGAAGATGAGGAATGACAAAATCTTTAGAAACATCCAACCTTCGGTTTCTCAATGCATTAAAAAGGTCCTTCAAGATTTCAAAATGTTCGATCTTCACTAGGCTTTGAATTTCAGCTCAACAATTCAGATCAATCAACAACAATTAGTGCTTTGGATAACCCCTCCTCAGTTCACGATTAAGATCAATGTTGATGCAGCGTATAACAATGGTAAAGGTGCAGCTGCAGCTATTGCGAGAGACTCCTTTGGCATTTACTTGGGAAGTGGCTCTTTTTTTCCGACTCTTTTTCATCAGTGTTGGCGGAGGCTAAAGCTTACGGTCTTGGTTTACAATTGGCAAAACGAATAAAAGCTTCAAAAATAATTGTGGAAGGAGATGCTGAGGAGATTCCCAAAGCAATAACAGGGAGCATGAGCGATATCCCATGGTGTATACGTTCGACTGTTCTATCTATCCATGATCGCGTCAAGGAATTTAATGATATAATCTTTACATCTATTCCTAGAGATGCAAATTCAATTGCACATGACTTAGTTCAACTTGCAATTTCAAACAATGTTAACAGGTGGTGTTCTCATGAAGAACTACCCTATTGTATTCCTCAATGTTTTTGAGGATTAATATAATAAAATACTTGTTCCCTTCAAAAAAAATAAAAATAAATATTAATCAATGAAATTCAATATCAAGTGGAGTACTCAAATACCACTGTTTTTCCCTCTCGTCGTTAGTAGAACGATTTTATTTTATTTTTTTTATCTTAGAATGATTCTTCTTTGGTTATTAGATCGATCCTAATTCTTCTTTTGCATTTTCAATTGTTTGTTTAATCTATTATCGCCTTCTCTAATAATCGCCTGTTCTCTAGTTCTCAAAGTTTTATATTATGTGAATAGCATGACTATCTTCAATGAGTGCTTTCATGATGTCAACTCGACCTTTCATAGATGCTATATGGAGAGGTGTTCTTCCATCATCATCTTGAAGTAAGCAAGCACCGGGTTCAGCTTTTAGCAACACTTTCACAATTTAAA
Source organism: Papaver bracteatum (assembly GCA_023529315.1). Lineage (NCBI taxonomy): Eukaryota > Viridiplantae > Streptophyta > Magnoliopsida > Ranunculales > Papaveraceae > Papaver > Papaver bracteatum. Next base: position 730,855 of record JAJJWX010005228.1, on the reverse strand, counting down.
GATTTGTTCTCACCGAAGCAAGATCTTGTTTCATCGCATGATCGGATTTGAATTCTAGAATTCTTTCCACCAGTTTGATGTAACTTTAAACAACTGCTATGTGTAATGGAGTTCTTTTGAAACTACTATATATTGAATCCAGGATTCGTCATGGTGCAGTACCCGCAAATGCTCTTCTTCACTTCGTCAAGGCTTTTGGAAATAAACATTAGCTTTATTGAGGACTTTTAATACCCACTCCATTATAATTACTTAAACGGATTTGCACAAATAAATGAAAGAAGAAGATGATCTTATTGTTCTGAAGATTTAGTGAACTAACGAAGAAGAAGAAGTAGAACTGATGACACGCAGAGTGTATAAGAGCTTATTGTAACATATGTAGCAAAAAGTGTATCCTATAAAGTTTCTATCTTTCCCTGGCATGGCATTGCCGGCAACATCTCTATTTTCTTATTGTCAAGAAAGAACGAATGACTATAGAACCAACCAGCTTGTCTTGCGTATACATTTTAGTGACCAAAGTACTCGACTGTTTTAACTTTTTATAGAACCTCACACAGAGTCCTAAAATTTTGGTTTTTTTATTTTATTTGAAGCATGAATATATTATAAAAGCAACTAAACTGTTATTACACGAGGGAATGTGATTCCCCTAGAATCGCTTAATAGAATATGGTTAAGAAAAATCGGGTTTGCCCGGTTCCATATTGAGGTTGAGTAGTTTCCAGCTTGGCTACCGTCCGACGCATAGTTTGCTAAACCATCTGCTGCTTGGTTTCCTTCTCTGTAATTTTCCGGAATAGCACATCATGCATGGAATTTGGCGCATCCGGTGTTTAATTTCTGCAACCATTTCTGATATATACCAAGGGGATTCTGTTGGAGTTTTAATGAAGTGTATGAGACTTTCAGAATCTGCCCCAAATAATACTTTAGACCATCCTCTTTCCGTGGCAGTTCTGATTGCTAATACTGTTGCCCATGTTTCTGCTGTGAGCGCTGAGGTTAATCATAGAGCTTGAGAAAAAGACATTATTGTTTGCGCATTCGAGTCCTTGCAAATGAAACCTGCTCTCGCCATACCTGGGTGGCCTCTAGAAGCTCCATCAGTGTTGACTTTAATCCAATCTACTGCTGGGTTGCACCAACCCACTTGAATGGTTATGTTTATTCTAGTTATGTTTGTAACAGTTTGAAGCAGTGATTCTCCTGGGAGAACTTGAGGGGATATCGTTAGAGCCCATTCAAATTCCTTTTGTTGTTCCAAAGGTCTTTCCATAATGTCTGCGAGAGTGGATGGACTGCTCCATTGAACATGAGTTCATTTCTTGTCGTCCAAAGTTACCAGATAGAAAACAACATGCTGTGATAGAAGATGTATTGCCCCGAATTTGGAGTATTTGTGAAATTGTTGTTCGGGGGTTACGGTAATTGATTGGTTGTTACCTTGGTTTTGGTTTGTTATTCTATACCCCAAAGGAAATTTCTGCATTTACATACAAAATTGTTTTTGTTTTTTTTTTTTGAAAATTTTGAATATATATTAATATCTTCAATGATATATATTGGTCAGTTCTATATCTTGAATATATAGAATGAAACTTTTTTTTTTTGACTGAAAAGTGGAAAATTTGGGCATGATGATATATATTTTTATTTAAGCAAGAGATAATTTAATTCTATAAAGACACTTATAAATGATTTTGTTTATATATATTTTTGGATAATTCTATAATTCAATTTAAGCAAGAGGATAATTTATTTAATTCTATAATTTTTTTTTATTTCTATTCTTTAATTTAAGCAAGAGGATAATTTAATTCTATAAAAACGTACTTAACTTTGGATCTTACTTGTATTATAAAGATTTTAATAAGTAAAATAATCAGAATATTTCCATGCAAAACACAAAATCATTTATAGCATTAATCACATTTAACAATATAAATTAATAGTTAATTTTTAATTATTTCTATAGCACACTCAGGAAAAGGGTTGTTAGCATCACAAATTGCCATGGCTATGGATCCTATGTTAAGTATCACACTCACAGCGGCTAATGTTGCCAGCGGAGAGATTCAGTTAAGTCCTGCAAGTGGAGCTCTTATACTTGCTGACCTATTTAGAGAAGGCATCTATTTACCCCCAGGCTTCGAAAAGGTCAACCTACGATAGCGGAGGTAATGGCTATCATGTTGCTTTGAAATCTTCTCCAGTTGGCGGTTTTTACGTTTTAGAAGCTGAAGGTCTAATCAGGGCATTAAACCTAAAAAGAAGAAATGTGATTCACCTCATTCATAATAGGCCTGGACATGGAAATTCTTTCACTTTTTATATTAGAAGTCATTAACGGACATATGCACAAAAGAAAGACTAGTTTTCTTTTATTATCAATATAGTTTGAATAAATAGTAGTATTAGGGCAAGTAGTAATAGTATAGTTTGTGAAATAACACTCCTCCTGCAGGGAAAGATAATGTTATGGGGAGAGCTTACCCCAGAATTGTTAAGCTCTAGTTTTCGTTTCTAAACAAGTTTATCAAATCTTTTTCTATTCCAAGTGTAATTAAAGATGCCAGATCATAGTAAAAAAGAATTTTTTTTATTTTCTCCTTTGCTTAAGTGAAAAATTGTAATTAAAAACGTGGTGAGAGAAAGTAAATTTGAATATAAGAATTGTTTTAGGAGACAAGTTATGTCCTTCACTTTCTTATTCACTACTGGCTTTCTGCTATTTTCTCAATTCCATCTACAACTACTACTTCTTCACTCTCAGCTCAATCTAAGATTGCATCTACAGGTATGTATATTTATCCATTGCTTGTTATAGGGTATCTTCTTTAGCTTCCCCTGATTATAACAGTTAGAAATTTTATGTTAATTTGGTGTTTTTGTGGTAAGATTCTGAAAGGGGTGAAGGAACTATGAGATTAGGAGGAAACCTTATTGTGATTTATCAAGTTCTGTTAGATTTTGATTGATAATTTAGGGATTTAGAAATTACATCTGGTTCAGTCATTGTTTCAAAACACTTTTGATGCAGAATTGGCATTCTCACTACACATAAGAGTAAAATTTCAAAATTGTGCTTAGAAGGATACCCATGGTCTTGTTGTGCTATGTCCTGTTTTATTAGGTAATCGAGTTTTGATTTAATTTGCTGCCAATAGTTATTGAGATTTGACTGAATTTTGGGGCATTTGTTTGTGTTCATATTGGGAAGATTATGTGTTTTGATTTGTTTTATAGAAATGCTAGATTACCTATCGCTGTTGGATCATGGCATCCACATGGGCGCGGCGTTGAATTGCTAGAACCAACATGAGCACAGAGCACCCCTAGCAAGGTCATTGTTTAGTTTCCCATGGGCCGAAAGAGACTCTGAAGCTTATTGACACAGGAAAATGCTTTGAGTGAACTACAACCCCATTTAATTAGTTTTTAACTTTGCACCGACACAGGCACTTCATAGAATAGGGGGATTTTTAGTGGATTAAAGCTTCCAGCTGAAGTAATTCGCCTAAGGTATCTGCTATCTAGTCATTGCCTGCTTTTCAGTAAGCCAAATTCAGGTAGGTATACCTACACTATTATTCCTTGTTTGTCACGTAGTAGTTGTAGAATACCTTGTTCCTAACTCCTAAGTATGCAACAAGTATTAGCATGAAGTAGTTGTACCTAAGTATGATAGAGTTAAGCGGGAAGCATGTTTAAGCATATAGTATTTCACGTTGATGTTTCTAAATTTAGCATATGTGATCCTTAGCCTAAAGTAATAACCATGATTACCAAAAGCGTGTATTATATAGCTAAAAGGTAAAGTAAGCATAATTAGAGGTTGATATGCTAATAGAACAAACATGAAATTTGACCCGAAGAATGTTATAGCATTATATGATTTCTCTCCAAACTTACACAAACAGCAGCATAAATTGCTAATCAGAAGAATTGCCAATTACCACAAAATCTTCAATAATTTCTTAGTTCTGGAAAACAAGCATGTGCGGTTCTCCAGTGGGACTCCTGACATTAACATCAAGAGTCTCGCGGCATTCACTTTAAAACAAATGATTTAAAGCTATATAATACTTGAAGATTGGTCACACAGTAACCAAATATAAATATGATCAATTTTCCTGCAGTAATTGGGTTCATACTGACAAGCGCTGCTAAGTAATTAAATCCAATTATGTGCTTGTTCTTTAGCTTATCCATCCTAGATATTAAGATCTGGATGAAGACGATAATTCCATAGAAGCTGAAGAGTCCAAAATATCCATAGAGTGAATATATTGTAGGCTCTTTAACATAAAAACCTGGCGTCATAGTGTATAAAATTGCCCAATAACTGATGCCGATACACAAGGTTGAAATGTACATCAGCGCAACAAGAGGTCGAAGCTGATTATCGTTCACAATTCCACTTAGGACCAATATAATTAGCATCACAGACAAAAGAAATGCAACAGTGTTAGTATTCATATAAAATGTGTAGACCGTTGGGTTTGTATATGCCAATATAGGATGCCCAGCATAGCGAATTAGATAAGGGAAAAAAACACCACCGCCAAGACTGTTATTGTAGTTTGAAACAACACTGGTTAAATTGAAATCTTCTAAAATTAATCCTTTACTTATCCTAGAAAAATCTGGAGAATTCATTAGAGCTTCGACAAAATCCTTAATCTTTTTCTGTGCACTACCTTTATTACGACGTATTGCAGTATGCTCCAAGTAGTCTTGCATGTAAGCTTCCAAACTTCCAGTTATAGCTGACCCAAACATACGATCAAGATAATAAGTAAATGTAACAGGGTCAGTACCAGAGTCAATTTTGGTGTCATCCTGCCAGAACCCCCCTGGTGGGTTTAACGTAGCTTGAAAGGCAATTCCAGCTATCAATGTCGCCACCACCATCAATGTGTTCAACCTCTCTTTATGCCAATGCTGATCATTATTTTTAGATAGAGTTGTATTCTTATGGTTGTTTCCATGTCGGGAGTACTCAGGAAACCCAATTTTCAGATCATTCTTTTCATCCGGTGACAACTTTTTCAACGCTTCCTTCACGTCATTTACTTCAAATTTTATGTTACTACTTTGTAGTAAATACTGCATCATCTGCAAATACAAACAGGCTAATAGGTTTTAAATCAACTGCAACTCTATGCATTAAATAGATCAGCCCTTCCACACCGTCAAATTAAAATAAATGATTTAAATTTTACCTCAATTTTCCCCATTTCTGCAGCAAGTTGTAAGATTGTTTTGTCATCACTATCCTTGGAGTTGACAGATATAGAATTTTGGAATGGAGTCTGTGCAAGCAGCGCCAACTTGTTGACCAATAGCTCAAGGGTCTCGATAGTACTGTTACTTTTAACACATAAGTGTAGTATAGTTTCTTGATCATTCTTTATGTGAATTGCATCAGGCAGTCCATCCTCCAGTAGTAGTTTCATGATCTCAACTCGATCTTTCATTGCTGCTAAATGGAGAGGTGTTCTTCCATCTTCATCTTGCACTACACATGCACCAGGTGTGGCCTTTACCAACAATTTCACCATCTAAAGATTTGTTCTGACTGAAGCAAGGCGAGGTGGAGTAAATCCATTTGAGTCTATTGTCATTGCAAGATGAGGTTTCAGAGAAAGGATTTTTGTTGCTAATTTGATGTCACCAGACATGACTGCTATGTGTAATGGAGTTCTGCAGAAACTAGTAGATACCACATCTAGACTATCAAGACGAGAGTCTTTAGACATATCTCGGCAATAATCACTAACTTTCTGAAATACCTCTGATAGAATCACCACCATTTTTTTCCTTGAAATATTTTGCAAATATTCTATTTTAGTTTTTTTTTTTCTTCTTAAAAGTCAATGTTGGTTTTGTAGTGCTTTATAAATTTTGTGGATAGAAATCTTCCACCTATAAAGTAGGTAAATATTTAGACCGCACCTGTTCACAGGGCCGGAAAAAGCTATATACAGGGCCAACCTTTTCATTGACTAAATTCTGTGAAAATGTACCAAAAAGTGAGCACATGTACCTTTTTTGTTTGACCGTTTCCTTTTTTCTTTTAGATATACAGGGCCGATCCTTCTTCAAGGAGCCACCACCGGAATTTTGTAACGTTATAGGTGGTGTTTGATATTTGTGCTTCAACTTGGGATCATAATAAAAATGGGCATCAAATAGAAACCATTGCTCTAGGATGAGGATTTTCGAAGGACGGTGGAGGAGGAGATGGAGATGAAAGAATATTCCATGAAGAGATGAAAGAGATGGAAGAGATGGAGATGGAGATGAAAGAGGACGGTGGAGGAGGAAGAAAAAAAAAATCCATGAAGAGATGGAGATGAAAGAATATTTGGTGATGGATTTTGTTGATTATTGAGGAGGTGGTGGAGAACGGCAAAAGATTTTTTTGTACATTTAAACCCTGGTAATGTTGTTACTTCACAACGTTTTCAACGTTACTCTAATTTTGCGAAGATGAAAGCAATATATAGCAAAATAAAATAAAAATAAATCTTAAATCATATTAGCAAGTTCATAGCTATGAACATAATCAAACAGAAATTCAGTCAAATTTCGATAAATTAATAATTGACCGGTAAGGTGATGATCTTTGTGAATTAACAAGAGAATGGTGAAACTTGGTTAAAAATATATTTAAGCTGAAACAAACTAATTTCAATGGGGGAACAGAGTAGAAAATTTCCATAGAAAGGTAAGAAAAAAAAACAGAAATCTACCAATTGCATTTCATAATTAACAACAATACCGTTTCAAATAAAAAATAATTAGAGAATGTTTATAATATTAACAGATAAATATGAAACCCCATTGTCAAAAATTGATGATTTTATCATCAAAGCATCATTAAAGAAGACAATGTTTTCTTCTGTACAAAGAAAGATTGGGGGGCAATTATTTTTAGGTTCGATAAGGAAGTAAGGGTCTTAAAGATTTCACTGAATCATAAATCTCGTCTTCATTTGCCTGTGTGAAAAAAATCCCTGTAAAAGGGAGGAGGAAAGCGGACAGAGGTGGTGGTCGTGTAGATAAAGTCTTTATTTTGGCCCTGTGTATATCAATTTCAAACCAAACCCTTTATTTTGGCCCTGTGTCAAAGTCGGCCGTGTAGATAAGATACATGGCCCTTTGAATATCTGGGGTCAATATTTATGGTTTCTCATTTTATAATGACTCCGGATTACAAAAGCAAATTGGGCTTCTTCAGTGGCTGCCCATAGTGTTTTTTTGTCTATACATCTATTCGATTTTGCATCAAAGGTTTAAGTGCTTTTGGTCGCAGCCAGCCATTGTGACTGGATCATGTTGAACTTTATTATAAATCTTTGCAAAGGAAATATGTCAGCAGATGAGTTTAGCAGCAGAAAGCTTAATTCAACAAGCAAACGCTTTGGACATGAACCCTTGAATCAGGTATGCGGCAGTAAACTTCAATATATATTGTTTTGCTATTAGATCATCGAGGGAGTAGAACAAACATTAAAACAACTAGCAATTTCACTCTAAGAATGTTATAGTCTCAACACTTTGTATAGTTGAGAATCATACCTTCACTATCGCGTTTGCTTTAAACTCTACAAACATTTTGATTCGCGCAGCTTACACGCCCCATATGGATCGAACCTCCGCTCTGATACCATGTTGGAATTTGGAACTGAAACTTCGAAGATATACGAGCATGGTTGTGTTGCTCGTATAGAGCTCTTAGGAAGCAAGACTAACACCTTGTTTGTTTGCAACTGACTCGGCGTCTGAGTCTGAGTCAACCCCTGACTCATGCCGAGTCAGCACTCAGACCGTTTGGTTTGTAATTTTGGTAACCCCTGACTTGGCACCCGAGTCAGACCTAACCCCTGACTCGGGCCCTATGGAGTCTGGCATAAAAATACCCCTGAGTCGTTGCTCAAACAACTGACTCGCTGCAATTGACGAATCTGGCCTCGACCCTTTATATCATTTTCGTCTTTTTTTCATTGTTACTTCCGTCGATAGCAGAAGCAGAAATGCGAGAAAATCTACTTAATCTCTCAAATGATCTCGTTAATCTCCTAACCCCGTGCATATCTACTTCTCCTTAATCTCGAACTCCTAGCGTCACATGGTTAATCATTTTCGGTTTTCTTTTGGCTACTTAATTGTCAGATATTGCCAACGAAAAATTTCGTTGGTTTCGGGTAATGAATGACTTTGATACTGAATGTTTTGTAGTTTCGATATGATTATAAGACTTGGGTTCTTCTTAAAAGTTGAATTCGATATGATTATAAGACTTGGGTTCTTCTACACATGAGTTGTTTGATATAAGGCCTCAAAGAATGGAAAATTGATGGATTAAGCGATTGTGTCTGATCACTTGAGTTAATGTCATTTAGACCCTAGTTTCCTTATGTAAATAATGGATGATTTATTTGTGTAGCTAATGATTGGAGGAACATTAACTAATTGGTTAAGTTGATAGTTATTGATTCATCCATAAGATGTATTCTTCATTTTAGAAAAATGGGTTGCTTTTTTTTTTTGAGTTCTGATTCGATATTTGCATATAATTATCTCGTGTAAGAAGTATTTGATTTGAGCCTAAATGGTTAGAGAAATTTTAGTATAGACTTATATCTTTAAGGTAAATGTCATACAGGTTCCATGTATGTTTCATTTGTTGGTCGTAGCTAATCTCCATAAATGTCATACAGGTTCCATGTATGTTTCATTTGTTGGTCATACATGTTCCATGTATGTTTCATTTGCATGTATGTATAGTTGCATTTGTTGTGACCTATTTGGAGGGTGGATTTTGCAATCCGTGCGTGCTAGAATGAATGTTTAAGGCAATGCCAATTGCACGAGAAGATATACCAATTTAACGCAACTATCACAAACAGTATTGTCTATTCAGAATAATATATCAAATATCACTTTGATTCTACTTCGTACATTTGAAGAAAAATGACTATCAAGAATGTATACTGGCCAGCTAGCATGGAGAGAATATTGCATCTTGGTGATATTATATCACCATTATCGTCAAATCTTTCATTACAAACTACATCTTCAAAATAATATCCTGGATTTATCTCTCTCTATATTCTCTCTGCAATTGCTTTTTCTTTTTTACACCCACTTGTGAAGCAGATTTAAAGTAGGAGCTAAAACAGTCGATCTGTTTCTGGTCATGTTCCAGAGATGGTCAACGAAAATGGATGACGTACATCATCTTTCGATCACATAACTCTCTGGGATGTTCCTTAATATGCTTGAAAAGCTCCACGACATCAAGTAGAATGGAACGATGGATAGCGAGGATTATTTTTTTATTTATTAATATCTAACTCGAGTCGGAAGTTCATGTTTTTTACTCGGTATAATTTTGTACTACCCGTTTGCAACATATCCAACTGGATTCGAAAGTTTCTGACAACCCTAGCATATATATATATATATATGTTACCCTTTCACTAGAATGACATTTGGAGATACGATTACGTCTCACGTAAGGCCAAACTAAATGATAAAACACATCAAGAACATTGTTCTAGTTACCTCCACCTACATGAATTCCACCTACCAACTTTGACCAAATACAACTCTAGAATACTCATTTTTCAAGCCTTATAATTTTGACTAAGATCTTCCTAGAATTTTTTAGACAATCTCTTTTCACACATACAACCATACAATATTGACCGTTAACTATGTAGAATTCGCTACACTCTTCTAAACTAATCTAGACAACTTTAGATTACAAATTATAATTTCAACAAACAGCAACATAAATTGCTAATCAGAAGAATTACCAAGTACCGTAAAATTTTCAATAATTCCTTTGTTTTGCCAGACAAGCATGTGCAATACTCCAGTGGGACTCATGACATTAACACCTAGACATGGATTCTTAAGTCAGGTATGTAGCTACAATTTTGATGTTTTCCTAGTTAATTCGATCATCGATGGGAGTAGAACAAAAGTAGATATCATTGATTCATTATTATTATGAATAAGCGCAAAATATAGTTGAATTATGATGCCATGATTGTTTACCAAATACATACATACAACAACATAAATCTTAAATTATTCATTTGTGATGGCAAACAAGCATGTGAACTCATGACATTAGCACCAAGTGTCTTGTGTTCACTCTATATTGACCTGTACTGGGGGTTTGGAGGTAACATATACTACTAAAAGAGTGACGCAGTAACCAAATAAAAGTAAAATCAGTTTCCCTGCAGTGCTTGCGTTCATACTGACAAATGCTGTAATGTAATTAATTCCTGTCAAGTTCCTGTTTCTTAGCTTATCTATCCTAGATTTAACAATCTGGACGATGACGATAATTCCGTAGGAGTATAGTCCGAAGAATCCATAGACTGAATATATTGTAGGATCTTTAGCATAAAATTGTGGCGAAATTGTGGCTAAAATACACACATAACTGGTGCCGATACACAAGGTTGAAATGCACATCAGCGCAACAAGAGGTCGAAGCTGATAATCATCTACAGTTCCACTTAGGACCAATAAAATGACAATCAAAGACACAGGGAACGCAACCACGTTAGTATTCATATATATCGTGTAAATCATAGGGCTTTTATATGCCAATACAGGATATCCAGCATAGCGTATAAGATATGGGATGAATTCACCGCTGCCGTTACTGTTTTTGTAGTTTGAAACAACACTAGTTAAGTTGAAATCTCCCAAAATCAATCCTTTTCTTGTCATTGAAAAAGATGGAGAATTCATTAGAGACACGACAAAATCCTGAGCGTTGTTTTGTGTACCACTTTCATTACGTATTGCAATCACTTTCAGGTAGTCATTCATGTAAGTTTTACTTTTTACCTCAGTTTTCTCCATTTCTGCAGCGAGTTGTAAGATTATCTTGCCATCATTGTCCTTGGAGGTGACAGATATAGCATCTGGGTATTGAGTCTGTGCAAGCATCACCAACTTTTTGACCAGTAGCTCAGTGGTCTCGATACTAGTGTTGCTTTTAACACACAAGTGTAGTATAGTCTCTTTATCATTCTTTATGTGAATTGCATCAGACAATCCATCTTCCAGTAGTAGTTTCAGGATCTCCACTCGATCTTCCATAGCTGCTAGATGTAAAGGTGTTCTTCCATCTTCATCTTGAGCTATACAAGCACAAGGTCCGTCCTTGAGCAACAATTTCACCATTTGAAGATTTGTTCTGGCTGAAGCAAGGTGAAGTGGGGTAAATCCATTCGAGTCTACTTTCAATGCAAGATAGGGTTTTATAGATAGAATTTTTGTTGCAAATTTGATGTCACCGGACATCGCTGCTGTGTGTAACGGAGTTCTACAGAAACTAGTAGATACTGTATCCATATTTTCAAGACGAGAGTATGTAAACTTGTTTCGGCAATAATCACCGAGTTTCTGTAACATATTTGATAGACTTGCCATATTTTGTCTTCTTTCTGCAATAATTTTTTTTCTTCTTCTTAAGAGGCGCCAGTGTTGGTTTTGTGCTTTATGCTACCCATTTCGTGTTGATTTGATTGACAATTTTCTTTGTTTAGGTAGCTGGCGCCCGCCAATGTTGAAAATTTAGCAAGAAAATAATGGTGGCGAGGACCTTCTCTAGTACTAATAACTCATACACATTTGTGGTTAAAGGATGATGATTAATGGGGTGCTAAACAGTAAACAAGAATACCATGAGTATGAGCCTTTGCCAGCTAGACCTGAAATACCATAACAAGTTTCCCAGCTAGACCTGAAATACCATGAGTATGAGCCATTTCCTTAAATGAATATTAGGATAATTGTGATTGTAATTGTGATGAAAATTGATCTTAGCTCAGTGGTTTTATATAGGAATAACCAGCGTAATTGGATAAAGGGTGATGACTCGATACTGAGCTGTATTTGAGATAACCATCATTCAACCAGGTTTATCCAGAAAGATTATCAGATTTAGAGACATGAAAAGACTTTGTTATATTGTAGTTATAATATTGACCTGTAACCACTAGTATTGATACAATGCTAAAACTTCAAATGAATTCTGTTTGCAAACGGTTGAAAGGATGAGCTTCAAGATATATAGATGATTGTATATAAATATTGTTTTCTGTCTTTCCCTGATTCATTATAGATAACTAACCAGTTGGATTTACATCGCCAGTATTTCAACCCCATGCATGCATGCCCAGTAATGGGAGTGATTGCATGATAGGGTTAGTCCTAAATCCAAAGCATATCTTTCAGTGTACATTACATATCTGAGTTTGTTATTATGTTTCGTATATATGAACAACTGCAGATCGACTGTGTGCCTTAAAAGTGTCCAATGTTGTGTGCATGTGGTGTGGGGTTTACCAAGTACGAATGACTTTACAAACATTACGATGTCACTGTAACATGTCAGTCCTTTTAAACTTAAGGTTCAACTCAGAATTAATTGTTATGTATTCATCTCCAAAATAGGAGGTATATATAGTTAACAAAGTAAAGAGAGAAACTAAATTTACAAAATAATTGGAGTGATTGGTTGAGTGATTGGTGAAGTAATTGGTGGAGTAATTGGAGATTCAACACTCTCCCTCAAGGTGGTGCATATATGTCACAGATGCCCAACTTGACAAGTGAATCGTTAAATATATTATTTGATACGGCCTTTGTAAGAATATCTGCCAGCTGTTGTGTTGTTCGGACATATAGTACTTCAATAATGTTTTCTTCGAGTTTCTCATAAATGAAGTTCATATCAATTTCCACGTGCTTTGTTCGATCATGCTCTGGACTTTCTGCAATTTTGATTGCTGATTGGTTATCACAAAACAACTTCATAGGTTTTTCAACAGGGAAACCAAGCTCCTCCATAAGCCTCTTTAACCATAAAAATTCACAAATGCCTTTCACCATTTCTCTGTATTCTGCTTCGGCACTAGATAAGGAAACAACCTGTTGTTTCTTAGACTTCTATGTTACTAAATTTCCTCCAACAAAGGTAACATACCCAGATGTTGATCTTCACCTATCACCTTTACCTCCCCAGTCTGAGTCAGTGTAACCTGATACATCAAGATGTCCATGTTTTGAAAACATCAAACCTCTGCCTGGTGCGAACTTCAAATATCTTAGTATCCTGGTGACTGCATCCATGTGTTGCTGACTCGGATTATGCATAAATCTGCTTACAACACTTACAACATAAGCAATATCTGGCCTTGTATGAGAAAGATAAATCAAGCGACCAACTAACCTCTGGTATTGTCCTTTGTCTGCTGGTATTTGATCAGAACATTCTTCAAGACCATGATTTTTTTCCATAGGATACCCGATTGGCGTACATCCAGTCATACCAGTTTCCTTCAACAAATTAATCACATATTTTCGCTGACACAAGAAAATTCCCTTTCTGGATCGATTAACTTCAATACCCAAGAAGTACTTAAGTCCACCAAAATCATTCATATCAAACTTCGAATACAAGAAATTATTCAGATTACTCATCTCTTCAGGGTCATTTCCTGTTACCACCATATCATCTACATAGATAATAAGAGCAGTTACCTTCTTACCTACTCTTTTAAGGAACAATGTATGATCATCATTAATCTGTATATACCCAAACTTCTTCATTGCAATGAGAAATCTACCAAACCATGCTCTGAGAGATTGTTTCAAACCATATAAATCCTTCTTTAACTTACACACAACATTATCATTGTTTGGAGCATTATAACCTGGAGGTAGTGTCATGTAGATTTCTTCTTGCAAATCACCATGTAAAAAAGCATTTTTTACATCATAATGTTATAGATCCCATCCTAAGTTTGCTGCCAAGGAAAGCAAGACTCGAATAGTATTGAATTTCATAACATGAGCAAATGTATCTTGATAATCAATACCATAAGTCTGGGTAAATCCCTTAGCCACAGGTCTTGCTTTGTACTTATCAATCGATCCATCTGGATTATGATTGATAGTATATACCCACCTGCAGCCAACTAGTTTCTTTCCTTCTGGTAGTGAGACTATATCCCATGTACCATTTTCTTTATGTGCCACCATCTCCTCTTTCATAGGACCATCCCATTTCGGATTAGATAGTGCTTATTATACTATTCTGGGAATAGTAACATCTATCATTTGACTGACAAACGCCTTGCCAACTTCTGATAATCTATGAGTAGACATGTAGTTTGAAATTGGGTATTTCACCTTCCTAATTGCTTCAGGTGAAAAACGACCTGGTGGAACTCCACAATTACTTCTTTGTGGTAATTGGTACTTATCAGTTTCAAGTATCTCACAAGTATTGTCAGTATTAATCGAAGGATTTTGGTTTACCTCGGGAGTTTCAGCAAGAGGATAACTCGTTGTAGGTACTATTGGTAAAGAAAGGACGGGGACTTCAATCACATGAGTTTCAGCAAGAGGATAACTCATTGTAGGTACTACTGGTGAAGAACAGACTGGGACTTCAATCACATGAGTTTCGACCTCTTGAACTGTTTTTGTGGGTGTCATAGTGATCGCACCAATATCAGTAGAAACATGAGTGTTACTTGAAATTTCTTCACTGACCGGAAGATTTATCACACTATTAGTTGGAAATAAATCAATCCAATTCAACTCTTCAATTTGACTCTCTCCTTGAAGAGTAGAACTGGATTCATATGTTGAATAAAACTTCTCGTGCTCGGAGAAGGTTACATCCATGCTAACAAAAAGTTTACGAGTAGAAGGATGAGAACACCTGTAACCATTTTGGTACGAATGATAACCAACGAAAACACACTTTAGCGCACATGGGTCTAGCTTGGTACGCAAATTCTTTTGTATGTGAACATAAACGGTACATCCAAACACTCGCTGAGGGAGTTTAAGCTGAGAAAGAATCATCATAATTGAAGCCAATTTATCCAAGGGTGTTTGAAATTTCAAAACACTAGTCGGTACACGATTAAGAAGATACACTGCATTAGTGATAGCTTCCTCCCATAAATGTGGCCTCATGTTTGCTCCAATCAAACAAGATCTAGTAATCTCAAGTAATTGCATGTTCTTCCTCTCCGCAACACCATTTTTTTGTGGCGTTGAAGGACAAGTAGTCTCATGAATTAAACCATGTTCCTGGAAATAACCTTGTAACACTTCATTAACATATTCGCCACCATTATCAGAACGAAGAACCTTTAGAGTGGTGGAAAATTGTGTTTGGATCATCACACGAAAAGATTTGAAAATACCAGCTACATCACTTTTATTTTTCATCAAATAAAGCCAAGTCATACGAGTGAAATCATCGACAAATAGAACAAACCAACAGAATCCTGAATTACTTGTAATCCGGCAAGGCCCCCAAACATCAGAATGAACCAAAACAAAAGGAATTAATCTTCTGCTAAAGCTATCAGGGTAAGTCGCATGGTGACTCTTTGCTAAGATGCAAGTTTCTCAACTGAAATCAGAAGGCTTGCAGGTTAAAAATAAAGTTGGAAATAAGTGTTGCAAATAACCAAAAGAAACATGACCCAACAGGTGATGCCACAATATAATTTTATCTTCATTTGCATGAGATGACCCCTTGGCCGATAAAGACCGTCCTTGAATATAACCCTCCTCTTTTAGTACCACGCCCAATTATCTTCCCGTTACCAAAATCTTGAAGAAAACAAAAGGTCGAATAGATTAATACTACACAATTTAATTGTGCAGTCACTTGTGATACAGATAAAAGATTATTAGAAAGAGAAGGAATCAACAGAGTATGTTCTAAAGTCAAGGAAGAATTCAGATCAACTCTCCCAGATCCAATAACCGGATACGGAACACCATTATCATTATACACCTTTGAGCATTCAGTTGAACATGCATCTTTCAAGATAGATGCTTCAAATGTCATGTGATTAGTGGCACCGGAGTCAAGTACCCAACCATGATCTTTTTCTGAATTTGTAGTAAGTAAAGCCGTATCGGTTTTACTTGATTTCTGAAAAAGGTTCTGATTAACCGAAGAATGAGATTCAACCATGGAAGAATGCGTATCGGTCGTCATAGTCATCATTGAAGTACATGTATCTACCCCTCTTTGGTCGATATTTATTTGTATTTTATAGGCGTCCCACCAATCGGGATAGCCAATTTTCTTGAAACATTTCTTCACGAAGTGTGAATTGTTTCCACAGTAAACACAATGTCTAACAAAAGACATTATCACGATTAAAGAAGAAATTATATGAAGTATTAATACAGGTCGCAAGCAGCTTGCAAAAAACTTGGCAAGCGTTTTTTTTTTTTTTTAACAAGTGAGACTAAAAAAGGTACAAATGAAACTTATTGTGTACACTACTAAGAAATTATATGAAGTATTAATTCAAATCAAGTTTTCTCTCTTGCACAGAGAAATTAAGTTCGACAAATCAACCAAGTATATGAAAACAAACTTAACATGGGTTTTCCTATAAGAAAACAAACTCAATTAGCTAAGATAAAAAAATATCTTAATCAAAGATGATAACCGTTTGTACGAAACAAAAAAAGCAGTACAACTTACTTAGTCCAAGATAAATGGATTAACAAGATTAAGTAGGATTTAAAAAAGAACAATCATAAACTCCACATAACAAGTTTATCATAAAATCGGTAGTACAACTTACTTGTTTTAATAAGTGTATAAAGAAAAACAAGAACCTTAAGCCAGCGGAAGAAGGATCAATCGAAGTAACGAAGCACTCACTATTACTAAGAAGCACTCAACTCATCATGGAGCTCTGATACCATGTTAAACTTAAGGTTCAACTCAAAATTAATTGTTATGTATTCATCTCCAAAATAGGAGGTATATATAGTTAACAAAGTAAAGAGAGAAACTAAATTTACAAAATAATTGGAGTGATTGGTGGAGTGATTGGTGAAGTAATTGGTGGAGTGATTGGTGGAGTAATTGGAGATTCAACAAGTCCATAATAGACTGCAGATGCGAAGCTACGGAATTAGATCCGACAGCAAAATCACAAGAACTGTTAGCAATACCAGCTAGCTACTCATGCTTCTCAGTTGGCCTTTTAGATTGCAGAAGTTGCTGTAAGAAATTCAAGTCAACCCACCACATGCTTGTGAAACTAAAAGAAACAATTAAATATTTTGCCAAAGATTAAGATCATGATTCAACCTTAAAAGTTTAGTTAGTTTCATAGCTGATTAGAACTTGATAAGTCAGCTGCCGAAGTGCAACAGCTAGCATGACAATTGAGAACGACTATTGAGAATGAAGTCTTCTCTTCTCTTTTGAAGTCTGCCACATATGGGATACGAATGGCATGGAATGACGAGAAGAGGTACTCCCCTCCTTTACAGAATCCTCCGATCCTTAACCATTACGAGAATCTAGAGATTTAGGGTACACCACCAATCAGATACTGCTAGCACACCAGGCAGTACGAGAGAAGTAATTCGATAGAATTGCTTCCGTATCTCAATCCGATACATACCGTATACTTTCTCTATGCACAGAGAGGACGTACGAGTCTTTCCAATTATAGATAGTGCCGCGCACTATGGTTAGGCGTTTGACTTGGCTATAGCTTAAATATTGCCAAGCGAAATGAGAGTTGCATCATCCCTCACTATGCGAAAGGGGCTTGGCTTATCTATTGACACGTAGACTCAGTTTTTTTAAACAGTGCATTACGAAATTGAATTTCCACCAACTTTATTTTTAATCATATTTTTATTTAGCATGTAGATAAATACTTGTTATGGTTTAGAATATATTTAGGAAAAGATTAAGTGATGGAGGAAGAAGATGAGAATACAAAAGATAAAGTGACCTCTCATTTTCTCTCCTACATTTCTCTTTATGTATATGTTTACACAGTGGATGACACCTAATATGTAGTGGAATACAACTAATAAACCCCTATATTTGGGATATTGAAGTGGGACTCTATTGATATTGGAGCACGGCTCTATTAATAATGGAGCGAGGCTCTGTTGATAAATGACACGCAACAAGGAAATGTATAAATGACGCGCACTCTTGAAATATATAAATGACGCGCATCCTTAATATTGCCTTGCTCTTTTAATATTGATGCACACTCCTATTGGTTGAGCGATATTTTCCCCCCACAATAATAGAGAAAACAGAATTTTTTTAAATACAAAAAGTTAAAAGAGAAATATGAGGAGTAAAAGTAAGTTCAAAAATGAAAATAGGTACCCAAATTCAGTATCGGTCTAACATGTCACGGATAACCAAAAAACGGAAACTGCATATCCATTTCACATGAGTTTCCATGAGGCATCCCTAGCCTAAACACAAAGTTGGTTAAAAAGACCAAAATCAACAATTCCTGGGTGAAAATGATATTTTGATTTTGATACTGTTTAAATGAACAAAAATGTAAAAATAGTCAGGATGTAAACAGTTTATCCTACCTATTTTCAAATACTTTTTCTTATTTTTAATTTACATCAGAATGCATCCAGTTTCATCCTGCTATTTTTTAAGTTTAAGTCAGGATGAATCCAATTTCATCTTTGCTATTTTTTTGGTGTCCATTTCACCCATACTAATTTTTACTCGTCCATTTGAACCATGTTTTAAAAATATTTGGACAAATGACCCAGTTTCCGTAGCCTAAAGGATGAACAAATTCTCCAAATTAGCTAAGCCAAGCAAATTCTCCATATTAAAGCATAATACAAGTACTAACTAAGCCAAGCAAATTCTCCATAATAAAGCATAATACAATTAAGCTATAGCTAAGCGAAAGAAGCTACCATAGTGCTTGGCCTAATAAATCCAAATGACTTAGATAATACATGATCTTATATTGATCGATTAACACAACACAAACATGATCTTATGCCATGTATGATTATTTATAGCAATCACAGGAAGTAGACGAATAACACTCGACAACACAAAGAAATGAAACAAACCACACATGCATTCAAGTACCCACGCATTTATTATAGATAATTAGATACTCTTCATATAGACTTTATTATCATACACCATACACGCAGAACACTGATGTTCATCGTTGCATATGTTTCCGGTGGACATACCCATTGATAATTTAATCAGAAGCGCAGAGGTGAGAGTTCAAGTCTTCGATGTTTTGCTGGAAAAAAGCTAGATAGTCAAAGGGAACCGGAGAACCCTCATTAATCTTCTCATAATCCACTATCCAGGTCACGATGCTTCCATGTCCATTAGCCTTTGGTTTAACTACAAGTGTTGCATCGAACTTCTTATAATCCTTCATCATGCCTCCTTCTATTCCACTATGAGTTATCGTCCTCGTTTCATCAGTGTACGTAGTTTTCTCCCTGACAGTAAGTGGTTTCCCCTCTGCATAGACAAACACATTAATATAACCCTAAACAAAGTATAAGCTCAGGATATGAAGATAAAATAAGACAATGAATTATACATCTAAAGCATACCGAGAATGTAGCACCACTCCTTGACACAACCAGAAGTAGTTCCATGTCCGTCGACAGCTTTGACGCTAGTGTAAATATGAGGGATTGCGCTTGGAAGGTCTTCATGGTGCTTAAATATTTGGTAATATTTGTCGGCGTTGCAGTTAACCTCCGATTCAGTAATAAGTTTCCCAACAAGACCTGAAATGGTATGTTGATGGGCCATTGACGATGGTTGATCCTGGTTCTTGCCTTAACTAAATATTAGGACGATTGTGAATATTTGCGATGAAATTGATCTTTGCTGAATGAGTTTATATAGAAAATACCCACAAGTAGAGGAATGAATTGATTAATCGATGGGGTTAAGTGGCAACATGCCCAAAAATCGACCCCAAGGTTGTGAAAATGTCCCGAACGTTAGGGAAAAAATTAAAATGCCCCAAAATCGTATCAAAATGTCCCATTCCGTTACTTTTACCTATCATAGTCAAAATATGGCATTTTGATAGATTTTGACTGGTTAGTTATATTATGAATGGTCTCTTTTGCCCTTCAACAAAATCTATTGTTTCAGGGTTTAGGGTTCAGGGCTTAGGGTTCGGGGTTCAGGATTTAGGGTTCCGGTGGTGGCGTTGGTGGTGGTGGTGGCGGTAGTGATGGCGGTGGTGGTGTTGGTGGTGGCAGCGATGGTGATAGTGGCGTTGGTGGTGGTGGCGGCGATTATAGTGGTGGTGGCGGTGGTAGTGGTGGTGGAGGAGGTTGTAGCGGTGGTGGTGGTGGTGGTAGTGTGGAGGAGGCATTAGCGGTGGCAGTGGTCTTGGTGGTGGTTGTTCTAGTGGTAGTGGTGGTGGCGGTGGTGGGGATGGTGGTGGTAGTGGTGGCGGTGGCGGTGGTGGTGGTGGTGGCGGCGGTGGTGGTTGATGGTTGTTCATTTGGTAGTGGCAGCCGTCCAAAACAGTCCCCCTTATGTCAGCTTATTTTTCATAGGGGTATAAATGTCATCTTTTCACACGTGCGGGATCACATGCGTGCTAATTTGAGCACCTAACTATCTTTAACGGAAAAAATAACGGTTGAGATATTTTGATAAGATTTTGGGATATTTTAATATTTTCCCTAGTGTCTGGGGCATTTTCACAATCATGGGGTCGATTTTGGGACATTTGCTATTTAGGTCATGACCCCAATAGTGAGCAGCATTTAGGACAACAATCATTCAACTCCATCATGGAAAGAATCAAGAAGATTTGGAAGACATGATAAGATTTTGTGAGATGATGATTATTAATAGTCCAATCAACAAAATCACTTCGGATCTACCACGATTAATTTTGTGTACAGTAAAACCTCCATATAAGAATATGTAAATTCGTTGATGGTGTATCCATATTTTCAAGACGAGAGTATGTAAACTTGTTCGGCAATAATCACCCAGTTTCTGTAACATATTTGATAGACTTGCCATATTTTGTCTCCTTTCTGCAATAATTTTTGATTTTCTTCTTAAGAGGCGGCCAGTGTTTTTGTGCTTTATGCTACCCATTTCTTGTTGATTTGATTGACAATTTTCTTTGTTTTGGTAGCTGGCGCCCGCCAATGTTGAAAATTTAGCAAGAAAATAATGGTGACGAGGACCTTCTCTAGTACTAACTCATACTCATTTGTAGGGGTGACCAAAAAGTCCGGAACCGCGGATTTTATCCGTGTCCGTCCGTAAAATTGCGGGTGAAACTCAATCCGCAAGATCTATGAGCCGGACACGGGTGAGATTTTCAAATCCGCACTTTTAGCGGTTTGGTTGCGGTTGGACTTTAAAATCCGCGGATTCACCCGCACCGGAGGGTGTAATGAAATTTTGATATATCTTATTGACGCCGAACTTGTTTCCTGGATCTTGTTAACGCACGTGTTACTGCTATTTTTTTTTTTTTCATATAAGGTTGATCTCATTTGTATTAGTAGTCTAGAGGTGGTTTAGTAATCTCATACTCTTAAATCTGATGTGTATTAATATCAATGCGCATGGTTTCTCTGGAATCCCACTGCTTGGATTTTTTCTGTCAAAACCTTTTCCCAATCTAAATTGTTGGGGTTTGTAGGTCAAATGGAATGGGCGATTGGTGCAGAAGCTAAACATATAATGTCCAGTCCTTGAAGGTCTTGAAAGATACTTCTATGCAGGTGCTTCAAAAGTCCTTTAGAAGGAACCGCGTCTTGATCCTCTTTTGCCCTTCTCTGTATTCTGACGCTACTAATTCTTCACCAAAGTTTTTTCATCCCTTCCATGAGATATTATTTTATTTGTGATTATGGTTCCATTTGTTAGCTTCAACCTTTTAGGTTCTGCATACAGTCTTGAAACTTTGTGCCTGTGCCTTTTAAGTTTGAGTGCAGTTTGACTGTGACCTACTTCAGGCTTCAGCAAAAATCCTACAACAAATCAACTAAAAGTTCATCTGTTGGAAGCGAAAATCACATAAATCACAACTAACATGACTACTGGGAATCCTAGGATGGTTAACCCTAGGACCAGATACTCTGTAAACAAAATATCTATTTATTTATTTTTTACTAAATCCGCGGTTATCCGCATCCGGTCCGTATTATCCGCTGATCCGCGGATGTTAAATCCGCGGGTAACTGGACCAGACATGGTTGGATTTTTCAAATACGCAACTTTGACGGATTGGACGCGGGTGACCCCTAATCCGCATCCGTCCATCCGTTGCTCACCCCTACTTGTGGTTAAAGGATGATGATGAATGGGGTGCTAAATGATGATAATCAAATTGGGCTTGGGCTTCTCAAATTAGTTTTTTTCTTTTTTCTCTATTAAGAGGAACGCCCCAGTATATAGAAGCCTTGTTTGTTTTATCGACTGAGCTAAGGCATGAGGTACATAATTATATACTTGGCTGAAAAGTAAATAAAGAAGCAACTAAACTAAAAGGAAAAAATTGAATATTGTTGTAGTAGAATAATAAAGAAATGTAAAGAGGCAGAGAGTTTCTATTCATAACAGTAGTAGAGTTACATGGATACAATAATATATATATATATATATAGAAAGTCAAACCTTATGGGATTACAAATTCCTGGATTCATGTAAATTACTTGTGTGTTTGGTAAACCAATTAAAATTCCTAAGATTTATAGAGTTTTCTTTTATTAAAGTTTTTGTACCGTTTTCCATTACCCTCAAATTTAAAAATTGCATATACATTAGATATAGAGTTAAAAAAAATGGGTCCATAAATCCCTTAATAAGTTCCCAGCAAATTTGAAGGGGAAGGGTCGGACTCCATATGGAAGATTTGCTGGAAAACTGAATACCGTAAGAAAAGTAATTCCAAAAATTTAGGCAACCAAACATACAGTGGAAAACGTGATTCTACAAAATCTCTTGAACCCATAAATTCCACCTTTAAAATTCTACAACCAAACCCACCGTAATAGTATTTCCATTCAAATATTTATCATTACAAAAACAGAACCAGTTGCGCGCACACACAGTTTTAACCCCAAAACCGGAATCTGGTTTAATACAAAAACGGGTTAATATGGGACCAACCACCGACATTCTTATAATAGATATACCCATTAATACGAAAACCAGAGTAGGCAATAATAAATAAAACCATTTTTCCTGCATCCTTTGCGTCCATACTCAAGAATAGCGCTTTAACGTAATTGATAACCCCAATATGGTAATGCTTTGTTCTCTTTCGCAGCTTCACTATCTTCCATGTCAAAGTCCAAATGAAGTACCCAACTCCCAACATGCAGCAGACTCCGAGAAATACTTGGAATATAACAAAAATAGATATTCCCACGTAAAAACCTGGCATCATAGCTACCAATATAGACAAATAACTAGAGGCAATGCAACCGATTGAGATGCACATCAACACAATAAGAGTTCGAACCTGGGTAATAGATCTTTCCATCATAAACCCACCCATGGCCAGAAATATAATAGTCAAAGACGCAAAAAATGCAGCTCCATTAGTAACCATGTAAACCACGTAGTGATTCGGCCATGTATAAGCCAATATAGGAGTTCCAGCGTAGCGTATTATATAAGGGAAAAACCCACCTCTGTTAGTATTATTCATAGCATTGCCATTGTAGAATGAAACAACATCAGTGAACATGAAATCTTCCAAGATTAAACCTTTTGATGTCATTTTCCGATAATAAAAATCTTTCAGATAAATGTTTCTTAGATTCTTCACCAAATATTCAATTAAACGATTGATTCCCTTTTTTTCTCCTTCAATTGTACTGTTATAGGGTCGAAAATTCCAAGAATCGGGAATAATACTCGCGGGATCACGCAAGTTGTATTGTATGTAGCTATCCAAACCACCAGATATAGAGGCGCCAAACATATGTTGAAGATAATAAGAAAATGTAACAGGGTCAGTACTAGAGTTGACTTTAGAATCATCTTGCCAAACCCCTCCTGGTGGGTTCATTGCAGCTTGAAAGGCGATTCCAGCTATCAATGTTGCCACCACCATTAATGCATTGATCCTGTCTTTCTGCCCTTCATGATCACCATTTTTAGAAAAAGGTTTACTTTTATGCTTGTCGTGGCGTATATGGCAACTATAAAATCCAAATTTTAGATCTTTCCTTTCTGCTTGCGATAACATATTTAAGGCTTTGTGGCCCTTCTTGTTCTCGATATTTATCTTAATTCTTACATTATTATTCAGCAGTAAATAATTTGTAATCTGCAAGCACAATTATGTTAATCAATAAACAGTACGTATGTTGTACAGACGAGAATTTATTATCAAGGAATCAAAGATTAACTAAGAAAATTAAGTTTATTCCCAATATACCTTCATGTTTCCCATTTCCACAGCAAGGTGCAAGATTGTGTTGCCATCGTTGTCAGTGGAGTCGATAGATACAGAATTTTGGTATGGAGGCTGTGCAGGCACCACGTAACCTATCAATAGCTTAAGAGTCTTCAACTTGGTGTTACTTTTGACACATAAATGTAGTATGGTTTCATTATCATGCCTTATGTGAATTGCTTCAGGTAGTCCCTCTTCCATTAGTAGTTTCATATTATCCAATCGATTCTCCATAGCTGCTAGATGTAGAGGTGTTCTTCCATCTTCATCTTGGACTATACAAGCACCAGGTTCAACCTGCAGCAGCAATCTCACCATCCGAAGACTTGTTCTCACAGAAGCAAGGTGAAGTGGAGTAAATCCATTCGAGTCTTGTTTCAATGCAAGATCAGGACCCTCAGGTTTGGATAGGATTTTTGTTGCGAATTTGATGTCACCAGACATAACTGCTATGTGTAATGGAGTACTACGGAAACTAGTAAATGTTTCGTCGAGATTATTAAGACGGGTGTCTTCTTTACTAGAGAATGACATCTTCCATAGGTTAGATAAACTCTCCATTTTCCTCCCTCTAGTAGGTGTTTCATCCGGATTATAAAGACGGGATTCTTCTTCGTTAGAAAACATCTCCCATAATTTAGATAAACTCTCCATTTTCCTCCCTCTATTCCTCTCTTATCAATGTACTGCGCTATGTAACATGAACTCTCATTTCTAAAGCTAAGTACAAACTGTTAGCCACATGCCATTTTGTATTCATTTTATTTTTTGTCAAAGGAGATTTCTTCCAATTAATCGTTATGTAAATAAATAATTTGAATTAGATATTGATTAGTTTTTTGTGTTAGATTAAAGTAGGTGTAATAACATCGTCCCATTGGCTTAGTGTGAGTTTAAAAAACGTGTTTAGAGGTGCAAAAAGATTTAAGAACGTCGGTGCAACTGGTTGGTTGGCTTGATCTTCCACATGACATGTTGTATTTATTTCATTGACATCCATTTTGGGCCATGAGTCTACGACGTGGTTGTTTTTTTTGGTATTCTTTAGTTTTCCAAATACAAAGTAATCTCCTCGAGTGAAGGGGAGGGTAGTTGTCCTCAAGGAGACAATGAGAGCGTTGCCCGGTTAGAGGTGCAACATTTAAAAAGAAAATGTTAAGGTTCAATGGTTTAAGTTTTCAAGAATTTCTGTCATCATCAACGGTGCAACTGGTTGGTTGGCTTGCTGGCCACATGACATGTTGTATTTATTTCATTGACAATTTCGTCTACGACGTGGTTGTTTTTATTCTTTAGTTTTCCAAATACAAAGTAATCTCAAGGGGGAGGGTAGTTGTCCTCAAGGAGACAATGAGAGCGTTGCACTGCAGCAGATTTAGATTCTCTCCACATGAGTTATTTTATGATTCAAATATAATGAACGATAGTTGTGAGTTTTGAGTCTCATTTCATCCAACCATTTCATCATATTCCATATTGTAATAATTTGATTGACATTTTCTTTGAGACGAATTTAGCACTGGCAGGCTGATGGCGAAAAACTTTAGTACAACTGTGTTGGTTATCCGTTCTTTAAGTGTTGTGGATGGACAAAGGAACAAATTATAATATAGTTATCTCATTTTATAATGAATCTAAAATCTGTTGACTATCGTTAATTTTCTTTAAAAATGAATGGTTGTTTTGTTAATTTTATATAATGCTGAATGAATCTGACATACACAGATAAAGATGAAATTCTTAATTTAGGGATTGATTAGTTCTTTGTTTTATGAACGTAGGATAGACAGTCACGATAATAGCCATCTACCAATTACAGTATATTCGTTCCTTTTCAAAAAAAATTTACAGTATATTCGTAAATTTTTTAGTAACATGCATGCATGATGCATCTGTCTAGTTGTTCAAAAACTAATCCTGCAATTGAGTCGTGATAAAGTTTATAATCGCATACATAAGTTTGCATTTACATTTTACGTCATTTTGTTAAGTGCCCAACTGGCTAACTTATCTAGCTCAGAGATATGAATCTATGTTGTAAAAGGCGCCAAGTCCATCGCTTCGCCTCATGGCACCCTTGGTCATGTTGCCTCTCCTTGCGGCGTTTTATTTACCAGGCACGGGTTCTATGCTTAAGCGCCAAAGGCGCTCGTCTTTTACGACATAGCTCTCAATGTTGGTTGGACTGTCGCGGTTAGAGGCTTAACATTTAAAAAGAAAATATTAAGGTTCAGTGGTTTTAAGTTTTCAAGAATTTGTGTCAAAATTGCATGTGTAAGCCATCAAGTTGTTTATTCTAGAAAATGCATAGCATATTTTTGGTAGTAATGTGTATTGTGCATCGGGATCAGCGTCATTACCTCTTACTATTTCAGGTTATTATATTTGCCAATTCAATACAAACTAAAAGCAATAATTTTTAGTAAATGAAATACTATCATTTTATAAGTATCGTAGTGAATTGAATCCCCAATTCTTGAATAAACATTGATAAAAAAAAGACGAAGGTATAGTATTACAGTCTTACAGAGTGTATTGTTATCGAGGGTCTAGTTCAGTAACTGAAACTTCGTTCCTGCTCCATGTCGCCGCTTCACTCTTGCCTATAGCACTGCCAGCAAAAAAAGCAGGTGCTAAAGGTAAAGCCGGATTGGTTGCAGAGTAGCTGTTGAGCATTTGCACAACTATGGGCATTGTGGGTCTACCTGCAACATTTTCTTGAACACATAATAATGCAACATGGATGCATCTCCGCACTTCCTTTCTAGAACATGCGTCTTTCAAAGTTGGATCTAATATTTCCATTGCAGACCCGTCGTTCCAATGTCTCCATACCTGCATTAAATTGGTTTCTCCTCCTCTTTATTTTCCATCGCATAAAAAAAAGTAGGTTGGAAGCAAAAAAGACTTATTGATACTCACATGGCTTAAAAGGCCATGAGCTACATCTGATTCATGAAAACTGCTGTTTTTCTTCCCACAAAGTATCTCTAAAACTAAGACACCAAAACTAAAAATGTCCGATTTCACTGAGAGATGACCATGCATTGTATACTCTGGAGCCATGTAACCACTGCAAATCCCAAAACGCGAAAAAAATAGGAATATCAAAATATGTCTTGATACAGTTATGATTAGATGGTCAAAAGTTCGAAGTTTATACTTACTACGTTCCAACTATTCTGCTTGTACGCTCTTGAGTTTGATCGAGCACAAAAAGCCTAGCCATGCCGAAATCTGAAATTTTAGGATTCATGTCCTTGTCTAATAATATATTGCTAGCTTTGAGATCCCGATGGATGATTTTAAGTCGAGACTCCTCATGGAGATATAGAAGACCTCTCGCTACCCCTCCTATTATCATGTATCGTCTTTCCCAATCCAGTTGTTTACGTTTAATCGGATCTACACATTTATCCGACCAGAAACACAAACTTTTAGACCACCATTTTAATCTAAACTTAGCATCTGTAACTCCTACTATTTTAGCTGATACGATAAGAATAACAGACAAACCAAATAAGAATTGGTCCAGGCTTGCATTTGGCATGAATTCATAGATGAGTAGTTTTTCTTCACCAGCTAAGCTAAAACCAACAAGCTGCACAAGATTTCTGTGTTGAAGTTTAGCTACTAATGTAACTTCATTCTTGAACTCCTTGTCACCTTGACCGGAATGTTTCGATAGTCTCTTCACAGCTATTTCTCGCCCGTCAGAAAGTGTACCCTGAGGAAGTTAAACGTATAAAAAAGAAAATAAGTTTAAAGCCATCTGGAAAGAATTATAAACAACCACATGTTAGGAGTTTTATTCTAAGTTTCAATATACATATATATGTTTTATAGGCTTTATAGTACCTTATAAACAGAGCCAAATCCACCTTCTCCAAGTTTATTAGCTTCAGAGAAACTGTATGTTGCAGCACTTACTGTACTGAAGTCGAACTGTAAAGAATCATTAATTGGAGACTTATTATCCACATCTTCATGACCGTCAACTTTCTTTCTCTGTGACTTTCTTCTCCGGACAAAGAAGAAACCGATGCCAATGGCAGAAAGTACTGCGATAACTGAAGGAACAACTATACTGATAGTAAGTTTTGACGAGTTATTCCTATTTTCTGCCAAAGTATAAAAACAGAATTCAACATATACATAAATTTTGGAATCATTATTCACAATTAGTTTTGCTTTAAAGTTGTTTTTACTTACCATTTGGTGCAGTTGCATTCGTTGACAGTGGCGGTACAGTAGAAGATAAAGGAGGAGGTGGTGGTGAAGGAGTAATGGTAGATTCAAAGAAAGGATCATCTAATTCATATCTTAAATCACAACTAGGTCTAATAACTCTTGCACCACTTTTCCCATGACAACAATTTTGTAATTCAGATATAGCTCCACGAAGACATCGATTACAACTTCCTGATGGTATATCTGGAGTACACTCAACTAATCCATATATTAGTAGAGAAACTAGACGCAGCTTGTCCAGCTAAATCATCCATTAAATCACCTAAAACTTGGTTATACTGATTAGGATTAGAAACATCACCAGAATACCAAAGATAACCTCCTGGAGATTCTTGCATAATACTAAAGTAATACTCATTTGAGTACCTTAGCATACATTTATCATACCAAATAATTGCTTGTTTAGAATTTGGACATCTACCCGTTTTGTTGAAATCTTGAGTAGAAAAATTAATACAACTTTGATACTCATCTTGTTGAATATCACCCCTACACTGTAAAGACCCGTAAACAGTATCCGGGGCTAGGCCATCGGTGGCGTTATAGTATCTACTTTTGATGCTTGAAGGAAAAAGAAGGTTGAGATTAGTATGAAATGTACTGCCTCTAGTGTAATTATCTCCGTAACAATATTGATAAACAAAATCTGGCTCTGGCTGTGCAATTGTGATCAATAAGTTAGAAAGAAGAAACTAGTAGATGAAGAAGTTGGAACCATTTTCGATCGGATACATCATGCATGATTAAATTCAAGACAAATTATTATTCTGGCATAATTATTAACTTCATGAGCATATTAATGAATTCTTAATATATGAACTAAACTATTTAATTAGCTTGAAATAAACGGAAGACCAGGCAACTGATACTAGTGGATGAATGGGACTGTGGACTTAGTAATGTTTACAAGGAATCGAACTGCCGGCCAATGAGTTATTTTATGATTCAAATATCTTCTGAATGGTCACCTGACAACACTGCTAGGAGCTATCCATCTCTAGATTGCTCTCAACCTATCGTCAGCTCGAAGGATTTTCGTCATCATTGAGGCTATAAATAATAGTAGGATTGACCAGCGCTTGGCCATATGCTATTTTATTGAATTTGACATTTTCTTTGTGAGGTAGTTCGCACCGGCTGATGTTGAAAATTGAGTGTAGCGGCCGATCCAAGAAATGAAAATTCAGTACACGTGTTGGTTTTCTGTTTGTTTGGTGAGTTGAAGAATTCTTCCATTGACAAAGGACGGAACAAATTGTTTTTGTCAAAGTGATTCCGTCCAAGCGAGAGTTTTTTAATTATTTGAGATTTAAACATAATAAACGATAGTTGTTTCATTTTGTAATGAATCTATAGTTAGACTATCACTACTGTATGGATCCTATTACACTTACCAAAGGATTTTTCAAAAAAAAATAAAAAATCCCGAGTGGAGATCTAAGAGCATCCGTAGTGGGCGACCAAATACCAGAGTATCGATCAAACACCAGACGCAGTGGAGAAGGAGTAAAGATCAAAGACCAGACTAAAACCAAATACTAGAGTATATTTGGTCTTTGGTTTGGTTTTAGTCGGGCGCAATTAAGAGTTACGCCTAATTGGACCAAGATTCGAGTTACGCCCGAACTAAAAAAAAAAAAAAGTGGGGCACAATTAAGAGTTACGCCCGAATAATAGTAAAAAAAAAAAGAAGGGGCGGAACTTATAATTACACCTGATTGGGGCGCAACTTTAAAGTTGCGCCTAACCAAATTTTAGTCTCCCTCCACTGCGTTGCAACACGGACTAAACCGAAATTTTGGTCTTTTTTTTGCTCTTTGCTCTTTGGTTATGATCGCACCACTGCAGTTGCTCTAAAGTGCAGGAAGACAATCCTTCTAGAATTTGGATGTGTAGACAAAATGTGCTCCTGCTTTTATCTCTCTCTTTCTTTTTTTATAAGAAGAATTAAATTGAAAACTCCAACCTTCTAACCAGAAGTATAGGGAGAATACAATTCACTGAAATATCGTTCTTCTATTGAGATGACTAATTGTTCATTTTGCCATCTTTCCATAGAGATAGCTTTGGTACAAAATACTGAGATTTTTGCAGCATGAGAGTTGTTCATGTTGGGTTTTCACGCCCTTATGGCCCAACAGTCAGGTTCCCTTATGAAATGAAGGGTAGTTGCCTAATCTAGAATCTTTATTAGGGCAACTCCTATGGTATGGATGTTAAATTATCCATATCTCATGGAGAATCTATATAAATAGGGATAATAAGGATTTTATGGATATTTTTTCCACTATGGAGATATAGATAAATATCCACTAATTGGGACCCATATTTTTTGTTTTTGTTTTTATTACATTAAAATACTAAAAAAAATTGCTAATGAAAACAAAAAGGAAAAAAAAAATGTATCCGATCACTAAGTGATCGGATGAGAAAAGAAAAAAATGTATCCGGTCACTTAGTGACCGGATGAGTAAAAAACAAAAAAATAAAAAAAATAAACATCCGAACACTAAGTGTCCGGATAGGGTTATCCGGTCATAGAATGATCGGATGGATTCTCCATATGTACCTCCACACATTTGAGAAGGGCCCTCTGGACTTCACAAACATATGGATGTTAAAATCATCCATAGTAGCACTTTTTAATCCACAAAATATGGATCATCACAAAGATGTGGATGATTTTTGTCTCCATAGGAGTTGCCCTTAGGTTATAAATAGATATGTGTACACGGAAGAGATTATCTCTTGTCCGTGAGAACAAAAAGGACCGCGACCAAAAACAAAGATGGTTTTGTGGATGTGAGAAAAACTAGAGGAAGGGAAATAAAGTGGGGTATATTAATTATATGTCCCTACTTTTGACTTCCAATAAATATATCCTTATTCAACAATAAATATGTCCTTACTTTTTTATAACCTTATCCATTTAATATTAGATTACCTTAATACCCTCATCCATATAATTTTTTTCTTTTTTTTCAAAATGGAACAAATTTCTTCCTCTACAACTTCACCACCACTACTAGCACCACCACCGCCAACATTCAACTACCGTTCCACCACCACCTACGAACCGCCACCACCACTAATATTTCACCACCACTCCTTAAGCACCACCATTACACCATCACCAGTCCTCCACCACCACTAGTCTGTTGTCGCCACTGCCACCACCGCCGCCGCCGCCGCCGCCGCCACTACCACTGTTTTAGATTTTTTGTATCAACAATAGTAATTGGATAAACAATGAAAGTTGATCCATGTAAAATTGGATAAACAATGAAAGTTGATCCATGTAAAATGGAGTGAACTTGGCGTGAGTCGAACACGCATCATCTGACATGGAGTCAGTCATGATACCATTGCACCACAAGTTCAACATTGGAAGAAATTCACATGATTTAAACTACAAAGCATGATTTAAACTACAAGCATGATTATACTTATTCAAGAAAATATCGCCAACAATAGGAGTTCAAAGGATTAACAATAGGAGTTTATCCCATAAAAAATTGGGTTAACAACATGAGTTTATCCATATAGATGGATCAACAACCATAGTTGATCCAATAAAAAATTGGGTCAACAACATTAGTTTATCCCATAGATGGATCAACAACCATGATTTAAACTACTACTGAAAAAGTCATAGTTTGAGACAGATGCTTGACGAAAGAGTTGTAATAGAAATTTGCAACAGTTGTTAAGTGTAACAGTGTTAGAAAGGTGTGGATGAAAATAGTTTAATGTGAAGAAGATAAGCTTCTCTTGGTTGTTATAACAAGGGAAACGAGTCTAGCCTCCTTTGGAGAAGTAAGTGAGCCACCATGAGAGTGTTTGGTGATGATTTAGAGTGAAACCACCGTTAAAGTTTCTTTGGTGAAGAAAGTATAACCTTTGTTGAGAGAGATGAAGTGTTTTTTTTTTCGTATCCTTGTTAGTGAAAACAAGAGAGAAAAGAAGAGTGAGATAAGCAAGGTGAAGCTGATGAAATTTGATAAGTAGGAGAAGTCAGTTAAGAAGATCCATACAGATAAAATCGACTCTGATATGATGATAAAGCCGCTACCGAAGTAAAAGTATGTACATTTTTGCAGCAATGCAGATGCGGTGGTGACAGGTACCTCGCCATAAGTCGTGAGGGGGAAATTGTTGGCTTTTCATGCCCTTATGGCCCAACAGTCAGTTCCCTTATCAAATATAGGGTAGTTTCCTAATATAGAATCTTTATTAGGTTATAAATAGATATGTGTACACAGAGGAGATTATCTCTTGTCCGTGAGAATAAGAAGGAGCAGCGACAAAAAACAAAAATGGGTTTGTGGACGTGAGAAAAACAAGAGGAAGAGAAAAGAAGTGCAGCCGCCATTAGGGATTTTTGGTAAAGATTTTGTTAGCTTGAAGAAGAAGGTTGTTCTAGAGAAGAACCAGTTTGGTTGGTGAAGATTTACCACCGCATCCTATATCTCTTCAAAGGGACAAATCCTAGTAGTAGTAAGTTTCTCATCTTCCTTGTTTTGTTATTGGTTGAATCTTCCTAAGTATTTGGTAAAGAGTTGGTTATCCATTGATGAGTGCCAAATATTGCATATTCATACACCTTTTCATTGGCACTTAACTCATCTTTCGCGCTTCAAAGTCATATATTATCCCAAATTATGCATTCTTACCATCTTCAAGAATAAATATTTGTATTAATTAATTTTGTGTTTTTAAGTACTAAATAAAGCTTGGAAGAATTGAGAAGACAAAAGAGAAGAAAGTTGGAAGCGTTGCAACACGCTCGCGCATCAGTGGCAACCTGTTTACAAATTCATGGGATTAAAAAACCCATGATCCAAAACCCAAGACCCAAATCCATTTCCACCTCACCCCCATTGGATTCTTTCCAAAACATCCACCTCACCCCCATTGGATTCTTTCCAAAACATCCACCTCACCCCCATTCTATTCCATTCTATCCATCAATTAAGAAAACATGTTTTGTTTAATTGTTGAGTGGTTGCTACAGTAAAATTCGAATCCAAAGTGTGAGAGAGTTTTTGTGTATAAATAGAGAGGGTTGTTATGTTGAAAACTCATCCAAGAATAGATTGTTCATGTTAGTTTATCAAATTTCAGTTTTGTTGTAATGTTCTTCATGTTCTAGTTTCATTTGCTAGGGTTTAAATGAAGCCGTAACTCATTGGTATGTATTCATATCTTGTATCTTGTTCTTGAAAGTTTAGAATTGTTTAAAGATATAATTTAATCCAAGTTTGTCAACATCTTTCTCTCACAATGTATGCCATGTATCCATTGTAGTTAGAATATCTCTTTGTTGATTATGCTACAACTCATGCTTAACCAAATATTGATCCTCAGATTAGTTGTGCTTTAATTAGACAGTTAATGCTTTGGAGAAATACTTTAGTTGTGATTAAATTATCCATTGGAGAAACACCTTAGATATACGGTAGACTTGAATCTGTTGTAAGGACAAGAATAATATTACAAGTTGAATGCATATCATAAGTTAGTGGTGGATTTGAATACCCTAGTATCCATATTCTCAGTGTTTACACCTTGATTTAATTGCGTATTTTAATTCAAATTACTTTCTGTTTAAGTCTTTGCCAATATCTCGTCGTATCGACAAAAGCAAACCCCTTTTGGTTACTCTATGAAACAGTTCTAAGTAAGGATTTAGAATCAACTTCTACACTCTCCAAGTCTCTGTGGTTCGACATGTGCTTGCCCTGTGTTGCTTGTCGACACTGTGCACTTGCAGTATACACAATAGTAGGTATCTTTCCGAGCCTACCATCCATCGTTAGCGGTGAGTAGATAAAGAGGGAATTGTTATCTAAGTGCTATATGCATATTGAAGTTGTGTGAAACCCAAGTTTGGGAGAAGTCGTTGTAACCCATTATTTGTCATAGTGGAAGTTTTCCGTGGTTGTTTACTCTTCGCATTGAAGGGTATTTCCACGTTAACCTTTGGTGTTGTGTGATTGGATGTAGTTTTGTCGAATTGCGTATTATTGCTTGTGTAGGTTCCATATTATGCATAGTTCCCCGGATCGGTAATTCCCCCAGCAGTTCAGTTTATTAACTAAAATGAAAGATATTGCTTTAAATTTTACAAGTTTGTTGTTTGAGTTCTCAAACAAAATGTTGTTTTCGAATCTTTCCGAGTTGTTCAGCAAGAGAGTTAACATTCATTTATGCTTTTAAAATTTACTACTGTCAGCTCATCATCTGGTATGTATGACAATTAACACACGGTAACTTCTGGTTCACGGTTTATTGTACTTTAGGAAATAATGTTTAGTTAGGAAACACTTCTTACTTGAAGTTCAAGGAATCCATTGTATATATATGTATGAATCTCATGTAATTTAAGTGTGCATTAATAATATTTCAAAATGTTTAAACCTCTGTTAAAACTCTTCTTCTTGTCCATCTACTTCCTCTTAAGTTAACCAAACCCTAAATAATCTTAGCTTGGTATCAGCTAGGTTAGTCGATTCTCCACCTGACAGTTTTCCGACCCTGACAGTCAGCTATCTCCAGCGTCTCAGACTTCAGTACCTGTACAGCAGCTGTCTCCAGCATCTCGGATTTTAGTACCTGCTCATACTGGAACTTCGGTGTCTTCCAATGATCATTCTTCTGCGTCCTCAGATGTACTCTGTTCTCCACCAACAGTAAATGACTCTAGTATTCATGTTCCAGCACATCCTATGGTGACAAGGGCTAAGGATGGTATCTTTAAACCCAACTCCAAATATGCCCTGATATGTGATTCACTTTATGAACCTACTTGCATTTCCCAAGCTCATAAAGATCCGGACCGGCATGTCTCATCTTATGATGATATAAATGTATTGATTCGCAATGGTACATGGTCCCTAGTACCATATGATCCTTCTATGAATGTTATTGGATGTAAATAGGTTTTTCATATTAAACGACATCCTGATGGTACAATTGCACGTCGTAAATCTCGCTTAGTTGCAAAGGGCTACAATAAACAACAAGGGATTGATTACCCTGAAACATTTTGTCCAGTCGTTAAACCATGTACTATACGTATTATTCTTACATTGGCTTTATCTTCCAATTGGCCTATTTATCAAATGGATGTGCAGAATGCCTTTTTACATGGAGCACTTCAAGAAGAGGTATACATGAAACATCCTCCAGGTTATGTGGATTCTCGTTTTCCTACACATGTCTGCAAATTACATCGTTCTCTCTATGGCCTTAAACAAGCTCCTCGTGCGTGGTTCCACAGACTCAGTACTTTTTTGCTGCAAATTGGGTTTATTACTTCGAAGTGTGACTCGTCATTGTTTATTTACAATGGGCCTTATGGAGCTATTTACTTGTTAGTCTATGTGGATGATATTATCGTTACCGGCTCCAATTCTACAAGTATCGCCTCTATTCTCACTCGTTTACAACAAGAATTTGCAATTAAAGATCTGGGTTCCCTATCTTATTTTCTTGGCATTGAGGCGACTCGTACTTCTTCTGGTTTATTTCTTTCTCAACAACGTTATGCTCATGATCTTCTTATACGGGAAAAAATGGATGGTGTTAAACCAATTAGTACTCCACTTAGTACTTCCGGTGATATTTCTTCTGATCGTAGTACTTTGTTAACTGATGCTACTGAATATCGTAGTATTGTTGGTGCATTACAATATTTAACGTTTACTCTTCCAGATCTTGCTTATGCTGTCAACAAAGTTTGTCAATTTATGCATGCTCCTACCGAGTTTCACTAAAGTTTAGTTAAGCGTGTTCTTCATTATCTCAAGAGTACAAATACTTTTGGTATACTTCTTCGGCCATCACCTTCTTTGCAAATGTTTTTCAATGCATATACTGACTCTGATTGGGCTGGTTCTCTTGATGATCGTCGTTATACTAGTGGATATTGTATTTACATAGGTGGAAATATTGTCTCTTGGAGTGCTCGGAAACAAAAAACCGTATCTCGTTCTAGTGCTGAAGCAGAATATCGGGGTCTTGCTATTGCAACTGCTGAAATTATGTGGATTCAGTCACTAATTTCAGAACTTCGTATCTCTACATGTTCTCCTCCTATATTATGGTGTGACAACCTTGGTGCAACTTATCTCACCGTTAATCCTATATTTCATGCGCGGAAAAAACATATAGAAATCGACTACCGTTTTGTTCGTGATCAAGTTGCTTCCAATCTTCTTGATGTTCGTTTTATATCATCTAAAGATCAAGTTGCGGATATATTCACCAAACCACTCTCTAAAGATCGGTTTTCTCTTTTACGGTTCAAGCTCACGATTTAAGATCACCCGTTACGCTTGCGGGAGGGTGTCAGCTCATCATCTTGTACGTGTGACAATTGACACACGGTACCTTCTGGTTCACGGTTTATTGTACTTTAAGAAATAATGTTTAGTTAGGAAACACTTCTTACTTGAAGTTCAAGGAAGCCATTGTATATATATGTACGAATCTCATGTAATTTAAGTGTGCGTAAGTAATATTTCAAAATGTTTAAACCTCTGTTAAAACTCTTCTTGTTGTCCATCTACTTCCTCTTAAGTTAACCAAACCCTAAATAATCTTAGCTACTACTCCGTGCTTCTCTCACTCAAGGTTATCCTTAAATGCGCCCTTGCTTTTCTCACTCAAGGTTATCCTCCGATAATCCCTTGATAAGTTTATCATTTCCTTTTCTTTTTA
The DNA here is from genome assembly GCA_023529315.1 of Papaver bracteatum. Lineage (NCBI taxonomy): Eukaryota > Viridiplantae > Streptophyta > Magnoliopsida > Ranunculales > Papaveraceae > Papaver > Papaver bracteatum. Next base: position 693,545 of record JAJJWX010005228.1, on the reverse strand, counting down.
GCAGTGAATGGTTACTTCACTTTTATATAACATCTTTCCTACACACCGAAGGTGTGTACCATGATGCACACATCGAGGAAATTTAAGGGCTGTTAGGGGCGCCCAGGGGAGGAGTTAGCAGGGGTGGGGCTATATATGTACACTGCACGGTGCATAAAGCATTTTTGTTTATATAATGAAAAGGTGACGGTTTTGCTCTCGGTCCATTAATATATTTTCAGTGGTAAAAAGTGAAAACCAAAACGGGGATTTCATTTAAAAAATATTTTTTTTAATGGAATAAAGAGGCAGTATATAAAAAGTTAAGTATGTGTCATGCACCAAACCTGCAGTTTAAAATATTTGTTTAACTTTAATCACTAACTTTTTCTTTAGTCACCACCAAGTGCATTTCTGCGCGTCGTCCTGGTTCCCACTATGGAAAATTTGTTGACGGGTAAAAGCCATTATGACAGCTTACAATTTTTTTCACGCTTCACTTTTGAACATGAACTACTGGACCACTGAGAGTTTACAATTTTGTTGTAAACCACAAAGTCCATTTTTTTCACTTCCAATTAACAAGAGATTAGAAATGAAAATAAACATTTTTTTTTTTTGAAACTTAAAGTTGAATTGCTTATAGAGAATTGTTTACATAGTTTTTATCCTCCTGCAACTGCCAACAATGTTGCTAGGAGGAACTAATAACCAGACTCCGTACAATCTATCGACCCTTGCAGATTTATATAGTTTTTATCCTCTTGCAACTGCTCAACAATGTTGCTAGGAGGAACTAATAACCAGACTCCACACAATCCATCAACCCTTGTAGATTTAGATTGTATATCTGCAACCTTATTCTTCTCTTTTGGAACATATCTACATTTCCAAAATTTGAACAAATTAAATAAAGATTTAATATCTAAGATTGAATTACGGAATCTCCAGTCTATACGGCAGCATCAGCCAAAATTCTTGAATCCAGCTCAAACTCCACCCTTTCCATGTTCAGCTCCTTAGCCCATTGACATGGCTCCCACAATCGTTTGCATTCAGCTTGATCTGGACCAAAAGATTCTGCTAAGTAGATGCATTTTGACCCCTTGTGTTCACCTGCAAAATCATGAATTGTAATCCAATGCCTCCAGAATTATTAGCATACAAGTGAGAACCATCGGAGTTAAATTTATAAACCCACCCTTGGAGGGGGAGACCAATGCATATCTATGCGAGCGTACACACTAGTCATAGATCTTGAAGAGTTGTAGTTTCTTTCATGTTCGGCTAGCTCTTTCCTGGCACGATGAATAATTTTATCTGGAGTCGTGTTACTGCCCTTGAAAACCTTATCACATATCTCATTCCAAATGCACCATGCTACAATAATCTGTTTACAGATTTCATTTTCTTGCATCTGGTTATTAAGAAGGTTCTCCAACAAGCTACAAACCCATGACTCCAAGGAAATACCATTCTGCACCGGTAATCCCATGGTTACGAACCATACTCTTTTAGCAGTATCACACTCAAGGATACAATGTGTTGCTGTTTCAACACACCGAGCACACAATGGATATCTGTAGTCTCCAGATTGTATAACATGGGTTAACTTATCTCTTGTTGGAAGAATGTTCTTCACGCATTTCCAGGCAAACTGATTGATTCTTGAATGAAAATAAACAGCTACAGTAATATATTTGTTTTCAAATATTATAAAAATGCCAGCACGTACAACCAATTTTACAAACTGCCGGAAAAGTTATCCCTTGTGTAGTCGTGTGTGCGTATGTGTTCTCACCTAAAAGGAGAGCCTGGTTTAAAACAAAATCAGGTTAATATGGGACCAACCACCGTAATAAGCATATCCAGCAAATCGGAAAACAACATAGCAAACTATAAGCAAAATGAGTTTTCCTGAAGCACTGGCGCCCATGGTAAAGAAGAGAGCTTTAAGGTAATTAATAACTCCAATATGGTGGTGCCTCGTTATTTTTCGTAGCTTAACTATCTTCCATGCAGTCCAAATGAAGAACCTAAGTATTCCCAACAAGCAGCAGAATCCAAAAAATATAAGGAGTACAAAATAAACACGATACAATCCAATATAAAAATCTGGCATCATAGCTACTAATATAGACAAATAACCGAAGGCAATGCATCCGATTGAAATGCACATCAACCCAACCAGAATTCGAACTTGGGTAATAGATCTTTCCATCATAAACCCACATATGACCAAAGATATTATAGTCAGAGAAACAAAGAATGCAACTGCATTAGTAACCATGTAAATCACGTAATGGCCCGGCCATGTATAAGCCAGTATAGGGTTTCCAGCGTAGCGTATTAAATAAGGAAAAGAGCCACCGCTGCCACTATTCCCACTGTTGTTGTAGTTTGAAACAGCATCGGTAAAAGAGAAATCCTCCAGAATTAAACCTTTTGACATCAAAACATTATAACCTGTGTACCATATATTTATTAGATCATTCACAAATTTTTTAATGTATGAATTGTCTTTCCCTTGACCTCCTCCATCCACAGAAGTGTATTTCAAGTAGATATCTATGTAACTATCCAAGCCACCAGACACGGAGGAGCCAAACATATGTTGAAGATAATAAGAAAAAGTAACGGGATCAGTACTAGAGATAATTTTAGAATCATCTTGCCAAACGCCACCTGGTGGGTTCATGGCAGCTTGAAAGGCAATTCCTGCTATCAATGTTGCCACCACCATTAATGCATTGATTCTATCTTTTAGCCCTTCATGATCACAATTTTCGGAGGAAGTTTTACTTTTATTCTTGTGGTGGCGGACATGGTAATCATAAAACCCAAATTCTAGATCATTCCTTTTATCTTGTGGCAACAAGTTCAAGGCTTTGAGGCCCTTGTTGTTTACGACATTTATATCGATTCTTGCTTTACTATTCAGCAGTATATAATTCGTAATCTGCGAAACACCATTCTGTTAATCTAATATCCAATAACATGTATATGAGAATTATGATATATGGAGACTGACATGAAATTATTTTCGTAGATCAAGAAGTTGAAGTATATACCTTCATATTCCCCATTTCCGTAGCAAGGTGCAAGATTGTGCTGCCATCGTTGTCTGTGGAGTTAATAGATACAGAATTTAGGAATGGAGATGGTGCGTGATCTAAATATGCTTCCAATAGCTTAAGAGTCTTCAATTTAGTATTCTTTCTTACACAAAAGTGAAGTATAGTCTCCCCATTCTGATGATTCTTTAAGTGAATTGCTTCCGGTAGACCTTCTTCTATAAGAAGTTTCATGATCTCTACTCGATTCTTCAGAGCTGCTAGATGTAGAGGTGTTCTTCCATCTTCATCTTGAACTATGCAAGCACCAGGGCTGACCCTAAGCAACAATCTCACCATCGGTAGATTTGTTCTCACAGAAGCAAGGTGAAGTGGAGTAAACCCATTGGAGTCTCGTTTGAATGCAAGATCAGGTTTCTGAGATAGAATTTTTGTTGCAAATTTGGTGTCACCAGACATAACTGCTAAGTGTAATGGAGTTCTGAAGAAACTAGTAAACGTTTCATCTGGATTATTAAGACGGGAGTATTCTTCTTCAATGGAGAACATTTTCTGAAGTTGCTTCCACATTTTAGATAAACTCAACGATTTCTGTTTCTCTCTGATCATGATCAACATACTCTGCGAGTGTTAATTAAATTATTGCAACTTTATTTTATTTTTTTTGTTTTCTTAATTATAGTGGTTACTCCACCGAGAAAGAACGCAATTGGGGATAATAAAATTAATTGGGGATAGAAGAAAAAGGACAAAATCGGGATTTAAATATCAAATCAAGGTCACCCTATATCCAGGTAATTTGTATAATTCCTAATTTACCCCTCACTAAACATATTTTGTCAACTAATTATAATTAATTAAGTTATAGATTAATTTGATGATGATTAACATAAATCATCACCACTTCACTTGGGTTCGAAGACTATTTCGGCAATGTTTAAATACTATGCCGGCAGTGGAAGTATGTTTGAAGACTATGCCGGCAATGTTTGAATACTATGCCGGCAGTGGGAGTATGTTTGAAGACTATGCCGGCTATAGAAGTATATTTGAAGACTATGCCGGCAATGTTTGAAGACTATGCCGGTATTCATTTTCGGTATTGTTGTTTCTTTTTAGTCTATGCCGGTAGTTTTTGTAACAAAATTCGTTTTTCCTGGCTACATTTTTACTACTCCCGGCATTGTGGTCAAAAAGTCAAGTATGCCGGCATTTGATACCGGTATTGTTTAAATTTTCCAATCAACGCCGGCATAGGAAGACATGGTAATCAAAGATATTTTTGATGATTGCTAAAGTTGTTGTCCTGGAGAATAAAGATATCAAAGTATAATGAGAACTAACAAATTGTGAAACGGCTAACACGTAAAGCGACTATTGTGATATGCATGCATACCAAGAGAACCATGGAGCACAAGAAAGATCCTTCAACGATATCCCGAGAGGATCGGACACCGCACCAAATATTCGCACATTAACAGCATTACTGGTGTCATGACCGAGTGACGGAAGTCAGAACATGGAAATGTGATGGGCCGGAGCCTCAAGAGACGCAATGTTTTCATAGAGGGCCAACAGATTTTTCTGCTTAAGTTAACAAAAAGTTCATGCATCGGTTTGACAAACCACGATAGTGTATAAAATGTTTAACCAATTTTAAAGGAGGTATCCACGCTCATCTCCACAAGGGGCTTCACCAATAGATTCAATAGCTTAAAATTTAGAGGCTTTTTGGTCATTATGATAGCAAAATACATCAAGCGGTTGGCATAGAAGATCTGAAAACAAAACAAAACTTTAGACTATGGCCGTTGGAGAAGAATTTTGTTTATCTGTTAACTATCCTTTTGGGGATCATTTGGTATATGCAAAATAAATTAGGTACCTGCATTTTCTCTCGGTTTTCTGCAGCAAGCCTTGTTGGAATATTTTCAATTGCGCTGCGAAGAATTTTTTTGATACGTAACTGTTTGGACCGTTAGAAAACGTTCCAGAAAATTCTAAATCCAACAGACACCATTAATGTCTGTTGATGAAGGGACCTGACGTTTCGTGAAGAGAAACTTGTCTGTTTCCAACAGACGTGAAAAACCCTATAAGTAGCATCTCCCAGAGTCGTTTTCACAATCAATCGAAAAATCTCTTCTGTTTTCTTTCCTAAACAAAGCATCATCAGAATCTGTTTTACATGTGTTCTTGATTGGGTCAAGAGGTGCAAACCTTGAATCCAATTTCCGGTTGTAGGGCTTTCATTGTATCCTGAAGGCAGTATTTCACATACCTGTTGCAATCGCCAATTCGTTGGGAGGGTAGAAATATTTGTCTAAAAGAAATCATCCAGAGCCTTGAAAGTTTTAGAGTACAACCACAATCTGTTTCTGTTTTTCATCTCCATTGCAGCCCAGTAATTTCTAACAAGCCTGACTCCATTGCATGCATGAACCGATTTATTGCTTCGATAATTTCAGCATCTGATCGATTCCCCAGCAACTTAGAGAGCTCTGAGAAGGTTTTTGGGGCTTTAATCACATAGGGAAGAGAATCTTGTTCGATTGGAGACTGTTTTTGATTCGGTTCGGGTTCACTAATCTTTATTTGTTCACCCCCATCTTCATTATCTTCCTCTAAATCCACGCCAAGATCATCTCCGTCATCAGGAACGAGTTGTTTCAATATGCCCATCTTCTCTGTATATAGAGTTACTCGACACAATCAAAGACGAAGCCTTACCCAATGTACAAATCAAAGAATTGTTTATGCATGTAATACTGCCACATACTTGTCCCATGTGTTGCATTATGCCCTTGCCATGTGTTGTCTTACTACAACACGTGGGTGGAGTATAGATGATCTTAATATCTTACATACATCATGTTCTTAACTTGGCCAAGAGGTGGAGTCCGAGAAAACGAGTAAAGTGTAGATAAAGACAAGATTTTTACTAACTTTTTTTTTGTAGTCACACCTAATCACATTATTCTTCAATATCCCTCTTATTTTCCAAGTACAAACTAGTCATCATTAAATAGTCATGCCCAAAGCTCAAGAGGTAACCCTGCAACCTATTTTGTAATCCTACTTGTTCATCATTTTCCCTTTTATTACACGTTATTTGTTTCTTGATGGTGAAATCTTACTTTCTTTCTCTAAAACTTGGTTTCGTCGACATCATCATAATCTTCTTCTTATTCGTTTAAATCTGTTTGGAACTCTTCATTTAAATTGGGCAGTTGGCATATATTGAAGAAGAGATTTATTAGTAGGAAAATGTCTGGGACTATGAGCACTTCCGGCATTGACAACCAAATGTCGAGCATGCCGACAACAATGCCGGCACTTTTTATTAAGACTTCACAATGCCGGAAGTGTAGAAATTTACTCCAGTATCTTCAAATTTTAAAACATATGTTCCGGTATAATAGTTAATAATAGAAAAAATACCGGCACCAAAAATCGGCATGGTCTTCAACTAGATATCCGTACCGGTATCGAAGTTCATCCCTGTAGGAAGTGGTCTTCATGAAGCATAACCTGATTCAAAAACCGTTGAAACATGATAAGCTACGGGAGGGAAATTCAGTTTTTGTTACATACATCAACTAGTTGTTCTGTGTCGCCCTGTAAAGGTGTAAAAATTGATCCAGTATGAACTATTGGTTCATTGGAGATATTGTTCTCATATGATTCTCATCTATCACCACAATCTTTTTAACAAGTTTAGTTGGGATATCCTCCTTCTCCGTAGAAAAAACAAACAAAAAAATACAATACAGTAGTTTAAATTTGATCAGCCAAATTCAGAAATCCCAAAAATGTTTTTCGAATTTAATGTTTGTATTAACCAAAAATCCATGTCGGGACAAACTATAGGCAGGGTATGTTGAATAATTAATTAGTAGTTGTAACATTAGTCATCAAGATTGACTAATGAATTAGTAGTAATAGGTGGAAGTAGTTGTAGGGTGGCTATAGGGTGTCTTGTATGATGGCTTGTTTTTCTTCCTCCCTTCCTTATTTTATTCCTCCCTTTCTTATTTTCTTTCTCCCTTTCTTATTTTCTTTGTAGAAGACTTTCTCTTCTCTTGTAACACTATATATATCTCTGTTTGTGAAGGGAGATATCTTTCAATTAAAAGGTCTTCTTGTGCATCTAAAAATCAGATATTACTGTGGCACCGCCGTTTAGGACATGCTTCTTTTGGATATTTGGAGCACTTGTTTCCTGATTTTTTTAAGTCTTGCAAACTGTCAGACTTTAAATGTGATACTTGCATTCTTGCGAAGATTCATCGTACTACTTACCCAGATAGTTTCAGTATAAGATACGTCCCATTCGATTTGGTTCATTCTGATGTCTGGGGACCTTCTCAGATACAATCTTCTGGATTTCGGTGGTTTGTTATGTTTATCGATGATTGTACTCGTATGACTTGGATCTATTTAATGAAGAATAAAAGTGATGTGGCTGATCGTTTTCACGCATTTCATAAAATGATTCAGACACAATTTTCGGCTAACTTAAAGGTCCTTCGTTCTGATAATGGAGGTGAGTATGTTAATGAAGTATTACAAAGATACTTTGGAGAACATGGAATTATTCATGAAACTAGTTGCCCGTATACGCCACAAAAAAATGGTGTGGCGGAAAGAAAATATCGCCGGTTACTTGAAATTACGAGGGCATGCTTGATTGGGTCAAATATGAAGCCAAAATTCTGGGAAGAAGCCATTACTAGTGCAGTATATCTTCTTAATCGAGTACTAACAAGTGTTTTAAAATTTCAGACACCATTGGACAAATTGGCTTCGTTTGTAACAATACCTTCTCATCTTAAGCTTCCTCCACGGGTATTCGGTTGTGTTGTTTTTGTACATCTGCAGAAACATCTACGTACAAAGCTAGATCCTTGTGCTATCAAATGTGTTTTTATTGGTTATCATCCATTCAAGAAGGGTTATAGGTGTTATCATCCTCAAAGTCATAAAATTTATGTTACTATGGATGTCACCTTTTCTGAAAGCACGAAAATGTTTTACTCATCCGATGTATCTCGATTCTCCTCTTCATGGAGAGAGTGTTATTGAAGAGTTGAATTGGATGGATTTGTTTCCGACTAATAGTGAAATTAATATGACAGCAAATGAAACAAGCATAAGTACACATCAAACTGTCGATAGTTCAAGAATTGATGATATACAAGTCATGGAGCCGGTTCAAGAGTTCGATATTCCTGTTGCCGAAGAAATTGACACCCCTGATATTGAAGCTCCATCTCTCTCTTCATCAACAGTACCTACATCTAATTTTCCTCCAGCCGGTGCCGATGTCCCTGAGGTAAGGATAGATTGTTCGATTAATACTAATGATACTTGTGAACTACTGACACCGACGGTACCAGTTGCCACCAAGGAGTAATCGTGGAGTTCCACCAGATCATTTTTCACCTGAAGCAATAAGGAAGGTGAAATACCCTATTTCGAATTACGTGTCAACTCATAGATTATCAAAAGAGGGAAAAGCGTTTTTCAGTCAAATGGCAGATGTTACTATTCCCAGAATAGTAGAAGAAGCACTATCTAATCCGAAATGGGCTGGTCCTATGAAAGAGGAGATGGTGGCACATGAAGAAAATGGTACATGGGATATAGTCTCACTACCAGAAGGAAAGAAACCAGTTGGTTGCAGGTGGGTATATACTATCAAGCATAATCCAGATGGCTCTATTGACAGGTATAAAGCAAGATTTGTGGCTAAAGGGTTTACCCAGACTTATGGTATTGATTATCAGGAGACGTTTGCTCCTGTTGCAAAAATCAACACTATTCGAGTATTATTGTCTTTGGCAGCAAATCTAGGCTGGCCTCTACAACAATATGATGTAAAAAATACTTTTTTACATGGTGATTTGCAAGAAGAATTCTACATGACACTACCTCCGGGTTATAATGCTCCAAACAATGTTAATGTTGTGTGTAAGTTAAAGAAGGCTTTATATGGTTTGAAACAATCTCCCAGAGCATGGTTTGGTAGATTTCGCATTGCAATGAAGAAGTTTGGGTATATACAAAGTAATGCTGATCATACCTTGTTACTTAAAAGAGTAGGTGACAAGGTAACTGCTCTTATTATCTATGTAGATGATATGGTGGTAACAGGAAATGACCCTGAAGAGATGAGTAATCTGAAGAATTGCTTGTATTCTGAGTTTGATATGAAAGATTTAGGTGGACTTAAGTACTTCTTGGGTATTGAAGTTAAAGATCCAGAAAGGGAATTTTCTTGTGTCAGCGAAAATATGTGATTGATTTGTTGAAGGAAACTGGTATGACTGGTTGTACGCCAATCGGGTCTCCTATCGAACAGAATCATGGTCTTGAAGAATGTTCTGATCAAATACCAGCAGACAAAGGACAATACCATAGGTTAGTTGGTCGCTTGATTTATCTTTCTCATACAAGGCCAGATATTGCTTATGTTGTAAGTGTTGTAATCAGATTTATGCATAATCCGGGTCAGCAACACATGGATGAAGTCACCATGATACTAAGATATTTGAAGTCCGCACCAGGAAGAGGTTTGATGTTTTCAAAACATGGACATCTTGATGTATCAGGTTACACTGACTCAGATTGGGGAGGCAAAGGCGATAGGAGAATATCGACATCTGGGTATGTTACCTTCGTCGGGGGTAACTTAGTAACTTGGAAGTCTAAGAAACAACAAAAGTTGTTTCTTGTCAAGTCTTTGAAGCAGAATATAGAGCAATGGTAAAAGGCATTTGTGAATTATTATGGTTGAAAAGGCTTATGGGAGAGCTTGGGTTCCCATCCTAAAAACCTATGAAGTTGTTTTGTGATAATCGATCAAAGAATCAAAATTGCAGAGAATCCGGTGCAACATGATCGAACGAAACATGTGGAAATTGATAGGAACTTCATTTATGAGAAACTTGAAGAAAAAATTATTGAATTACCATATGTCCGAACAACACAACAACTGGCAGATATTCTGACTAAGGCCGTATCAAATAAAATATTTAACGATTCACTTGTCAAGTTGGGCATCTGTGAATATATGCACCACCTTGAGGGGGAGTGTTGAATAATTAATTAGTAGTTGTAACATTAGTCATCAAGATTGACTAATGAATTAGTAGTAGTAGGTGGAAGTAGTTGTAGGGTGGCTATAGGGTGGCTTGTAGGATGGCTTGTTTTTCTTCCTCCCTTCCTTATTTTCTTCCTCCCTTTCTTATTTTCTTTCTCCCTTTCTTATTTTCTTTGTAGAAGACTTTCTCTTCTCTTGTAACACTATATATATCTCTTTTAGGGATTGATTTATAACATAACAATTATTTTTGAGTTGAACCTTAAGTTTAACAGGGTATTCATCATGACACAATGCCGGGAATGAAATAAACCTATTATTAAGAATTTTTTGGGGTTTTGATTTTGATTTCTACAAACCCGGTGCTGCAGTTTAAGGATTATGTTTCTTTTGGAGGCATTTTATAGAAGAGATTAATAAGTAGTCGATTTTTTTGAACCGATGATCAATCGACGATAAGATTTTTTTGAACCGATGATCAATCGACGATAAAAATCGTCTTGAAAATGAGAAGGGGATAGGATACATTGATTTTTTGTTTTTAAGTTTAGATTTTTATTTAGGTGAAAGGGTAGCATAGAGAATTTTAATTAATGTGAAGGATAATTTAGTACTTTCAATCTCAGAAAACACCCCTTAACCGACACCATTGGATGGGGATAGTAATTTATATCCCCAATTGCGTGTTGCTGAGAAAGATGCAAGATTATTTTCCACGAGGAGATATCAGCTTTAGTTAAGATTCTTTCCAGATGAATATTTTATTTAAGATTCGGGTATAATTGGCTTATTTTATATAAATTAAGTGAGGTGCTACCCTTACCGACAGTTTCCACACCTATCCTAATAGAAAAATGGACGAACGAGATCCAAGCTCTCAACACTTGGATTGGTAATGGAAAAGTGTGGATCCCATTTCTTATTAGACACCGGAGAAAATGGGCTTTTTTATTCGGTCAATCTATCATTTCCTACGAATAAATGCATGTAGGGTACAGGAAAATAGGCTTATATCAATGTTTCTCATTTTATATAAACTATACGGTCGAATGTCCCCTTTTGTCTAGTTGCATGTAGGGTACAGGAAAATGGGCTATGCTTGTACGTATGTATTAATACAAAGGTTGTATATGTTAGAATATGAACAACCAACTCAAAACTAAACGGAAATAAGTGAAGTCGCTTTAAAGATTATAAACCGCAGGTTTTTAGATTACCCAGATAATGTGGGACTGATAATCTCAACATGCCCCTCACGTGTAGCCTCATTGGATCTAGCACGTGGAACAATAAATACGGTGACGTGGAGTAAAGGTGCGACCAAATGACTCAACACAAATAGCCTGCCCTAAGTGGCGTGGCCCTAAGGATTATAAACATCAGGATCTTAGGTTAGTGAAAAATACTATAACCCCCATGCTATATGGGTTTAACATATAAAATCCCCACTGAATGGATCCTTCACTATCAACTCCATTCTTTCACATTTTAATACTACTAGGCCCAAAACTTTTGATTTCAGGGCTTAATAATAAATTATAATTTCAATAATACCAGAAAGACCCTTTAATATTCATATGTAATGAAACTAATAATTAAATTTCATTTTCATTTTCACTCTCTCTCTCTTTTCCTCTATCATGTCTGCTTTGAAGAGAATTAGGTTTTTTAGATCAAACCGAAGAAAACGATTAGGAAGAGCAAGAAAACGATTTTATATATATATCAATATGTGCTGATGATGTTTACGTATATACAAACCGAAGAACAAAATCAATCATTTTTAGTTTTCAGACTGAATCTCGGATCAGAGCTGTAACAATTTTCCTAGGGTTTTCTTTTTTCTCCATCAGTTACAATTGAATCTTTGTATTTTCCAGTTGATTCGAAGATATCTTACATATTGTTGAATTATACTAGTTTTCAATCGATCTATAGATTTAATCGATTTGATTCAAATAGGTTTAAGAAATGATCATCAATCTACAAGTTCGAATCATTCAATTGTTTCGAAGTTACTTCAGGTAAGGTTTTCAATTTGATTCAATAAATTTTCATCATTTAGTAATTCAATTTTCTTAGTTTAATTAGGTTCTGATTTTTTTTTTCGTTGATTTTATTCATATCAGAGCAGAACAACATGATTTTTCGTGAATCAATAGGTTTTTGAATCTAGGTATGTTTAAGAATATATTCTTCATTTAATAAGAACGCCGATCTCTCATAAGTTTAATGGACCCAGTTGTTGACTTGTTGTTATTTTTATTTTTTTTATCTTTCCTACACATTTTGAGTTTGATTAATGAATCTATGGTGGTGTTGGTAGTGGATATGCAGGTTCTGGTGGAGGATGAGGAGGTTGTGGTGGTAGAGGTGGTGGTAAGGGAGCAGGTTTGAAGGAGGATTTGAAGTCGGTGGTAAGTAAGTTGATTCCTGCTTTCTTATTTGACATAACTTGCTTTATTTTCGGCATTTTCTTATGAATATATGTATTCTGTGTACAAATGTATAGTAATATGACATGTTATTCGTTGTTTCATTAATGTGTATTGGTAGTTTGAAATTTAGAAAAAACTGTGCAAGTGTACGAGTTTTGGAATTTTGATGAGTTTTAGAATAGTAAGTTTGGGAATATGATTAAGGTTATTTCGTTGTGGTTAATGCTTTTATGAACTACTGTATGTATAATTTGTATGTTATATATGGTTCTGGTCATGGTAAGAAGAAAGTGGTCATGTGATTGAATTTCTCATTTTTGATGATGATGCACAACATGTGTAACTTGCGTCTACACATCCAAATTGCATGTGTAACTTTCCTCTAAACATACAATTAGCTTGTGTAACTTTACTCTACACATCCATTATATATTTTGTTAGTTAGTTTCAATTTTGTTTGATTCTCTGTTTAAATATGGATGTGTATCTGCAAGTTACACATGCTAATTGAATGTGTAGCTTATAGTTAAATACGTGTTTTCATTGAAATATTGGATACACTAGTCAGGTGCACGAGTAACTCCAAATAACACATGCTAAGGTAAGTTATCAACTTCCTTTTTATGATCTTTTATACTATGACCGTTGTGGTTGAACAAACAAAAGGAATTGTAGGCACTTTCATACACCCATTGTGGAGACATTACTTCCAAAACACCCAAGGTCTTATCTTCGTGGTTGAAAGCAACGATTGTGATTATGTTATATTCCAAGTGCTTTACAGAGATCCTCAAATATCTTTCATGCACATGTTATACAAAGCATCAAATTTTCAACTTTCCTTGGGTTAAATCTCAACTTACTATTATTTTGCTCATTTTTTATGTCATATATATTTTATTTTTTTTTGGCTAAATCATAAATTTTTATTACCAAAATATAACCAAAGTACAAGTCAAGACATTCCAAGACTAATTTTAAAAAACAACAATCAAAACATAAAGCAATCTGCCAAAAAAACTATTTACAGCCAAATGATTTAAAAGAACTTGAAGTACGGAGTATTTTCCTCTTCTAATCTGCTAATAAACTGTGGTTTTTATTCATAATATATGACCTCCCCCTGCTAAGAGTTGTACCATTTTTATCTAACTTATCAGCGGATGTGTTAACCTCTCTGTAAGTGTGCTTGAAACAAATGCTTCTTAGCTCTTTCAACGCTCTCCTCCATCAATTACTCACAATACAAGGAATTTTATCATTGGAGAATGCTGTCATTACTTCTTTTGAGTCCAGGCTAAAACATACTTATAAAAACTTCTTCTGAGTAGCCTATTCACCTGCAATCACAAGATCCATCACTTCTACAATGTGATTAGTTGCTATCCCTAATCCACCAGTAGCTGCCCCAACACAATTTCCTGTATTTTTTCAACCATTAAATACATGAAATAATTTACTTAAAGATATAAGTCATATATCTTTAAGTTATATGGATGTGTATATACTAGTTACACATGTTAATTGGATGTGTAATTGATAGTCATACAAGCTAATTGTATGTGTAGGTGCTAGTTACACATGCTAATTGAATGTGTAACTGTGGATATACTGGTTTGTATCTACGTTATGCTTATTTTTGGTTGAATATACTAGTTTGTGTTGTTTTGTGCAGGGAAACACATTAGGAAGTTGTTTAAAGATGTATTCATCAGCTGCAAACCAACCTAAATTCACTTTCGACCTCATGCACGAAGAATTACAAAATCCAGATTGAGGGGTTTTCACTCTGGATATGCTACGTTATACATAAGAATTCATAATTTTTTTCTTTTTAATATTCATAGTGTGTATCTGCCTTCTAGCATGCATTGAAACCTTAGTTAGACCTGTACTTATGGATTAACTCTGTCATCATTTCTCAGTAGCATGCGCTATGTCAATAATCATATTAAAATGTCTAATAATGATAAAATTCTATATCTTAGCGGATTTCAGTGAGATTTATCAGTGATCAGAATATTACATACACTGAAGCCTAAATATATTCTTATTGACCCTTCGGGGACAACCGATAAAATTGGAATAATACTGAGAAGATTAGCATGGCCCATGCGCAAGGATGACATGCACAAATCGAGAAATGGTCCAAATTTTTTTGCTATTCAGAGAGGAGTTAGAGCCCAGCTTGTAGCTAGGCTGCCAACCAAAAGCTTTGTATGAGAATTTCTTATTGACTATTTCTTTAAGCTACTTTAAAAATTATCTCCTCCCAAATATTTAGTTGTTTTTAATAGAGTTTACTCAATATCTTATTGACTATTGTTTGTGTTGTTTTGTAATAAAGTTTGCCTATATGTGAATTTTCTATAGTTAACATAGGATATGTTCCAAGTATACAAGTTATAATTCTGATGTGTAACTGCGGCTTACACATTTCATATGCATGTATAACTGCCTATTACACATGCTTATGACATATGTAACTGCGACTTACACATGGTATATGCATGTGTAACTGCCGATTACATGTAGTACATTTTGCTTTTGTATGGACTTTTTCCAGATCTTTTTAACTGTTTTTACTTCTTTTAACTACTTGAGCATTCAAAATGGTATTTATTTATTTCATGATATTCATTGTTATTGTCTACACAAACCAGAGATTTTTTAGTAAATTCGTCTAATACTATGCAGTATGGCATTATTTTCTTATTATTGATCTGTACTGAACCACTTTGAAGCAATAATTTATTTAAGATGATAGAATGTGATTTCATGTAGGTGGTCCAGCTGTTAGTAGATCGAGATGTTTGAGATTATCAGATGAAAGAATTTCTGAAGCTCATGATGTACAAAGATTGCTTGGACACCGATTACCCCTGGATAGAGCACAAGCTAGATCAAAATAGTACTGCAATCTAATGTATGATAATTTTTGTTCATTACAATTTACTTAGATTATCTTCCAATTGAAGTATAATCAGTTTGATTTTATTATCTACTAGTTTTCATGTTGTTTTGTGCTGGAAAAAGCATTAGATTGTTGGTTAAAGATGGATCATCCGTAAACCAACTCTGAAAAAGTATAATTGCAAGCTACACTAATCGGATGCATGTAAAACTGAATATACATTGTTATGTGTATTGTTCATTTTAATATTATAGATACTAATTGCTTGTTGTTATATTTTAGGTTTCAGATAACTTCACAAAAGCTAATTGCTTAAATGTGGTAATGGTCTCACTGGAATTAGAGTTGATGCTGAATACAAAAATAAGATGCTTTGTAACTCTCAATTACACTAGATGGATGCATATGTAACTCTCAATTACACTAGACATGATGCGTGTGTAACTTCTAGTTACACATGCTAAGAAATTATTGTAAATGAATATTAAAGTAATACATGTATTTTTTTTTTGTGTTTTCATTGTGATATCAATTTTTTTAATATGAAATTTTTCATTACACATGTTATATGGATGTGTAATTTCTGGATACACATGTCATATGGATGTGTAACTTCTGGATACACATGCAATGTGCATGTGTAACTTCTGATTACACATCCATGTGTTGTTGATGGGAGGCGATGGTCGGTGGTGGTCAGAGGAGTTGGTGGTGGTCGACGGTGGTGGTAGTTGTGGGTTGCGGTGGTTGTCATAGGTAGTGGTGGTGGTGGTCGGAGGCGGTGGTGATGGAAGGTGGTGGTGGTAGTTGCTGGTAGTGGTTCTGGGCGGCGATGGTAGTCGATGGTGGTGGTTGTCGGAGGAAGCGGTGGGGATGGCGGTCGGTGGTAAAGATGAGTGTGACATCATGTTTACTACTCCCTCTGTTCCATTTTACTTGACGTTGTAGAGTTTTTCACGCAGATTAAGAAACAACAAAGAGAGTATTTTTTTTCCAAATCTGCCCTTATTAATAGCTTCCTAAAAATTTAAATCACCTAGTTTTTAGTTTCAATATTTGGTGTAAATTACGAATCCCGTTGTAATTTACTTGGGATAGGTATTTATCCTCCATGGAGTGGATTTAAAAACTAGAATAATTATCCATCTACTAATTTCAATGAAAATTAATGGTATGGTATGATTCCAAAGCAAGGGCAAATTAGTGAGAATTTGGGAAAAAAGCTTAAACACTCATCTATTTTGGAACATAAAAATAACCCTAAAAAAGCAAGTAAAATGGAACGGAGGGAGTATATTTTAGTAATTTTGGGCTTAAATTTAAATTTCATTTAATTAGGGGCTTGAAAATATATGTAAGGGTATGAATGTCTTTTAATAATTCGGGGCCTACATTTAAACTTCTTTTAATTAAGGGACTCATATTATGCGTAACCCATAGGTGGGGCCTTATCCTAATTTTCCCGTTAGGTTATCCTGACAATATGAAACTAATAGTCTCAACACGCCCCCGCATCTGTAACTGTAGAGTTTTAATAGGGTGTGGTGCATTAGTTCTGGTATGGTCGATTGTTCAGAACCATAATAGAATATGGGCGTCCAACTCATCCGCCAATTGGTTTTGAGTTGGATGCCCATATTTTAACATGGTACCAGAGTAGGTGTTTGGGTAGTGTGTGGACATCGTTTGGCCCGTCAAGGGCTTTTTAAGAGATTGTTTTATCCAATAAGGGTATTGCTTCTTTTTTTGTGTGAGGAGGGTGTTAAATATATAGTCCCACATTAACTAGATTTCCAAGATTTGTGAAGTATATAAGCCTTGGGCACCCTAATAACCTTGTAATCCGGTTTTCGAGGTTTGTTAGGCCCATGAAAATTATATAGGGTTGAAAATTATTTTAGTCCAAATAATGTTCTCTCCATCTTTATTTAGAAAAGATGCTTTGGTTGAGTAGTTTTTTATAGAAAAGATCCAAAATATATGCTTCAAAAGAAGAAAAAGCATGGGCTAATAATTGTTATTCAGTAATGTATTGTGGTCTGGGTTGCACGGACGCCGACACTACAAAATTCTCAAAAAACTAGGACGCGGACGCGTATATACATATTTTATTTATATATTATTTATATATATAATTATGTATTTATACAGCAAAGTCAAGTATTTCCATTCTAAAAATTAGAAAATAATACTATATGTGTATAAATTTCAAAAGAAAATGAAAGATCGTTTGTTTATACACGCCGAAGGTCGAGCAATCAATCACTATTAAACACATGGCACAATCAAATTGCATTCTTAGAACAACACATGCCCAACCAAGGGTATATGTGATGTATTTCCAATTACAAAATCCTAATAAAGAGTTACATGATTGATCTAAATGTTTGTCTTTCTTCATTTAGTTAATAATAGTAAAAATAAAGGAAGAAGTTTAAATGAAAATGGAAAAAAAATGCTTCAAACCCAAGTCATCGGTGCGTCCAAAAAGGACGCGCGCGGGACGCGTATTTGGTGCGTCGGACACGCGTCGTGTCAGCGTCAAACGCGCGTCCTGCGTCCGTGCATCCCAGATTGTGGTATACATGGTTTTAATACAGAAACTGGTTAATGTTGGACCAACTACCCAAAACACATATCCAGAAAGACGAAAAACACAGTAGCCACCGATAAATAATATGAATTTTCCTGCAGCATTTGCGCCTAGACTGAAGAAGAGCGCTTTAAGGTAATTAATCACTCCGATATGGATATGGTGGTTCCGCGCTCTCTTTCGTACCTTAACTATCTTCAATACAGTCCAAAAGAAGAACTTAAGTGCTCCAAACAAGCAGCAGATTCCACAAAATAGGAAGAGTACAAAAAACACATAACGTGTTCCTTCAAAAAAATCTGGCATCATAACTAATGATAAAGAAAAATAACCAAAGGCAATGCATCCCATCGAAAGGCACATCAACAAAACTAGAATTCGAACTTGGGTGACAGACTTTTCGATGACAAGCCCACATATTACCAAAAATATTATAGTCAGAGACGCAAAAAACGCAACTCCATTAGTAACCATATTAATCACGTAGTGATCTGGCCAAGTATAAGCCAGTATAGGGCTTCCAGCGTAGCGTATTAAATAAGGGAAAGAATTCCCATCTATGGTGTAGTTTGAAACAGCATCAGTATACCCTAAATCCTGCAAAATCAAACCTTTTAACATCATACTGCGATAACCTCGACCCCGCATATTTGTTAGAGCATTCACAAAATCTTTGATGTTTAAATATCGTTCCCATTTTCCTCCAACATTATCAGAAGCATATGGCTTTAAGTGGTTATCTATGTATCCTTCCAAAGTACCAGATATAGAGAAAGAAAACATACGACTGAGATAATAAGCAAACGTAACGGGGTCAGTATTAGAGTTTACTTTGGAATCCTCTTGCCAAACCCCACCTGGTGGATTCATTGCAGATTGAAAGGCAATTCCTGCTATCAATGTTGCCACCACCATTAATGCATTGACCCTATCTTTCAGTGTTGGAGTTTTAACTAAACTCAAACTACAAAGTCTGACAGGGTCTTGGGACTTAGTCGTGGGTTAATGGTGCAAGTACTGCATCCATCTATTACTGTTAACCGAGTAGTTTTAGTAGGTAACTATTAGTCCTAGTCTTTAGGAGTTTACGAGTCATGGTTGTAATGCCTATTAACTAGGAGTTAGTTGTGCCATCGTGCAGCGTTTAGTGGAGTTTCAGTAGAACAAGTCTTGTATATTGCAGCCTATATAAAGGCATCGTTTACATTAATGAAATAGCCAAGTAAGTTTACACAATGTAGTCTCTCTGTGTTTTCATTGTTGTATCCTCTCTCCTCTCTCTCTATGCCAAATTCCTACATTTGGTATCAGAGCTAGGGTAGAGAGAGAGGTTAGAGTGAAAGGGAGGATTATAAAAAAAAAGTATAGTGAGAGTCGTAAAAGGTAATTAATTCTTCTGTGTGAAGATGAAGTTTTGATCCTGGTATATTTTCGGTGGTGATATCGGGAGAGATAAATGGTGGTTTCGCGGAATCGTGGAATGGAAAGGCGTTGATGTGTCTAGACGGAGGCGGAAGTCCAAGTCAGATGAAAACCCATGGAACGATCTCAAGGTGTTGGAATGGTGAAGGGTTTGTTTTAAATCTCACTTTTAGTAATTATTGATTCTTATCTGCTCAAGGGTTTGTTTTTTAAAACTTGTTAATGAATGTTCATTTGCAAGAACACGTACAGTAGAAACTATTTATAAAGTTTCTCGGCAGTGTTTGATGAAAAGTCCGAGAGAGAAATGCTTGCATGTTTTTTGTTGTTGATTGTTATCATATAGGCAGCCATTGCGTTTGATTGTTTGAAGTTTCTCCTCAAAGAAGTTCTGGTGTGGCGCATGCTTGGAAGATCGTTGGATGAAATTCCTACGTAAAGTAGGATGTTTGGTTTCAAGTAGTCACGGAACAAGCAGAAAGAAAGAGCCGCAGTTCTTGCTTGTTGACGATGACGGTGGATACGGAGGTATCAAGGGATGGCCGGGAGGTTAGCAAATCCCTGTTGTGGAGTTAATACTCCATCGATGAAACCAGTTGGACGGTTAAGCATTCTACCAGATGCATCGTGGGACAGCCAAGTAAAAGTCCGTTGATGTGGAGTTTGAGACTTCATTAATGAATCCTAATGTAAAGCAGTTGAGCAAGCCGGACAGTTGTGGGTGTTTTGAAATTTGTGGTGGAGTTCTTTGCTTACGGATTTAGAAGTGAGAAAACCAAGTTGTGGTTATGTATTCATGGGATTGTGAATTTACATATATTTGTTTCATGGTGTTGACGGTAATACGAAAATGTATTCAGTTGAGTGAATATCCTCTTGGCAAGTACGGAGCAGTAGCAAGAGGGTGTTTACGGGTCTCCTTCACAGGGTGGTGATGTTCCGCAACAGACACTATAAGTGTATCTGGTTTTTGTGCAAGTTTTGTACACAGAAGTGGAACATTTCATTTATGGTTTCTCGCATGTGTGTAATGATCAATTTTCATTTCTTGATCATGATAAATGGATTAAGGGCAGACCCAGTAGCGGTCTGATGCGGTAGTGCAGATCCAATAGTTTGGCTTGCAAAAGTTTTGTGAGTCGTTGGTGAAAGACGGGGTGTTGAAGCTTGTTTAAGAAACTGTTTGGGATCTATGGAATAGGTTTGGCTTGTGAGGCGCATACAGTTTGATCATCAGTATCAGTATGTCTCTCGGTAGAGAGTTAGAAGCCCAGATTGCAGCCAGATGTAACAGTGAACAAGTTCAACCAGGTACTCGCCGTTATTCGAGGTGTTGGAATTGACTTAGGATACTATTCAGAATCTATGAGATAGATTCGGTTTCTATGGGGCATACAGTTTGATCCGCAGTATCAGTATGTCTTTCAGGTGGAGTTTAAAGCTCGGTTGAAGCCATGGTGATAGTCAAGCAATATCAACAAGATTCTCGAAGTGTTGCATTTATGCAAGTTGAATGTCTCGCATGTTGAGGTTAAAAGGACATTGGAAAATTGGTTCTTTTGCAGTTTGAGTAGTTTGAGTTTAAGGGAGGATGTTGGAGTTTTAACTAAACTCAAACTACAAAGTCTGACAGGGTCTTGGGACTTAGTCGTGGGTTAATGGTGCAAGTACTGCACCCATCTATTACTGTTAACCGAGTAGTTTTTAGTAGGTAACTATTAGTCCTAGTCTTTAGGAGTTTACGAGTCATGGTTGTAATGCCTATTAACTAGGAGTTAGTTGTGCCATCGTGCAGCGTTTAGTGGAGTTTCAGTAGAACAAGTCTTGTATATTGCAGCCTATATAAAGGCATCGTTTACATTAATGAAATAGCCAAGTAAGTTTACACAATGTAGTCTCTCTGTGTTTTCATTGTTGTATCCTCTCTCCTCTCTCTCTATGCCAAATTCCTACATTCAGCCCTTTGTGATCTCCATCTACGGACAAAGTTTTACTCTTATGCTTGTCGTGGCGTACATGGTAGCCATAAAACCCAAATTGTAGTTCATTTTTATCAGCATGCGATAGCAAATTTAAGGCTTTGACGCCCTTGTTGTTTACGACGTTTATATCAATTCTTACACTGCCATTCAGCAGTAAATAATTCGTAATCTGAGAAAAACTATTATGTTAATCAATATCCCACTACATGTTGAGACAAGAAATTAATTCGTTGATTAAGAAGTTTAAGTGTCTACCTTCATATTCCCCGTTTCCGTCGCAAGGTGCAAGATTGTGTTGCCATCAAAGTCGGTGGAGTTGATGGATATAGAATTTGGGTATGAGGGTTGTGCAGGCACCAAGTAGCCCGCTAATAGCTTAAGAGTCTTCAATTTACTGTTATTTTTAACACAAAAGTGAAGTATAGTTTCCCCATTTTGATCATTTATTTGGTGAAGTGCTTCAGGTAGTCCTTCTTCCATGAGAAGTTTCATGATCTCAATTCGATTCTTCATAGCTGTCAGATGTAGAGGCGTTCTTCCATCTTCGTCTTGAACTATGCAAGCACCAGGGTTGGCCTTGAGCAACAATCTTACCATCGGTAGACTTGTTCTCACAGAAGCAAGGTGAAGTGGAGTAAACCCATTGGAGTCTCGTTTGAATACAAGATCAGATTTCTGAGATAGAATTTTTGCGGCAAATTTGGTGTCACCAGACATAACTGCCAAGTGTAACGGAGTTCTGAAGAAACTAGTAAATGTTTCATCTGGATTATTAAGACGCGAGTACTCTTCTTCATTAGAGAACATCTTCTGAAGTTGCTTCCACATTTTAGATAAACTCTATGATTTCTGTCTCTCTGATCCTGATCAACATACTTTGCGAGTGTTAAATTATTGCAACTTTGTTTAATATTTTTTGTTTTCTTAATTATAGTGGATACTCCACTGAGAAAAAAACAAGATTATTTTTAACGAGGAGATATCAGCTTTAGTTTAGTGCTATATTTTATTTGAGAATCGAATATAATTCTCATTTTATATAAATTACCTAGCGTTTTTAGGGGCCAGGAAAAAGGATTTAGGGGCCAACAATAAAACAAAATAGGGTTACCCAAAAGTAAAACGAAGCCACCCCTTATCTCGCGTAATTCATAATGGCCAAATTGCCCTCCTATAATCGGTTGATAAGTTCGGATGTTTGTCTACCGATTTAATTCGGGAGAAATTTTTTTTTATTATCGTCCGATTGTGGACGCTGTAGTATTTGGAAGAATTGTGTTTCATTTTCTTCATTTGTTGTCACTTTTTATTTCTAGAGAAAGAAGAAGTGGGAAAAAAGTGAAAAAACCTTTTTTTAAGAAATAAACCATTCATAAATGGATGGATATGAAGAAGAAGGTGAGAATGATCGTGAAGAACCTAATGTTGAAGGATCACGACCGTTTAGAGAAGACGATTTGGGGTATATGTTGAATGATCCAAACTTTTGTGGAGAGGAAACCCTAGACGACGCTTTTATGGAGGAAGTCGTTGAATTAACCGAGATCGAAGCTAACGATTCATCTAACACACAGGTATTGTGTTAAGAAACTCATAACCCACTTTGTATGCATTTGTATGCGTTTTTAAACGACAAAACTCGATTAATGCATGCATTTAACGCCATGAACCACCCAGAATCGGTAGCTAATGTGTCCAAATATCTACCGAATACAACCTCCTGAGTACCAAATATTTACATTCGGCAGTTTAAAGAATGTATACTACTACCGAATATTTGAAAAACCCCCAAATTGATTTTCCAAAATATCTACATTCGGTAACTATTTTAGTATATTTTCTACCGAATGGCCCCAAAAACGAAATCCTCAAAATTATGAAACTCAGTAATTCTTATCTTTTACATTCGGAAGTATTATAATTTTATATAACTACCGAATATATCGATGGCCCCCAAATCCAATTCTCGCGAACTTGTAAAAATTGTAATTCTTCTTCTAGGAAAATCGGAGGAATATGTTTTACTTTTACTTACGATTGTATATATTCGTAAGTAATACCAGATATATGTCTTCCGATTATGATTGTTTTTTGTACTCAGGAGGCTGTCCAAATCTTTCTATTAAAATCGTTAGTCATTTGGACACAATATTCGTCCGATTATATTACAATCGGTTGTAAAACATGTTAAATGTATTCCGATTGTCAATAAAAAACGTGTTGCTTCCTTTTGCAGGCTGCTTTAGCGATAGTTGATGATTTCTATTTGAGGCCCGATACTTCCCTATACTATGAAAACGATTTGGTATACTCCTTACTATTCTTATTATTCAAATATGTATGTTAAATGCTTATTCTTATGATATTTGTTTTGTTATATTCGTGTTTAGTCATTTGCAAGTAAGGAGGAGGCAAAGGAATGGCTAAAAAACAAGGCAAAAGATAACATGTGCGTTGTAGTTCAAAACAATCATGTGGATGAAACTCGATTTGAAATGATTTGGGAGCGCGGTGGGACGCGAAAGAGTCATGAGGGAAAGAATAGTAAGTACGTAAGGAAAACGCAGAGGAAATACCGAAGCAATACAAAGAAAATCGGATGTCCTTTCAAGATTGTCTTCCATAAGCCGGACGGTTCGGAAGGTTTAGATTGGAAAATGTCTAAAGTTGATAATGGTTGTCATAACCACGATGATCCGGATACTCTACTTGGACATGTAATGGTTTCCAAGATAAAATCAATGGAAATGGAGACGGTGAAGTCTATGAGGATCCAAAAAGCTAGTGCGATCTTAAGTAAAATAAAGGCGGACGACCCCAATAACTTGTCTTCTTTGTCTACAATTAAGTCATCCCTAGCTATGATCAAAAGAACGGAATGG
The DNA here is from genome assembly GCA_023529315.1 of Papaver bracteatum. NCBI lineage: Eukaryota > Viridiplantae > Streptophyta > Magnoliopsida > Ranunculales > Papaveraceae > Papaver > Papaver bracteatum. The sequence continues at coordinate 669,156 of JAJJWX010005228.1, read as the reverse complement.
GATGGTAGAACGTTCATGCAACAATCGGAGTGGTTAGCGGAGTTACACGACTACAAGTTGAGAAGGGAAGAAAAGGATGGTAAAGTGGTTCGTATTTTCTTGGCACATCCCGAAATGATCCAATTGGCCCAATGCTTTCATCAAATTTTGTTGATAGATGCCACTTATAAGACAAAAAAATATAACATGTCGTTGTTAAATATTGCTTGCCACACTTCGGACAAAAACACATTTACGGTTTCATGGGGTTTAATGGATCATGAGAACAATGTGAGTTTCATTTGGATGTTGGAGACGTTGAGGACCATTTATAATGGTGATGATTTTCCAAGGGTTATTATAACGGATAATGATCAAGCCCTAATGCATGCAATAGCGGTAGTGTTTCCGGAAGCCCGAAACTTGCAATGTACTTGGCACATTCAACAAAACCTCAAATCCAATTGCCATCATCATTTCCAAGCTAAAAAACCAAGGAAGGGTACTAAGAGGTCGAAGGAAGAGGATGAGCGCATTAGTAAATTAACCGTGGAAGAACGAGAGGAAGAGAAACGGTTATTTGATGAAAAATGGACGGAGGATGGAATGATTTGGAGAATGTTTTTGAAAGCATGGGACAAGATTGTTTGGTCAATGACCGAGGAAATTTACGAAGCTAATTTGAAGAAATTTGAGGATGAATATGGCACGAAGTATCCAAAACCCGTTGAGTATTGTAAAACACAATGGTTACTGATTAAGGAGAGGTTTGTCTTTGCATGGACATATGAAGTTCATAACTTCAAGAACGAAGCGACAAGCATTGCGGAGGGGTCTCATGGACGATTAAAGACTATACTACTTGGAAGTCAAAATGGAGTTGTGTCGATTCAAGAAGCAATCCATGAATACAGCAACCGTGATCTCATAAAGATTAGAACTAGTATGCAATTTAGTGTACACCAATTCCCAACAGAACATGCTAAGGAAAGATTGCTTCTAAGGGGAATTGTTCATAAAGTATCAAGATGGGCAATAAATCACATGATGAAACAACTCCATTTTTATAAAGCTTACGATGACGAGAATACGGTTTGTGTTTGCAAGGATATGATTGGTATTGGACTCCCGTGTCGTCATAAGTTGGGTAGGTATGTTGAAGTGATTGACATCAATGATATTCATCCATTTTGGAAGTAATTAAATTTTACTCCAAGCACCCCTGTAGTTGATGGTCCGTCTTTCATTGAGTCTGAATTGTGTACACGAATAGCCCAGCGCTACGCTACATCTAATGGAACCAAGAAGCAAATATTGATGCACAATTTGGAGGAATCCCTTCACCCTTGTCTACGGGAAGTTGATGAACCTATTAAACAAAATGGGGCCGGTAGGCCCAACACCGAAGTGTCGAGGACCATCCAAAGAAAAGAGTTGAAGTTTTATTTGTCTACTAAAAGAATATTGTGTAGGGCCGAGCGTTTGGAAGCCGATTATGAAGATGAGCCGGAACCTAAGAAAAGAGGTCGTCCAAGAAAGGATCAAAGTGGACCAACCGCACATAAAGTGAAACAAAAGGTCCCTACGGAGCCTTCTCAAGCAAGTCAATCCGAGGTGGTGGAAGAAGTTGTGTTAGTGGAGAGCCAGGCTAGCTCTATTGTTGTTGATAAAATGAGCGACTCACAACAAACACCACTAAAAGAAATGGTTACTATAAAAGAGAAGTATGGTAGTCTTCGTTGCCCTAGGGATATTTATGGAATACCAAATCGAACCAGGTATACAATTATCGAAGAGTATTTGGAACAACTCCCTCCACTAATTGTTCCATTTGTTTTGTCCACTGACGAGGTTGATGGGGATGGCAATTGTGGATTTCACGTCGCTACCGAACAAATGGGTTACTTTAGAGAGGAGGTTATAGAAGATGTCACCCAATGCCAATATTTAAGAAATAAGATGACCCAACAACTAATGAAGGACAAGAATTTCTATATGGAGATGATGATGCGAGGACATAGATATGACAAAGAATTTGAGTTCAAAGATTTAGTTGCGCATATAAAGTGCCAAAAGGGATTGAAGACTATCAGATACAAGTATTGGATGACTATGCCTAAATGTGGATATCTCTTAGAGGAGGTTTTGAATTGTGTGGTACATTTTTTTGTTCCTCCTAAGTATGGACCTAGTATGACATTTGCACCCACAAGAACGGTTTGTGACGAGTCGGTTAAAGATAGAAGAATCATTATGGCGTTTGTGAATGAAATGCATTTTATTGGATTAAGAGTAAAGAAAGATTGTCTGTTACCACCGTTGAGTAAGTGGCACGATTACTTTCCAATTAACCATTGCAATGATTGGGTGAAAAAATATGAGTCCAACATGGTTGATTGGGATCATGTCATGAAGAACAACTTTCCCGCTGGGTTACTCGAACTAATTGAAGATGATGATGACGATTAGTCATTCCATTTTTTTACAGTTCAATTTTTTTGTAAAATCCTTTGAAGATATGTGATATAATCGGTAGGTAATATTTGTCACTTTTTGACCGAATGTTAAATTCGGACGGTTTTGTATTTCACCAAATTACCGATTCTAATCATTTTGAAGATTAGCTAGCTCTCTTGTATTCGGTAGACAATATTAGACAGTGTTTGACCGAATTTTAGATTCGGAGGGTTTTGGATTTTACCAAATTAACGATTTTAATCATTTTGAACTCAGAACCTACGAAATTGGAACACTCCTGTATTCGGTAGATTAAATAACATTATAACTACCAATTATCATACAATCGGAAGATTAAATAACATAATAACCACCGATTGAAACAGAATCGGTATATTAAACAACATATTTACTACCGAATATAACATATTTCAGGCAGTGATTTAGGGAAATTGTGCCAAACTCTATACCGTGGCCACGACCTTCAAGAATTCATAACTTCCATCATATGTGAATTCTTCTCCTTTTTCCTCTAAGTAGTGTCTTTTTGCGAGTGTCTCCTACATAAACCAAAACAAATTATAATAGAATGCATAGTTCGATAAGCTAAGTTCGTATAGTTTCGTATGCAAATACTTACAAATTGTCGGATCGACAAACTTAAGTGGCTATTGTTAAAGATCCGCTTTTGTATCGTTATGTAATTGTTCACCCCTTTTTGGATAAGTCGGAACCGATCATGAACTTGTTGGATGGATCTTTTCTTTGTATTTCCATATTCTCGCACAAATTGGCTATACACTCTACCCCAAAAGATTTCGGTCGTTAACCTTCCGGCAATGACATCTTCACGTCTGGTTTCTTGGTACCATGTTTTCACAATGGACAAATCTTCAGCTGCATCAAAGTTTGACATTCTTGTAATATGAAATAAAGTGGTACAACAAAATACTAGACAATGGAATATAGATGTGTGTAGTTTGGTGCCTCAATGAGAAGAGGTTACCCTCCTTATATAGTATAAAGTTCGAACGGCTCTTTTTTTTGAAAATATGGCCGTTATGTGAGGCACGAAAAGAGTCAACAGGTACAATGTGCCAACAATAATTCAAAAGAATCGGTTGTAAATCTAACACAATTACCTACCGAATGTAATATTCGCCGGTAAATGTTTTTTTCATACGCCCGATTATTTGCATTTTGAACTCAGGAACCTGTTGTTTTATTTGACTGTAAATTCGATAGAACAATTTATTATTTTATTACCGATTGTGTGCTCATCCAGAGGCACGGCTCTTTTTTTTTTTTTAAAGTATCCGTTGTAGTATAATCGGTAGATTTCTAAACATAATAGTGTCCGATTCAATATTATTCGGTAGGTTAAATAACAGACTAACTACCGATTACAGAAAATATTTTGATTATCATAATATGATGTAACGATTATACTTCGACAATTCCATTACAATGAATTTTGCTTAGCTTCGTGGACGTGCCCTAAACGGATTAAATCTGTTCATCGCCTTAAGGATTCTGAAATGAGCTTCGAAACGGAAGTTTGATCTTTTCCATCTCCGCCATTCCTCGAGAGATCGTTCTATCACCTCATCATTAGTTTCACCCCTCAATCGATATTGATTCACAAGATAATTTAAATGGACGAATTGTTTGACGTGTTGGTTTATTGAACCAATTCGCCAGAAAAAATCAGCTGAGTTACGGTTATTTGGGTTTCCTGTGTCAATGCAAAAATTTTCGTGAATTCTCAACAAATAACTCATACTCATTACACCTCCTTGCATGCGTTCTTCTCCCCATCTTGGATAGAATTGAACATAGCGCCTACATAAAGATAAATCTTCTTCAATCGTGAACTCCGTAGGATTAACAAATGGTTGGGCCATTATGTTGAAGATGATTTATTCGGAGATTAAAGAGAGTAAAAATGTTTTTATGTTGCATATAGGGGAAGAGATGCCCTCCTTATATAAGTTATGTATCCCAACGGCTAATTTTTTTAAAACTACATATATTCGGAGAATAAATGTAGTTCATCATCTACCGAATATGAGATGGCCCAAAAATCTGTTTCTTGGAAAAATGAAGATTTTCTAGAATTTGAACTTGTAATAATCGGAAGTAAAGTACTAATATCATACCTCCGAATATAATGGCCAACCCTCTATACTGGCCATTGGGAACCACCCAGAGCCATGGAGGGGCAGGTTTTGAACTACATATATTCGGAGAATAAATGTAGTTAATCATCTACCGAATATAAGATGGCCCAAAAATCTGTTTCTTGGAAAAATGAAGATTTTCTAGAATTTGAACTTGTAATATTCGGAAGTAAAGTACTAATATCATACCTCCGAATATAATGGCCAACCCTCTAGACTGGCCATTCGGAACCACCCAGAGCCATGGAGGGGAAGGTTTTGAACTACATATATTCGGAGAATAAATGTAGTTCATCATCTACCGAATATGAGATGGCCCAAAAATCTGTTTCTTAGAAAAATGAAGATTTTCTAGAATTTGAACTTGTAATAATCGGAAGTAAAGTACTAATATCATACCTCCGAATATAATGGCCAACCCTATAGACTGGCCATTCGGAACCACCCAGAGCCATGGAGGGGCAGGTTTTGAACTACATATATTCGGAGAATAAATGTAGTTCATCATCTACCGAATATGAGATGGACCAAAAATCTGTTTCTTGGAAAAATGAAGATTTTCTAGAATTTGAACTTGTAATAATCGGAAGTAAAGTACTAATATCATACCTCCGAATATAATGGCCAACCCTCTAGACTGGACATTCGGAACCACCCAGAGCCATGGAGGGGCAGGTTTTGAAATACATATATTCGGAGAATAAATGTAGTTCATCATCTACCGAATATGAGATGGCCCAAAAATCTGTTTCTTGGAAAAATGAAGATTTTCTAGAATTTGAACTTGTAATAATCGGAAGTAAAGTACTAATATCATACCTCCGAATATAATGGCCAACCATCTAGACTGGCCATTCGGAACCACCTGAGCCATGGAGGGGCGGGTTTTGAACTACATATATTCGGAGAATAAATGTAGTTCATCATCTACCGAATATGAGATGGCCCAAAAATCTGTTTTCTTGGAAAAATGAAGATTTTCTAGAATTTGAACTTGTAATAATCGGAAGTAAAGTACTAATATCATACCTCCGAATATAATGGCCAACCCTTTAGACTGGCCATTCGGAACCACCCAGAGCCATGGAGGGGCAGGTTTTGAACTATATATATTCGGAGAATAAATGTAGTTCATCATCTACCGAATATGAGATGGCCCAAAAATTTGTTTCTTGGAAAAATGAAGATTTTCTAGAATTTGAACTTGTAATAATCGGAAGTAAAGTACTAATATCATACCTCCGAATATAATGGCCAACCCTCTAGACTGGCCATTCGGAACCACCCAGAGCCATGGAGGGGCAGGTTTTGAACTACATATATTCGGAGAATAAATGTAGTTCATCATCTACCGAATATGAGATGGCCCAAAAATCTGTTTCTTGGAAAAATGAAGATTTTCTAGAATTTGAACTTGTAATAATCGGAAGTAAAGTACTAATATCATACCTCCGAATATAATGGCCAACCCTCTACACTGGACATTCATAATCCAAAAAACAAACCATTCATAATCCATCTAACAAACCATTGACAAACCATATTCTGTTTTTAGAAGTTCAAATCCGATCCTAACCTTAAAAACAAAACCAAATTAACAACCAATACATAAATACTATAAAAAGGAAGTTTGTCATTCATTTATTCTTTGCTTTTACTTTACGACGTCGACCACCTCCAAGTCCAAAGACGACCACGAGTTTTCAGGACCTTCAGATTCAGCACCTTCCGTTTGACGGCTCGTAGAAGCTCGAGTTCTTTTACCCAACTTTGATACTGCCATCTTATCCGTATGCCTCTTCTTGGATTTCTCCCCAAATTTTGCTGCATATTCTTCATTGTTGATATTGTCAATTAGGTCTCTAGCCTTTTGTATCTTCTCAACTGGCACGGGATCTCCCTTCCTAATGCAAGAAGTTAACATTTTGGAAACAGTCTTGAACCTGTTCACCTATTTTTAAACATAATGACATAACATCAAACGGTTATTACATTAGATTTTTAGCAATAACATCAAGAAAGTTTGAAGAATACGCACCAGTCTATCATAACCAGTTGGTTTGTCTTTGATGATACAATTATAACTAGACCCCGCCGAAGTAGATTTGGATTTAAGTTCACGGATAACCAAAGGATGTGATACGTTCCTATACCAAATCATATAGCCTGGAGAATTTTCATCACCTCGGGTGGCTGGTCTACCAGTGTTGATAATGAACTCAGTCCTCTTATCCCAGTTATAAGGAACATTAGGTGGGCCTTTGTGAACTATCGTGAGAGTGTCACCACTAAAAGAGCACAACTCCACCTCCAATTTGTAGTAATCCTTGAATTCCTCCATTGGTTGATGTTTTATATACCCGTGTTGTCGCATCACCCTAGAGGGGTTGTACATCACATATCCCGTGGGGTGCCACAACGGTCCAAAATAAAGGGACAAGTCCGACCGAACATTTATATGGAAAGCAGCTCGATCTTCCTTGTATGGATCAAAGCATACGTCTGAGGCCTTCAATTGGTCCAAAATCTCCCTCATGCGGATCAACTCCTGCTCTTTTGTCCTAGAACGGTTGTCTTCGAAGAGATACTTTGTTCCCCTAGGAGTACCTTTCCGCCACTCTGGGTTCTCTCCGGCCAACTTCAGGAGAGGTAAGTGATCATAGATCCATGTCTATATGGATAACAAACCAAGTATTAGTAAATAGATTAATAACAATCGGAACCAAATGTACATTAATTTCAACCGAATATATACATTCGGAGGAATTTGACTTCCGAATGAAAAACATTCGAAAGTAAAAATGGTATAATTCCATCCGAATATGCATCATTTGGAGTTCAGTAGACTATATTTTTTTCACCTACAGATTCGGTTGTATTTTATAAACAATAACACCCGATTAAATATAATCGGAATTAAAACTAAATTACATGCTACCGAATGCTAAACATTCGAACGCAAACAAAATGTAAGTCCTACCGAATATCATTCATTTGGAGTTCAGTATCCTACGGTTTTTTGCATATATATTCGAAAGTTATTTCCCATATTAATGTTCTGAATATATATAATCGAGAGTTAATTTAAGTTAAGTCTCACCGAATAAAACACATTCGGACATAATAAATGAATCATTTACTTCCGAATATGCATAATTTGGATTTCAGTAAAACACAGTATTATGGCATATATATTCGGTAGTTAAATGAACAAGACTAAATCCCGAATCCAAACAATCGTAAGTACGGCTATGTAATTGGTTTCCGAATATACTACATTTGAAGGTTAAAAATTTATGTATCCTACCGAATAGTTATCATTTGGAGTTCATAATATGCATTGTATGTATTGTCTACCGAATAACTATAGATTGACTTATAGAGTAAAAAAATGACCTGCAATAGAGCCACGTTCCCGGAAACTTGGCTAGTTCCTCGCCTCGACGCCTTTCTCAACTCTTCCATCAAGAATGCTAGGCATGTCGTGCCCCAAGAGTAGTCACCGACTTCATGAAGAGGATCCAAAAGTTGTAGAAGGTTGGCGTCGATCCGGTTGCCAGAAGTATTTGGGAAAATTACACATCCCAATACACAAAGGAGATACGCTGTGGCCGCGTGATTCACTTGCTCTTCAGTTAACGTTCCATTTTTTTCTTTATCCAAGGTGCCTCGAAACATATTCATTAAAACAGTAATGTTAATCTGTCTTGTTCTGTAACTTGCATGCCTCCTAAACTCTTTTGTTGTTGTCTCTTCATCCCAACCTAAGCACTTTTTAGTTAGAACATAAAGTTGTGCCCAACTTAACTGCTTTGTGTAGTTGAACTTCACAGCTGTGCCTTGCTCAGGAAGGTTAAGAATTTGCACAACATCATCCGGTGTAATCGTCATCTCCCCAAACGGCATATGGAAGGTATCAGTCTCAGGATACATTCTCTCCACGAACGCCGATATAGAAACACGATCATGGTCCAAATATGAATTCTCCGCAGCATTAGCTAACCCCGAGTTGGTTACAATTCTCTTGAACCTTTCACATTCACCGGATAAAGGCCAGTCAAGCATTTTTGTTGGTGCAGTGGTGGGTTTGAGTAGACAAACCGCATCCTGATGATACTATTTAACACACAATTTTTTTTTAGAGTACATACAAAAACCCTTAATACAACTATTATGATAAAAAACATAGACAATACATTAATAAAAAATATAATATTATTATTACCTCGGTTTCGTATATTTCTTTGGCCCAGGAGTCTTTGTATCCAAAAAGCAATTTTCCTCCATCCGCCGGTAGCCCAAGGATTTCTCCGGGTTGAATATTCTTCACCTTCAAGTGCTGAGGGACAAGATGCGATGCTTTTTTAGCAATGTCCTTCTTTCCACCTTCTACTCCTTTATTAGCTTTTTTAGCTTTTTGGGTACCACTTGGTTGTCCTTCTTCTTGAATTCTTGGCACTGGATCAATTGGTTCAATTTCAGGGTGGGAGGTAAGTTGTGGAGCACTTGGTTCTACACCTTGTTGACTGCCGGGTTCACTTCCCTGTGGACCAGTTGGTTCTACACCTTCTTGAGTGGGTTGTTGAGCACTTGCTTGCACACCTTGTTCACTGCCTTGTTCACTGCCCTGTGGACCTGGTTGAGCACTTGATTGCACACCTTGTGGACTGCCTTGTAGTTCTACACTTTGTTGAGCACTTGAATTAGCTATGGCACTCCTTGCTTTCCTAGCACTAGCTGTCACTTTCTTACACCCTGCTATACGAGGCCCTAACTCGCCTGTTTTTGTGGCTTGCTTATCTCGACTTTGTCTAAACAACAACAAAATAATCAATGTTTACAAACCAAACAATCGGAAGTCAAAGTACACCAATAAAAACCGAATGTAAACATTCGGCAGTAAAAATACAACGTGTGTTCCCGATTATACAACAACCGGAAGAAAGTAAAATTAATTTCAAACCGAATATGCATCAATTGGAGTTCAGAAACTCTAAATTTTTCATCCTTTAAAATCGGAGATATAAAACATTATCTTACCTTCCGAATATTACTAGGCCCCAAAATTGGATTTTTCATCAAATTGACATATTCGGTAGTAAATGTCCTACCGATTATTGTGTATCTACTTAAACATATTCGGAAGAAAAAATATTCATTAACTACCGATTATTTCCATTTTGGTATACATGAACATATGTCCATACATATTCAGGAGAAAAACAACAATTAAAACTTCCGAATGCCGTCGATGTTCTTGAGAAATGAAGAACACGACTACATTCGAAGTAAATTTACTGAGTTTAACTACCGAATCTGAGAAATTGCGAGAAAAACCCTAGATATTTTTTTTTCAATTCGTCGAATTAAAGCGAAATAAACCCTAAAATTGATATAGTCTTACCTAATTGGGGCCATTTGAAGTTGCCGGAGTGTTAGACTATCAGAATCGCCACCGCCAACTACTTCCGCGGATTCGTCTTCGCGTTCTTCGCGTTCTTCGTCATTTTCACCAACAATCTCTTTGTTGCTTGCTAAAATTCCTATATTTGGAACAAAAGCGCGAGGAAAGTTTTTTGTTTTAGGTTTGTGGGATGCATTACCAGTATCCATTGTTTTATAACCGAATCAACGATGTTTTTATTTTACGATTCGCGACGGCGATGCGATTAATGGAAGAACGAGGAAAAAAATTTATTTCTCCACAATCGGGAGGCAGGAGGGAGAAGGGAAGAAAAAGAGTTGAAATGAAAAATGGGAGAAACAGTTTTGATTTGGGTTATAAATTTATTTTTACTTCAAGGGCATTTAGGTAACTTCAATAAAAAAAATTTTGCCCCTTAACCAAAACCTTTGGCTGTGTATAACATGTTGGCCCCTAAATCCTTTTTCCTGGCCCCTAAAAACGCCAGGATAAATTAATGCCAGGTTACTTTGATCCATGTTTGATTCTCAAACCCCATCAACTGGCTTAAAAAGTTCAAGAGTACAAAACGTGGTAAGGCTGCTATTAGGCTTTTATATCCACGATGTTGATCAATGTAGTCAGTATCGCTCGTACTTATCGGCAATAGATTGCCAATCGAACTGTCCGTACTGCCGGAAATCATGCATTATGCTTGTTTTTTTAAAAACTACTATTGGGAAGGTTTAGGCAAGAGAATTTTAATCAATTAATGACTTTAACCCCTTACAAATATATTTTGATTACACATAAATGTTCGGTTCAGAGGAAAAGATATCTAATTGTCACAGTACCTAATAAAGTGGTAACAAAAATAAAACTAAGCATAGGTAGAGTAGTTGCGTCCACAGACTCCACACCAATAAGCTCCATAAGGTAACCAACTCTGATAAGGTACTTCCTTACTCGTAGCTTAATGTAATTATATATCCTACTCCAGAGTGGGGACCTACTTGTCACCAGCACAAATTGGAAGCTTAATGCCCAGCCGAAGAAGAGTCCACCGTACACAATGACTGAATAAACTATAGGTTCTTCAAGAATAAAATTTGGGGTCATTAAAGTTACTAAACCATCACATAACTCAGATGAGACCAGACATCCGTAGGAAACGCAAACCAGAAAATTTAGAATTCGAACTTGACCGCGAGATGCATCTTTCATAAACCCACATTTGACCAATAATATTATAATCAGAGACACAGCAAGCGCAACCGCGTTAGTAATCATGTGAAGCTTGTAGGGGGATGTAAAAGCAAATACAGGGTATCCGGCATAATAATGAATAAAATTCTGATCACTGCTGTTATTGTTACCTGAAAGAATACTACACCAGAAATTTTTGAAGATCAGGCGTTTCATTAGAGCCGCAAAAATCCCATAAACGTTGTCATGCTGGGTACCATTCGAGGTAATAACACGAAATGTATCAGAATAACCTCCTTCCCCACAACTACTATTATTTGATGGACAATATTGTTGACGCAGGCTCTTTAGCAGGTTATACATTCTGCTAGACGCAAAAGATTCATGCATATGATCAAGATAGTAAGCATAAGTAATAGGGTCAGTACCGGAACCAACTTTAGAGACATTTTGCAGAATCTCCCTCCGTGGACCTAATGCCACTGCTAAGGAAAATAGTAAAACTACTATCGCCATCATGCCTAATAGGTTCACTATCTCTTTCAGCCATTCTTTGTCATCGAACTTATTCTTACGATATCCAAAGTAATCAATACCAGTTTCTAAATCATTCTTTTGAGCTTGTGATAACATATCCAAGGCTTTCAGGCCATTGTTATTTAAGACATTTACATCAATTCTTATATCATTTCTCTCCAGTAAATAATTTGTGATCTGCAAACACAAATTAACATGTAACATTACAAAATGGAGTCGAGGTGAGACAATTTTTTTCAGGAAATCACTAATATCTTTTAGAATCGAGAAGAAACTAAGATTCTAATTAAAAAAATTGCGTATTCAAATTATAGATATTAATAACGAGTAATCTGCATTTACCTCCATACTTCCCATATTTGCAGCAAGGTGCAGGACTGTGTTGCCATCATTGTCCCTTGAGTTGACAGATATAGAATTTGGGTCTGGAGGTTGTTGAAGCACCAACTCGTTTATTAACAATGCAAGGGTCTTGATATCACTATTGCTTCTAACACAAAAGTGTAGTATAGTCTCACCATTTTGATCATTCTTCATTTGAATTACTTCAGGTAGTCCTTGTTTCATTAAAACTTTCATGATCTCCACTCGATTCTTCATAGCTGCTAGATGGAGAGGAGTTTTTCCATCTTCATCCCGAACGATACAAGCTTTAGGTTCGGCCTTTAGCAACAATTTCACCATAGGAACACTTGTTCTCGCAGAAGCAATATGAAGTGGAGTAAATCCATTAGTGTCTTTTCTCATTGCAAGATCCGGCTTCAAATTTAGAATATTTTGTGCAAATTGGATGTCATCATACATGACTGCTATGTGCAGTAGAGTTCTGCAGAAGCTTGTATATACCTTATCTAAACTATTCATACGTGAGTCTTGATAGAAGAACAGGTTTTTGATAACCAAATGGAAAAATCTGCAAAAATCAAGAATTTTCTGTAGCATTCCTAGAAGCCGTTCCAATATTTTCATTCCTCTATTTTTCTCTGGTGATTATACTTTGTGAGTGAGTGGGCAGTTCATCAAACTGATTGATAAATATGCTATTGAAACAAGGTGTGAAAGTGATATATGCTGTGAAAATACTATAGAGACAGATTATCTTTACTTTTACTTTTATTTTGTTGGTCAAAAAGTTAAAGACGTAGCTTTGTAATTGGAATAATACTGTTTAATGTGGAATTTTACTAGGCTTTCGTTAAGTTTGGTAGGGTTCGAGCGCCAAATGATTTTGAGTCTTGATATTTGTTTCAACTTTAATCATTTTTTGTTTCATTTTTTTTTTTTTTTACGTTCTGTCCACATTTGTTTTGAAAACTCACTAAGAGAGGTCACCCTCCAGAAGGCTAGACGGTCATATAGGGAGTATTTGAACTATCCGAACAAGCTAGATAATGTTCCTCCCGAGTCCTGATTACAAGTTCTTGAAATAAAAATATACTTCGACCTGGCGTATGTCACGGTAAGTACGTAGAGACTCATCAAAATCTTGCATGATAATCTTTTCAACGGTAAGAGTATTAGAAAATCAGATTCTATATTAGACCGCAGCTGTACACAGGGCCAACAAAAGCTATATACAGGGCCAAAAATGTACTGACTTGTGTCAATGTAAAAGGACCAAAAAGTAGCTACTTGTGAAAAAGTGAAAACAGTAGTTGACCTATTCTGTTTTGTTATTCGTATACACAGGCTCACCGCCGTTCACTGCCTCCCAGTCTCCCACCAAAGCAAATCAGAAAACTAATGTCCATTCTGGTGGTTGCAGTGATGGCAACAACTGATGGTAGATTTGTTCCAGTTGTGAATTTCCGTTTTTACCTTTAGAAGAACAATTGTACAGAGCTTATTATCTTGTTATTTAAAAATCAGTGTGATAGAAGGTTAGGTACCATGAAAAAAAAAAAAGAAGAGGAAGAGGATATAATGTTGTTAAATTCGAGTCTCTATGATGGATATGAAGACGAAATTTTTTTATTGCATTCGTAGAGTGCAGGTTTAAAATCAGCTGGCAATGAAGTTGATTTCGATATGAACTTTGTCTGGTGATAGTGGAGATTTTGGATAGTGCTCAAAACGAGTTTGATGAAATGGCTGACTGAAATATGCGTGTTCTTGGGAGAAAAAAAAAATGTAGATGTGAAGTTTAATACCATACATATAGTGGATAATGTAAGTATGTAACCAGGGTCTATTGATTTTTTTTTTTTTTCTAGTTTAGTGAAATCAGTAACCAATTAATTACATTATCATCAATTCTGAAGAATATTTTGATCAATTTGTTTTTCAAATCTAAATCTCGCAAGATCAACTGATCATCAAAGAAGAAACTCAAGTTTTACCTCTTGATGCTGCCGGAATTAGTCTCATGAGTTCTAGAAAAGCTGTATCACTATGGATCTGCAGAGATGACCCTGTGAATATTAATTACCAAAAAAGTGAGAAAATTACGTCCCTTTCTCTTTTACGTCCCTGGGAAAAAAATGACGGCCCTGCTAATATCTAAGGTCCTATATTAACCACATGGAAAGTAACTAAAGCATGCATCAAAGTTTCCTCTTCATAAAAGCAAAAAAGGACATAAATTAGAATCTATAATTCTTTTTATTTATTTTTGGCTTGTGAGGTCTCCGACAAGATTTTTTTTTTTTTTTTTCTTATATATATAAATTATTTATATGTCCCTGATTATTTTTGTATTTGACATAAACCCCCAAAGATAACCAACTTTATTGTTGCCCACTTCCCCTTGTTGCCCCACCGACAAGATTTTCGTTCTTAGCCTGTTTGTCCAATGTTGTTACACTTTAAATACATTGTTTTAGGCCTCTTCCTATGCATATGCCAAACTCATGTATTTGGCATATATGCACTTATTATGGGCATGCCAAACTGCCAAACTCATATGCCAATATGTTTTTTCTGGTATATTGGCATACACGACAGAGTTTCCAGCGAGCGATAGAGTTTTGGTCGCTCAATGGTTAAAAAATCGCTAGATGGTCTTCTAGTCGCCAGCGATGGTCAAGCTATCGCTCGCTCTTATGATAATCGCTCTGCAGATCTTCATCTAACGGCTACAATTTCCCCACCCTATAAATACTTGATTTTAATCTCATTTCAACTCACACCAGAAATTCTAAATCTCTCCAGAATTTCTTAATTTCTCAATCCTTTTCAAATCTAAAATTATCCTAGCTCTTCTACAATTATATTTTCTTGTAAAATGGATTCACAAGCACCAACGAAAGGCAAAGGTAAGAAGAACCGAGTCCGTGGTGCAAAATACAATATGATAGAAGATGAATGTATTTGTCGCAATTGTGTTTTTTTTACCCAAGATTGTATCGGAGGTGCACAACAACATGGTAACACCATGTGGGATAATATATTTCAAAAATATGAGGAACAAACCATGAACATCAATAATCGTGATGCAAAAGGATTGGCAGAACACTTCATTGTAATCAACCGGGAAGTAGCCGCTTATGTTGCATTGATAATGCAAGCCAAGAGAAAAGGAAAGGATAGTGGTCGGACTGATGTTGATTTTGAAAGAGAGGTTCGAACAGATTGGCACCGAAAACATGGTAAATAGTTTAATTTCGAAAGTTGTTATCATATTTTGAAGGGTTTGACCAAATATAATCCCGATCAATTAGCAAACAATCAAATAGTACCTGAAAAGTCACCATATAATTCTTCTCCCTCAACACCAAATTCCTCACCATTTTCACAAGGTCCATCCAATTCTTCACCAGATACCCCTACAAGCTCAAATTCAAATGTAGTTTTCAATAATTATGTTGATGGTAATAATAAGGGAAAACTTCCAGGAGGAATCAGGCAAAACTGGCTAGAAAATTAGCTCTAGAAGGAGGGAGTTTCGGAGGGTTTAACATGGCGGAGTTTATGGAATATCAAAAGACCGTCGCGAAGGAAAGATCCATTGAAAGGAAAATTCAAAACCGGGAGAGTAAGAAAAGTCGTCTTTCTCAAGAAAAATTCCAGTTTGACTATGGCAAGAATAACATTCTTCAAGCTAACACCTCAATTATGAACGACCAACAAAAACATTTGTGGCAAATCGAATTTGACAGGATTCAAGCACAGGTTGAAAAGCAAGCTGGATTTACTAATGAAGATGATGAGGATGGAACTGATGATGAGTTTGATGAAATAATTCCGATAGATTAATGTTTGTTTATGCATTTTAAGTTTAAGTTTTAATCTTTTAGTTTAAGTTTATAATCGAATTTGACAGTAGCAGTTTAATTTTTAATATTAATTGGAAATGAATTGTTGAAGTTTATCATGACTTTGAAATGACATGTTGAAAAATACTTAAAATCATCTTAAGCTAAAACATTAAAAATAATAGCCATTACTTAACTGAAGAAACATTAAATCATCTTCCATGCTGTGCCCAAAGATTCAATCTCAGATCTTCTCTTAACTGGTCATACAAATTACGGTTCTGAATGTAGTTAGTCATTTGACCATAATTCCTTGCAGGGAGGCCTCTTTCAGGTCGAATCTCCGGCCTCAAATCTTTATCATCATAGTTAATCCAATCCGAATCACGCCGGGTTTCCTGAATTACCATGTTATGAAGAATTATGCAAGTGAGCATAGTCTTATGCATTTCACGAGGACTCAACCCACGATATGGGCCACAAATGATAGTGAACTTCCTCTTCAAAATTCCAAAAGCGCGATCCACATCCTTCCTCAATGCCATTTGGGCATCGTTAAAATATCGATATGAAAGGCCCAATGCACCAGCAGGAGGCTGACGGTAGCATTGAACCAAGGTGGACCATTTTGGGTAGATACCATCCGCAAGATAATAGCCATGAGTGTACTGATGTCCGTTGATCATGAAACGGACAGAAGGAGAAATTCCATACTTCAAATCTACAAACAGAGGCGACTTGCGAAAAACATTAATATCATTTTGTGAACCCGGAAGACCAAAAAAAGCGTGCCATATCCAACAATCATAAGATGCAGCATCTTCAAGGATAACTGTTGGTTTTGGATAATGACCTTTATATTGACCAGCCCAATAAACAGGGAATCCATGCCATACCCAATGCATACAATCGAGACTATCTAGCATTCCTGGGAATCCCCTTTCCTCATTCTCCCTTAATATTTGTCTAACATCTTCGTCGGTTGGTTTGCGTAAATATTCAGGACCAAAATGATTAATAATTACTTCACAGAACAACGAAAGGTAAGTGTAAGAAGTTGTTTTACCCATACGAAGGTACTCATCATTCGCATCCGCTGAAGTTCCATAACCTAGAATCCTTAAAGCCGAAGTAACTTTTTGTTCAGGACTGACCTCTAATATTCAATGCATCAAACTGATAATTGAATTGAGGTTCCACTCGACAAATCTCTTCAATAATCTTTTTAACCAGATGACGAGGCATGCGGAATCGACCTTGAAAATTTTGATCAGAGTACACACAATTGGGAAGAAAATAATTGTGCATGAGCTTCCGATGGTAAAATTCCCTCCCTCGATATGTATATCTTCTTGATAATACTTCTTTGGGCTCTGGAACTCTTGGTATTTGACCTGTGTGTACAAGCATCAAAATTTCGATTAGTTTATCATCTTCAGCTTCCTCTTCGTCAATTTCTTGCAACCTCATACGATAACTTTTTTGCTGTAACTTGAACCTATTCATAATATCTCTTTCTTCATTGGATCTTGACATTGTAAATGAAGCTTAAAATTGAGAATGAAGGAGTAATATCAATTTTAAATGAAGCTTAAAATTGAGAATGAAGAGGGTGTGAGTTTTTTGTCGAGGTAAAATTGCGTATATATAGGAACCATGGGGAGCTAGCCGTTGCAAAATAACTACTTGGCGATAACCATTGTACCACCAACGATATTCTTTCTAACGAGCGTTATTAACAATTTCGACAGCGATATTAATAATATCTCCGGCGATATTGACAATATCCCTCTCTAGGGATTCGATCGCTCTGCGGTTTCCCCATAGTGGCACAAATGGTTTGGCATGCCACCTGGCATGCCAAACACCATTTTTTTGGCATGTGCATAGGAAGAGGCCTTACAATGCTCGGAAATTTTCTTCGGACACTTGGAAGTTCCATTTTAGTGTATCTGACTGACCAACCGAATAATATTTGGTAAACCTTACTATAGAAGCTATATAAAGCAAGAGTGTCTATTGTCAATATAGAATAAATACACTTTTGGGATACACGTTGATAAACCAACTATAAACCTATTATGACAAGAACTCTTAAACCGGGTATGCGATAAACTGCGATGTCCATTGTTTTGCTTGTTAGTTTAATCATGAAGGGAATATCACGGTTACCATAAGTAGGCATTTGGGCAAAATCTGGATTTTGCGGTTGTACTGCACACAGAGTCACATAGAGTAAGTTAGAGTGTATTATTATTTTATTTTATTTTGAAGGATAAAGGGATCGAAGAGCCCTAAGCTTTATTAAGACTACCTCATTAAATTGAGGTTCGAAGAAATACATATAGGTGGAAAATCATACTCCCACCAGCCCATTACAGAATCGCGCTTTGCAAATTGACCAAGTTTATTCGCTAAAACATTGACGCATTTAGGAATAAAAACAAACTTAACATCATGAAAGGTTTCGGCTTCTACTTTAATCCTGAGAATCAAAGATTTTGTTGTCCACGATATTTCACTTGCATCTTCCGTGATTAGAATGTAGAGATGTGAAGCCACGCAAACCAGATATCAGAGCCGTTCCTGATAAAAAAAAATATCGAAGTGAATAATATTTTTTTTGCCCCATGCACATAAGCTTAATTATATTCGCATCATTCACAGTATGGGTTAACTACCTTTTTCTTTAAAAAAAATTTAAGACAGTTGAAATGAGATTTTTCTAACAGTGTTGGCGTCTAAATACTAGGCGGCCAAAGACTGTCTAAAATTTTGGGTTTTTTTGTTTGTTAACGACAAATATTAATTACATACTGTTTCGTATGTTACATTTTCGCTAGCACAAAAATTTAATTAATTGTAAAAAATACTTGAATTATAAAAATTAACCGAAACATCATGTATAATTACAAAAAATACACTAAATCAATATATTATTTTTCTAGACAAGAAATATGACTGTCTATGTAATTTTCTAAATAGATTCAATTCAATTACTAGTAAATTAAAACGTTGATTCTTAAAATCAATCAATTGATAGGAACAAAAAATGCTACAAGGGACCAAACGAAAATAAGAAATAATATCATACTGAAGTAGAAAACTTTTATAGTCTTAATTAACCTGGCGTTTTTAGGGGCCAGGAAAAAGGATTTAGGGGCCAACATGTTATACACAGCCAAAGGTTTTGGTTAAGGGGCAAAAAAAAATTCATTGAAGTTACCTAAATGCCCTTGTAGTAAAAATAAATTTATAACCCAAATCAAAACTGTTTCTCCCATTTTTCATTTCAACTCTTTTTCTTCCCTTCTCCCTCCTGCCTCCCGATTGTGGAGAAATAATTTTTTTCCTCGTTCTTCCATTAATCGCATCGCCGTCGCGAATCGTAAAATAAAAACATCGTCGATTCGGTTATAAAACAATGGATACTGGTAATGCATCCCACAAACCTAAAACAAAAAACTTTCCTCGCG
This sequence comes from Papaver bracteatum, assembly GCA_023529315.1. Classification (NCBI taxonomy): domain Eukaryota; kingdom Viridiplantae; phylum Streptophyta; class Magnoliopsida; order Ranunculales; family Papaveraceae; genus Papaver; species Papaver bracteatum. Next base: position 649,724 of record JAJJWX010005228.1, on the reverse strand, counting down.
CTTTTGTTCCAAATATAGGAATTTTAGCAAGCAACAAAGAGATTGTTGGTGAAAATGACGAAGAACGCGAAGACGAATCCGCGGAAGTAGTTGGCGGTGGCGATTCTGATAGTCTAACACTCCGGCAACTTCAAATGGCCCCAATTAGGTAAGACTATATCAATTTTAGGGTTTATTTCGCTTTAATTCGACGAATTGAAAAAAAAATATCTAGGGTTTTCTGCAATTTCTCAGATTCGGTAGTTAAACCTGTAAATTTACTTCCGAATGTAGTCGTGTTCTTCATTTCTCAAGAACATCGACAGCATTCGGAAGTTTTAATTGTTGATTTTCTCCCGAATATGTATGGACATATGTTCATGTATACCAAAATGGAAATAATCGGTAGTTAATGAATATTTTTTCTTCCGAATATGTTTAAGTAGATACACAATAATCGGTAGGACATTTACTACCGAATATGTCAATTTGATGAAAAATCCAATTTTGGGGCCTAGTAATATTCGGAAGGTAAGATAATGTTTTATATCTCCGATTTTAAAGGATGGAAAATTTAGAGTTTCTGAACTCCAATTGATGCATATTCGGTTTGAAATTAATTTTACTTTCTTCCGGTTGTTGTATAATCGGGAACACACGTTGTATTTTTACTTCCGAATGTTTACATTCGGTTTGTATTGGTGTACTTTGACTTCCGATTGTTTGGTTTGTAAACATTGATTATTTTGTTGTTGTTTAGACAAAGTCGAGATAAGCAAGCCACAAAAACAGGCGAGTTAGGGCCTCGTATAGCAGGGTGTAAGAAAGTGACAGCTAGTGCTAGGAAAGCAAGGAGTGCCATAGCTAATTCAAGTGCTCAACAAAGTGTAGAACCACAAGGCAGTCCACAAGGTGTGCAAGAAAGTGCTCAACCAGGTCCACAGGGCAGTGAACAAGGCAGTGAACAAGGTGTGCAAGCAAGTGCTCAACAACCCACTCAAGAAGGTGTAGAACCAACTGGTCCACAGGGAAGTGAACCCGGCAGTCAACAAGGTGTAGAGCCAAGTGCTCCACAACTTACCTCCCACCCTGAAATTGAACCAATTGATCCAGTGCCAAGAGTTCAAGAAGAAGGACAACCAAGTGGTACCCAAAAAGCTAAAAAAGCTAATAAAGGAGTAGAAGGTGGAAAGAAGTACATTGCTAAGAAAGCATCACATCTTGTCCCTCAGCACTTGAAGGTGAAGAATATTCAACCCGGAGAAATCCTTGGGCTACCGGCGGATGGAGGAAAATTTCTTTTTGGATACAAAGACTCCTGGGCCAAAGAAATATACGAAACCGAGGTAATAATAATCTTATATTTTTTATTAATGTATTTTCTATGTTTTTTATCATAATAGTTGTATTAAGGGTTTTTGTATGTACTCTAAAAAAAATTTGTGTGTTAAATAGTATCATCAGGATGCGGTTCGTCTACTCAAACCCACCGCTGCACCAACAAAAATGCTTGACTGGCCTTTATCCGGTGAATGTGAAAGGTTCAAGAGAATTGTAACCAACTCGGGGTTAGCTAATGCTGCGGAGAATTCATATTTGGACCATGATCGTGTTTCTATATCGGTGTTCGTGGAGAGAATGTATCCTGAGACTGATACCTTCCATATGCCGTTTGGGGAGATTACGATTACACCGGATGATGTTGTGCAAATTCTTAACCTTCCTGAGCAAGGCACAGCTGTGAAGTTCAACTACACAAAGCAGTTAAGTTGGGCACAACTTTATGTTCTAACTAAAAAGTGCTTAGGTTGGGATGAAGAGACAACAACAGAAGAGTTTAGGAGGCATGCAAGTTACAGAACAAGACAGATTAACATTACTGTTTTAATGAATATGTTTCGAGGCACCTTGGATAAAGAAAAAAAGGGAACGTTAACTGAAGAGCAAGTGAATCACGCGGCCACAGCGTATCTCCTTTGTGTATTGGGATGTGTAATTTTCCCTAATACTTCTGGCAACCGGATCGACGCCAACCTTCTACAACTTTTGGATCCTCTTCATGAAGTCGGTGACTACTCTTGGGGCACGGCATGCCTAGCATTCTTGATGGAAGAGTTTAAAAAGGCATCGAGGCGAGGAACTAGCCAAGTTGCCGGAACGTGGCTCTATTGCAGGTCATTTTTTTACTCTATAAGTCAATCTATAGTTATTCGGTAGACAATATATACAATGCATATTATGAACTCCAAATGATAACTATTCGGTAGGATACATAAATTTTTAACCTTCGAATGTAGTATATTCGGAAACCAATTACATAGACGTACTTACGATTGTTTGGATTCGGGATTTAGTCTTGTTCATTTAACTACCGAATATATATGCCATAATACTGTGTTTTACTGAAATCCAAATTATGCATATTCGGAAGTAAATGATTCATTTATTATGTACGAATGTGTTTTATTCGGAGAGACTTAACTTAAATTAACTCTCGATTATATATATTCGGAACATTAATATGGGAAATAACTTTCGAATATATATGCAAAAAACCGTAGGATACTGAACTCCAAATGAATGATATTCGGTAGGACTTACATTTTTCTTGCGTTCGAATGTTTAGCATTCGGTAGCATGTAATTTGGTTTTAATTCCGATTATATTTAATCGGGTGTTATTGTTTATAAAATACAACCAAATCTGTAGGTGAAAAAAATATAGTCTACTGAACTCCAAATGATGCATATTCGGATGGAATTATACCATTTTTACTTTCGAATGTTTTTCATTCGGAAGTCAAATTCCTCCTAATGTATATATTCAACGGATAGTTGAAATTAATGTACATTTGGTTCCGATTGTTATTAATCTATTTACTAATACTTGGTTTGTTATCCATATAGACATGGATCTATGATCACTTACCTCTCCTGAAGTTGGCCGGAGAGAACCCAGAGTGGCGGAAAGGTACTCCTAGGGGAACAAAGTATCTCTTCGAAGACAACCGTTCTAGGACAAAAGAGCAGGAATTGATCCGCATGAGGGATATTTTGGACCAATTGAAGGCCTCAGACGTATGCTTTGATCCATACAAGGAAGATCGAGCTGCTGTCCATATAAATGTTCGGTCGGACTTGTCCCTTTATTTTGGACCGTTGTGGCACCCCACGGGATATGTGATGTACAACCCCTCTAGGGTGATGCGACAACACGGGTATATACAACATCAACCAATGGAGGAATTCAAGGATTACTACAAATTGGAGGTGGAGTTGTGCTCTTCTAGTGGTGACACTCTCACGATAGTTCACAAAGGCCCACCTAATGTTCCTTATAACTGGGATAAGAGGACTGAGTTCATTATCAACACTGGTAGACCAGCCACCCGAGGTGATGAAAATTCTCCAGGCTATATGATTTGGTATAGGAACGTATCACATCCTTTGGTTATCCGTGAACTTAAATCCAAGTCTACTTCGGCGGGGTCTAGTTATAATTGTATCATCAAAGACAAACCAACTGGTTATGATAGACTGGTGCGTATTCTTCAAACTTTCTTGATGTTATTGCTAAAAATCTAATGTAATAACCGTTTGATGTTATGTCATTATGTTTAAAAATAGGTGAACAGGTTCAAGACTGTTTCCAAAATGTTAACTTCTTGCATTAGGAAGGGAGATCCCATGCCAGTTGAGAAGATACAAAAGGCTAGAGACCTAATTAACAATATCGACAATGAAGAATATGCAGAAGAATTTGGGGAGAAATCCAAGAAGAGGCATACGGATAAGATGGCAGTATCAAAGTTGGGTAAAAGAACTCGAGCTTCTACGAGCCGTCAAACGGAAGGTGCTGAAGCTGAAGGTCCTGAAACTCGTGGTCGTGCTGGACTTGGAGGTGGTCGACGTCGTAAAGTAAAAGCAAAGAATAAATGAATGACAAACTTCCTTTTTATAGTATTTATGTATTGGTTGTTAATTTGGTTTTGTTTTTAAGGTTAGGATCGGATTTGAACTTCTAAAAACAGAATATGGTTTGTCAATGGTTTGTTAGATGGATTATGAATGGTTTGTTTTTTGGATTATGAATGGCCAGTGTAGAGGGTTGGCCATTATATTCGGAGGTATGATATTAGTACTTTACTTCCGATTATTACAAGTTCAAATTCTAGAAAATCTTCATTTTTCCAAGAAACAGATTTTTGGGCCATCTCATATTCGGTAGATGATGAACTACATTTATTCTCCAAATATGTAGTTCAAAACCTGCCCCTCCATGGCTCTGGGTGGTTCCGAATGGCCAGTCTAGAGGGTTGGCCATTATATTCGGAGGTATGATATTAGTACTTTACTTCCGATTATTACAAGTTCAAATTCTAGAAAATCTTCATTTTTCCAAGAAACAAATTTTTGGGCCATCTCATATTCGGTAGATGATGAACTACATTTATTCTCCGAATATATGTAGTTCAAAACCTGCCCCTCCATGGCTCTGGGTGGTTCCGAATGGCCAGTCTAGAGGGTTGGCCATTATATTCGGAGGTATGATATTAGTACTTTACTTCCGATTATTACAAGTTCAAATTCTAGAAACTCTTCATTTTTCCAAGAAACAGATTTTTGGGCCATCTCATATTCGGTAGATGATGAACTACATTTATTCTCCGAATATATGTAGTTCAAAACCTGCCCCTCCATGGCTCTGGGTGGTTCCGAATGGCCAGTCTAGAGGGTTGGCCATTATATTCGGAGGTATGATATTAGTACTTTACTTACGATTATTACAAGTTCAAATTCTAGAAAATCTTCATTTTTCCAAGAAACAGATTTTTGGGCCATCTCATATTCGATAGATGATGAACTACATTTATTCTCCGAATATATGTAGTTCAAAACCTGCCCCTCCATGGCTCTGGGTGGTTCCGAATGGCCAGTCTAGAGGGTTGGCCATTATATTCGGAGGTATGATATTAGTACTTTACTTCCGATTATTACAAGTTCAAATTCTAGAAAATCTTCATTTTTCCAAGAAACAGATTTTTGGGCCATCTCATATTCGGTAGATGATGAACTACATTTATTCTCCGAATATATGTAGTTCAAAACCCGCCCTCCATGGCTCTGGTGGTTCCGAATGGCCAGTCTAGAGGGTTGGCCATTATATTCGGAGGTATGATATTAGTACTTTACTTCCGATTATTACAAGTTCAAATTCTAGAAAATCTTCATTTTTCCAAGAAACAGATTTTTGGGCCATCTCATATTCGGTAGATGATGAACTACATTTATTCTCCGAATATATGTAGTTCAAAACCTGCCCCTCCATGGCTCTGGGTGGTTCCGAATGGCCAGTCTAGAGGGTTGGCCATTATATTCGGAGGTATGATATTAGTACTTTACTTCCGATTATTACAAGTTCAAATTCTAGAAAATCTTCATTTTTCCAAGAAACAGATTTTTTGGGCCATCTCATATTCGGTAGATGATGAACTACATTTATTCTCCGAATATATGTAGTTCAAAACCTGCCCCTCCATGGCTCTGGGTGGTTCCGAATGGCCAGTCTAGAGGGTTGGCCATTATATTCAGAGGTATGATATTAGTACTTTACTTCCGATTATTACAAGTTCAAATTCTAGAAAATCTTCATTTTTCCAAGAAACAGATTTTTGGGCCATCTTATATTCGGTAGATGATGAACTACATTTATTCTCCGAATATATGTAGTTCAAAACCTGCCCCTCCATGGCTCTGGGTGGTTCCGAATGGCCAGTCTAGAGGGTTGGCCATTATATTCGGAGGTATGATATTAGTACTTTACTTCCGATTATTACAAGTTCAAATTCTAGAAAATCTTCATTTTTCCAAGAAACAGATTTTTGGGCCATCTCATATTCGGTAGATGATGAACTACATTTATTCTCCGAATATATGTAGTTTTAAAAAAAGTAGTCGTTGGGCTACATAACTTATATAAGGAGGGCATCTCTTCCCCTATATGCAACAAAAAAACATTTTTACTCTCTCTAATCTCCGAATAAATCATCTTCAACATAATGGCCCAACCATTTGTTAATCCTACGGAGTTCACGATTCAAGAAGATTTATCTTTATGTAGGCGCTATGTTCAATTCTATCCAAGACGGGGATAAGAACGCATGCAAGGAGGTGTAATGAGTATGAGTTATTTGTTGAGAATTCACGTACTTACTATTCTTTCCCTCATGCAAGGAGGTGTAATGAGTATGAGTTATTTGTTTAGACATTTTCCAATCTAAACCTTCCGAACCGTCCGGCTTATGGAAGACAATCTTGAAAGGACATCCGATTTTCTTTGTATTGCTTCGGTATTTCCTCTGCGTTTTCCTTACGTACTTACTATTCTTTCCCTCATGACTCTTTCGCGTCCCACCGCGCTCACAAATCATTTCAAATCGAGTTTCATCCACATGATTGTTTTGAACTACAACGCACATGTTATCTTTTGCCTTGTTTTTTAGCCATTCCTTTGCCTCCTCCTTACTTGCAAATGACTAAACACAAATATAACAAAAAAAATATCATAAGAATAAGCATTTAACATACATATTTGAATAATAAGAATAGTAAGGAGTATACCAAATCGTTTTCATAGTATAGGGAAGTATCGGGCCTCAAATAGAAATCATCAACTATCGCTAAAGCAGCCTGCAAAAGGAAGCAACACGTTTTTTATTGACAATCGGAATACATTTAACATGTTTTACAACCGATTGTAATATAATCGGACGAATATTGTGTCCAAATGACTAACGATTTTAATAGAAAGATTTGGACAAAAATTCCTGAGTACAAAAAACAATCATAATCGGAAGACATATATCTGGTATTACTTACGAATATATACAATCGGAAGTAAAAGTAAAACATATTCCTCCGATTTTCCTAGAAGAAGAATTACAATTTTTACAAGTTCGCGAGAATTGGATTTGGGGGCCATCGATATATTCGGTAGTTATATAAAATTATAATACTTCCGAATGTAAAAGATAAGAATTACTGAGTTTCATAATTTTGAGGATTTCGTTTTTGGGGCCATTCGGTAGAAAATATACTAAAATAGTTACCGAATGTAGATATTTTGGAAAATCAATTTGGGGGTTTTTCAAATATTCGGTAGTAGTATACATTCTTTAAACTGCCGAATGTAAATATTTGGTACTCAGGAGGTTGTATTCGGTAGATATTTGGACACATTAGCTACCGATTCTGGGTGGTTCATGGCGTTAAATGCATGCATTAATCGAGTTTTGTCGTTTAAAAACGCATAAAAACGCATACAAAGTGGGTTATGAGTTTCTTAACACAATACCTGTGTGTTAGATGAATCGTTAGCTTCGATCTCGGTTAATTCAACGGCTTCCTCCATAAGAGCGTCGTCTAGGGTTTCCTCTCCACAAAAGTTTGGATCATTCAACATATACCCCAAATCGTCTTCTCTAAACGGTCGTGATCCTTCAACATTAGGTTCTTCACGATCATTCTCACCTTCTTCTTCATATCCATCCATTTATGAATGGTTTATTTCTTAAAAAAAGGCTTTTTCACTTTTTTCCCACTTCTTCTTTCTCTAGAAATAAAAAGTGACAACAAATGAAGAAAATGAAACACAATTCTTCCAAATACTACAGCGTCCACAATCGGACGATAATAAAAAAAAAAATCTCCCGAATTAAATCGGTAGACAAACATCCGAACTTATCAACCGATTATAGGAGGGAAATTTGGCCATTATGAATTACGCGAGATAAGGGGTGGCTTCGTTTTACTTTTGGGTAACCCTATTTTGTTTTATTGTTGGCCCCTAAATCCTTTTTCCTGGCCCCTAAAAATGCTAGGTTAATTAATTAAACTTTCATCTTTATATTTTATATAAATTATTTATATGTCCCTAATTATTTTTGTATTTGACAAAAAACCCCAAAGATAAGTGCCTTTATTGTTGCCCCCTTCCCCTTGTTGCCCCAAAGTGGGGCTTGTCCTGCTTATCCCTCGGGACCCGCCCTGCCAAATATGCTCACCATTCGTATATTAAGAAAGAATGGTATAATCCTATGGACTATGATCGGATGTTTCAAAATAATTATATATATAGTCAATCCTCTTCTCTTTCTTTCTATCGTTCATCTCTTCATAAATATATATTTTTTTTTGAAGGAAAAAAGAGGATAAACCTCTTTAGATTATATTAATTGGAAGCCATGAACAGGCTAATTCAAGTACATCAGATAGATACAACATAAAAGTACAAAAGCAAAATATTACAACAACATAAGAATTGTAATATGACAAAAGTACATAATTGTTGATCATCGAAGCAATTGATGTAATTGGAGGAATGGTGTTTTGATTTTGCATCCACCATTTGGAAACTTCTTCTTCTTCTTCATTAAGAGAAAATCCTTCATAAGGATAGTTTGCACAAAACATCATTATCATAACCAATTCCAGTAGGCATTGATCTTGCTTGATTGAATTTTGATCATCGTCACACCGAAATTGATTGACTTCGAAGATATACATGAATATATCATCGGATTCCAATTGAAACGCCCGAAGGCTAAAGGAAATCGCACTAATGGCGCATATGAATACAATCACATGACATGAGATAGCCATGAGATATTAACAGTAAAACAAAAAACAAACCCTAAAACCTAAAATCACAAACAATGTGATTTTTTATTGAAAGCTTGAAAACTAATTACAAAACCCAAATCTACTCAAATCTGAAAAAATCAGATCCGAGTAGATTTAGATTTAGTGATGAAGAAATTTAGAAGAAGAGAGTTTTGGGAAAGTTTTCTGGAAAAAACGGTTATTCGGAGAGGGAGAAGAAGAGGTCTCAACCCTTTCTTCCCTGCTTGGTGATCCCCGGTTTTCAAATTGATTGAAATCAATTCAAATCGATGGAGCGATAAGAACCCGATTAAGATAAATTCACTTGTAGCAATGATCCGATCCAGTTTTAAATTTTTTTTCTCGGGGATTATTTTTAGGATAAATTTCACATGTGGCAATGGTGTATTTACTTTCATAACCAAAACATTATTACGTGTCGGTGAAACAGTGTGTCCCAATAGTTTTAATTTGGGCTTATAACTTTTCATGTTTATCCTAACTTAAAACTGTCGAAAGTGGTCTGCATTGCAGAAAAAGTTTTTCAGCTTACTTTTGCTGATCATGAAAGAATGTCTGATTTGTTGGTGGATCCATGGAATATACATAATGATTTGGGTAGGGACGGGCCTAGCAAGAGGCTAACCCGGGCTAGAGCCCGTCCCCAATTATAGCCAATCAAAAAATTTGTATGGGTTATCTATTAGTTTTTGTGTCTTAGCCCATCTATGAATCTAATTAGCCCACGTAAATTTCTTCCCTTTTCAATATTTAGCCCAATGTAAGAAATTAAAGCCTTGAATCTCATTTAAAGGGAAAAAAAAATCTTCTTTTTCTCAACATATCATCTCATATCTCTTCTTAATTTAAAAAGAATAATTCTCTAATCACTTTTTATTACTAATTGTGTTTGTTTTAAGCGTTATTTCTGTATATATCTAGTGTTGTGTACCAGAACGAAAATTGTAAACCAGTTATGTCATTCGTCCCAAAAAAAAATTGCCGCTTCCTTCGGCCCCCTTGCTGGTCAGTCACATTTCAGCCCTCCGTCCCTGGATTTGGGTGCAGTTTTTTTAACTTAAAACCTTTTCATAAAAATGAATCTGTTATGGCTCAGATTGCATATCATATAGGTATGGTGCTTGCACTAAGGCCTTCTAATGCATCTCCGGTTGGAGATGAACCAATGTTGGCTGAAGTGTATCTTAATATTGAAAGACCACTAAAAATTGCTTTAAGGGTCAAGGTTGGTAACAATCCGGAGTCAATGATTTATCTGTATTATCTAAATTTACCATTTAGGATCTGTAATAACTGCTTCAGGCTTGGACATCTAGTGGAATCTTGTGCTCTTCTTAATGAGAGGCAGCTTGAAGGAGTATATGATATTAATGAAATATCTGAGATAGATGAACCATACACACAGAGTTGGAATCAGGAATTTAAGGTCCTTTTTGGAATCACAGAGCAGGTAATATCTGATGCAAGAATGGCATCCCCTGTAAATAACTCCCCTATGACTGTCCTAAAGGGGGAGGATATTTTTCTAGATGCCTTTTCATCTCAAAGCTCTCACAATGAAACTGTGGACAGTGACTTGCTAGAGATTATACCGGAAACCCAAGAAAATTCTTCTCTCGGTAAGAGACGGTTTGAAGAAATCTCTCCATTTTCTGATTCCTTTATGTTTTCTTGAATCAGCAGTATCTAGAAATATCAGTGGAATGGATGATTTTGCTGGTTCTGGTTTAGAGTGCTAGCTACACAGAGATTGTCTAATTTAAGGTTCGCAACAACCGTGGAGTGTCCAGATGTTTGTTATTAAACGAACCTATTTTCCTGTTATACGTTTCTCACTTGTGGGTTGGTTAACAGACAAATATTACTCCCTACGTTGCTTTTTAATATGGTGGTTTCTATAAATAAATGTTTCAAAAAAATAGGCTGGTTTTCTAATTGGAAAAGTCAAATCTTCTCCATTAAAGGCCTTGATAAATAAAGCTCTCACATTAAACGGTGATGAAACCCTTGCTCTGGAAAGGCATTTTCTAATGCAGAAACTATGGTAAGGACACTTGGCATAACTCTATTGATTATAATAATTAAAATTTGGTTACAATTTAGATACATTAAATACTTAATTGTTCGTTAGTAACGGCGTAGACAAAAAAATAGGTGGACAATACTTATGTTTGAAATTGAGCTTAAATAATTTTGTTACACCGTGTTTACACCTATACTTAACTGTACTCTAATGAGCAAACTGTACATCACTTGCATACTGCCGAGGATTATGGCGCTTCACAATGCATTGACATTGTCAGTAGGTTGATTTTTATTTCTTAAACATATTACACCACAAGTATTCACCAAGTGGCACAAAAAAGTTTTAAACATGATATTGGATCCATTTTACTACTTCCTTTTCTTTTTTTGATTAACGGTTTTGCATAGAAAATTTACAAAAAATAAATAATAGATGTGGAAACTTAGCAGATGTGGATATATTCCCCCTTAAAGGCCTTGACAAATAAAGCTCTCACATTAAACGGTGATAAAACCCTTGCTCCTTATTGGCCTAGAAAGGCCTTTTCTAATGCAGAAGTTATGGTAAGGACACTTGGCATAACTCTATTGGTTCTAATAATTAAAATTTGGTTACAATTTGGATACATCAAATACTTAATTGTTCGTTAGTAACGGCATAGACAAAAAAAGTAGGTGGACAATACTTATGTTAGAACTTGAGCTTAAATAATTTTGTTACACCGTGTTTACACCTATACTTAACTGTACTTTAATTAGGTGGACAAAACTTACTTCCAAAACGTTAAATAAATAAAAAAACAAAAAAAAAAACGTGAAAATGGAAATCCGTGATTCACCCAAAAGAGGAAATCAGGATTTTGTGGTTAAAGCAAACTTTAATTGTCACTTCCTTATATAAAGCAAACGTTTACTGTTTTTTGTGTTATTACGTTCTTATCGGTATTTGTATTACTGTATATTGTATACAACGGGTTTGAGGTCTTAGAACTTGAGTTACCAAAAGTGAAACTGGAGAACAAAAAAGTGGTTTCTACTGTAATCTGTGATGGAATTTGGGGACAGTTTGAATTTGGCATCTACTATGATGACGGCCCAAGTTAGGTCATTGTAGTTAAAACGATTGAGAGAAAATGGTTGAGACGCAGAGTATTGCAACTGCTGCCATCGATGATGCATGTATGATTACTGATGATGAAGATTAGTTGCTTCCTTTCAAGGAAGAGTGCTGATGTGATGCAAGTGGTGACGGGAGTGGTTGCTGACAGTCTTGAAGTCGAGAAATTATTTGTGATTCGAGTTATTGACTGCCATTGGTGATAATGGAGATGGAGGTGATAGAAGAGTCTTAATTTCGGTGTTGCTATTATTGATTGGTGACTTGGTATGATGGAACATGAGCATGTCGATAGAGATTGATGATTCTATGATTGTTGGTTGTTTCATGCCGACAGTTCAGTAGGCTGCTCGAGTGGTTAGACACGAAAAATAGTCAGTCGTTAGACATGTAGTACTTGCAGGGCTGTATTAACGTTTTTGGTTTTAGGCTAACTGATTAAAAATATGGGAGTTTTTTATATTTACGATGGCTCAATGGTTTGTTGACGCCTACGCAACATTTCAAGCATAATCATCCATGCACCGAGTCGAGACGGAGCGAAGCCCAGCACACACCAAATGAAAAAAACGCGTTCCACGGGGCGGGACGAAGCCCCGCGCACACCAAATCAAAAGTATGGTTAAGGGAGCAAAAATTCCCGGTGCGTAGCACGGGCACAAATCTAGTGTTACTTTAATTTTTTGAGGCCACTTTTCTCTTAACTTCTTTTGATGACAAGTGTCATGTGGTCCATTTCACTTTACTTCTTTTGCTGACAAGTGTCATGGGGACCATTTCACTTCACTTTTTTTATTGACAAGTGTTATGAGGACTGCTTTGAATGATTAGTTCTCTTAATTTTCTTAAATTTCTCTAAAAACAAAACTAGCCTATTAAAAAGGAACCGAGGGAGTATATGGTAAGATGATTATTATTATCTCTTGGACAGTTCTTAGTTTGTACTGTCTTTTATAAATTTCCCCATAGTAATGTGTAGTTTGGGATGATATACCATGTTATGCAGGTAGCTGTATCGGACACAGACATGCAACAACGCAAATCATTTATTTTTCCATAGTGCACTAGAAAGGGAAGTCTGGTTTTATCTTATCAAGGCCTTTAAAACATCTTGGAGTATGAATGAAGCAATAGTACAGAACTTTGAAGCTTGGAAGAATCACCCTTTATCACGTAGGGATGCTAAAATCTGAAAAGTTCTGCCATATGCAATCGTTAATTGGTCATTTTGAAATGCTAGAGTCTTCCAAAGTTCCAACACGAAAGAAACATCGAGTGGGGATGTAATACTTGAAGTTAAAGCTAGCATATCGTTTTATTGTTGTCTAGCATGTGTGTCTGGTAGGAATTGCATTGTTATTACACTTTAGATACATTTCTTTACAATGCACGGAAGAAACACCATAGCAAACAATAGACCATAATTGTAACCATCCGGAGTGAACATTTCCGGAACCCATCAAAACTTATTTATCTTAGCTTCTGATAAAATTAGTCATGCATACACATTGTCTGAAACTCTGTTTTAATACAAGAACAGGTTCACCTTAGACCAACTACCATAATAAATATATCCATCAAGACGTAAAGCAAAGTAACTAACAGTAAATAAAATCAGTTTTCCTGCAGCCTTTGCATCCATACTTAAGAAGAACGCTTCAAGGTAATTAAGGTAACTAATAAACTCAATATGCTGGTACCACATTCTCTTTCTCAGCTTAACTATTTCCCTTATTAAAGTCCAAATGAAGAGCCCAGATCCCAAAATGCAGCCAACTCCAAAGATTACTTGGAGTGTTATAAAAGTACGTTGTTGTTCAACATAATAACCTGGCAGCATAGCGTCTAATATAGACATGTAACTGAAGGCGACGCATGCGATTGAAATGCACATCAACACAACAAGAAACCGGACTTGGTTGATAGTTGTTTCTATCATAAACCCACAAGCGACCAAAGCTATTATAGTCAGAGATGCAAGAAGCGCAACTCCATTAGTAACCATGTAAATCACGTAGTTGTTCGGAAATGTATAAGCTAATATAGGGTATCCAGCATAGCGAATTAAATAAGGGAAAAACTCATCTGTGCTGGTGCTGATATTCAAACTGTTGTTGTAGTTCAAAATAGCATCAGTAAATCCGAAATCCTCCAGAATTAAACCTTTTTCCATCATATCCTCATAGCGGCCACTGGATATATTGGTTAAATCATTCACAAAATCTTTAATGGTAAAATATCCTCCTTTATTATCAGAAATTATATCATATGGCATGTTGGTATCCATGTAATCTTCCAAACCACCAGACACATAGGAGCCATACATTGAACCAAGATAATAAGCAAAAGTAACGGGGTCAGTATTTGAGTTAACTCGAGAATCATCTTGCCAAACCCCACCTGGTGGGTTCATTGCAGCTTGAAAGGCGATTCCTGCTATCAATGTTGCCACCACCATTAATGCATTAACCCTCTTTCTAAGCCCTTCATGCTCATCTCCATTTTTAGACGAAGTCTTACTCGTATGCTTGTCGTGGCGTACATGGTAATCATAAAACCCAAATTTTAAATCATTTTTTTTAGCTTGTGATAACATATTCAAGGCTTTGAGGCCCTTCTTGTTGGTGATATTTATATCAATTCTTACGTTTCTATTGAGCAGTAAATAATCCGTAATCTGCATGAAAAACAGAATTAAGTTGATCAACATCCCAACACATGCTGTACGTCATGATGATAAGCCAGATCGAGACGAGATAATATTTTATTAGGGAATCATGGAATTAGAAGTTAAGGTGTATACCCTCATATTCCCCATTTCCACTGCATGGTGCAAGATTGTGTTGCCATCGTTGTCTGTGGAGTTGATAGATATAGAATCTGGGTATGGATGTTGTGCATCCACCAAGTAATCTGTCAATAGCTCAAGAGTTTCCAAATTAGTGTTACTTTTAACACAACAATGTAGTATGGTCTCACCATTTTGATCATTCTTTACGTGAATTGCTTCGGGTAGTCCTTCTTTGATTAGTGCTTTCATGATCTCCACTCGATTCTTCATAGATGCTAGATATAGAGGTGTTCTTCCATCTTCATCTTGAACGATACAAGCACCTGGTTCGGCCTTGAGCAACAATCTCACCATCCGAAGACTTGTTCTCACGGAAGCTAGGTGCAATGGAGTAAATCCATTGGAGTCTTGTTTCAATGCAAGTTGAGGTTTCCTAGATAGGATTTTTGTTGCAAAATTGATGTCACCAGACATAACTGCTATGTGTAAGGGACTTCTACAGAAACTTGTGTATGTATCATCTAGATTATCAAGTCGCGAGTCTTTTCCGCTCGAGAACATCTTTTCAACTTGTTTCCACATTTTCCTCCCTCTATTTCTCTGGTTAGTTTACTGTGCGAGTGCTAAGTTATTGCAATTTTGTTGGTTTTCCTTAAATATTGTGGATATTACGAAGGAATCTGTAATTCCTTAAAGAATTATAAAAACAGAATTATTTTTGTCGAGGAGAGCAGCTTTAGAATCTGTCCGAATGAGTTATTTTCACAATGCTCCTCCCTGGGCAGCTTCCCAATAGGAATAAAGAAAAAGATTATTCTTTCTTTGCAATGCAACCACGCACAAGCTTTAAACACTTTAATCAAACGAAAACTATTAAGTATAACACGTTTATAATTAAACTATAATATACTATATTTCCCCTTATTTAAACATGTAAAGATCTTTTTTCACAAAAATACATAAATTTTCCAAGTCTTCTTCTATGCCAAAAAATTAATTAATAAACTAAAAGTATGCATGCTTTTTAGTTTCAACGATTTATATTAATTATATACAAAAGTTAGCAATTCATCTATATATAACAACTAGTGTGCTTATATAATCCAGTCTTCAGATATTCATCATCCATTGTTGACTTTAATTAGGTGTAACAATGTCTGGTAGTTTTGTACTGTATCAGTATCAAAAGTGATAGAAATCGTTTTGGCGATACCTACCATATCCATCAGGTTATACTGCTAACAAATTTATCTTTAAGGGAATAATCAGTATTTAGAATTATCACTGGAATGGCTGATTATTCCCTTTCCGGTTTAGCTATAGAGATCTTCCAAGTCAAGGTTGGCTAGAATTGTGGAGTATATACTCACTTGTTGGTTGGTTTAACCATCAAATAAGGTATGATGCTGATTTCTTGTGCAGTTCTTAATTATGCAAATAAAAACGATATACACACACTAATACTATCTGTCTTACACATGTAGTTGTGGCAGACACAGTTTGCAAGATATGCAACAAGAAGGAGGGAAATGCAGAGCATCTATTTTTCTGCTATGCACCATGTCTGGTTTATTTGACTTAAGGCGCCCTTTAAAATATCCTGGAGTACGAATGAAGCAATAGCACAAAAATTGGAAGCTTGGGCGAATCACCCTTTATCAGGTAGGGACGCACAAATCTGGAAAATTCTGTTATTTGCAACCATTTTGATCATTGTGGAAAGAGAGCAATGCTAGAGTCTTCAACACGAAAGAAACATCGAGTTGGGATGTAATACTTAAAGCTAGAATTGCTTTATGGTTTTCCAATGCAGACACCTTTAACTTAGTCCCTGTGTTTCGCATCCTATAACTGAGATTTTGATTTCTCAGTGACCACTTGAAGTTAAACCCATGTATGGGGACGAAAGCTTTTTACACCGAGTGTAATTAGCATACACGGGGGATTAATTACTACTTGTTTTATAATTAGCATTTATGTTTTGGGTTTTATTTTAACATTTTCTTCCAATCATAGAATAATAAAATAAAAAACTTTTCTGGAACTCAATTTAGTTCAGATAGATTCACTCTACGGTAGTATATTTATTTTCAAATATTTGAACACAAACATCATATAACAAACAATACATCAAATAATTCTAAACAGCCCAACTGAACTGCCGGAACCCATCTAAAGTTATCCCAAGCTTCCGAAAAATCGAAAAAAATAAAATAAAATACTTTTTAACCCAAAGTAGGAGTCTGGTTTAAAACAAGAACGGGTTGATTCCGGACCAAGTACCATAGAAAAAAAATCCGTTGTAACGTAAAGCAAAGTAACTAACAGTAAATAAAATCAGTTTTCCTGCATCCATTGCGTCCATACTGAATAAGACAGCTTTAACATAATTGTTGGGCCGGTCACAACATATGGTCCAACAAATGGTGCATGCCCCTTATCCAGTAGGGGGTCTAAATAGCACATGTCCTATGCTATATGTTTTCACTTGAAAACATCCAGGAGACCAAGTTTTAGTCGAGCCTTTTTTTTTGTGAAGAAGAAAGAGAAAGAGAGGAAGAAGAGAAAGAGAGTGAGTGAGGTAGAGAGATTAAGCCACCAATCTTTGGTGAGTTTGGAGTATCTTGAAGAGAAGGAGAAAGGGTTCTTAGCTAAGGATCTCTTGGTTGTTTTGGTGGAGAATTGATTGATCAATTTCCACATCTCTTCAAAGGGGGAAAAATCTAGGGTTTGTCAAACCCTAGTAGTAAGTATCTCAAATCACTTCTAATTCTTAAATTGATAGTGAATCTCATATTATATATGAATGAATTGTTGATCCATCCTTAGGGGTGAGTGTAATTAGGCAAATTGATATCCAAGTGCTATAGGCACCTTGAGGTTGTTGTTATCCCCAAATTTGGGAGAATTGTGTGTAACCCATTATTATTATAGTGGAAGATTTGCCCGTGGTTTTTTACCCTTCACCTTGGAGGGGTTTTTCCATGTAATCGTCGGTGTTGTGTGATTGCTTCTATATCGTCATAGTTTGTGTATTTCCGCATTGTGTTTCATTGCTCGTGTAGGTTTCGTATTGCGCATAGCGGCTCGGATTTCGTAAGTCTCCCCCAACAATAATCAATAACTCCAATATGATGGTGCCTTGTTCTCTTTGGTAACTTAACTATCTTTCTTGCCAACCTCCAAATGAATAGCCCAATTCCCAAAATGCAGCAGACTCCAAAGATTATTTGGACTATGATAAACTGATAATTTTGTTCAATGTAGAAATCTGGCAGCATAGCGTCTAACATAGACATATAACCGAACGCGATACATACGATCGAAATGCACATCAACGTAACAAGAGACCGAACTTGATTGACAGATGTTTCAATCATAAACCCACATACGATCAGAAATATTATAGTCAGAGACATAAAAAGCGCAACTCCATTAGTAACTATGTATATCAGGTAGTTGGCTGGGTATGTATAAGCCAATATAGGGTATCCAGCATAGAGCATCAGATAAGGGTAAAAAATACCGTTGCTAGTATTCCCACTGATTCTGTAGTATGAAAGAACATCAGTAAATGCGAAGTCTTCCAATATTAAACCCTTTTGTGCCATTTCGAATATATCACTGTTATTGGCACTAGTACGCATAAGAGAATCCACAAAAATTCCAGTGTTAGAATATTGCCCCCCTTTAGAATATTTCTTTAAGTACCTAATCAAACCACCAGATACAGAGGATCTAAACATAGCATCAAGATAATAAGCAAAAGCAACCGGATCAGTATTTGAGTTAACTCTAGTATTATCTTGCCAAACCCCACCTGGTGGGTTCATTGCAGCTTGAAAGGCGATTCCTGCAATTAATGTGGCCACCACCATTAATGCATTGACCCTCTGTTTCAGCCATTTATGCTTATCAACGTTTTTAGATGAAGTATTAATCTCCAGATCGTTCTTACGAAACCTGGTTTCTAGATCATTCTTTTTTTCTGGTGATAACGCATTCAAGGCTTCAGCAAAGTCAGCATCAGTTATTTCAAGTTTTAATTTACTACTCTGCAGTATGTATTGTACCATCTGCAAACAAATCTAAGTTAATCAGATTTAGGATACATACATAAATCAACTCAACGAAATAATAAGCAAAATAAAATATACCTCAGTTTTTCCAGTCTGTGCAGCAAGTTTTAAAAGACTGTAATGCCACTATTGTCCTTGGAGTTGACAATAATATTTGGGTTGGAAGTCCGTGCAAGCGCCAACTTGTCTACCAGTAGCTCGAAGATCTCAATACTACTGTTACTTTTAACACAAAAGTGTAGTATTGTCTCTCCATTTTGATCATTCTTTAGGTGAATTACTTTTGGCAGTCCCTCTTCCGTTAGTACTTCCATGATCTCGACTCGGTTATTCATAGCTGCTAGATGTAGAGGTGTTCTTTGAGCATCATCTTTAGCTTCACAGGCACTAGGTTCGGCTGATACCAACAATTCCACCATTTGAAGACTTGCTCTTGCAGAAGCTAGGTGAAGTGGAGTCCATCCAAGGTTGTCTTGTTTTAATGCAAGATCAGGTTTTAAAGACAAAATTTGTTTTGCAAATTTTATGTCATTAGACATAACCGCTATGTGTAATGGAGTTCTACGAAAACAAGTAAATACTTCATCTAAATTATCAAGACGTGAATCTTTACAAGATAGTTTCTTTCTGCAAAAATCAAGAATATTATTTGACACTTCGAATAGCCTCTTCTCCATTTTGTTTCTCTCTAATGAAGTTGGAGTATGCAAATGTCTAATATATGAAAGACTTGAGGAGAAGACCGGGTGCTAGAATTACGTTAAGCTCTAGTCTAGTTCAATATTTTGTCCAGGTATATATTTTGTCCACTAAAGACCAGGATTTAATAAATGGCAGCTTTTTTTTTTTTAGGAATAATATTCTTTACAGCCATCTCTAAAAAAATAAAGAAAAAGTTCTTACGGTGCAGTCACACACAAACTTTGAACAATCAAAACGAAAGAGTGTAACACGTTTATAATCAAACTATATTTTTCTATTTGATTAATTATGTAAAATCTCTTTTCAAGAAAAACATGAAGAGTTCTAGAGTATTCCACTGTGCATCCTTTTCGAAATCTTCTTCTGTGCCAAAGAATTAATAAACTAAGTGTATGCTTTTAATTAATATTCATCTATATATATAACAATTAGTGCTCATATAATTCACTCTTCACTCTTCAGTTCACCTTGCTTCCACCGGTGAAAAGAGATCGTCATCAAAGTCGAGGTCGGATAGAATTGTGGAGCGTACAGAGATCTATTTGAAATGTGTGTATATTTCTCACTTGTCTCCCTGTTGGTTAACCATCAAATATAGTAACAGTGCTGATCTGTTCGGAAGATCTTAATTAGTTCAAATAGAAACAATACAAACACATACAGCGTTTAGTATTTAATTAATTGCCCTGCAATGGTAGGGATGTTATGCCATGACAGGTAGGGATGTATGTAGGGTGGCTGTGCAGACAATTGCGCGGCATCTATTTTTCCAAAGTGCGCTAGAAAAGGCAAGTCTGGTTTATATTATCAGGAATCACCCTTTATCAGGTAGGGATGAATGAAGTAATACTATAAAACTTCGATGCTCGGAGGAATCACCCTTTATCAGGTACGGATGCTCAACTCTTTAAAATTCTGCTGTAGGCAATTATATGGTCATTGTGGAAAGAGAGGAATACTAGAGTCTTCAACACAAAAAAACGTCGAGTGGGGATTTAGTACTTGAATTAATTTAAAGCTGGCATTGTTTTATGGTGTGGTCCAATTCAGACACCTTTCACTTAGTCCTTGTGGCTTGGGATGCTGTACGCTGTAGTTAGCTATTTTGAGGTTAAATATATGAATTTAACGTTTTCCCCAGAAAATAAAATGTTATACAGGTAACAACTAGCATTTGGTAATGCACAGCGCATATGCTTTTACGGCAAAAATATCTCACTCCCGTCACAATTTAGATCTTGCGAAATAGATGATTTTTTTGTCGCAAAATCGCTTGTTATCTTACATATTTTTTTGCATTTTTTATCTGATTTGCCCCTAACTTGGAATCAACCTAAAGCATGAAAAATTGTGTATTTCAATTTTCTAGACATACTCTTAAATACTTTTCTCTATATACTTCCTTTAATTTGAATTTTTCCAAGTAAATAACAAAAATCTAGACATCTAAAAACTATGAACCTTAAATACTAACTTAGGGTAATTGTGGAAAAAAAAACTACTCTCTTTGTGTTTCTTAATATTTATGCAAAATCTTATTTAGGCATCTAAACTAAGAAAACTATTACAAGAATAAATTCTTAAGGGGTTGTTCTTGTACTTTCATAAAACAATCATTTGATTTGAGTTCTGTTTCTCTGTTAAATCATCAAATTATTATTTGATTTTTGCCTCTAATCACCAAACTCGGGAGGTTGTGACTCGACTACCTTTGTTTTGTTGGTCAAAAAATTAAAGTAAGCAGCCTTGCAATTGGAATAATATTCTTTACACAATTAGTTAATTAACCCAATAACGACAATTCCTGGGTGAAAAAGACATGTAAAATTTGATACTGTTTAAATGGACGAGAATGTAAAAATAGCCAGGATGTAAACAGTTTCATCTTACCAATTTTAAAATATTTTTTCTTATCTTTTCTTATAATAAGGGACCCCAAAAAGCCATATGTCGTCCCAACAATTAATCTTGAATCTGGTGATTCCACATCACCATTAGCTTTCCCTGTCAGCGGGGTCTTATTGGCCATCACCCTAACAGGCGCGATCCATTTGGCATTTTAAAGGGTCACTTTCAAAAGATAACATCCTTTCATAAACAAACCATCCATTTGAAGGAAAAAAAAGTCACGAGTGCAAGAAAAAACTGACCATAATAGAGCAACAGACACAAACCAAAGGACACGTTGTTTGCTTGGAAAAGGTAACTCTTTCGGTTTGAGGTGTCCCAAATCTCTTAGCGAAAGATACGCCGTTTGCTTTTTTACACTATAAATGTTCGACAAACCTGGCTTCACAATTAACTAATGCAAACGAGGAAAAGATAATCATATGACTGATATTTTTTCAACTTATGTACGACACCTTGATGAGGTAACAACATGACATCTTTTGGGTAAAACATCCGTTACTGTTAATTTCACTTTGGGAGACTGGCAGTTTGCATACCATTTCCTTCATTGTTTAAGTTGTTTGAAGATCAACACAAAAGAAGAAAAGTAGCTAATGAAGGCCGAAGAATGAAGATGAACATTTAATAGTTTGCACTAAAAAATTACGAAGAACAGGAAACACTTTCAAGGTAATAATTTTTTGTTATTCACTCTCCAAATCGCACATATTCTATTTTACCAAATTCCTATTTGTTCATACTATGCAATTAACGAAATGGATGTAAAAGTTTGCACTAACTTTGCACACTAAGAAGAAATGGAAGAGAGTGATGGATGGCCTGAAAGAGATGCAGCATAAGTGGATGATGAATAACGTCAGTCAGTAACAACTCGGAAAAACAAAACAATAAAAATTCTATTATCGCTATAAATTAGAAACGAAATATTGATATCTGCGATCAAGAAGTTTAGGGGACTGTGTTGTCTAACCAAAATGTAGAAGTAGTGGCAGGAGGATGGGCAAGATGACGAAAGAGAACATATTTAGCAAAGTTAATGTGTAGAGGGTAGACATAATAATATGGGAAGAAGCAACAATGGTGCATAAACATGCCTTCGAAGCACTGGATATGACACTGAAGGATCTGATGAGCATTCAGATCAGATATATGGAAGAAAAACTATAAGTCTTCAGTGGTGATTTCAGACAAATTTTACCCATGACTCCCAAAGGAACCAGGAAAAAGACTGTTGACGCATCGATAAAATAGATCAAATTTCTGTAGAGATTTCAGAATCTTAAGCCTTGATGAGAATATGCGCCTAATTTTTTTTCAAGAAAAAGAAAAAGAAAAAAAAGAATATGCGCCTAATTTTTGGAGTTTCGTCTGCAACGAAACAAAAAGAAGAATTCATTAAATGGGTACTTGATCTTGGAGATGGAAATTAATCTTTTTGCAATTGCTCTTACCGACATGAAAGACCTAACTTGGATTAAAATACCCGATGAGTACCTAAATGTGTAAAAGGCTGAATAAAGAGAGCATGGGGTCTGGGCACCAATGAGAGCATGGATCTATGCCTACATTATTTATATACACCCAAAGATGATACTGTTTTCTACTGCTGAAAATTCACCTTCACAAAAAAAGACAATTTCATTTTAAAGTATGTTTTGCTATGACAATACAAGAACCAATGTCAAACCCTACAACATGTGGGCATCTATTTTCCAAAGCCACTTTTTACTTATGGATATGGTCATATGGCCGTGTCTAGAAAGGCATCAAGAGAAGGTTTGAAGATTACGATAAAAAGAAAGCGATAAACTACATCCATCAATCCAATTTTGGCCACCTGAAATGTAGACACTCTCGAAAAAAACCGGTGCGTATGCACCGAGTTAGATGCTTGTTTTTTATTTATATCAGATGCATCCAGCCACCTCGCTATTTTTTAAGTTTAAGCCAGGATGAATCCGTATTCATTCTTGCTATTTTTTCTTGTGTCAATTTCACCCATACTAATTTTTTACTCATCCATTAGAACTACGTGTTTTAAAAATATTTGGGCAATTGACCCAATTTCGATTCTTTAATGTAGGAAGTAAATATCGACATCATAATTATCGCGAAGCAATGGAGATCGGAGCGAACGGAGTTAAATGTAGCATATCCTAGATGACGGCCAATGATGTCATGAAGTCACGAGTAAAGTATAAAAGTTATGCGAAATTAAAGAGCACGTGCAAGAAGGTTTAGTATAGCGTGCGACATCGCACGCTGATCCTAAAATGGGGGGTTTATTAGGCTGTCTTCCTGAATGTAAGCTCCCATATATGATCAACCACCATTGTATTGAGTGAGATATATTTTGAGAGTTGAGGATAGAACTTTAGGAAGAGAACGTTATTTGCTCCCCAAGTTAGAGCTTTATATCGCCTTTCTTTATATTGATTCTAAACTTAATAAAATTCTTATAAGTGTTCTTCATCATTTGTTCTATAGATTATTCCAAGGGTGTAGTTGTGCAGGATTTCCTGCAACTACATTTTGGCACTAGAATACAGGGAGGAGAGGATTACACCTGCTTGTGAAAGTGTTTAATAGATTTTTCAATATTCTTTAAAAAGTTGTTTTTAGGAAATATTTGTGGTTGTTTTCGCTAGGTTTCACTAGTTTACATCTTTGGATCTCTGTTTCGAAACCTGAAGTTTTAATCTTAAAAATAAGATTTTGTTGATTTAAGTATGTAAGGAAAGTGTTATTTCAGGAACAGAAAATGGTGAGGCAGGCATCCACAAGAGAAAACACAACACCAATCAGGAGAAGTAGAAGAATTACAGGACGTAGGAGGAGTGACATTACATAAATCTTCATGTATGGGAGCGAGGAATAATCGGCCTCGGCAAGTTCGATCTTCGATCCAACCAGTACAGGAAGAGAACAACAATATAAATTATGACGAAGTTAGCATGCATACCACAGATACAGATACCGCAGAGGAAAATCATGAAAGAATACGGGAGGAAGAAGCGATATATGAAATGGAGTGAAAACATGACAATTGAAGAACTCAAGACAAAGATTGGCTCAAGAAAGAGGTAGAGAAGAATAAATACGTCTCTTGAACTTGACACGCCAAAACGATGAACAAAGAGAGGAGAACCACAGATTGCAAACAAAGGTCGTAATTAGATCCATAACAGTATCATGAGCTAAAGATTAAGAAATAGTAGAAGTACTTCAGCAGTAGAAGATCTGATCCGCAGAGAGGATGAACAAAGATAATTTTTAGATAATAATTTGTGCACAATCATCAGGTAGGCGATAACATACAGGAGGAGCGCGAACGCAATAATATCTGATCGATATGTATAGATAGGTGAGAATGAACCCAAAGTAGGACGTCGCCCGTGTATAGAGCTTGAGAGAAATGGAGAATATAACCAGATCAAGACTTAATCAACATGAAAATGACCCAGAACAAGCAAGGATGATACTCCATAGAAGAGAAATGTTGAGACGACAAAAACGAGAGATAGATGTAGTTGCATCTTTTTTGATGGGTACTACATCCATTATAAATATAAAGACTAAAATTTATCTAACATTCAAGATTCAAAGATAAACAATATGTAAAGAACATAAAATTAAAGATTGACAAAGCATATAACATGGTTCGCCATGAAGACCTACATCCGGGGAAAGAAGATGTTTTCTTTTTTATTGATTATAAGGTATTACCATTGAAAGAGTTACAAACACTAGGCCAAATATGGGATTTGGTGACGGTTTTGGAATTTTCTACTATGACGGTTTTAAAAAAGTGTCACAATAAATTGCTAGTTAAGTATAGCTGACGGTTCCTAGAGGTGACCGGGTGATTGATTGTCGCTACAAGTCGTGGCGGTTGACTAAACTGTCACTAAACTTCTTATTATGACGTTATTGCTATAAAACGTTATGATAGAGGTAACCTACTTTGGCATACTTGAACTGTCACGATATTTGATATATACTGACAGTTGAGTCTATACTGTCACAATATCTCATGTAATGATTGCTTTCGGTAATACATGTCACAATAGCTTGTCATGATTAGTGACGGTTTAGGTGACTAACCCTCACAATATATATGACATTTTCCTATATAAATCGCTGCATATTGTGCTTTCATGTTTAAAAATTAATAAACGGCAATGTATCCAGTGGTAACTAAATCACTATTTTAAGTCGAACCCTCCTGATCTTCTTGATTCATATTTTCTATGCCGTTATACCATATTTGAAGTTCATATCGACTATGACCTTCATATTTGAACTACAAGTGGAGACGCCTATAAAGGAATCCAGGAATTTGGAGGAAGAGGTTACCTCTTACACTTGATGTGGAAGATAAAAGTCAAAAGGGGGGAAAAGATTCGTTGAAAAATAAAAACAATCTTGGTAAAGGGGCGTCATGAAATGGTAGAGGGGCGTCGATCTAATAAGACAAAAAGGGTCATTAGAAGTAAAATCAAGTTCCCCTTATCACTGAAAATATGTAAATGACTAATTAGCCCTTATCGTTAATAATCAAAATTAGTAATGATAATCAAGATTAGTGTTGATTATCTAAATTAGTGTTGATAATCAAAATTAGTGTATTATAACTCTAAAATCTGATTTTTAGAGTTATAAAAAAAAAAAAATTTGAGGAGAAGAAAACTTATGTGATATTTGTGAAACCCTAGATTTTGATTCACTCCTCCAAAATGAGTGATTCCAGTGGCAAATTTGAGGTGGGTGAATCTCTGTGTATGATAAAGAAAACAAGTACTACATACCTCTTGATGGAGATCCCGGATATGGAGTATTTTTTAGATGGTAGAGATGTTTTAGACCAAAGTGAACTTCAATCTCAACCAATTGAAGAAATTAGACAACAAAGTGAAGCACCAAGCACTTAAAATAACCAGGTATACTTCTAAACTAGTTCTCATTAGCTTTTTTACTGTAGCAAATTTCGAAATTTTCAGAAATCACAGTTTTGTAAATCACTCAATTCACTAAGGAACTTGCCGGTAAATCACCTTCCTCAACTTCCCAACACCACCATCATCTCGATGGGTTAGAGTGGTGGGAGGTTTCAAGTTTGTTGTTTATTTTTCTTGTTTATTTCTCTTTTTCTTTGGATTCCTACTTGAGAATTACCTTCCTTCGTAGATAATAGGTTGTGCGCTTTTACACAATTTCTCTGTAAGTGTTGCTTTGTTTTTCTTTGTTACATTGTGTGGGTTCACCGGTGGTTTTAGACCCGGTTTGTGCTGAGTTCGATAGCTAAGCTGTACGTCCATATCATGTTTGCCTTTTATGTCCGAATGACGATAACAGATAAGGAGGTATTGATCTCATTTCGAGACTTTCATGGGTGCCCAGATGGGAGGATTGGAAGCAAGGGTTTCGCCTGTCTAGTGCCCCATTTGAAGAGGGTACATCTATGCAACTCAGATAGGAAGAATGCTCTTCAACAAGCCATTGGAAGCGACAAGATGTGTTCAAGACATTGGAAGAAACCTTGAAGACATTGAAACAATGGCTATGCTTTAATTGAGTATCCAGGCATGGAAAAGAGCATGTAAACATGGAGATATTGATGTTAGACCTCGCAATATGTGAGGTGTGTCATGGGAAGTAAATGAATTGATTGTTGGAGTACCTCGGCCTGGCTCTATTCTCGTACAGTTGGAGGACAATGGTTTTGAGCTAACCGTTGAGACACTAGATGCGCTTCTTCATGCTCATGTGAGTATTGTGAAGAGTATTCCTAAAGGGTGTAGGATGGCATTTTCCCAAAGCTTTGAAAGCGCCCTCTTGAAAGTGGCAGAGAGCCTAATTCAGTCCGAACTGGTTAGCTTATTGATACTACCTCGCTGTACGTTGCCAAGCGTCTTCATACCCAAGAATCGGACGGAACGAGATCTCGGGAGTCGTAAATCTATGCAGCAGAAGCAAATTCTAAAAGCATTGACGATGTGGGGTGAAGCTGGGAGTCCAAAAAGCTTATTAAAGAGGTTCTACAGACACGGCGAAATGGATGTGTTAAGTTAGAGGATGATGAAGAACTCTGACAAAGAACGACAAATATTTCCTCGTTGCCATACAAAGTTGCAGACGGACATTTTATCGCTGCAAAGAAAGCCATCAGCTCTTCCGGGTGGCGCAGACAATAAGATACCAAGAAAGCCCTGAAGATAAACACCCATTCATGCCCCTCCGCAGAAGCCTTCTATCCTTAATCGATACGCCTTTACTAGCTGAAGAGGGAACCGTCCTAAGCTGCATTAAATCGTTTCCTAAGGGGACTTCATGTGGCAAGGATGGCCTCCGGGCACAACACTTATTGGATGCCTTTTGTGGGGAAGGCTCTCCCGTGGGATCCGCCGACCTAGTCACGGCAATAACAAGGGTTATTAATTTGTGGTTCAGTGGTAGATGTCCACTTATTCTCGGCAGTTTATTGCGTCAACACCATTAACTCCACTTCTTAAGCCGATAATAGTATTCGTCCTATCGCTGTTGGGACAATTTGGCGTCACTTTTGTATCCAAGGTGGCTATGAAGGGAGTTGGCAAGGACATGGCGGCCTACTTACAGACTTTCAGTTTGGGGTGGGAGTTTCGGGAGGAGCGAGGCCATTTTACATGCAAGAATGTATGTTAGTAAGCACCATTTAGACCCTAGTCTTACTATGCTAATCAGAGACTTCACCAACGCTTTCAACCTAGTTGACCGACATCCATGCTTCTTGCGGTTCGTAGACTTTGTCCATCTATATCCCCATGGGTGGATTATTTATATGGTCAACCGGCAAGATTATATGTGGGAGATTATCATATCTATTCCTCAACAAAGGTGTAACAAGGTGACCGTTGGGTCCGTTGTTATTTGCTTTGGTGCTTCATCAGCTTTATAACGAAGATAAATGAGCAAAGGTACACTATCCTTACAGGCTTGGTATCTTGATGATGGTACTATTATTGGTGACACTGTCAAGTAGCGAGCACTTATTGTCGCTCAAACAGAGGGGCCTCAGTTGGGACTTATATTGAATATTAAAAACCGAAATCTTTGGCCTCTTGTGATGGAAGAAAGGTAAGGGATGGGATGTTTCCTCAAATAAATCTCAAGGCCAGACAATGGGGTCAAACTTTTAGGGGGTGCAGTCAGCCTTAATGATGAGTTTGTGAAAAGGCTTGCTATCGTGGAGAGCAGAGAAGGCAAAGGAGTTAATGCGATTTTGTCTAAACTACGTGATCCTCGTGAGCGAGTTATTACTTCGCGTGCATGTATGGGCATCTCTAAGTTGTTATTTGGCCTTCGAATTTGTTTCCCGGATACACTACAGAGGCAGTAGATATCTTTGATAGAGGCTTAAGGGAGGCGATAGAGGGAATCGTTGTGTGTGGAGGCCCATTTTTCGGGAGATTCAATGGAGACTAGTTACACTTCCTATCGATATGGAGGCCTTGGGTTATACACGGCTAAGGAAGCATCACAATACGCCTTTCAGATCACGTGTGCAATCTTGGGGATTGCAAGATCACATACTCAGGGGATAGTGGAGTAGAAGGTATGGACGATAATTTTTATATGGCATTGAAAACCTTACAAGAAAATCTGCCCACCAAGACTTTAGTAGTTTTACCAATAAAGACACCGCCCACTTAAAGCACAAAGCAACTCAAGCGAGTGCTCTTTTGGTAAAGTTGTTAAAGATATGGGTAGGGTTTATGGGTTTTCGGACAGACAGAAAGTAGTTTTTGAGTGTCTACAAGCAGCGCATGCGCAGGATTTTCTTCTCGCTATCCCGATTGACGGCCTTGGACAGTAAGATGTCCCCTTGAGTATCGGTGCATCCTTAAATACAAAATGATCCCCCTATACCCTTCTGATTCTCGTTGCCCTGCTTGTATTACAGGCGCCTAGACGCATATGGGGAACATGCTGTTCACTGTAAGGTGGATCCTGGTTTCAAATATAGACATGATCATGTGAGAGATATCTTATATGATGTATTATGGAGGGTCAGTATTTCGGCAAAGAAAGAGGCGCTCGGCCAACTTTTTGACGGATCCTCTGAAGGCAGATCAACACTCAAAGCCAGCAGATGTTCTTATTTTTGGGTGGGCCAACGGAAAACATACGTGTGTTGATCTTACTGGGGTTTCTCCATTAGTAGGCATCGGGCAGGCTCTTTCACGATTGGACAAGCAGCTTTGAAAGTCACCTTGGGTAAGATAACGAAGCATGAAAAGGCTTGTATTGATAATGGACATGCTTTTATTCCCTTTTCCTTTGACACTTTTGGGTATTTAGCTCCTGAGTATGGTTGGACTCCTAGCGAGAGTTCAAAGAGTCATGCACAGTAATGTCATGACTCCCGATTCTAGAGAGTTTGTGTTTAAGAGGATAGGGTTTGCCATTCAAAAAGGGCTTGCGGCGCAGCTTGTTGCTCGCTTGCCTTCTATGTAATAACTCATGAATCTGTTATTAATCTCTTTAATTAAATCTTTGTCTAACCAATAATAATGAACTTAATGGATTAATAAACTAAAAGTATGCATGCTTTTTAGTTTCAACGATTTATATTAATTATATACAAAAGTTAGCAATTCATCTATATATAACAACTAGTGTGCTTATATAATCCAGTCTTCAGATATTCATCATCCATTGTTGACTTTAATTAGGTGTAACAATGTCTGGTAGTTTTGTACTGTATCAGTATCAAAAGTGATAGAAATCGTTTTGGCGATACCTACCATATCCATCAGGTTATACTGCTAACAAATTTATCTTTAAGGGAATAATCAGTATTTAGAATTATCACTGGAATGGCTGATTATTCCCTTTCCGGTTTAGCTATAGAGATCTTCCAAGTCAAGGTTGGCTAGAATTGTGGAGTATATACTCACTTGTTGGTTGGTTTAACCATCAAATAAGGTATGATGCTGATTTCTTGTGCGGTTCTT
Organism: Papaver bracteatum; assembly: GCA_023529315.1. Lineage (NCBI taxonomy): Eukaryota > Viridiplantae > Streptophyta > Magnoliopsida > Ranunculales > Papaveraceae > Papaver > Papaver bracteatum. The sequence goes on along the minus strand of JAJJWX010005228.1, from coordinate 619,443 downwards.
AATTATGCAAATAAAAACGATATACACACACTAATACTATCTGTCTTACACATGTAGTTGTGGCAGACACAGTTTGCAAGATATGCAACAAGGAGGAGGGAAATGCAGAGCATCTATTTTTCTGCTATGCACCATATCTGGTTTATTTGACCAAAGGCGCCCTTTAAAATATCCTGGAGTACGAATGAAGCAATAGCACAAAAATTGGAAGCTTGGGCGAATCACCTTTTATCAGGTAGGACGCACAAATCTGGAAAATTCTGTTATTTGCAACCATTTTGATCATTGTGGAAAGAGAGCAATGCTAGAGTCTTCAACACCAAAGAAACATCGAGTTGGGATGTAATACTTAAAGCTAGAATTGCTTTATGGTTTTCCAATGCAGACACCTTTAACTTAGTCCCTGTGTTTCGCATCCTATAACTGAGATTTTGATTTCTCAGTGACCACTTGAAGTTAAACCCATGTATGGGGACGAAAGCTTTTTACACCTAGTGTAATTAGCATACACGGGGGATTAATTACTACTTGTTTTATAATTAGCATTTATGTTTTGGGTTTTATTTTAACATTTTCTTCCAATCATAGAAAAATAAAATAAAAAACATTTTCTGAACTCAATTTAGTTCAGATAGATTCACTCTACGGTAGTATATTTATTTTCAAATATTTGAACACAAACATCATATAACAAACAATACATCAAATAATTCTAAACAGCCCAACTGAACTGCCGGAACCCATCTAAAGTTATCCCAATCTTCCGAAAAATCGAAAAAAATAAAATAAAATACTTTTTAACCCAAAGTAGGAGTCTGGTTTAAAACAAGAACGGGTTGATTCCGGACCAAGTACCATAGAAAAAAAATCCGTTGTAACGTAAAGCAAAGTAACTAACAGTAAATAAAATCAGTTTTCCTGCATCCATTGCGTCCATACTGAATAAGACAGCTTTAACATAATCAATAACTCCAATATGATGGTGCCTTGTTCTCTTTCGTAACTTAACTATCTTTCTTGCCAACCTCCAAATGAATAGCCCAATTCCCAAAATGCAGCAGACTCCAAAGATTATTTGGACTATGATAAACTGATAATTTTGTTCAATGTAGAAATCTGGCAGCATGGCGTCTAACATAGACATATAACCGAACGCGATACATACGATCGAAATGCACATCAACGTAACAAGAGACCGAACTTGATTGACAGATGTTTCAATCATAAACCCACATACGATCAGAAATATTATAGTCAGAGACATAAAAAGCGCAACTCCATTAGTAACTATGTATATCAGGTAGTTGGCTGGGTATGTATAAGCCAATATAGGGTATCCAGCATAGAGCATCAGATAAGGGTAAAAATACCGTTGCTAGTATTCCCACTGATTCTGTAGTATGAAAGAACATCAGTAAATGCGAAGTCTTCCAATATTAAACCCTTTTGTGCCATTTCGAATATATCACTGTTATTGGCACTAGTACGCATAAGAGAATCCACAAAAATTCCAGTGTTAGAATATTGCCCCCTTTAGAATATTTCTTTAAGTACCTAATCAAACCACCAGATACAGAGGATCTAAACATAGCATCAAGATAATAAGCAAAAGCAACCGGATCAGTATTTGAGTTAACTCTAGTATTATCTTGCCAAACCCCACCTGGTGGGTTCATTGCAGCTTGAAAGGCGATTCCTGCAATTAATGTGGCCACCACCATTAATGCATTGACCCTCTGTTTCAGCCATTTATGCTTATCAACGTTTTTAGATGAAGTATTAATCTCCAGATCGTTCTTACGAAACCTGGTTTCTAGATCATTCTTTTTTTCTGGTGATAACTCATTCAAGGCTTCAGCAAAGTCAGCATCAGTTATTTCAAGTTTTAATTTACTACTCTGCAGTATGTATTGTACCATCTGCAAACAAATCTAAGTTAATCAGATTTAGGATACATACATAAATCAACTCAACGAAATAATAAGCAAAATAAAATATACCTCAGTTTTTCCAGTCTGTGCAGCAAGTTTTAAAAGACTGTAATGCCACTATTGTCCTTGGAGTTGACAATAATATTTGGGTTGGAAGTCCGTGCAAGCGCCAACTTGTCTACCAATAGCTCAAGTGTTCCAACACTACTGTTACTTTTAACACAAAAGTGTAGTATGGTCTCACCATTTTGATCATTCTTTAGGTGAATTACTTTTGGCAGTCCCTCTTCCGTTAGTACTTCCATGATCTCGACTCGGTTATTCATAGCTGCTAGATGTAGAGGTGTTCTTTGAGCATCATCTTTAGCTTCACAGGCACTAGGTTCGGCTGATACCAACAATTCCACCATTTGAAGACTTGCTCTTTGCAGAAGCTAGGTGAAGTGGAGTCCATCCAAGGTTGTCTTGTTTTAATGCAAGATCAGGTTTTAAAGACAAAATTTGTTTTGCAAATTTTATGTCATTAGACATAACCGCTATGTGTAATTGAGTTCTACAGAAACTAGTAAATACTTCATCTAGACTATTAAGACGTGAATCTTTACAAGATAGTTTCTTTCTGCAAAAATCAAGAATATTATTTGACACTTCGAATAGCCTCTTCTCCATTTTGTTTCTCTCTAATGAATTTGGAGTATGCAAATGTCTAATATATGAAAGACTTGAGGAGAAGACCGGGTGCTAGAATTACGTTAAGCTCTAGTCTAGTTCAATATTTTGTCCAGGTATATATTTTGTCCACTAAAGACCAGGATTTAATAAATGGCAGTTTTTTTTTTTTTTAGGAATAATATTCTTTACAGCCATCTTTAAAAAGAAAAAAGAAAAAGTTCTTACGGTGCAGTCACACACAAACTTTGAACAATCAAAACGAAAGAGTGTAACACGTTTATAATCAAACTATATTTTTCTATTTGATTAATTATGTAAAATCTCTTTTCAAGAAAAACATGAAGAGTTCTAGAGTATTCCACTGTGCATCCTTTTCGAAATCTTCTTCTGTGCCAAAGAATTAATAAACTAAGTGTATGCTTTTAATTAATATTCATCTATATATATAACAATTAGTGCTCATATAATTCACTCTTCACTCTTCAGTTCACCTTGCTTCCACCGGTGAAAAGAGATCGTCATCAAAGTCGAGGTCGGATAGAATTGTGGAGCGTACAGAGATCTATTTGAAATGTGTGTATATTTCTAACTTGTCTCCCTGTTGGTTAACCATCAAATATCGTAACAGTGCTGATCTGTTCGGAAGATCTTAATTAGTTCAAATAGAAACAATACAAACACATACAGCGTTTAGTATTTAATTAATTGCCCTGCAATGGTGTGCAGTTTTGGGATGTTATGCCATGACAGGTAGGGATGTATGTAGGGTGGCTGTGCAGACAATTGCGGGGCATCTATTTTTCCAAAGTGCGCTAGAAAAGGCAAGTCTGGTTTATATTATCAGGAATCACCCTTTATCAGGTAGGGATGAATGAAGCAATACTACAAAACTTCGTAGCTCGGAGGAATCACCCTTATCAGGTACGGATGCTCAAATCTTTAAAATTCTGCTGTAGGCAATTATATGGTCATTCTGGAAAGAGAGGAATACTAGAGTCTTCAACACAAAAAAACGTCGAGTGGGGATTTAGTACTTGAATTAATTTAAAGCTGGCATTGTTTTATGGTGTGGTCCAATTCAGACACCTTTCACTTAGTCCTTGTGGCTTGGGATGCTGTACGCTGTAGTTAGCTATTTTGAGGAGTTAAATATATGAATTTAACGTTTTCCCCAGGAAAATAAAATGTTATACAGGTAACAACTAGCATTTGGTAATGCACGGCGCATATGCTTTTACGGCAAAAATATACTCCCTCCGTCCTAATTTAGATGCCAAAATAGATGATTTTTTTTGTCCTAAAATACTTGTTATACTTCATATTTTTCTATTTTTTATCCTGATTTGCCCCTAACTTGGAATCAACCCAAAGCATGAAAAATTGTGTATTTCAATTTTCTAGACATACTCTTAAATACTTTTCTCTATATACTTCCTTTAATTTGAATTTTTCCAAGTAAATAACAAAAATCTAGACATCTAAAAACTATGAACCTTAAATACTAACTTAGGGTAATTGTGGAAAAAAACTACTCTCTTTGTGTTTCTTAATATTTATGCAAAATCCTATTTAGTCATCTAAACTAGGACGGAGGGAGTATACGAAAGTTAAAAGAAAACTATTACAAGAATAAATTCTCAAGGGGTTGTTCTTGTACTTTCATAAAACAATCATTTGAGTTCTGTTTCTCTGTTAAATCATCAAATTATTATTTTGATTTTTGCCTCTAATTACCGAACTCGGGAGGTTGTGACTCGACTACTTTTGTTGTGTTGGTCAAAAAATTAAAGTAAGCAGCCTTGCAATTGGAATAATATTCTTTACACATTAGTTAATTAACCCGATAAATTACAATTCCTGGGTGAAAAAGACATGTAAAATTTGATATTGTTTAAATGGATTAACGACGAATGTAAAAATGCATGACATGTAAGCAGGTTTAATCTTACCCATTTTCAAATATTTTTTCTTATATTTTCTTATATAATAAGGACCCCAAAAAAGCCATATGTCGCCCCAACAATTAATCTTGAATCTGTGAAGCCACATCAAGATTAGCTTTCCTCGGCCACGGGGTCTTATTGGCCATCACCCTAACAGGCGCGATCCATTTGGCATTTTAAAGGGTCACTTTCAAAAGATAACATCCTTTCATAAACAAACCATCCATTTGAAGGAAAAAAAAGTCACGAGTGCAAGAAAAAACTGACCATAATAGAGCAACAGACACAAACCAAAGGACACGTTGTTTGCTTGGAAAAGGTAACTCTTTCGGTTTGAGGTGTCCCAAATCTCTTAGCGAAAGATACGCCGTTTGCTTTTTTACACTATAAATGTTCGACAAACCTGGCTTCACAATTAACTAATGCAAACGAGGAAAAGATAATCATATGACTGATATTTTTTCAACTTATGTACGACACCTTGATGAGGTAACAACATGACATCTTTTGGGTAAAACATCCGTTACTGTTAATTTCACTTTGGGAGACTGGCAGTTTGCATACCATTTTCTTCATTGTTTAAGTTGTTTGAAGATCAACACAAAAAGAAGAAAAGTAGCTAATGAAGGCCGAAGAATGAAGATGAACATTTAATAGTTTGCACTAAAAAATTACGAAGAACAGGAAACACTTTCAAGGTAATAATTTTTTGTTATTCACTCTCCAAATCGCACATATTCTATTTTACCAAATTCCTATTTGTTCATACTATGCAATTAACGAAATGAATGTAAAAGTTTGCACTAACTTTGCACACTAAGAAGAAATGGAAGAGAGTGATGGATGGCCTGAAAGAGATGCAGCATAAGTGGATGATGAATAACGTCAGTCAGTAACAACTCGGAAAAACAAAACAATAAAAATTCTATTATCGCTATAAATTAGAAACGAAATATTGATATCTGCGATCAAGAAGTTTAGGGGACTGTGTTGTCTAACCAAAATGTAGAAGTAGTGGCAGGAGGATGGGCAAGATGACGAAAGAGAACATATTTAGCAAAGTTAATGTGTAGGGTAGACATAATAATATGGGAAGAAGCAACAATGGTGCATAAACATGCCTTCGAAGCACTGGATATGACACTGAAGGATCTGATGAGCATTCAGATCAGATATATGGAAGAAAAACTATAAGTCTTCAGTGGTGATTTCAGACAAATTTTACCCATGACTCCCAAAGGAACCAGGAAAAAGACTGTTGACGCATCGATAAAATAGATCAAATTTCTGTAGAGATTTCAGAATCTTAAGCCTTGATGAGAATATGCGCCTAATTTTTTTTCAAGAAAAAGAAAAAGAAAAAAAAAAAAAAAAAAGAATATGCGCCTAATTTTTGGAGTTTCGTCTGCAACGAAACAAAAAGAAGAATTCATTAAATGGGTACTTGATCTTGGAGATGGAAATTAATCTTTTTGCAATTGCTCTTACCGACATGAAGGACCTAACTTGGATTAAAATACCCGATGAGTACCTAAATGTACCAGATGGGGATTGCGTGAAACAGGTTGTGTCCATCGTATATCCAAGCATGCTTGACATATATGGAGAGACAGAGGACATAAGTGAAAGATGTGTATTGGCACCAACAAACAATAGTGTGGATGAAATTAACCTCTACGTTGTTTCGACGGTCCGGGAAAAACACACATTTGTTGAATTCATACAACATTACCCCGATGAAAGGATTCATTCAACATCAAGATGTTCCATACTGTATCAAATTTCTGAATTCCCTGTAATTTTCTCGAGTCCAAGAATTCCATACTATCACTTGCAACTTGAAAATGGAGTTCCAGTTATGCTACTACAGAACATAAATGAGAGCATGGGTCTTTGCAACTAATGGTAAAACAAATTGGTAAAAGGGTTATTGAAGCACAAATGAGAGCATGGGTCTTTGCAACTAATGAGAGCATGGATCTATGCCTACATTGGCTTTCATATGTACACTCCAAAGATGATACTGTTTTCTACTGCTGAAAATTCACCTTCTGTATTAAAAAAAGACAATTTCATTTTAAAGTATGTTTTGCTATGACAATACAAGAGCCAATGTCAAACCCTACAACATGTGGACATCTATTTTCCAAAGCCACTTTTTACTTATGGATATGGTCATATGGCCGTGTCTAGAAAGGCATCAAGAGAAGGTTTGAAGATTATGATAAAAAGAAAGCGATAAACTACATCCATCAATCCAATTTTGGCCACATGAAATGTAGACACTCTCGAAAAATCCCGGTGCGTATGCACCGGGTTAGATGCTTGTTTTTTATTTATATCAGGATGCATCCAGTTTCACCCTCGCTATTTTTTAAGTTTAAGCCAGGATGAATCCGTATTCATTCTTGCTATTTTTCTTGTGTCAATTTCACCCATACTAATTTTTACTCATCCATTAGAACCGTGTTTTAAAAATATTTGGGCAATTGACCCAATTTCGATTCTTTAATGTAGGGCGAAATATCGCACATCAAGTAATTATCTGAGCAATGGTATTATAAAGGAGCGAACGGAGTTCGCATGTAGCATATCCTAGATGACGAAGCCAATGATGTCATGAAGTCACGAGTAAAGTATAAAAGTTGTGCGAAATTAAAGAGCACGTGCAAGAAGGTTTAGTATAAGCGTGCGGGGACATCGCACGTCAGATCCGAAAATAGGGGGTTTATTAGCTGTCTTCCACAATGTAAGCTCCTATATATATGATCAACCACCATTGTATTGAGTGAGATATATTTTTGAGAGTTGAGATAGAACTTTAGGAGAGAGAACGTTATTTGCTCCCCAAGTTAGAGCTTTATATCGTCTTTCTTTATATTGATTCCTAAACTTAATAAAATTCTTATAAGTGTTCTTCATCATTTGTTCTATAGATTATTCAAGGGGTGTAGTTGTGGGATTTCCTGCAACTACATTTTGGCACTAGAATACAGGGAGGAGAGGGGATTACACCTTCTTGTGAAAGTGTTTAATAGATTTTCAATATTCTTTAAGAAAAGTTGTTTTTAGGGAAATATTTGTGGTTGTTTTCGCTAGGTTTCACTAGTTTACATCTTTGGATCTGTTTCGAAACCTGAAGTTTTAATCTTAAAAATAAGATTTTGTTGATTTAAGTATGTAAGGAAAGTGTTATTTCAGGAACAGAAAATGGTGAGGCAGGCATCCGCAAGAGAAAACACAACACCAATCAGGAGAAGTAGAAGAATTACAGGACGTAGGAGGAGTGACATTGCAGAATCTTCATGTATGGGAGCGAGGAATAATCGGCCTCGGCAAGTTCGATCTTCGATCCAACCAGTACAGGAAGAGAACAACAATATAAATTATGACGAAGTTAGCATGCATACCACAGATACAGATACCGCAGAGGAAAATCATGAAAGAACACAGGAGGAAGAAGCGATATATGAAATGGAGGAAAACATGACAATTGAAGAACTCAGACAAAGATTGGCCTAAGAAAGAGGTAGAGAAGAATAAATGCGTGCGAACTTGACACGCCAAAACGATGAACAAAGAGAGGAGAAACCACAGATTGCCTTAACAAAGGTCGAAATTAGATCCATAACAGCACATGCGAGCTAAAGATTAAGAAATAGTAGAAGTACTTCCAGGCGTAGAAGATCTGATCACAGAGAGGATGAACAAAGATAATTTTTAGATAATAATTTGGCTAACAATCATCAGGTAGGCGATAACATACAGGAGGAGCGCGAACGCAATAATATACAAGATCGATATGTATAGATAGGTGAGAATGAACCAAAGCGAGGACGCCGCAGAAAGCAGATAGAGCTAGAAAATGGAGAATATAACCGTATCCAAGACGAATCAGAACATGAAAATGACCCAGAACAAGCAAGGATGATACTCCATAGAAGAGAAATGTTGAGACGACAAAACGAGAGAGATAGATGTAGTTGCATCTTTTTTGATGGCCACATCCGTACAAATATAAAGACTAAAATTTATCTAACATTCAAGATTCAAAGATAAACAATATGTAAAGAACATAAAATTAAAGATTGACAAAAGCATATAACATGGTTTAAAATACATGAAGACCTACATCCAGGGAAAGAAGATGTTTTCTTTATTGATTATAAGGTATTACCATTGAAAGAGTTACAAACACTAGGCCAAATATGGGATTTGGTGACGGTTTGGAATTTTCTACCATGACGGTTTTAAAAAAAGTGTCACAATAAATTGTTTGGTTAAGTATAAATGACGGTTCCTAGAGGTGACCGTCATTGATTGTCGCTACAAGTCGTGGCGGTTGACTAAACTGTCACTTTAAACTTCTTATTATGACGTTTATTGCTATAAAACGTTATGATAGAGGTAACCTCACGCGACACTTGTGAACATCACGTATATTTGATATATAATTTAGTTGGGTCTATACCGTCACAATATCTCATGTAATGACGGTTTTAATACATGTCACAATAGCTTGTCATGATTAGTGACGGTTTAGGTGACTAACCCTCACAATATATATGACATTTTCCTATATAAATCGCTGCATATTGTGCTTTCATGTTTAAAAATTAATAAACGGCAATGTATCCAGTGGTAACTAAATCACTATTTTAAGTCAGAACCCTCCCAGATCTTCTTGATTCATATTTTCTATGCCGTTATACCATATTTGAAGTTCATATCGACTATGACCTTCATATTTGAACTACAAGTGGAGACGCCTATAAAGGAATCCAGGAATTTGGAGGAAGAGGTTACCTCTTACGGATGTGGAAGATAAAAGTCAAAAGGGGGGAAAAGATTCGTTGAAAATAAAAAACAATCTTGGTAAAGGGCGTCATGAAATGGTAGAGGGGCTCGATCTAATAAGACAAAAAGGGTCATTAGAAGTAAAATCAAGTTCCCCTTATCACTGAAAATATGTAAATGACTAATTAGCCCTTATCGTTAATAATCAAAATTAGTAATGATAATCAAGATTAGTGTTGATTATCTAAATTAGTGTTGATAATCAAAATTAGTGTATTATAACTCTAAAATCTGATTTTTAGAGTTATAAAAAAAAATTTGAGGAGAAGAAAACTTATGTGATATTTGTGAAACCTAGATTTTGATTCACTCCTCCAAAATGAGTGATTCCAGTGGCAAATTTGAGGTGGGTGAATCTCTGTATGATAAAGAAAACAAGTACTACTACCTCTTGATGGAGATCCTGATATGGAGTATTTTTTAGATGGTAGAGATGTTTTAGACCAAAGTGAACTTCAATCTCAACCAATTGAAGAAATTAGACAACAAAGTGAAGCACCAAGCACTTAAAATAACCAGGTATACTTCTAAACTAGTTCTCATTAGCTTTTTTACTGTAGCAAATTTCGAAATTTTCAGAAATCACAGTTTTGTAAATCACTCAATTCACTAAGGAACTTGCCGGTAAATCACCTTCCTCAACTTCCCAACACCACCATCATCTCGATGGGTTAGAGTGGTGGGAGGTTTCAAGTTTGTTGTTTATTTTTCTTGTTTATTTCTCTTTTCTTTGGATTCCGGCTTGAGAATTACCTTCCTTCGTAGATAATAGGTTGTGCAGTTTTACACAATTTCTCTGTAAGTGTTGCTTTGTTTTTCTTTGTTACATTGTGTGGGTTCACCGGTGGTTTTAGACCTGGTTTGTCTTTGAGTTCGATAGCTAAAGTATCGTCCATATCATGTTTTCCTTTATGTCCAATGACGATAACGAGATAAGGAGGTATTGATCTTCCTTTCAGAGACTTTCATGGGTGCCCGGATGGGAGGATTGGAAGCAAGGGTTTCACTTTGTCTAGTGCCCATTTGAAGAGGGTACATCTATGCAACTCGATAGGAAGAATGCTCTACAACAGGCCATTGGAAGCGACCAGGACGTGTTCGGTACATTGGAAGAAACCTTGAAGACATTGAAACAATGGCTATGCTTTAACTGTATGAGTATCCAGGCATGGAAAAGAGCATGTAAACATGGAGATATTGATGTTAGACCTGCAATATGTGAGGTGTCCGGGAAGTAATGAAATTGATTGTTGGAGTACCTCGGCCCGCTCTATTCTCGCATACAGTTGGAGGACAATGGTTTTGAGCTAACCGTTGAGACACTAGATGCGATTCTTCATGCTCATGTGAGTATTGTGAAGAGTATTCCTAAAGGGTGTAGGATGGCATTTTCCCAGGCTTTGAAAGCGACCCTCTTGAAAGTGGCGAGAGAGCCTAATTCAGTCCGGAATCGGGTTAGCTTATTGATACTACCTCGTTGTCGTTGCGCGTCTTCATACCCAAGAATCGGACGGGAACGTAGATCCTGGAGTCGTAAATCTATGCAGCAGAAGCAAATTCTAAAAGCATTGACGATGTGGGGTGAAGGGGAGTCCAAAAGCTTATTAAAGAGGTTCTACGAGATGCGGCGAAATGGATGTGTTAAGTTAGAGGATGATGAAGAACCCGACAAAGAAACGTACAAATATTTCGTTTGCTTGCGCAAAGTTGCAGACGGACATTTTACTGCTGCAGTGAAAGCCATCACTCTTCCGGGGTGGCGCAGATACAATAAGATACCAAGAAAGCCCTGGAAGATAAACACCCATTCATGCCCCCTCCGCAGCCTTCTATCCCGTTAAGCGATACGCCTTTACTAGTCAAGAGGGAACTGTCTAAGCGGCATTAAATCGTTCCCTAAGGGGACTTCATGTGGCAAGGATGGCCTCCGGCACAACACTTATTGATGCCTTTTGTGGGGGAAAGGCTCTCCTGTGGCTACTGACCTAGTCACGGCAATAACAAGGGTTATTAATTTGTGGTTCAGATGGTAGATGTCCACTTATTCGGCGAGTTTATTGCGTCAACACCATTAACTCCACTTCTTAAGCCATAATAGTATTCGTCCTATCGCTGTTGGGACAATTTGGCCGTCTTGTATCCAAGTTGGCTATGAAGGGAGTTGGCAAGGACATGGCGGCCTACTTACAGGACTTTCGGTTTGGGGTGGGAGTTTCGTGGAGGAGCGGAGGCCATTTTACATGCGGTGAATGGTATGTTAGTAAGCACCATTTAGACCCTAGTCTTACTATGCTAATCTGTAGACTTCACCAACGCTTTCAACCTAGTTGACCGCACATCCATGCTTCTTGCGGTTCGTAGACTTTGTCCATCTATATCCCCATGGGTGGATTATTTATATGGTCAACCTAAGAAGATTATATGTGGGAGATTATCATATCTATTCCTCAACAGGGTGCAACAAGGTGACCCGTTGGGTCCGTTGTTATTTGCTTTGGTGCTTCATCAGCTTATAACGAAGATAAATGAGCAATTACACTATCCTTACAGGCTTGGTATCTTGATGATGGTACTATTATTGGTGACACTGCCGAAGTAGCGAGCACTTATTGTCGTTCAAACAGAGGGGCCTCGGTTGGGACTTATATTGAATATTAAAAAATCAAATCTTTTGGCCCTCTTGTGATGGAAGAAAGGTAAGGATGGGATGTTTCCTGCTGAAATCTCAAGGCCGACAATGGGGTCAAACTTTTAGGGGGTGCAGTCAGCCTTAATGATGAGTGTGTGAAAAGGCTTGCTATCGGGAGAGCAGAGAAGGCGATGAGTTAATGCGATTTTGTCTAAACTACGTGATCCTCGGAGCGAGTTATTACTGCGTGCATGTATGGGCATCTCTAAGTTGTTATTTGGCCTTCGAATTTGTTTCCGGGATACACTACAGAGGCAGAGATATCTTTGATAGAGGCTTAAGGAGGCGATAGAGGGAATCGTTGTGTGTGGAGGCCCATTTTTCGGGAGATTCAATGGAGACTAGTTACACTTCCTATCGATATGGAGGCCTTGGGTTATACACGGCTAAGGAAGCATCACAACACGCCTTTCTTGCATCACGTGTGCAATCTTGGGGATTGCAAGATCACATACTGGGATAGTGGAGTAGAAGGTATGGACGATAATTTTTATATGGCATTGAAAACCTTACAAGAAAATCTGCCCGACCAAGACTTTAGTAGTTTTACCAATAAAGACACCGCCCCCACTTAAAGCACAAAGCAACTTGGCGAGTGCTCTTTTTGGTAAAGTTGTTAAAGATATGGGTAGGGTTTATGGGTTTTCGGATAGACAGAAAGCAGTTTTTTGAGTGTCTACAAGCAGCGCATGCGCAGGATTTTCTTCTCGCTATCCCGATTGACGGCCTTGGACAGAAGATGTCCCCCTTGGAGTATCGGTGCATCCTTAAATACAGGTTAATGATCCCCCTATACCCTTCTGATTCTCGTTGCCCCGCAAATTACAGTCGCCTAGACGATATGGGGAACATGCTGTTCACTGTAAGGTGGATCCTGGTTTCAAATATAGACATGATCATGTGAGAGATATCTTATATGATGTATTATGGAGGGCTGGGTATTTCGGCAAAGAAAGAGGCGTCGGTCAACTTTTGACGGATCCTCTTGAAGGCGGATCAACACTCGAAGCCAGCAGATGTTCTTATTTTTGGGTGGGCCAACGGAAAACATACGTGTGTTGATCTTCTTCGGGTTTCTCCATTAGTAGGCATCGGGCAAGGCTCTTTCACAGTTGGACAAGCGGCTTTGAAAGTCTGCAAAAGATAACGAAGCATGAAAAGGCTTGTATTGATAATGGACATGCTTTTATTCCTTTTCCTTTGACACTTTTGGGTATTTAGCTCCGAGGCGGTTGGACTCCTAAGCGAGAGTTCAAAGAGTCATGCACAGTAATGTCATGACTCCGATTCTAGAGAGTTTGTGTTTAAGAGGATAGGGTTTGCCATTCAAAAGGGGCTTGTGCCACTTGTTGCTCGCTTGCCTTCTATGTAATAACTCATGAATCTGTTATTAATCTCTTTAATTAAATCTTTGTCTAACCAATAATAATGAACTTAATGGATTAATAAACTAAAAGTATGCATGCTTTTTAGTTTCAACGATTTATATTAATTATATACAAAAGTTAGCAATTCATCTATATATAACAACTAGTGTGCTTATATAATCCAGTCTTCAGATATTCATCATCCATTGTTGACTTTAATTAGGTGTAACAATGTCTGGTAGTTTTGTACTGTATCAGTATCAAAAGTGATAGAAATCGATACCTACCATATCCATCAGGTTATACTGCTAACAAATTTATCTTTAAGGGAATAATCAGTATTTAGAATTATCACTGGAATGGCTGATTATTCCCTTTCCGGTTTAGCTATAGAGATCTTCCAAGTCAAGGTTGGCTAGAATTGTGGAGTATATACTCACTTGTTGGTTGGTTTAACCATCAAATAAGGTATGATGCTGATTTCTTGTGCGGTTCTTAATTATGCAAATAAAAACGATATACACACACTAATACTATCTGTCTTACACATGTAGTTGTGGCAGACACAGTTTGCAAGATATGCAACAAGGAGGAGGGAAATGCAGAGCATCTATTTTTCTGCTATGCACCATATCTGGTTTATTTGACCAAAGGCGCCCTTTAAAATATCCTGGAGTACGAATGAAGCAATAGCACAAAAATTGGAAGCTTGGGCGAATCACCTTTTATCAGGTAGGGACGCACAAATCTGGAAAATTCTGTTATTTGCAACCATTTTGATCATTGTGGAAAGAGAGCAATGCTAGAGTCTTCAACACCAAAGAAACATCGAGTTGGGATGTAATACTTAAAGCTAGAATTGCTTTATGGTTTTCCAATGCAGACACCTTTAACTTAGTCCCTGTGTTTCGCATCCTATAACTGAGATTTTGATTTCTCAGTGACCACTTGAAGTTAAACCCATGTATGGGGACGAAAGCTTTTTACACCTAGTGTAATTAGCATACACGGGGGATTAATTACTACTTGTTTTATAATTAGCATTTATGTTTTGGGTTTTATTTTAACATTTTCTTCCAATCATAGAAAAATAAAATAAAAAACATTTTCTGGAACTCAATTTAGTTCAGATAGATTCACTCTACGGTAGTATATTTATTTTCAAATATTTGAACACAAACATCATATAACAAACAATACATCAAATAATTCTAAACAGCCCAACTGAACTGCCGGAACCCATCTAAAGTTATCCCAATCTTCCGAAAAATCGAAAAAATAAAATAAAATACTTTTTAACCCAAAGTAGGAGTCTGGTTTAAAACAAGAACGGGTTGATTCCGGACCAAGTACCATAGAAAAAAAATCCGTTGTAACGTAAAGCAAAGTAACTAACAGTAAATAAAATCAGTTTTCCTGCATCCATTGCGTCCATACTGAATAAGACAGCTTTAACATAATCAATAACTCCAATATGATGGTGCCTTGTTCTCTTTCGTAACTTAACTATCTTTCTTGCCAACCTCCAAATGAATAGCCCAATTCCAAAATGCAGCAGACTCCAAAGATTATTTGGACTATGATAAACTGATAATTTTGTTCAATGTAGAAATCTGGCAGCATGGCGTCTAACATAGACATATAACCGAACGCGATACATACGATCGAAATGCACATCAACGTAACAAGAGACCGAACTTGATTGACAGATGTTTCAATCATAAACCCACATACGATCAGAAATATTATAGTCAGAGACATAAAAAGCGCAACTCCATTAGTAACTATGTATATCAGGTAGTTGGCTGGGTATGTATAAGCCAATATAGGGTATCCAGCATAGAGCATCAGATAAAGGGTAAAAATACCGTTGCTAGTATTCCCACTGATTCTGTAGTATGAAAGAACATCAGTAAATGCGAAGTCTTCCAATATTAAACCCTTTTGTGCCATTTCGAATATATCACTGTTATTGGCACTAGTACGCATAAGAGAATCCACAAAAATTCCAGTGTTAGAATATTGCCCCTTTAGAATATTTCTTTAAGTACCTAATCAAACCACCAGATACAGAGGATCTAAACATAGCATCAAGATAATAAGCAAAAGCAACCGGATCAGTATTTGAGTTAACTCTAGTATTATCTTGCCAAACCCCACCTGGTGGGTTCATTGCAGCTTGAAAGGCGATTCCTGCAATTAATGTGGCCACCACCATTAATGCATTGACCCTCTGTTTCAGCCATTTATGCTTATCAACGTTTTTAGATGAAGTATTAATCTCCAGATCGTTCTTACGAAACCTGGTTTCTAGATCATTCTTTTTTTCTGGTGATAACTCATTCAAGGCTTCAGCAAAGTCAGCATCAGTTATTTCAAGTTTTAATTTACTACTCTGCAGTATGTATTGTACCATCTGCAAACAAATCTAAGTTAATCAGATTTAGGATACATACATAAATCAACTCAACGAAATAATAAGCAAAATAAAATATACCTCAGTTTTTCCAGTCTGTGCAGCAAGTTTTAAAAGACTGTAATGCCACTATTGTCCTTGGAGTTGACAATAATATTTGGGTTGGAAGTCCGTGCAAGCGCCAACTTGTCTACCAGTAGCTCGAAGATCTCAATACTACTGTTACTTTTAACACAAAAGTGTAGTATTGTCTCGCCATTTTGATCATTCTTTAGGTGAATTACTTTTGGCAGTCCCTCTTCCGTTAGTACTTCCATGATCTCGACTCGGTTATTCATAGCTGCTAGATGTAGAGGTGTTCTTTGAGCATCATCTTTAGCTTCACAGGCACTAGGTTCGGCTGATACCAACAATTCCACCATTTGAAGACTTGCTCTTGCAGAAGCTAGGTGAAGTGGAGTCCATCCAAGGTTGTCTTGTTTTAATGCAAGATCAGGTTTTAAAGACAAAATTTGTTTTGCAAATTTTATGTCATTAGACATAACCGCTATGTGTAATGGAGTTCTACGAAAACAAGTAAATACTTCATCTAAATTATCAAGACGTGAATCTTTACAAGATAGTTTCTTTCTGCAAAAATCAAGAATATTATTTGACACTTCGAATAGCCTCTTCTCCATTTTGTTTCTCTCTAATGAATTTGGAGTATGCAAATGTCTAATATATGAAAGACTTGAGGAGAAGACCGGGTGCTAGAATTACGTTAAGCTCTAGTCTAGTTCAATATTTTGTCCAGGTATATATTTTGTCCACTAAAGACCAGGATTTAATAAATGGCAGCTTTTTTTTTTTAGGAATAATATTCTTTACAGCCATCTCTAAAAATAAAGAAAAAGTTCTTACGGTGCAGTCACACACAAACTTTGAACAATCAAAACGAAAGAGTGTAACACGTTTATAATCAAACTATATTTTTCTATTTGATTAATTATGTAAAATCTCTTTTCAAGAAAAACATGAAGAGTTCTAGAGTATTCCACTGTGCATCCTTTTCGAAATCTTCTTCTGTGCCAAAGAATTAATAAACTAAGTGTATGCTTTTAATTAATATTCATCTATATATATAACAATTAGTGCTCATATAATTCACACTTCACTCTTCAGTTCACCTTGCTTCCACCGGTGAAAAGAGATCGTCATCAAAGTCGAGGTCGGATAGAATTGTGGAGCGTACAGAGATCTATTTGAAATATGTGTATATTTCTAACTTGTCTCCTGTTGGTTAACCATCAAATATAGTAACAGTGCTGATCTGTTCGGAAGATCTTAATTAGTTCAAATAGAAACAATACAAACACATACAGCGTTTAGTATTTAATTAATTTCCCTGCAATGGTGTGCAGTTTTGGGATGTTATGCCATGACAGGTAGGGATGTATGTAGGTGGCTGTGCAGACAATTGCAGGGCATCTATTTTTCCAAAGTGCGCTAGAAAAGGCAAGTCTGGTTTATATTATCAGGAATCACCCTTTATCAGGTAGGGATGAATGAAGCAATACTACAAAACTTCGTAGCTCGGAGGAATCACCCTTTATCAGGTACGGATGCTCAAATCTTTAAAATTCTGCTGTAGGCAATTATATGGTCATTGTGGAAAGAGAGGAATACTAGAGTCTTCAACACAAAAAAACGTCGAGTGGGGATTTAGTACTTGAATTAATTTAAAGCTGGCATTGTTTTATGGTGTGGTCCAATTCAGACACCTTTCACTTAGTCCTTGTGGCTTGGGATGCTGTACGCTGTAGTTAGCTATTTTGAGGAGTTAAATATATGAATTTAACGTTTTCCCCAGGAAAATAAAATGTTATACAGGTAACAACTAGCATTTGGTAATGCACGGCGCATATGCTTTTACGGCAAAAATATACTCCCTCCGTCCTAATTTAGATGCCAAAATAGATGATTTTTTTGTCCTAAAATACTTGTTATACTTCATATTTTTCCATTTTTTATCCTGATTTGCCCCTAACTTGGAATCAACCCAAAGCATGAAAAATTGTGTATTTCAATTTTCTAGACATACTCTTAAATACTTTTCTCTATATACTTCCTTTAATTTGAATTTTTCCAAGTAAATAACAAAAATCTAGACATCTAAAAACTATGAACCTTAAATACTAACTTAGGGTAATTGTGGAAAAAAAAACTACTCTCTTTGTGTTTCTTAATATTTATGCAAAATCCTATTTAGTCATCTAAACTAGGACGGAGGGAGTATACGAAAGTTAAAAGAAAACTATTACAAGAATAAATTCTTAAGGGGTTGTTCTTGTACTTTCATAAAACAATCATTTGATTTGAGTTCTGTTTCTCTGTTAAATCATCAAATTATTATTTGATTTTTGCCTCTAATCACCAAACTCGGGAGGTTGTGACTCGACTACTTTTGTTTTGTTGGTCAAAAAATTAAAGTAAGCAGCCTTGCAATTGGAATAATATTCTTTACACAATTAGTTAATTAACCCAATAACGACAATTCCTGGGTGAAAAAGACATGTAAAATTTGATATTGTTTAAATGGACGAGAATGTAAAAATAGATGTACATGATTTAAATGCTATCTTACCCATTTTCAAATATTTTTTCTTATATTTTCTTATAATAAGGGACCCCAAAAAGCCATATGTCGTCCCAACAATTAATCTTGAATCTGGTGAAGCCACATCAGCATTAGCTTTCCCTGTCAGCGGGGTCTTATTGGCCATCACCCTAACAGGCGCGATCCATTTGGCATTTTAAAGGGTCACTTTCAAAAGATAACATCCTTTCATAAACAAACCATCCATTTGAAGGAAAAAAAAGTCACGAGTGCAAGAAAAAACTGACCATAATAGAGCAACAGACACAAACCAAAGGACACGTTGTTTGCTTGGAAAAGGTAACTCTTTCGGTTTGAGGTGTCCCAAATCTCTTAGCGAAAGATACGCCGTTTGCTTTTTACACTATAAATGTTCGACAAACCTGGCTTCACAATTAACTAATGCAAACGAGGAAAAGATAATCATATGACTGATATTTTTTCAACTTATGTACGACACCTTGATGAGGTAACAACATGACATCTTTTGGGTAAAACATCCGTTACTGTTAATTTCACTTTGGGAGACTGGCAGTTTGCATACCATTTCCTTCATTGTTTAAGTTGTTTGAAGATCAACACAAAAAGAAGAAAAGTAGCTAATGAAGGCCGAAGAATGAAGATGAACATTTAATAGTTTGCACTAAAAAATTACGAAGAACAGGAAACACTTTCAAGGTAATAATTTTTTGTTATTCACTCTCCAAATCGCACATATTCTATTTTACCAAATTCCTATTTGTTCATACTATGCAATTAACGAAATGAATGTAAAAGTTTGCACTAACTTTGCACACTAAGAAGAAATGGAAGAGAGTGATGGATGGCCTGAAAGAGATGCAGCATAAGTGGATGATGAATAACGTCAGTCAGTAACAACTCGGAAAAACAAAACAATAAAAATTCTATTATCGCTATAAATTAGAAACCAAATATTGATATCAGCGATCAAGAAGTGTGGGGGACTGTGTTGTCTCACCAAAATGTAGAAGTAGTGGCAGGAGTTTGGGCAAGATAACGAAAGAGAA
Organism: Papaver bracteatum; assembly: GCA_023529315.1. Taxonomy (NCBI): domain Eukaryota; kingdom Viridiplantae; phylum Streptophyta; class Magnoliopsida; order Ranunculales; family Papaveraceae; genus Papaver; species Papaver bracteatum. Next base: position 599,902 of record JAJJWX010005228.1, on the reverse strand, counting down.
CATATTTGGCAAAGTTAATGTGTAGGGTAGACATAATAATATGGGAAGAAGCAACAATGGTGCATAAACATGCCTTCGAAGCACTGGATATGACACTGAAGGATCTGATGAGCATTCAGATCAGATATATGGAAGAAAAACTATAAGTCTTCAGTGGTGATTTCAGACAAATTTTACCCATGACTGAGAGCATGGGTCTTTGCAACTAATGGTAAAACAAACTGGTAAAAGGGTTATTGAAGCACAAATGAGAGCATGGGTCTTTGCAACTAATGAGAGCATGGATCTATGCCTACATTGGCTTTCATATCCGTAAAACACTCCAAAGATGATACTGTTTTCTACTGCTGAAAATTCACCTTCTGTATTAAAAAAAGACAATTTCATTTTAAAGTATGTTTTGCTATGACAATACAAGAGCCAATGTCAAACCCTACAACATGTGGGCATCTATTTTCCAAAGCCACTTTTTACTTATGGATATGGTCATATGGCCGTGTCTAGAAAGGCATCAAGAGAAGGTTTGAAGATTATGATAAAAAGAAAGCGATAAACTACATCCATCAATCCAATTTTGGCCACATGAAATGTAGACACTCTCGAAAAAGCCCGGTGCGTATGCACCGGGTTAGATGCTTGTTTTTTATTTATATCAGGATGCATCCAGTTTCACCCTCGCTATTTTTTAAGTTTAAGCCAGGATGAATCCGTATTCATTCTTGCTATTTTTCTTGTGTCAATTTCACCCATACTAATTTTTACTCATCCATTAGAACCGTGTTTTAAAAATATTTGGGCAATTGACCCAATTTCTCGATTCTTTAATGTAGGGGCGAAATATTGCACATCAAGTAATTATGCGAAGCAATGGTATTATAAAGGAGCGAACGGAGTTCGCATGTAGCATATCCTAGATGACGAAGCCAATGATGTCATGAAGTCACGAGTAAAGTATAAAAGTTGTGCAAATTAAAGAGCACGCAAGAAGGTTTAGTATAAGCGTGCGGGGACATCGCACGTCAGATCCGAAAATAGGGGGTTTATTAGCTGTCTTCCACAATGTAAGCTCCTATATATATGATCAACCACCATTGTATTGAGTGAGATATATTTTTGAGAGTTGAGATAGAACTTTAGGAGAGAGAACGTTATTTGCTCCCCAAGTTAGAGCTTTATATCGTCTTTCTTTATATTGATTCCTAAACTTAATAAAATTCTTATAAGTGTTCTTCATCATTTGTTCTATAGATTATTCAAGGGGTGTAGTTGTGATTTTCCCACTGCAACTACATTTTGGCACTAGAATACAGGGAGGAGAGGGATTACACTCCGCTTGTGAAAGTGTTTAATAGATTTTCAATATTCTTTAAGAAAAGTTGTTTTTAGGGAAATATTTGTGGTTGTTTTCGCTAGGTTTCACTAGTTTACATCTTTGGATCTGTTTCGAAACCTGAAGTTTTAATCTTAAAAATAAGATTTTGTTGATTTAAGTATGTAAGGAAAGTGTTATTTCAGGAACATAAAATGGTGAGGCAGGCATCCGCAAGAGAAAACACAACACCAATCAGGAGAAGTAGAAGAATTACAGGACGTAGGAGGAGTGACATTGCAGAATCTTCACGTATGGGAGCGAGGAATAATCGACCTCGGCAAGTTCGATCTTCGATCCAACCAGTACAGGAAGAGAACAACAATATAAATTATGACGAAGTTAGCATGCATACCACAGATACAGATACCGCAGAGGAAAATCATGAAAGAACACAGGAGGAAGAAGCGATATATGAAATGGAGGAAAACATGACAATTGAAGAACTCAGACAAAGATTGGCCCAAGAAAGAGGTAGAGAAGAATAAATGCGTGCGAACTTGACACGCCAAAACGATGAACAAAGAGAGGAGAACCACAGATTGCACGAACAAAGGTCAGAATTAGATCCATAACAGCACATGCGAGCTAAAGATTAAGAAATAGTAGAAGTACTTCCAGGCGTAGAAGATCTGATCACAGAGAGGATGAACAAAGATAATTTTTAGATAATAATTTGGCTAACAATCATCAGGTAGGCGATAACATACAGGAGGAGCGCGAACGCAATAATATACAAGATCGATATGTATAGATAGGTGAGAATGAACCCAGGCGAGGACGTCGCAGAGCAGATAGAGCGGAGCGAAATGGAGAATATAACCGTATCCAAGACGAATCAGAACATGAAAATGACCCAGAACAAGCAAGGATGATACTCCATAGAAGAGAAATGTTGAGACGACAAAACGAGAGAGATAGATGTAGTTGCATATTTTTTGATGGCCACATCCGTACAAATATAAAGACTAAAATTTATCTAACATTCAAGATTCAAAGATAAACAATATGTAAAGAACATAAAATTAAAGATTGACAAAAGCATATAACATGGTTCGGCCATGAAGACCTACATCCAGGGGAAAGAAGATGTTTTCTTTATTGATTATAAGGTATTACCATTGAAAGAGTTACAAACACTAGGCCAAATATGGGATTTGGTGACGGTTTGGAATTTTCTACCATGACGGTTTTACAAAAAAGTGTCACAATAAATTGCTGGTTAAGTATAGCTGACGGTTCCTAGAGGTGACCGTCATTGATTGTCGCTACAAGTCGTGGCGGTTGACTAAACTGTCACGGAAACTTCTTATTATGACGTTTATTGCTATAAAACGTTATGATAGAGGTAACCTACGGCGACACTTGTGAACTGTCACGTATATTTGATATATACTGACAGTTGGGTCTATACTGTCACAATATCTCATGTAATGACGGTTTCGGTAATACATGTCACAATAGCTTGTCATGATTAGTGACGGTTTAGGTGACTAACCCTCACAATATATATGACATTTTCCTATATAAATCGCTGCATATTGTGCTTTCATGTTTAAAAATTAATAAACTAAATCACTATTTTAAATCAGAACCCTCCCAAATCTTCTTGATTCATATTTTCTATGCCGTTATACCATATTTGAAGTTCATATCGACTATGACCTTCATATTTGAACTACAAGTGGAGACGCCTATAAAGGAATCCAAGAATTTGGAGGAAGAGGTTACCTCTTACACGGATGTGGAAGATAAAAGTCAAAAGGGGGTAAAAGATTCGTTGAAAAATAAAAACAATCTTGGTAAAGGGGCGTCATGAAATGGTAGAGGGGCGTCGATCTAATAAGACAAAAAGGGTCATTAGAAGTAAAATCAAGTTCCCCTTATCACTGAAAATATGTAAATGACTAATTAGCCCTTATCGTTAATAATCAAAATTAGTAATGATAATCAAGATTAGTGTTGATTATCTAAATTAGTGTTGATAATCAAAATTAGTGTATTATAACTCTAAAATCTGATTTTTAGAGTTATAAAAAAAAAAATTTGAGGAGAAGAAAACTTATGTGATATTTGTGAAACCCTAGATTTTGATTCACTCCTCCAAAATGAGTGATTCCAGTGGCAAATTTGAGGTGGGTGAAGAAAACAAGTACTACATACCTCTTGATGGAGATCCTGATATGGAGTATTTTTTAGATGGTAGAGATGTTTTAGACCAAAGTGAACTTCAATCTCAACCAATTGAAGAAATTAGACAACAAAGTGAAGCACCAAGCACTTAAAATAACCAGGTATACTTCTAAACTAGTTCTCATTAGCTTTTTTACTGTAGCAAATTTCAAATTTTCAGAAATCACAGCTTTGTAAATCACTCAATTCACTAAGGAACTTGCCGGAATCACCTTCCTCAACTTCCCAACACCACCATCATCTCGATGGGTTAGAGTGGTGGGAGGTTTCAAGTTTGTTGTTTATTTTTCTTGTTTATTTCTCTTTTCTTTGGATTCCTACTTGAGAATTACCTTCCTTCGTAGATAATAGGTTGTGCGCTTTACACAATTTCTCTGTAAGTGTTGCTTTGTTACATTGTGTGGGTTCACCGGTGGTTTTAGACCTGGTTTGTGCTTGAAGTTCGATAGCTGTTTCGTACGTCCATATCATGTTTGCCTTTATGTCCGAATGACGATAACAGATAAGGAGGTATTGATCTACCCTTTCGAGACTTTCATGGGTGCCCGATGGGAGGATTGGAAGCAAGGGTTTCGCCTGTCTAGTGCCCCATTTGAAGAGGGTACATCTATGCAACTCGGATAGGAAGAATGCTCTTCAACAAAGCACAGCGACCAGATGTGTTCAAGACATTGGAAGAAACCTTGAAGACATTGAAACAATGGCTATGCTTTAACCGTATGAGTATCCAGCATGGAAAAGAGCATGTAAACATGGAGATATTGATGTTAGACCTGCAATATGTGAGGTGTCCGGGAAGTAACGAAATTGATTGTTGGAGTACCTCCTTGCCTGCTCTATTCTCGACAGTTGGAGGACAATGGTTTTGAGCTAACCGTTGAGACACTAGATGCGCTTCATGCTCATGTGAGTATTGTGAAGAGTATTCCTAAAGGGTGTAGGATGGCATTTTCCCAAAGCTTTGAAAGCAGCCTTTGAAAGTGGCGTAGAGCCTAATTCATCCGAATCGGGTTAGCTTATTAATACTACCTCGACGTCGTTACTGCCTCTTCATACCCAAGAATCGGACGGAACGTAGATCTGGGAGTCGTAAATCTATGCAGCGAAGCAAATTCTAAAAGCATTGACGATGTGGGGTGAAGCTGGGGAGTCCAAAAGCTTATTAAAGAGGTTCTACAGATCTCTTGTGAAATGGATGTGTTAAGTTAGAGGATGATGAAGAACCTGACAGCAAACGTACAAATATTTCTGCTTGCTTGCGCAAAGTTGCAGACGGACATTTTACTGCTGAGTGAAAGCCATCACTCTTCCGGTGGCGCAAGACAATGAAGATACCAAGAAAGCCACCTGGAAGATAAACACCCATTCATGCCCCTCCGTTGTAGCCTTCTATCCCGTTAACCGATACGCTTTTACTAGCTGAAGAGGAACCGTCCTAAGCCGCATTAAATCGTTTCCTAAGGGGACTTCATGTGGCAAGGATGGCCTCCGGGCACAACACTTATTGATGCCTTTTGTGGGGAAGGCTCTCATGTGGTCGCCACCTAGTCACGGCAATAACAAGGGTTATTAATCCGTGGTTCGCGGGTAGATGTCCACTTATTCTCGCAGAGTTTATTGCGTCGGCACCATTAACTCCACTTCTTAAGCCGTATAATAGTATTCGCTCCTATCATTGCTGGGACAATTTGGCGTCGTCTTGTATCCAAGGTGGCTATGAAGGAGTTGGCAAGGACATGGCGGCCTACTTACGTGACTTTCTCGCCTTGGGGTGGGGGTTTCGGGAGGAGCGGAGGCCATTTTACATGCAAAAGGAATTAAAGTATGTTAGTAAGCACCATTTAGACCCTAGTCTTACTATGCTAATCAGACTTCACCAACGCTAACCTAGTTGACCGCATCCATGCTTCTTATGTTCGTAGACTTTGTCCATCTATATCCCCATGGGTGGATTATTTATATGGTCAACCTGCAAGATTATATGTGGGAGATTATCATATCTATTCCTCAATGTGGGTGCAACAAGGTGACCCGTTGGGTCCGTTTGTTGTTTGCTTTGGTGCTTCATCAGACTTATAACGAAGATAAATGAGCAAAGGCACACTATCCTTAAGAAAAGCTTGGTATCTTGATGATGGTACTATTATTGGTGACACTCGTCAAGTAGCGAGCACTTATTGTCGTTCAAACAGAGGGGCCTCGGTTGGGACTTATATTGAATATTAAAAACCGAAATCTTTTGGCCCTCTTGTGATGGAAGAAAGGTAAGGGATGGGATGTTTCTGCTGAAATCTCAAGGCCAGACAATGGGGTCAAACTTTTAGGGGTGCAAACAAACTTTAATGATGAGTTTGTGAAAAGGCTTGCTATCGTGAGAGCAGAAGGCAAGGAGTTAATGCAGATTTTGTCTAAACTACGTGATCCTCGTGCGAAGTTATTACTTATCGCGTGCATGTATGGGCATCTCTAAGTTGTTATTTGGCCTTCGAATTTGTTTCCAGATACACTACGAGGCAGAGATATCTTTGATAGAGGCTTAAGGAGGCGATAGAGAGGGAATCGTTGTGTGTGGAGGCCCATTTTTCGGGGAGATTCAATGGAGACTAGTTACACTTCCTATCGATATGGAGGCCTTGGGTTATACACGGCTAAGGAAGCATCACAATACGCCTTTCTTGCATCACGTGTGCAATCTTGGGGATTGCAAGATCACATACTCGGTGGATAGTGGAGTAGAAGGTATGGACGATAATTTTTATATGGCATTGAAAACCTTACAAGAAAATCTGCCCGACCAAGACTTTAGTAGTTTTACCAATAAAGACACCGCCCACTTAAAGCACAAAGCAACCTCGGCGAGTGCTCTTTTTGTAAAGTTGTTAAAGATATGGGTAGGGTTTATGGGTTTCTGACAGACAGAAAGCAGTTTTGAGTGTCTACAAGCAGCAGCATGCGCAGATTTTCTTCTCGCTATCCCGATTGACGGCCTTGGACGAAGATGTCCCCCTTGGAGTATCGGTGCATCCTTAAATACAGGTTAATGATCCCCCCTATACCCTTCGATTCTCGTTGCCTGCTTGTATTACAGGCTGCGCTAGACGCATATGGGGAACATGCTGTTCACTCGTAAGGTGGATCCTGGTTTCAAATATAGACATGATCATGTGAGAGATATCTTATATGATGTATTATGGAGGGCGGGTATTTCGGCAAAGAAAGAGGCGTCGGTCAACTTTTTGACGGATCCTCTTGAAGCATCAACACTCAAAGCCACAGATGTTCTTATTTTTGGGTGGGCCAACGGAAAACATACGTGTGTTGATCTTATCGGGGTTTCTCCATAGTAGGCATCGGGCAAGGCTCTTCACGGTTGGACAAGCGGCTTGAAAGCCATTGGTAAGATAACGAAGCATGAAAAGGCTTGTATTGATAATGGACATGCTTTTATTCCCTTTTCCTTTGACACTTTTGGGTATTTAGCTCCGGAGGCGGTTGGACTCTAGCGAAATTCAAAGAGTCATGCACAAGAATGTCATGACTCCAGATTCTAGAGAGTTTGTGTTTAAGAGGATAGGGTTTGCCATTCAAAAGGGCTTATTTTGGCGCAGCTTGTTGCTCGCTTGCCTTCTATGTAATAACTCATGAATCTGTTATTAATCTCTTTAATTAAATCTTTGTCTAACCAATAATAATGAACTTAATGGATTAATAAACTAAAAGTATGCATGCTTTTTAGTTTCAACGATTTATATTAATTATATACAAAAGTTAGCAATTCATCTATATATAACAACTAGTGTGCTTATATAATCCAGTCTTCAGATATTCATCATCCATTGTTGACTTTAATTAGGTGTAACAATGTCTGGTAGTTTTGTACTGTATCAGTATCAAAAGTGATAGAAATCGTTTTGGCGATACCTACCATATCCATCAGGTTATACTGCTAACAAATTTATCTTTAAGGGAATAATCAGTATTTAGAATTATCACTGGAATGGCTGATTATTCCCTTTCCGGTTTAGCTATAGAGATCTTCCAAGTCAAGGTTGGCTAGAATTGTGGAGTATATACTCACTTGTTGGTTGGTTTAACCATCAAATAAGGTATGATGCTGATTTCTTGTGCGGTTCTTAATTATGCAAATAAAAACGATATACACACACTAATACTATCTGTCTTACACATGTAGTTGTGGCAGACACAGTTTGCAAGATATGCAACAAGGAGGAGGGAAATGCAGAGCATCTATTTTTCTGCTATGCACCATATCTGGTTTATTTGACCAAAGGCGCCCTTTAAAATATCCTGAGTACGAATGAAGCAATAGCACAAAAATTGGAAGCTTGGGCTGAATCACCTTTTATCAGGTAGGGACGCACAAATCTGAAAATTCTGTTATTTGCAACCATTTTGATCATTGTGGAAAGAGAGCAATGCTAGAGTCTTCAACACCAAAGAAACATCGAGTTGGGATGTAATACTTAAAGCTAGAATTGCTTTATGGTTTTCCAATGCAGACACCTTTAACTTAGTCCCTGTGTTTCGCATCCTATAACTGAGATTTTGATTTCTCAGTGACCACTTGAAGTTAAACCCATGTATGGGGACGAAAGCTTTTTACACCTAGTGTAATTAGCATACACGGGGGATTAATTACTACTTGTTTTATAATTAGCATTTATGTTTTGGGTTTTATTTTAACATTTTCTTCCAATCATAGAAAAATAAAATAAAAAACTTTTCTGGAACTCAATTTAGTTCAGATAGATTCACTCTACGGTAGTATATTTATTTTCAAATATTTGAACACAAACATCATATAACAAACAATACATCAAATAATTCTAAACAGCCCAACTGAACTGCCGGAACCCATCTAAAGTTATCCCAATCTTCCGAAAAATCGAAAAAAATAAAATAAAATACTTTTTAACCCAAAGTAGGAGTCTGGTTTAAAACAAGAACGGGTTGATTCCGGACCAAGTACCATAGAAAAAAAATCCGTTGTAACGTAAAGCAAAGTAACTAACAGTAAATAAAATCAGTTTTCCTGCATCCATTGCGTCCATACTGAATAAGACAGCTTTAACATAATCAATAACTCCAATATGATGGTGCCTTGTTCTCTTTCGTAACTTAACTATCTTTCTTGCCAACCTCCAAATGAATAGCCCAATTCCCAAAATGCAGCAGACTCCAAAGATTATTTGGACTATGATAAACTGATAATTTTGTTCAATGTAGAAATCTGGCAGCATGGCGTCTAACATAGACATATAACCGAACGCGATACATACGATCGAAATGCACATCAACGTAACAAGAGACCGAACTTGATTGACAGATGTTTCAATCATAAACCCACATACGATCAGAAATATTATAGTCAGAGACATAAAAAGCGCAACTCCATTAGTAACTATGTATATCAGGTAGTTGGCTGGGTATGTATAAGCCAATATAGGGTATCCAGCATAGAGCATCAGATAAGGGTAAAAAATACCGTTGCTAGTATTCCCACTGATTCTGTAGTATGAAAGAACATCAGTAAATGCGAAGTCTTCCAATATTAAACCCTTTTGTGCCATTTCGAATATATCACTGTTATTGGCACTAGTACGCATAAGAGAATCCACAAAAATTCCAGTGTTAGAATATTGCCTCCCTTTAGAATATTTCTTTAAGTACCTAATCAAACCACCAGATACAGAGGATCTAAACATAGCATCAAGATAATAAGCAAAAGCAACCGGATCAGTATTTGAGTTAACTCTAGTATTATCTTGCCAAACCCCACCTGGTGGGTTCATTGCAGCTTGAAAGGCGATTCCTGCAATTAATGTGGCCACCACCATTAATGCATTGACCCTCTGTTTCAGCCATTTATCCTTATCAACGTTTTTAGATGAAGTATTAATCTCCAGATCGTTCTTACGAAACCTGGTTTCTAGATCATTCTTTTTTTCTGGTGATAACTCATTCAAGGCTTCAGCAAAGTCAGCATCAGTTATTTCAAGTTTTAATTTACTACTCTGCAGTATGTATTGTACCATCTGCAAACAAATCTAAGTTAATCAGATTTAGGATACATACATAAATCAACTCAACGAAATAATAAGCAAAATAAAAATATACCTCAGTTTTTCCAGTCTGTGCAGCAAGTTTTAAAAGACTGTAATGCCACTATTGTCCTTGGAGTTGACAATAATATTTGGGTTGGAAGTCCGTGCAAGCGCCAACTTGTCTACCAGTAGCTCGAAGATCTCAATACTACTGTTACTTTTAACACAAAAGTGTAGTATTGTCTCGCCATTTTGATCATTCTTTAGGTGAATTACTTTTGGCAGTCCCTCTTCCGTTAGTACTTCCATGATCTCGACTCGGTTATTCATAGCTGCTAGATGTAGAGGTGTTCTTTGAGCATCATCTTTAGCTTCACAGGCACTAGGTTCGGCTGATACCAACAATTCCACCATTTGAAGACTTGCTCTTGCAGAAGCTAGGTGAAGTGGAGTCCATCCAAGGTTGTCTTGTTTTTAATGCAAGATCAGGTTTTAAAGACAAAATTTGTTTTGCAAATTTTATGTCATTAGACATAACCGCTATGTGTAATGGAGTTCTACGAAAACAAGTAAATACTTCATCTAAATTATCAAGACGTGAATCTTTACAAGATAGTTTCTTTCTGCAAAAATCAAGAATATTATTTGACACTTCGAATAGCCTCTTCTCCATTTTGTTTCTCTCTAATGAATTTGGAGTATGCAAATGTCTAATATATGAAAGACTTGAGGAGAAGACCGGGTGCTAGAATTACGTTAAGCTCTAGTCTAGTTCAATATTTTGTCCAGGTATATATTTTGTCCACTAAAGACCAGGATTTAATAAATGGCAGCTTTTTTTTTTTTAGGAATAATATTCTTTACAGCCATCTCTAAAAAAATAAAGAAAAAGTTCTTACGGTGCAGTCACACACAAACTTTGAACAATCAAAACGAAAGAGTGTAACACGTTTATAATCAAACTATATTTTTCTATTTGATTAATTATGTAAAATCTCTTTTCAAGAAAACATGAAGAGTTCTAGAGTATTCCACTGTGCATCCTTTTCGAAATCTTCTTCTGTGCCAAAGAATTAATAAACTAAGTGTATGCTTTTAATTAATATTCATCTATATATATAACAATTAGTGCTCATATAATTCACTCTTCACTCTTCAGTTCACCTTGCTTCCACCGGTGAAAAGAGATCGTCATCAAAGTCGAGGTCGGATAGAATTGTGGAGCGTACAGAGATCTATTTGAAATGTGTGTATATTTCTAACTTGTCTCCCTGTTGGTTAACCATCAAATATCGTAACAGTGCTGATCTGTTCGGAAGATCTTAATTAGTTCAAATAGAAACAATACAAACACATACAGCGTTTAGTATTTAATTAATTGCCCTGCAATGGTGTGCAGTTTTGGGATGTTATGCCATGACAGGTAGGGATGTATGTAGGGTGGCTGTGCAGACAATTGCGGGGCATCTATTTTTCCAAAGTGCGCTAGAAAAGGCAAGTCTGGTTTATATTATCAGGAATCACCCTTTATCAGGTAGGGATGAATGAAGCAATACTACAAAACTTCGTAGCTCGGAGGAATCACCCTTTATCAGGTACGGATGCTCAAATCTTTAAAATTCTGCTGTAGGCAATTATATGGTCATTCTGGAAAGAGAGGAATACTAGAGTCTTCAACACAAAAAAACGTCGAGTGGGGATTTAGTACTTGAATTAATTTAAAGCTGGCATTGTTTTATGGTGTGGTCCAATTCAGACACCTTTCACTTAGTCCTTGTGGCTTGGGATGCTGTACGCTGTAGTTAGCTATTTTGAGGAGTTAAATATATGAATTTAACGTTTTCCCCAGGAAAATAAAATGTTATACAGGTAACAACTAGCATTTGGTAATGCACGGCGCATATGTTTTTACGGCAAAAATATACTCCTCCGTCCTAATTTAGATGCCAAAATAGATGATTTTTTTTGTCCTAAAATACTTGTTATACTTCATATTTTTCTATTTTTTATCCTGATTTGCCCCTAACTTGGAATCAACCCAAAGCATGAAAAATTGTGTATTTCAATTTTCTAGACATACTCTTAAATACTTTTCTCTATATACTTCCTTTAATTTGAATTTTTCCAAGTAAATAACAAAAATCTAGACATCTAAAAACTATGAACCTTAAATACTAACTTAGGGTAATTGTGGAAAAAAAAACTACTCTCTTTGTGTTTCTTAATATTTATGCAAAATCCTATTTAGTCATCTAAACTAGGACGGAGGGAGTATACGAAAGTTAAAAGAAAACTATTACAAGAATAAATTCTTAAGGGGTTGTTCTTGTACTTTCATAAAACAATCATTTGATTTGAGTTCTGTTTCTCTGTTAAATCATCAAATTATTATTTGATTTTTGCCTCTAATCACCAAACTCGGGAGGTTGTGACTCGACTACTTTTGTTTTGTTGGTCAAAAAATTAAAGTAAGCAGCCTTGCAATTGGAATAATATTCTTTACACAATTAGTTAATTAACCCGATAACGACAATTCCTGGGTGAAAAAGACATGTAAAATTTGATATTGTTTAAATGGACGAGAATGTAAAAATAGCCATGATGTAAACAGTTTCATCTTACCCATTTTCAAATATTTTTTCTTATATTTTCTTATAATAAGGGACCCCAAAAAGCCATATGTCGTCCCAATAATTAATCTTGAATCTGGTGAAGCCACATCAGCATTAGCTTTCCCTGTCAGCGGGGTCTTATTGGCCATCACCCTAACAGGCGCGATCCATTTGGCATTTTAAAGGGTCACTTTCAAAAGATAACATCCTTTCATAAACAAACCATCCATTTGAAGGAAAAAAAAGTCACGAGTGCAAGAAAAAAACTGACCATAATAGAGCAACAGACACAAACCAAAGGACACGTTGTTTGCTTGGAAAAGGTAACTCTTTCGGTTTGAGGTGTCCCAAATCTCTTAGCGAAAGATACGCCGTTTGCTTTTTTACACTATAAATGTTCGACAAACCTGGCTTCACAATTAACTAATGCAAACGAGGAAAAGATAATCATATGACTGATATTTTTTCAACTTATGTACGACACCTTGATGAGGTAACAACATGACATCTTTTGGGTAAAACATCCGTTACTGTTAATTTCACTTTGGGAGACTGGCAGTTTGCATACCATTTCCTACATTGTTTAAGTTGTTTGAAGATCAACACAAAAAGAAGAAAAGTAGCTAATGAAGGCCGAAGAATGAAGATGAACATTTAATAGTTTGCACTAAAAAATTACGAAGAACAGGAAACACTTTCAAGGTAATAATTTTTTGTTATTCACTCTCCAAATCGCACATATTCTATTTTACCAAATTCCTATTTGTTCATACTATGCAATTAACGAAATGAATGTAAAAGTTTGCACTAACTTTGCACACTAAGAAGAAATGGAAGAGAGTGATGGATGGCCTGAAAGAGATGCAGCATAAGTGGATGATGAATAATGATCAGTCAGTAACAACTAGGGAAAATTAAACAATAAAAATTCTGTTATCCCTGTAAATTAGAAACCAAATATTGATATCAGCGATCAAGAAGTGTGGGGGACTGTGTTGTCTCACCAAAATGTAGAAGTAGTGGCAGGAGTTTGGGCAAGATAACGAAAGAGAACATATTTGGCAAAGTTAATGTGTAGGGTAGACATAATAATATGGGAAGAAGCAACAATGGTGCATAAACATGCCTTCGAAGCACTGGATATGACACTGAAGGATCTGATGAGCATTCAGATCAGATATATGGAAGAAAAACTATAAGTCTTCAGTGGTGATTTCAGACAAATTTTACCCATGACTCCCAAAGGAACCAGGAAAAAGACTGTTGACGCATCGATAAAATAGATCAAATTTCTGTAGAGATTTCAGAATCTTAAGCCTTGATGAGAATATGCGCCTAATTTTTTTTCAAGAAAAAGAAAAAGAAAAAAAAGAATATGCGCCTAATTTTTGGAGTTTCGTCTGCAACGAAACAAAAAGAAGAATTCATTAAATGGGTACTTGATCTTGGAGATGGAAATTAATCTTTTTGCAATTGCTCTTACCGACATGAAAGACCTAACTTGGATTAAAATACCCGATGAGTACCTAAATGTACCAGATGGGGATTGCGTGAAACAGGTTGTGTCCATCGTATATCCAAGCATGCTTGACATATATGGAGAGACAGAGGACATAAGTGAAAGATGTGTATTGGCACCAACAAACAATAGTGTGGATGAAATTAACCTCTACGTTGTTTCGACGGTCCGGGAAAAACACACATTTGTTGAATTCATACAACATTACCCCGATGAAAGGATTCATTCAACATCAAGATGTTCCATACTGTATCAAATTTCTGAATTCCCTGTAATTTTCTCGAGTCCAAGAATTCCATACTATCACTTGCAACTTGAAAATGGAGTTCCAGTTATGCTACTACAGAACATAAATGAGAGCATGGGTCTTTGCAACTAATGGTAAAACAAATTGGTAAAAGGGTTATTGAAGCACAAATGAGAGCATGGGTCTTTGCAACTAATGAGAGCATGGATCTATGCCTACATTGGCTTTCATATGTACACTCCAAAGATGATACTGTTTTCTACTGCTGAAAATTCACCTTCTGTATTAAAAAAAGACAATTTCATTTTAAAATATGTTTTGCTATGACAATACAAGAGCCAATGTCAAACCCTACAACATGTGGGCATCTATTTTCCAAAGCCACTTTTTACTTATGGATATGGTCATATGGACGTGTCTAGAAAGGCATCAAGAGAAGGTTTGAAGATTATGATAAAAAGAAAGCGATAAACTACATCCATCAATCCAATTTTGGCCACATGAAATGTAGACACTCTCGAAAAAGCCCGGTGCGTATGCACCGGGTTAGATGCTTGTTTTTTATTTATATCAGGATGCATCCAGTTTCACCCTCGCTATTTTTTAAGTTTAAGCCAGGATGAATCCGTATTCATTCTTGCTATTTTTCTTGTGTCAATTTCACCCATACTAATTTTTACTCATCCATTAGAACCGTGTTTTAAAAATATTTGGGCAATTGACCCAATTTCTCGATTCTTTAATGTAGGGGCGAAATATCGCACATCAAGTAATTATGCGAAGCAATGGTATTATAAAGGAGCGAACGGAGTTCGCATGTAGCATATCCTAGATGACGAAGCCAATGATGTCATGAAGTCACGAGTAAAGTATAAAAGTTGTGCGAAATTAAAGAGCACGTGCAAGAAGGTTTAGTATAAGCGTGCGGGGACATCGCACGTCAGATCCGAAAATAGGGGGTTTATTAGCTGTCTTCCACAATGTAAGCTCCTATATATATGATCAACCACCATTGTATTGAGTGAGATATATTTTTGAGAGTTGAGATAGAACTTTAGGAGAGAGAACGTTATTTGCTCCCCAAGTTAGAGCTTTATATCGTCTTTCTTTATATTGATTCCTAAACTTAATAAAATTCTTATAAGTGTTCTTCATCATTTGTTCTATAGATTATTCAAGGGGTGTAGTTGTGGGATTTCCTGCAACTACATTTTGGCACTAGAATACAGGGAGGAGAGGGGATTACACCTGCTTGTGAAAGTGTTTAATAGATTTTCAATATTCTTTAAGAAAAGTTGTTTTTAGGGAAATATTTGTGGTTGTTTTCGCTAGGTTTCACTAGTTTACATCTTTGGATCTGTTTCGAAACCTGAAGTTTTAATCTTAAAAATAAGATTTTGTTGATTTAAGTATGTAAGGAAAGTTTTATTTCAGGAACAGAAAATGGTGAGGCAGGCATCCGCAAGAGAAAACACAACACCAATCAGGAGAAGTAGAAGAATTACAGGACGTAGGAGGAGTGACATTGCAGAATCTTCACGTATGGGAGCGAGGAATAATCGACCTCGGCAAGTTCGATCTTCGATCCAACCAGTACAGGAAGAGAACAACAATATAAATTATGACGAAGTTAGCATGCATACCACAGATACAGATACCGCAGAGGAAAATCATGAAAGAACACAGGAGGAAGAAGCGATATATGAAATGGAGGAAAACATGACAATTGAAGAACTCAGACAAAGATTGGCCCAAGAAAGAGGTAGAGAAGAATAAATGCGTGCGAACTTGACACGCCAAAACGATGAACAAAGAGAGGAGAACCACAGATTGCACGAACAAAGGTCAGAATTAGATCCATAACAGCACATGCGAGCTAAAGATTAAGAAATAGTAGAAGTACTTCCAGGCGTAGAAGATCTGATCACAGAGAGGATGAACAAAGATAATTTTTAGATAATAATTTGGCTAACAATCATCAGGTAGGCGATAACATACAGGAGGAGCGCGAACGCAATAATATACAAGATCGATATGTATAGATAGGTGAGAATGAACCCAAAGAGGACGTCGCAGAAACAGATAGAGCGGAGCTTTAAATGGAGAATATAACCGTATCCAAGACGAATCAGAACATGAAAATGACCCAGAACAAGCAAGGATGATACTCCATAGAAGAGAAATGTTGAGACGACAAAACGAGAGAGATAGATGTAGTTGCATCTTTTTTGATGGCCACATCCGTACAAATATAAAGACTAAAATTTATCTAACATTCAAGATTCAAAGATAAACAATATGTAAAGAACATAAAATTAAAGATTGACAAAAGCATATAACATGGTTCGGCCATGAAGACCTACATCCAGGGGAAAGAAGATGTTTTCTTTATTGATTATAAGGTATTACCATTGAAAGAGTTACAAACACTAGGCCAAATATGGGATTTGGTGACGGTTTGGAATTTTCTACCATGACGGTTTTACAAAAAAGTGTCACAATAAATTGCTGGTTAAGTATAGCTGACGGTTCCTAGAGGTGACCGTCATTGATTGTCGCTACAAGTCGTGGCGGTTGACTAAACTGTCACGGAAACTTCTTATTATGACGTTTATTGCTATAAAACGTTATGATAGAGGTAACCTACGGCGACACTTGTGAACTGTCACGTATATTTGATATATACTTGTTGCTGGGTCTATACTGTCACAATATCTCATGTAATGACGGTTTCGGTAATACATGTCACAATAGCTTGTCATGATTAGTGACGGTTTAGGTGACTAACCCTCACAATATATATGACATTTTCCTATATAAATCGCTGCATATTGTGCTTTCATGTTTAAAAATTAATAAACGGCAATGTATCCAGTGGTAACTAAATCACTATTTTAAGTCAGAACCCTCCCAGATCTTCTTGATTCATATTTTCTATGCCGTTATACCATATTTGAAGTTCATATCGACTATGACCTTCATATTTGAACTACAAGTGGAGACGCCTATAAAGGAATCCAGGAATTTGGAGGAAGAGGTTACCTCTTACACGGATGTGGAAGATAAAAGTCAAAAGGGGGGAAAAGATTCGTTGAAAAATAAAAACAATCTTGGTAAAGGGGCGTCATGAAATGGTAGAGGGGCGTCGATCTAATAAGACAAAAAGGGTCATTAGAAGTAAAATCAAGTTCCCCTTATCACTGAAAATATGTAAATGACTAATTAGCCCTTATCGTTAATAATCAAAATTAGTAATGATAATCAAGATTAGTGTTGATTATCTAAATTAGTGTTGATAATCAAAATTAGTGTATTATAACTCTAAAATCTGATTTTTAGAGTTATAAAAAAAAAAAAAAATTGAGGAGAAGAAAACTTATGTGATATTTGTGAAACCCTAGATTTTGATTCACTCCTCCAAAATGAGTGATTCCAGTGGCAAATTTGAGGTGGGTGAATCTCTGTATGATAAAGAAAACAAGTACTACATACCTCTTGATGGAGATCCTGATATGGAGTATTTTTTAGATGGTAGAGATGTTTTAGACCAAAGTGAACTTCAATCTCAACCAATTGAAGAAATTAGACAACAAAGTGAAGCACCAAGCACTTAAAATAACCAGGTATACTTCTAAACTAGTTCTCATTAGCTTTTTGTTGCTCAAAATTCTCTAAATTACGTAAAAAGATCCTAGTTTTATAACTTTTAGATAAACATACGGTTGGAATTGGTCACAATACCAACCGTAACTACATGTTACGGTGCACAAATATATAGTTACCAACCGTAACTATATGTTACGGTACACAAATATATAGTTACCAACCGTATGTTCTTGAATTTTGGGGAAAACCCAGAAACTATACCAGTTACGGTTGGTTAAGCTTGTTGGATTACCAACCGTATTTGAGTTACGGTTGCTAAGTACGTTCAACACTTACCAACCGTAAGTTACCTTGTGCATGTGTATATTTAATCGTGTTTCAATGCACTAGTTACTATTAGTTAATAATATATTAATCGATACCAACCGACTCCATATTATGGTGCATGATTGACTTTTAGTTACCAATCGTATGTGTAACTGTGTGTTACAATATTTGTTTTTTTTTGTTTACGGTAAGTTAGAGGATGACATTTACCAACCATAACTGTGTTACGGTTTGTTTATTCACTTTATTTTCCAACCGTAACTAAATATATGTTTTTGTTTTTTTGTCCAGGTCGTTTATTTACCTCCTATAATGGATGACCAACCTTTAGCAAAAGAACTTCTCACACCGGATTCTAGCTCTCACTATTTAACCGAGGAGACATGGAAGGTGAAAGACGATGCAAAGGAGTGGGCTAGAGAACGAGGAAAGTTGATTATGTGTATCATAGTTTGTAATAGTTCCACTAGTGATATTGCCTTTCAAATGGTTTGCGAGTGTAGTGGACAACATAGAAGTCACGCAAAAAAGGATACCTTGCAAGTAGAAAAGAAAAAGAGGAAGAATACTACTTTCAGTAAGAAGACCCGATGTCCCTTCAAGCTTCAGTTTAAAAAGAATGCGGCAAATAGGTGGTTTTTGGAGAAAGTTGTATGTGGTAGTCATAACCACCCTATACCGGAGAGTTTTCTATCACACGCTTATGTTGGATGGCTTACCCAAGAAGAAGAGAATATCGTAGAATCACTTTCACAAATTCGTATGAAGCCTGTTGATATCCTCTTGTTTTGTACTCCTTCTTCATCATTTGCTTCCTCTTCCTCATCTTCATCATTTGGTTCCTCTTCCTCGTCTTCATCTTCACCATTTCCTTCTTCATCCTCAAGGTTCTTTTCAACTCCTACCTCTTCAATTTCTTGATCATTAGGTTCAGCTCCTTCTAATTCAACATCAGAGTTACCGACAAACGGTTCTCTAAGCCTAATCTCAAATTGATTATTCTTCTTCTTCGCATTCTTGGGGACACCTCTATGATCTACCCCTAAATGCTTGTCACCACGAGGGGTGGGTGTATGATCAATCGGAGTTAAGTTATTCCCTCTCTTTTTTTTCACCCTATCAGGATTCCTACACAAGTAATAATTTAAATGAATTCCTAAGGGTTGACCAAACAAGGTGTTACAAACTAACCAACAATAATGTGAACAAATCAATACACGGTTTGTAACTCTAAAATCGTGTCAAACCGTATGACTGATACGGTTCGAAAAATAACACATAAACACGACGTACTTAAAATCGGTTGGTAACTATATCATCGTTATCAACCGTATATAAATCGCACCAAAAGTTTTCAAACCACAGGACAACATACGGTTGGTAACTAACATACCACATTTCACCGTAGGAAATACACGGTTGGTAACTAACAATGGGTAAGCACCGTAGGAATTATTATACAGTTGCACGAGAATGCAATACGGTTGGTAACTCAGTGACAATAGGAACCGTAGGAAAAATTTTAACATGCAGAGTGAAAAGCGGTTGGTAACTCAAAGGACAATAAGAACCGAATCGAATTTTTTCTGAATCAGAGAACATACGGTTCGTAATCCTAAAATTTTCAATAGTTACGAACCGTATGAGCATCAAAAGCTTCATACGGTTATAAATCGCCAATAATTACCAACCGTATCTATCAAAAACCCAGGATATCAAACCATGATTTTTGACCTAAAACCCTATTTTTTGATACAAATCATCATTAAAACGAACAAATTAAACAAAACCCTAAATGGGTTCCGCAAAACATACCTCATGTACGTCATTGGAATCGGTGGAGGGGTTTGGAGTTGAGAATTTTGTTCTTCACCTAATTGAACATTTCCTTGATTGGAATCGCTACAATCTTCGTCAACTTTCTTCTTATTCGTCATCTATAATGTAGACTTCAATCAACGATTATAAATTTTTCGAATCGCCGATTAATCAAAGACGATGAATTTTCAAACTTTAATGGAGGTGGTGCTTACGGTTGCAGTTAAAGTGGAGAAGACGAAACAAAAATGAAAACTGATTTTCATTCTTCACATAATAAGGTTTATAGGAGGGAGGACAATTCAGTCATTTCACTCAAAAAAACAAGGGTAAATTAGACCATTTGAGGTGAAAAGGGTAATTGAATAAAACTATATCCACTATAGGACACCCCTAACCAATAAAAAGGACATTACTATCACTCATAACGCCCCTCTACCATTTCATGAAGCCTTTTTTACCAAGATTGAATAAAAAAGAGGAACAATCAAGTGTCTCTAGTCGAGATAAATCACGCACGGGGGGTCCGGTTCTAAAGGGACTAAAGTTGCGGGTAAGAAGGGAAAGTATGGCAGGTCTGCAGTTACTAGTGACAAAGTGATAGAGGCACGGATCGCAGAGCTGCATCCGAGTAAACTTAGGGAAATTCGTGAGGATATCAACCCTAATGATGTGCCTTCGATCTATTCAATAGAGCATCCTAAGCAGTCAAATATGTTCTCCACCTTCGCCCCTGGTTACAACTCCACCATCATCTTGTTACTGCTTCTCCTCCACGACCCCCAATATTTATGTACTATGTTATTTGTGTAATTGCTTAATAAATTGATCAAACAAATTTCTGTAATCAGTTTGTAGAGACTTTTTGTTTTCGATGATCATTGTATTTCTTTTCTTCTAATACTGATTTTGATTTTTGATTTTTTAATTTTTAATTTTTTATGAAAATTATTTTCATTTTGATTACGGAGAACAGGTTTGAACAAAATGGGTGAAATACGCAGATTATGAAAATTATGAAAATACGCAGGTTTGAACAAAATGGGTGAAAACGGAGAACAGGTTTGAACAAAAGATTGTGAAAATTATTCAACTTTAAGGGGAAATAATACGCAGAATTTGCTTAGATCTAAAATGGGTGAAATCAAAATATGGGTTTGCTAGATCTTATTTGGAAATCAAAATTTTCTTGATTAAGTGGAGTATCTTTAATTTCTATTGTCATATTTATTAATTATTAGTGGAGTATTAATTATTAGTGGAGTATTGATAACTGAAATCGTTTTTTCAATTTTTTTCAGGGACTAGTTACGGAAGACAACACAACGAAGAAGATGAAAAGATGGGTGTGTTTCGGATTCAATTAATCATTTTTTTCAATTCAGTAGTGTCATTAAATTTCTTCGTTTTCTCGTACTAATCATCTGATTTTCGGATTTCTTCTTTTAGATCTAATTCATTCTTGATTAATTCATTAAGTTTCGGATCAATTAACTGATGGGTGTGTTTCATTTTTAGAATGGGTTTTTGAAGATGAACAGATGGGTGTGTTTAGATCAATTAAGTTTAGATCCGAAGAATTAGAATGGAAGATGTACAGATGGGTGTGTTTCATTTTTATTTTGATGGGGCTCGTATTGATATTAGAGTTCGTTGGGAAGATTGATGACTGCTAGTGGCCTAGGTGGATACTGTTAATCAAGTTGGGAAGCTTTCCGGTGCAAGGAGTAGAGAAAAGAGGATTGGGGTAAAGGATATGGAGGTTCCCGCTCAACACCAGAGCACTATGGGCATTCCTATATACTTTTTCAGTGAAGTACATCATGGATAATTCTAATCATCATGATGGGTTTTAGATTAGTTCCGTATAAATGAATTGTAATTAAATTTCATTAAATTTCAGTTTAGAATATATGATACATGAATTGTAAAATATGTTTGTGGATCAATGGAAAGTGAATTTTATGATGCGTAAATCTTTGAGATTGCTTGATGTTTTTACTGTTCACTACGCGTTGAACAAAATTCCTTTGATCTAAACCAAATCCTGTACAATAACAGTTTAACTGAAAATATGCCTCAATACAACTCAAAAATCATGGCAGTTTTTAGTAAAAAAACGTCAGCATAACCCCTTTTAGGTGACATTTTCTCAGGTGAAGCGTCAGCCAAAACAAAGAACTTGACGGTTTTGATCCAAAAAGTGTTGATGAAGCTGGTTACGGTGACAATTGTGGAAAATTATGGGACACTTTCATGGTATCATATGACGGTTATATAAGAAAACCGTTGGAAATAATATTTATGCTGGCGCTTTTCAACATTATATTGACGGTTTCTTGGGAAAACAGTCACCATAACATCGTTAAGGTGTCGTTTTCAATAAAAAACCGTCATGGATGTCTGTTACAATGACGGTTTAATATACTTCATGACAGTTTTGAAGGCTAATTGGTGACGGTTATGTGACAGTTCATAATCGTCAATATAAGATAACCCCTACGGTGACATCGACATTGGTGACACTTTCAAATTTCACCTGAACTGTCATGAAATTGATACTGTGACAGTTTTGAAATGTCACCTATGTTGATATTTGGCCTAGTGAAATCTCATTAAGATCTCTTACTATCTCTCTCTCTCTAGATCTCTCTCAGGTATTCTCTGTAGAAATACCATCTAATAATACATTAGCTAACTTGTCCATCTCCTGATACATGGACCGGTATTTATAGACAAAATAAAATCGTGAAGGTCAGGCTTCACCGAGCTTGTATAGTCGTATTGCATAGTCTTTACTACTTCGGGATGGATTTATACTATCCCTCATGATGGTATGATGGGTTCTCTTCCCGAGTCACCTCGTCTTGTTCGTCATCGTGAAGCTCTTCTCTGGTGAGCGTTGTGCTGCTTCATCTACGAGTTATAGTATAGGTCGTCCGAGTCCTCTGCTGTGACATAGACTCGCCCTCGCCTCTTCTGATCCTTCATTAAATGCGGTGATGCTTTTTTGAATTGACTGTCTAAATCGATTAGACCACTCCTCACAGGCGTCGTTCATGCGACGTTCGTGGCAGGCATCTCGATTCAGATGAGATCAGCTTTATAGAGTATGATTCGGTGCTCCTATCATATCACCAAGAAATCATCCCTCGAGATGTTGACACATGGACATCGGGTATTTTACCCTCACATTTTGCTCCTTTTCTTTGCAACTTGCCAAGGGCATGATGGGAAGAAAACTTCATAAACGTCCCGTCTTTTTCGCCACGTTCGAGATTTCCGCCTCGTCTTCACTTTAGTGCGCTTTTACCCATTGGACTTGAGGCGCCGGTTGGTTATCCCTTGGTTTCTTACAAAATATTTCGAGGGAAGAGAATGATGCTTTTACATCTTTCGCTCACAGTTCAGAGCTTTTTTTATCTTATTTTTCATCTGTCTTTTGTTGTTCCTTCTTAACTCCTTGTCTCCCATAAGGAAACTCATTATGTATGTAAGAAATTATCCTTCTCGCCCCCAGAGATGGTAAGAGTTGTTTCTCTTTTTTGACTTTTTTCGTTCTATGTTGATGTCAGAAGATTGTTTCTTTTGATTTTTTGATCATTGATGGTTCTCACCATTTCTCTATTACTTCAGAGTTATTACGGTTTTCGTGGTCCCGTCTATTTTTTCTGGCATTAACTCCAGTTCTCTTTTTCTGCTTGATTTTTGCAGTGCTGATAAGAGACTGATTAAAAATCCGAACAGCAGTCATTCTTACGGTATGTCTGATGTCGAATTTCTAGAGATGGTGAAGACCAAACATCGCCTTCATAGGTTTGAAGTAACTTTTGCTACGCCGGAAGGTCAGAAAAAGTTTTATCTCAAAAACTTTTTGAGGACAATCCATGTGGTCCCAATAAAATCATTGTAGCGGTGGGCCAACTATATGATGGGATTCGTCTTCCTCTATACTGCCTACTTGACCCATTTCAGTACGAGCTTTTTACTAGGCTCAATCCTCAACGAGCAATATTTCATCCGAATGGAAACTTCTACAGGATTATGCGAGAGAGTTCTTGACGAAGTCAGGGTAAGGTGACTAAGCACGAGCTGAACCCATTCGTCCGCGAGCAGAGAGAATTGTACTCGGCCTCTAACTTCATGGAGAACTACTGGTTCTAGCAGTCTGATACTTATGATGGTTTTGGGGTTAGAATTTCTAGGGATCGGAAGCCTCTTCAAGGTCCTTATCTCATGTCCGACCTGGATCCTCCGAACATTTTTCAGTCCACACTTCGTAAGACTCATGATCCCAAGTGGTGCGTTGCTCCTCTCCGCATTGTGGGGCCTTATATTTATGGTTGGAATGAGACTAGAGATGTTCTTCCCGGGATTCCCTATATGCATGCTCATCTTCCGGCTTATAATCCGTGGGTGCTCAAGTGGATTTCTCCTCGTAGACGTTCATTAGAAGCTTCTCGAGGTGCTGAGGATGCTAAGGTAGAAAATATTATTATATTGTTAACGTATATATACCTTGCCTCTATTTTATGCCTTAGTATCTGATGTTTGTTTGAATGTCTATACAGAGGGAAAGGGTTACTGATAATTCCGGTCCATCCACTGCCCCTGTGGCGGAAGATCCTTCTCTTGGCATCGATGTTGATGCTATGCTTAATGAAGGTGATTTGGTGGATCTTGGAGATTCATTTTTCGATGAGCTTGATCAAAACTTATCTAATGATCTTACCAATCCTGATAGTATTGCTCCGATATCGAATGTGAGGATGCCCCATACGAGTAGCCTCATTGTCAAGGGCATCGCTGGTGTGAGTACTATTTTTATTATTCCAAGTAGTGGTGTTGGTATGCAAAGTGATTTTGCTGGTGGGTTTCCTTATGCTCAATCGGCTCCTTCTAGTTTGTCTAGTTTGATTTTTGGTGATGGGTCTGAGGAGATGAAGGTGATATGCTCAGAGAAATATGCTCGGATGAGTGAGGATGAGCAGGCTCGTATTTTGACTACTTTGCCAAGGTCCGCTCAGCAGCATCTTGTATTAGCGGTATGTACCGAGAAATGTTGAGACGACAAAACGAGAGAGATATATGTAGTTGCATATTTTCTAATGGCTACATCCTGCAAATATAAAGACTAAAATCTATCTAACATTCAAGATTCAAAGATGAAAAATATGTAAAGAACATAAAATTAAAGATTGACACAAGCATATAACGTGGTTCGGCCATGAAGACCTACATCCACGGGGAAAAAAATGTTTTCTTTATTGATTATAAGGTCTTACCCTTAAAAGAGTTACAAATCTCACTAAGATCTCTTACTATCTCAGGTATTCTCTATAGAAAGACCATCTAATAATACATTAGCTAACTTGTACATCTCCTGATACATGGACTGGTATTTATAGACAAAATAAAATCGTGAAGGTCAGGCCTCGTCAAGATTGTAGAGTCATCTTGCATCGTCTTCACTACTTCGGGATGGCTCTATACTATCCCTCATGATGGTATGATGGTTCTCTTCCCGATTCATCTCGCCGTGTTCATCATCGTGAAGCTCTTCTTTGGAGACCCTCATGCTGCTTCATCTATGAGTTATAGTATAGGTCGTCTGAGTCCTCTTCTATGACAAGACTCGCCCTCGCCTCTTCTGATCCTTCATTAAATGAGGTGATGCATTTTTGACTTTGCTGTCTGAATCGATTAGACCACTCCACACACACGTCATTCATGCGACGTTCATGGCAGGTGTCTCGATTCATACGAGATCAGCTTTATAGAGTATGATTCGGTGCTCCTACCTTATCATCTCATCATGAAATCATCTCTCGAGATGTTGACATGTGGCCATCGGGTATTTTACCCTCACAATAGATCCCCCCCAAGAGAACGAAAGGGATGAAAGAGAAAGGCGAAGAAGGAGGAGAGAAGAAGCCAAACAACTGGAGTTAGAGGAGGCTTTGCATCAAAACAGGCACGAAAATAGACTGAGGAAAGCGTGCTTGAAAAGATTGATGCAGCAACAGGAGAATCCGTTCTCTAATGGTGAAATATTAATAAAAATAGCAGAGCTAAGAGAATTAATGGCAAGAGGGAAAGATGGAGGAAGAAGACAACTAGAACATGCGGTAGAAGAAGCAGCAAAAACACCCTTCACGCAACAGATACAGTTAGTAATAGTGCCATCAAAATGCGCATTACCTACATTTCCTAGTATCTTTTATGGATCTACATGAATCCAACATATAAGGGCATAAAGTTTAGCTTTGCTACAGTGGGAGGATATCGATGCAGCCTTATGCAAGTTTTTTCCAGCAAGCCTCACAGAAGAAGCTTTGAAGTAGTTCGATGGAATGCCAGTAGGTTCAATAAGATCATTCAAGCACCTGCAGGGTTTGTTCTTGGTACAATACATCAGCAACAATATGCTAAAGCCAGGAATCGAGAAAGTATTCAGCCTACGTAGGAGAATGAATGAAAGCCTGCAAGCTATGACCACTATATGGAAGATAATGTTTAGCGAAATGGCAGAGCAAGTGGATGAAAAAAATATCATCTTGGCATTCATAAATGTGTTATTTCCTACTGACTTATTTTATACGCAGATATTCAAGATAAAAGACAGAATAACGATGGCCGAGTTGCGCGAGTACTAGGAAGAATACATTGCTCTTGAAGAAAAGCAGAGAGATATGGAGTCTTACCCAGTTGCAGTTACGAGCGAAAAGGAATGAAATGCGAGTCTATTACCAAGGAGGGCGAACGCTATTGCAAGCACCTCGCAGGGAAGTAGAGATAAAGTAATCACAAAGGAACACCCAAAGAAGGTAGCAATGAGAAATAGCGACCAAGAAATGTAGAAGTGAGAATACAAATATAGGTAGTACCATAATCATGGAGGAAACAACAAAGTTGCCAGATTCGACAATCAAGAAGAATGATACGGAGGAAACAAGATATAATACCAACAAGGACCAGGTGGAGGCAGTAGAACCTATGAAGAAGTTAGGATGCCGCCTCTTAACACAACAGTAGAAAATTTTTGGGAAGTTGTTATATTAATGGAAGAGATAACACCACCACCTAATCTAGGGAAAGAGCCACCATCTGGGAGAAGAAGCAAAGAATTTTGTGCTTATCATCATTTCCATGGCCACACAACGAATAACTGTAAGAATATACAACGATCATATTAAGAATGATTGGACAAGGAAAGTTTAACCACTTCCTAGATACACCACTACCACCATCGCCACAACCAGCAATATGAGGACAGTCGCCAGGTGCGGACAAAGTAAAAAATACCTTTCTGATAGAAGTGGGAGTGAATTCCAAGAACCTACACTGTAATTCAATAATACACTCATTCAAAAGTATGGAGGACTTTCATGATAATGTGTTAAGTCGCGTGTATGCAAGTGATGCTGAAGGAAAGGAAATACTGAATCTAGCAAAGATACCAAAACTCAAGGAATGACAGAAATAACCAATAAAATTTAGCGCAGAGGAAGTACCGGGAGGAGGAGAAATTCATGAGAGTCCATTGGTGGTTAAGTTGGAGATTTACTAAAAGAAAAATTGGATAAGGAAGAAGATGAAGAGAATGACACATGGGCGATTAATAGAGTACTAATTGACTCTGGGAGATCGGTAGACATTTTGTTTTATCATGCATACAATACAATGAGAGGAAAGGATGAAGACTTGATTCCCTCAACCTATAAAATCTAGGGTTTCAATGGATCAGCAAACAAGCCCAAATGATAAGTTACCATGAGAATTCCTCTTAAAAAAAAATCATAGATATAACTTTTTGTGTTGTGGATGTAGAATCTCCATATAATGCACTAATAGGAAGGCCATTGTTACACGTAATTCTAGGCATGGCTTCTACATATCACCAATGCATTAATTTTCCATTACCTCAGGGAGTGGGATTTATCAGGGGTAATACAACAGAAGCGAAGACATGCAGTGATATTGATGTGGAAAAAAGCGAACGGCGTGCGAATAAAAGAGGAAGTTGGAAGAATGAAATAAAAGATAGCAAGCGAGGGGAAAGTTTGATGGTGGATTAATCATTAGGCGAAGTCATCAAAGAAGAAACGGAAATAGTAGGAAGTAGATTATTATCAAGATATAATTATTACGTATGCGAATAAAGAAAAGAAGAAATCAACATTGTATGAGCGAAAGACATGAAAATAAATGATTATACTTCTTCATATTGAATCTTTTTTACAAATACAAGAATAAAAGAGGAAACAATAAGACCTCAGAATAAGAACTCACTAGGGGTAACAAAATCTAAAACCTCTAACTAGGGAGGCTAGGCATCCAGTTGTGGCGTGCACCCTAGTTCGCACTTTTGCAAGAGGCAATATAAATAAGCCCTAATGCGCGTCATAATTGGGGAAAACCTAGTAATGAATGGCTCGGGAGAAATCCATACCAACCCTGGAACCTGAGTCATGGATATTGGGGGAGAAATAAAAGCCTATCCGGTAGAGACTCAATCGAAAGACTAAGGTACTAAGTTCTCTATCATGGAGTGTAGAAACTCGATCAGGGCACCGAGGTACTCGGTTTAATCAAGAGTGTCGGGGGCGTCTGGAGCGTACCTCGCCACTCTTGATAATTCATGGCTATGATACACTCGGTCCTCAAGAAACCCAATGAGGCCGCGAAAATAACTGGTTGTTTCCTCACCAGATGGGAGCAGCCCACCCTAACCTGGTAGGGGTACGCTTCCTTGAAGGGGAAATAAGGGAGAATATAAGGACGACACCCTCCATTGGGGGGCTGAATTGTGTCAAAAGACGTCAATATAATGGGACTATAACTCAAACAAGGGTATATACCTGTCGTATTGGCGCATAAAAACATCTTGCAGAGGCAATAATATGAAATATGATAAGGCGAGATCAATGGGTCATTGCGCGAGAGCGTAAACACCTCCTGCAATTTCGTCACACGTCCAAAATGAATACCCTGGGGAAACAATAAGTCCTATTAACAGGGGAGGCTGATTAAGACCTCTACTTAGGGAGGCTCAATAACACCTCAAGAATAAACATAAAAGACCAAACTAACATTATATTTGCAGGGTGAAATAGAGCAGATACAAAGGTATAATAAAAAACTTACTAAGGTACAACCATGAATAACTTTGGGAGATACTTCTCACAAATGCAACAAGGAGACATATTATGGTATTGTATAGGATTAAGGATTTAACAAGAGGAAATCGTACTCCCGCGACTAACATAGGAAAGAAGGGGATTATAAACAAAATAAGAATATGTTATTCGCGTTAGCATGATAGCCTTATGTTAAACATGATAGAGGTAGATGATTCGCATACATATGATAGACTCATGCACATACATTATTATATTCGCTCCTATGAATTACTCTAAAACTAACACAAATTATTAGAAAGTAAAGTGTCTTTATTTTGGTAAATAGCCAGGAGAAGAACGGAGAAACGTAAAGAAGAAAGGAAAGATGGAATCTATTAAAAGATGAAGAATAATCAGTGTATGTACAAAGAAGAGGATATAGTACAAAGAACGTGAAAAATGGGGACAACTACTTCTCGCCAGCATTATCTTCATCAACTTTAGAATCATGATCTTCCTCATCAGTGTCTTCATCGGTGTCTTCATATTCAACATCGCTATCAGAGATATCGGAAGTTTCTTCATTGTCTGAAGGGTCCTCAAACTCATAATTTGATGGAAAGGGAGTATGGTGTTTAAGCTCGCACACTTCTTGTTTAAGAGTCTCATTACATATGCGAATGACATCCTTGGTCATATTGGAGACGGTGACTTTGAGATTCTTCTTGAGTTTTCGACACTTAGTGTCACGTACGATAAATTTCGCTTCCAATCTTCCAATTTCAGCAGAGGATTTCGCCTGTAGACTTTCAATGTCCTTCAGATACTTCTTCTCCTTTTCGAGGAATTCCTTCTCGGCAGCTGCAAACAGATAATGACAAGGGTCAAGATCCCATGTAAATATCTTAGGAAGAAAAGGCAAAGTTAGAATTAGTAACAAAGATAATAGGAAACCTCCTTTTTCGAAAAGGATGGTTTTAACCAAAGATGCATGATCATATTCTAAACTAACACTTTCTCCCAACTCCAACCTAGCATTACTAAGGACTTTAGCAGCCCATTCAAACTCAACATCATTCTCTATTAGAAGACGGGAGCGAATTTCATATTCACGAGTAAGAAGTTCGTTCTTCTCACTTATGTCCCGATCCCTTTCTATCTGGATTTTGAGTTGAGAATCATGAAATTACTTCAGAGCATTCTCACCATTAGAAATTATTTGATCTTTTTCATTAACAAGTTCATTCTTTCTCGCTTCTAAATTCCCAATTCTCTCTTTGTCCCCACGGGCGCGACGCTGAAAGGTCTTATTGGAAACTAACATCGGCCTATGATCACAAATGAGGTCTTTATACTTCAACCTCAACTCCTCCAAACTAAGATCTTCAAAACCACGAAGGGGAAAATTATTCAAGGAAGAATTAAGACGCTCAAGAAGGGCATCATTATCTGTAATGATTTAACTACAATGGTTGATCAGTAACAACTCTGATTAGGTCTAATTTAGAAAAATAAGAAGGGAAGATTCAAGAGAAGAAGAATTAGTAGGAAAATGGAGGAGTTATAAGAGAGAGACAAACTAAGGGAGAACAATTCAATTGATTAAAGTTGTCTACATCTTCCTACAGCTAACCAGAATGATAAGAACGACATTCGTCAGTCCAGTGTATGACAGACACGCTTACAACAGACCTGACTTGTGACACTCACTCAATTTACTAAGGGAACCTACACAAGATGGTTAACCCAAAACAACTAATAACAAGGGACATGACAAATACCCTCTACTCCACAACATCCATGTCCTCAAGGATGAATTTTGGGAATTGTGTCTTCATGAGATGGTTGTCTTCCCTTGTTGCTTCAGAATCAGTTAAACCTCTCCATTTCACCAAAACTTGGGGTATAGCTTGCTGGTTCATTTGAATAGTTCTGGTAGCTCGAACTATCTCAGGTGACATATGAAGTTGGCCATTGTTTTCAGCGAAAGGCCACTGAATCTGAGATACCACTCCAACACCAATCTTAGGCTTCAGTTGTGACACATGAAAAGTAGGATGAATTTTAGAGACTGCTGGTAATTTCATCTGGTAATCCACAGAACCTACCTTGGCAAGTATCTGGTAAGAGCCAAAAAAATTGGCTGTCATCTTCAGATTTCTTCTCAACTGGACAGAGGATTGTATGTATGGTTGCAGTCTTAAGTAGACCCAATCACCCACATTGAATGGTCTTTCCAATCTCTTCTTATCTTCCTGTTGCTTGATTCTGTGTTGTGCAGCTACCAGGTCTTCCTTGAGAACTTGTCCCATTTCTTGTCTCTGCTGTAGATAGTCTTCAACTGCAGCATGAATACCTACCTGAGAAGAAAGGATCCCAAATTGTGGTGGAGGATAGCCATATAAAGCTTCAAATGGAGTTAACTTCAAGATGGTATGATATGATGTATTAAACCACCACTCAGCTAATGACAACCATGAGACCCATTTGGTAGGCCTGGAGCTAGTCATACATCTAAAATAAGACTCCAAACATGCATTTACCCTTTCTGTCTGTCCATCTGCATGTGGATGGTAAGCAAAGCTGAGATGTAGGGAAGTACCAACCTTAGCAATTAATACTTGCCAGAAATTGTTGATGAAAATACTACCCCTATCATAGATAATGGAATTTGGCATGCCATGTAATTTGAAGATAGCATCTATGAACCTTGTAGCCACTGAAGCAGTTGTGTATGGATGACTTGATGCAATGAAATGGCTATACTTTGTTAGCCTGTCCACCACCACCATGATGACTTCCCTCCCTTCAGACTTGGGAAGCCCCGTGATGAAATCCATACTAATGTGCTCCCATGATTGATTTGGAATGGGTAATGGTTGTAATAATCCATCTGGTAAGGTGTTGAATCCCTTGTGCTGTTGGAAAACATCACACTCCTTGAAAAATGTAAGAATGTGTTCCTTCATTCCCTTCCAGTGAAAGTATAATTTGGCTTTATGATAAGTTGCTTGTCCTCCTGAGTGTCCTCCAAATGGTGACGAATGTAAGGTAGTAATAATGGTCTTCCTCAGATCCCCAGACTTACCAATGCACAATCTATGTTTGTACCTCAGAACTCCATTCAAGTAACTAAACCCATCTATATCTTGGTTTTTTATTACTAGTACGACCGTTTCCACGGTGGGAGGGCCGACCGAAGAAGAATTTGAAGATGGGGTTTGTCTGCGACTACTTTTGTCCCGTTTAAGAAAATGTGATACTTTCATCCCGTTTCAGAAAAAGTGATATTTTCGCCCCGTTTCGGAAAAAATTATACTTTCTCCCCGTTTCGGAAAAAGTGATACTTTCTCCCCGTTTCAGAAAAAGTATCACTTTTTCTGAAACAGAGCGAAAATATCATTTTTTCCGAAACAAAGCGAAATTATCACTTTTCCCGAAACCGAGCGAAAGTATCACTTTTCCCGAAACCGAATGAAAGTATCAATTTTCCTGAAACGGGAAATGGAAAATTAGTCGATCCATAAACCAAAATATGGTTGCATGATGTGTTATGCATCCTTTGTGGTGGTTTGCATAATGGCTATGCATTCAATTTTCGAGAATTATGCCTAAAATGAAAGTATCATTTTTCTTGAAACGGAGGAGTACATCGTTTTATTAGTTGCAACGGAAAATTAATTGATGAATAAACAAAAATTTTGCTACATAAACTATTATGTATCCTTTATGGTGGTTTTCATAATAGATATACACTTAATTTTCTAAAATTGTGACTAAAATAATAAGTACCTCTGAATTTTTCGTCAAAACTCAAAATTTGATATTGTTGTTTGTGCTCGTTGGATAGGTTTTTTTATTAGCTTTCCAACGAGATAAAATTTGCAAAATTCCAAGGCACGGATTTTTAGATATGTTATATTCAAGTTTGCTTTCCAATTATACCCCTGAAAAGATAGGATACACAAGGAGTTATAGTAATTGAACTAAAAAGGAGGGACATTTTTGGTTTTTCGGCTCTAACCATTTCCAATCTTTTTGTGTCAATTGATCACTTACATTTTACAAAAAAGTGGACATATAAAGGTCCTCCCTCGCTTTGCTTGGTCGTCCCAATCAATAATGGAATCCATTTTTCAGCATTATCGTCATTGTTGTAGCTGTCTTGAATATCTTGGAGCCATGTTGGATGAATTTGAGTAATATCCTGACATGATATCTCTTCCCCATACTTGACTCTAGATAAGGCATCAACAACTAGGTTATTAGCTTTTTCCTGTACCTTAACTCATAATCATAGTCTAAGAGTTTAGCAAGCCATTTTTGCTGCAACATGGAATGAATTCTTTGATCCATAAAATATTTTATACTTTGACGATCAGTGTAAATTGTGAATTTATTCCCTAGAAGGTAAGTTTTCCATTTAGAAACTGCTAATACAACAACCATCATTTCTTTCTCATAAGTGGATAGAGCTAGAAATTGTTTCCCATACCTTTGCTGAAGAAGGCTATAGGACTTTTTTCTTGCATTAGTGCATCTCCTACTCCCACATCACAAGCATCAGTTGATACCTCAAAGGGTTTGGTGAAATATGGCAAGGCTAACCCAAGAGTAGAGGTTACTGCTTCCTTCAATTGCTGGAAAGCTTCTTGTGCTGCTTCACTCCACTGGAATTTATTCTTTTTAAGTAGCTCAGTTTATGGCTTAAAGATGAGGCCATAGTCTCTAAAAAACTTCCTATAGTAGCTAGTCATGCCTAAGAACCCCCTGAGGTCAAGGAACTAGTGGAACTTCATCTGACCAAAAAGGTATGTGGAGACTTGAACTTATCTAGCACTCAAAAGTATATCTATCTCCTACTCTTGAGACAACAGTCATATAAGTATGATAGTTTTTATACATACACATTTACTATTTGGAGCCGATTTTACTCGCTTATCTTTTTCTCGAAATATGTGTTGGTAAGCTTTCATTTTAACCACGTTTCATCTTTACCCGTGAAGAAAGTCATGATGACATTTAAATCTTGAAAATAGCTTTGATGACGGTAGTCGATTCTTTATGTCTAACGACTATTAACATTATAGAAGAATGTTTCAATGATTGAAATGTAGAGTTGAGATTACGTAAACACCTATGGATATAAGCATATATAGTGTGCTCGCACATTAGTGTATAAGTCCATGTACCGGAAACCAAGTGCGTGCATATGTGTGCATGTGGTATTGGTGAAGGAAACAGGTTGGGTACGTGTACCCGTATGCGTACTGGCGGAAGTTCACGTCCGTGAATTTCTGCTGAGTTTGGAGTTTACGAACTTACAAACCAGTCACCTTTGGTACGCGTACCCACGAAAATTTCCATCCGAGAATTTCTGCTAGGTTTTAAAACCCAATTCCGGTAAACCTAGAGTACACGTACCCACACTGGTTATATCTCAAATCGGTTAGATCATGAACTTAAACAATAAGGAATGCAATATTTGCAAACCGTGCCTATATTGTTCATCAATTGATTCGAGTGAATCAAACCAATTTTTCTTCAATTGTGTCTTGTGCAGTACATAATATTTCCTTGCAATTGAACAACTCTTGAACTAGTTCTTATGAGTCATTTGAACTAGTTATGAGAAGATTAATACGGTTGATATGAAAGTGATCATATGGCTAACCATTGGTCAACCATTTGTGAACCAACTAAATGTACATGTTTAGGTACATCTACTCAAACCTAAATGAAATACATTTCATTTGTGTGTGTGTGACAAGCTAAGTTTCGATCTAACGGTTGAAAGATATTGGCTTGGATAAATCAGGTTTTTCATCTAACGATGAATATTGAATGCTTTGTTACCAAGGTAACTAGGATTGCAAACCCTGATTTGAAGACTATATAAGGTGAAAAGGCGAGGGTACCCCAATATACCTCAAGCTAAAACTTTTCCTTCCTATAATTCATTTCTCCGAAAGTGATTGTCTATGGACTGAGTCGAGACAATGCAACTAATCAGTTCACACTTCGTGTGATCATCTATGGATACGAGATCGAGACAATACAACAGCGAAGTATGTTTACTTGATACAAAGGTTCGGACTTAACCGAACACAATAGGATTCACGTATCAAGTAAATAGGAATTAATGTTTGTGCAATTTACTTTAATTATAATAAAACAATTATAATGCGAAAATATAAAGTAAATGACACAGCAAGATTTTGTTAACGAGGAAACCGTAAATGCAGAAAAACCCCTGGACCTAGTCCATTGAATACTCTCAGGATTAAGCCGCTATACAAAATAAACCAACTTCGTATAGTTGAGACCAGGCAACTAAACCTATAGTTCACCTAGTTCTGTATGTATTTCCACGCCTACAACCTGTAAACAAGTCACGTACTTGGACCAATTCCTTTGGTTCGTATTCCAAACAGTAAAGGAATAACAAATCTATTTGGTATCAACTCTCTTCAATCAAGTGATATGAGTTGCGCAAAGGCTCTTCTGTTTATCTTAACATAAAATCCTTTGCCAGGTTCCAAGATCTATCTTATGTTCAATCACCAAAAGGAAATCGGTAAGATTAAGCCAACAACACTCTTAATCCAAAGAATTATGTTGATGCTGATCTTCTCAATTAATCAATCCAATCTACCACAAGGATAAACCGATTATTAATTGGATCCTCTATTACCCAAACAAGTATTGTTCACACCAAAGATTATAAACCCAAGTCTGAAATCTTCAATCTCTTCTTTGTCTTCAAATCTTCTTAGATCTTCAATAAACACCTGCACACAACTACTTGAATCTCTTGTGATGAATCACACATAGAACGGAGTCTGTTAACAATGGATTATCACAAGATCATCTTTAGATATAAAAATAGTCTAAACATCCCTGTAGAAACCTTGAACTAGTTTGAGTGAATCTTATATCAGAAGAGAAGATTCTCAAGCATAAAAAAACTAGGTCCAATCAAAGTTCAACCACCGTTAGTCAATCAAATCAATATGAAAACTAAGATAAACCGCAATATCTAGTTTCCCATCAATGGGTAGCGCTAGATCTTCTCAATCCCAAAGAAGACTTTAAATTGAGAGGTCGTAAGAGATTTCACCTAATTAAATTACTCTCCTCTCCGATAGGCGGCTTCACCAGTAACAGTACAACAGAGGAAGTTTACTGTCACGAAGGATTAGTTTGATCGAACTGCAAACTCAAAGTATTTATAGACAAGGAAGTTTAGACACCAAGGAATTTCCAAAACTGGAAATATTCTCAAGATATTTTTCCATATTAAGCCAAATTCGGTTTTCATAATTCCTATGAATGCACTGTCCAAAAATAATGATCGAAATATCCTTGGAAAATCTTTAACTAGCAAATGCACATTACTAATTCTTATTTTCCATATATAATTAAAAACCTTAATTAAAAGATTCTTAACTTATTTAAATTCGATCTTGGAATTTACTTCCTTCTTAGCTGTTAAGAAATATCTTTGAACAATAAAAGAATAAGCATTAATGCACTGTGTTCAAAGTGTGTCGACATCTTACTATTGCAAGTCCTTTTTCATACTTGCTCACTTGAAACCGATTTACCACACTTCCAAACATGTTTAGAATTGGTTCATCTGACTGTCAAGAACTATATATGTGATTGATCAAGTAGCACTCAATCACAAACCATGGGTGTAACGGTTCTACCAAAACAAGTTTCGGTTCTACCTCCATGTGAGTACTGTGCATAGTCACACTAGCTTACCAAATAGACAGCTGACTAGGTACTAGGATCGGTTCCCCACATATATTGGGTATCTAACTTGTATGCACTGCACATGTCCATAGGATCGGTTCCCCCTTGCCTAAAAATGGGTTGCACATGTTCATAGGATCGGTTCCCCTTTATTTCATAAACCTTGATGTAACTCATACAAGGATGGTTCCCCCTTTTGATGTACTGCACCTCTTCATAGAATCGGTTCCCCTTTACCAAATTTGGCCAGACACACACAAACCTGATTATACCCCAGGTTATTACTTAAGATAGGTTTCACTAATAAAAGTCATACCAATACATAAGTCAGGCCTCATGTGAATTATTTTACCAATAACAAAAACAAGTCATGAGCGGTTATACTAATAACACATATTTGTTGTTCATAAGATTTACAATGAAGAAAGCCCCAATAATGCCTGGCGATTTCCTTTTCAGTTCACAACACATATCATGAACTTACTTCCTTAAAACACATGTAAAAACATTGTTTCCTAGGATAAAATCCTCACCTCATACCCATACATAATCACAATAGTATTCATACGATTATGTCGATGTCTCATATACAAAGTTTAATAGTTAAGCAAGAAACTTCATATTGTATTCCTTAATACTATGTATATCTAGAGTGTTCATGCTTCGCACTTTTATGTTTTCAATATGCACGAATTGAAAGATACGTTAGGGAATGAAACAGTACAAGTCAAATATCACTAACCTCAAGTGGAAGGATGATGTTGTGGTTATAGATCCATACTTCTTCACTTCTTCAAGTCTTCGCAATACTTGTAATATCTCATCCTAATAATTTCAAGCTAACCTATATGAAGTTGACTCTAGTACATATAAATCAAGCGACTCTTAAATAAGATTTGGTTCACTAAAATATGACAACCAAACTTGACATACCAACGCTTGGTGGGTTCAACCGAGCTATGCTCTAACATAAGATAGACGTCTAATAACTGGAAAACTAATCCCCACACCTCCTGTGTGATACTAGTTGGATTTTCTAGAGTCGATTCTACTTTAATCGTAGTTTTCTTATCGGGACCCTGTCGATTAACGACTTGAAGACTTCATTGGGATTGTGAAGCCAGACGAAACTACTTATCTTATAGTTGAGCGATCTGATCTTGCCATTTTCTATCGTACCAGTTCAATTGAATAATTGGCTTGATATTATATATCTGATAGGGAAAGATAAAAAAAAATCACAAACATCTTCGTCTTATCGTTTGTGATTCCGCAATATCTAGTTTTGCTAGCATACGATTTAGATTATTATGAGGTGACCAATAATTCTAAGCTGTTCTTAGGGAATATAAGTTTGGGTTATTGATTGGTTCATGTTCACCTTGATTTTATCAAAATACGGAACAAAACTCGTAGGTTTATCTATGGGAGACAGATTTATCTATTATCGTAGACTTTTCTGTGTGATACAAATTTGTTTATTCAAGTCTTCGACTTTGGATCGTAGCAACTCTTGGTTGTTGGTGAGATCAGCAAAGTGAATCAAGTTCGTAGTATCTTGCTGGGATAAGAGACATAAGGAGCGCAATTGTATCTTGAATCCGTGTGATATTGATTAGGGTTCAATTACCGTCCAGACCGAAGTTAGTTTGTTGTAGACTAGTGTCTGTAGCGGCTTAGTATAGTGTGGTGTTCAATCTAGACTAGGTCCCGGGGTTTTCCTGCATTTGCAGTTTCCTCGTTAACAAAATTTCTGGTGTCTGTGTTATTTCTATTTCGCATTATATTTTGTTATATAATTAAAATATCGCAGGTTGTGCGTTGTATCGATCAATTGTGAAATCCAACCTTAGGTTGTTCATTGGAAATTTATTGATTCTTGGATATTGGTCTTTGGTAGAATCTAAGTTTATATCTCTTGTATTTGATAAAGACTCGCAGATATCTATTTGCTTTAGTATAAATCAAATTGAGATATTAACTCCTTGATATAATTTTTATTAAGATTGAGTCTGACTGTCTAGTTGATTCTCTTAAAAATATATTAGAGTTTGTCCATACAGATTGCTAATCGAAATATTAGGTGAGGTTGTTAGACCCCCGCTTTTTCAAATTGGTCATATAATTTTTTTTTTAACTTATCAATGATATTCTATCATCAAGTAGGAAGTGTTTGGGGAAATATATGACAACATTTGGATTCTGATGTTAGTTTCATCAGTTGTTGGAAGTGAAATTTAACATTATATTGTATCTTCACAAGCATTTTTGGATTATGATGCCTTTTTTACCATCTCATTTTTGTTAAAATTAATAGTATTTTTCTAATAGGTCTTTGGATGTGAAGGAAAGGGATATTTATGTTATATGGGTGGCGAGGTATCGAAGACATAAATACTTGGTTTTGCAACTTGTGGGGAAAAATTACCTATTTAATATTTTTTAGGAAGGAAGGAAGAATAACAATACTGCTCAACCATCCACTGCTGCTCCAAAGCAGGTATGGCATGCTTGTTATAATTGTTCTTTCCTGGTGACAATACAAATTTTTTTGTATAAACATTCTTATCTAGACTAGTGTCCTGGATTTCTATATTTTATATTAGTTTCGTGTTGTATAATAATTTTGGTCCCATAATGCTGGTGGACAGAATCTAGTAACTCGGCGCGTCTTGAGAAATTTAAAGAAGACGACAATTGCAATTGAACGTGTTAATTTCAGTACAACACTAGATGGTGAAAATTATGAAGTCCTTACCAATAGAAATAAGGAACTATGGGTTGGAGATGGAATACTTGGAGATATTGATCTTGGCGAGACGATTGAATGGCCAAAGCAATACGTAGCTCGTGCACTTGGATGTTAAATCACATTGTTTTAATTATTTATTGTTGTTTTGAACATGAAGTAGCTTTTGTTGTTAAATCTAGAGATGTTTGGGGTTGTTAAGTTAACTGAATTCACGGTTTATTTTAATTCAATGAGTTGCATTTTCTTACAAAATTAGCGTTTGTTGTTAAATTTATTTAGAAACAATAACGAAAAAAGAAAGGAAAACTAATTGGGAATATACTAAAACTGACTCGGCTGAAACTGATTCACCTGAATCAATATGGATAAATCTCTGATTATGGAATTTGGACAATCATCATCAGTAGTTAATTTTATATAAAAGAAATCTGTTATAAATTTTGAACAAAGACGAACCTTCATATAATAAATAGTACACCAAAAATAGGACTGACTTTAGGACGGAAGGTATTAGTCCTATAACTCTACTTTTGACAGTTTCTGCCTGTCCTAAATTCTGCGTATGATTGATAATATCTTGTTTTATAGTGGCGAATGAATCTCTAGTCAATCTCATCTCATAATTTGAAGTACAATCTTTGCAATTTTCAGAATTTGTGTTTTTCAACAACAACAATTTGCTACATATAATAACTTAAAACTCACACCTCCATGTGGACTTGAACTAGACTTGCCTCACTACTTCTTTATAGATTTGTATAGCATAAGAGAATTATTATTGATAGGTTGACAACCTCATCAAAATTGGCGCCACTGCCGGGGAGGCAGTGGTAGTATTATGTTGTTATTTTTCTTTTTAGCTATTCTTTTTTGTTTATAGTCTTTTTTGTTTATAGTTTCACTTTTAGATTACTAATAAATTTTTTGAGATTCTTATTTTCAGGTATTGTTCCTTTTGTGAATGCTTAAAGAGGGCAGACCAAGTCCCATTGGGATCCGCCTTCGATCCGGCACTCAATTACGGATTTCATTCGAGCGGTTAAAACTCAGCTTCCTCCTTGTTCATCATCATCAAGCGAGTTCGCAGATTCGGACGTAGAGGAAAAAAAGTAGTTATGGCACACTCAAGGATATTGCATCACCACAATTGAACACTCAACCCTTGTGTATTCAATTGTAGGAAGCAATTGAGATGAAACCTGCTTTGCTCAACCCATTGCCCAAGTTCCATGGTTTAGCGGGGGAAGATCCAAACCGTCATCTTCAAGAATTCCACATGGTATTTGTAAGTGTGAAACCAAAGGACGTTGAAATTGATAACGCTATGCTTAGAGCATTCCCATTTTCTCTGGAGGATATGGCCAAGGAGTGCTTTTATAGTCTCCCAGTAGGTAGTATTACTACATGGACCGGTATGAATATACTCTTTCTCGAGAAGCACTTTCCCGCATCCAAGGTAGCAAAAATCAGAAAAGAGATATGTGGCATTGTTCAAATGGCAGGTGAGACTTTGTATGAGTATTGGGAGCGATATAAGAGATTATGTCAAAGTTGTCCACATCACCAAATCACGGAGAAACTTATCATCCAATATTTCTATGAAGGACTCTTGATAAATGATAGGACAATGATAGATGCCGCAAGTGGTGGAGCTTTAGTTGACAAGACACTCGCACAAGAAAGAGCTTTGATGGAGAATATGGCATCTAATTCGCAACAGTTTTCTACCCGATCAAAAACACTTGTCAAGAAGGTTAATGAGGTTGGTGAAGATGCTTCTCATATGGAACAAAGGATGTGTAATATGGAGAGGATGATGCAACAAATTTGTGCAATGATTGTTCCATCGCATGAAGGAAATATGGAGCATGCAAATGCTATGTACCAAAATCAGCAAAGGCCGAGGTATGATCCGTACTCCAAAAAATACAATCCGGGTTGGCGAGATCATCCAAATTTTAGTTACGTCAACAAGCAAGCTGCAGTAAATCCAAGTTTCAATCAACAAGGAGGCTACAAATTCATGCAAAGACCACAACAAGAATCTCAAGGAACAAGTGTGGATGACAAGTTTACTCTTTTGATGCAAGGTATGCAAGATATTTCAAAGACGGTGCAAGGGTTCAACCAATTCCAGCAGAAATCTGAGATGACTTTGAGAGATGTGCAAAACTAAGTTAGTCAATTGGCTAGTGATATGAATCAACTCAAGGCACTAGGATCTGTAAAGCTTCCTTCACAACCGTTGAACCATAAGGAGAACGTCAATGCTATTGAGTTAAGAAGTTGGAACCAAGTTAAGCAACCGGAAACATCACCGGATGCTAATGGACCTATTTTATACCAAGAAGTGGACGAAACAGCCCCTAAAAAGGATGATTTGGTAACCAATCCTAACTCTACACCTCTTGTGTCTACTAATGTCACTTATCCTCCTTTTCCTAGTAGGTTTTCAAAGTCCCGCACGTTGTAGAATCTCAGATGCATATTTGATTTGTCATATGAAATAACCAGTGGATGATGTGTCAACTTCAATGCCAAGAAAATAACTTAAAGGTACAAGATTTTTCATCTTAAAACAATCACTGAGATATGACTTGAGTTCAGTAATTCCTTGTGGGTAACTTCCGGTAATAACCATGTCATCAACATACAAGAGAAGAATGACAATTCCTTTATCTGACGATCTGACGAACATAGCTGAATCGCATAAGCTTTGCGTATAGCCATACTGGAGAATTACATTGCTAAACTTCTCAAACCAAGCACGAGGTGCTTGTTTGAGTCCATATAATGCCCGTCGAAGCCTACATACTTGATTAGGTACACGAGGCAAACTAGGAGGAGGTTGCATGTAAACCTCTTCTTATAACTCTCCATGAAAAAAAGCGTTTTTCATGTCCATTTGATGAAGCCCCCATTGTCGTGTTGCAGCAACAACAAGTAATGTATGAACTGTATCCATTCTGGCTACTGGTGTAAATATTTCTTCATAATCAACAACATACGACTCTTGTGTATAACCTTTTGCAACAACTGGTGATTTACATTGTTCAAACTCACCATCTAACTTGTTCTTAACTTTATAGACCCATCTGCTTCCAACAACTGATTTTCTAAGAGGTAGATCCACTATTTCCCATGTTCATGCCTCTGTATATGCTTCCAATTCATCATCCAATGAATCTTGCCATTATGGAATGGCTGTAGCTTCTCTGTATGTTTATGGTTCATAAAATGACAAAATAGAAGACAAGGAATAATGATAGTCTGCATACTTAGCTGGTGGCCTTCGATTACGAGGTGTCAAAGGATTTTCTTCAGAATCAGGATCTTATTCCTAAGTTGCACTTTCAGGTTGAATCGTAGAGTGGTCGGGTTCTTCTAGAGTGAGTATAACATTCCCAGGGTTTACTAATGACTTTAGGGAAAAACTAGTGACCTCTAATGAAAAAGGATCCAAATATGTAAAACTTTAAAAGGTTGATGACTGACTACTTGGGAGGGTCCAAAAGGGAATCTTTTCCCAGAAAGTAACATGACGAGATACACATAGTTTGCGATTAACTGGATCATAGAACCGATATCCCTTATGTTCTACTCCGTATCCAAGAAAAACACACATGACAATTTTCTGACTAAGTTTGTTTAGTTCACGTTTAGGTAAAAGAACAAAACATGTTGAACCAAAAGTTTTAAGCTCTAAATTGTTAGGTTTGTTTCCATACAAACACTCATAAGGAGATATTCCACCTATAACAACTGTTGGCACACGATTGATTGTATACAATGTTGTGAGAACAGATTCACCCTAGAAGTTGGAAGGAACTGAAGATGAAATTGATTGAGTTCTGGTTGTTTCAATGATAAGATAGTATTTGTATTCTGCAATACCATTTTTTTCTGGTGTTTCAGTACAAGAAAGTTGAAGAA
The DNA here is from genome assembly GCA_023529315.1 of Papaver bracteatum. Classification (NCBI taxonomy): domain Eukaryota; kingdom Viridiplantae; phylum Streptophyta; class Magnoliopsida; order Ranunculales; family Papaveraceae; genus Papaver; species Papaver bracteatum. The sequence continues at coordinate 556,578 of JAJJWX010005228.1, read as the reverse complement.
TGGTGCCTTGAGTTTTGACATATTCTCGAAAATCATTTGATGTGTACTCCCCCCCTTGATCTGCACATAACGTTTTGATTTTTTTTATCATGTTAGAGAAATCAACATATATTTTAAGAAACTCTTCTCTTGAGGAGAACAAATAGACCCAAGTATAATGAGAAAAATCATCAACAAAGCTAACATAGTATAAAGCTCCACCTTTTGAGATAACTGGGGATTTGACCCAAATATCTGAATGAATAAGTTCAAAGGGTTCTTTTGAAAGAGTTGCGATGATATTCAAAGGAAGCGCTGGCTGTTTAGCCAGCTTACATGACATGTAATTAGGTTTATTTTATATTTCAGTGTCTCGTAGTAAACCTTTATTGATCATATACGAAAGGCGAGAAAAAGAAACATGACCTAATCTAGAATGCCAAGACATGAAAGGAGATATTGAGATAGGTCCAGTGGGAGTATCAGCTACGACATGACTTTTAGATTCTGCTGAGATAACAAGAGATTGAAGAAGATACAATCGAACAACTCTACAGCCTATCCCAACTAGTTTCCTGGTTTTGAGATTCTGTATATCACAACCAAAAGGAAAACAATATGTGTTATAACCTAGATCACGCAGTTGACCAACTGAAATAAGATTCATTGTAATATTTGGTACAAGAAGCACATCTGGTACACAAAAGTTATTTGAATTGTTGACCAAGCCTATATGACTTGCAGTTATTGTTGATCCATCAACAATATGAATCTTAGGAGTGATGACATGATAAAGACTTTCAAAGAACTTTTGATCAAAAGTCATATGGTTTGATGCTCCTGAGTCAATAAACCATTCAGTTGAATAAATACTTGCGGAGATAAAGAAGGCAGATGTAGCTATATGATTGTTACCAATTGAGATTGCTTGTTTAATCGTCTCTTGAATATTAGCAAGGTTTGGTGCAGAACTACCACCAGGTACAACTAATGCATATGAGTTTGATGTTGATGAGTTTGATGTCGATGTATATGAGATTGGAGCTGCCATAAATCTGGTTGGTGTACTTAATTTGTTTCCTCCATTATCATTGATTCTTCTCATGTTTCTTGAAGTTGGTGAGGTGCAGAATATGGATAAATGACCAAGTTCCTTGCAATACCCACATTGTGTTGTAGGCGTGTCAGGTATTGTTGGATTAGATGATGGGAAATTGCAATTCTTTGCAAAAGGCCCAAAAGTCTTGCAATTGTGACACCATACTTGAGACATGTCATGTTGCAATGAAGCACTTGAGTTTCTTGAAAAATTATTTGAACTTGAACGTGCAGGCAAAGCAAATACTCCTGATATCTTTGGTGTGATTCTTTTTCTTTTTTCTTCTGCAATAAGTTCATACAAAGTAGCTTCCACAGTTGGATGAGGTGATCGATGAAGAATAGATTACCTAACAGACTCAAACTCATCACGTAAAGCCATTAAAAGTTGAACTAAAAGTGTTTCCTCTCTATAATTTTGCCACAGTTCCAAATCTACAGTCAATTTTGTAGCGAGTGCTAATTGATTCCAGACTATAGACATCTCAGAATGGAAAACAGAAAAAGTCTGATCATGTGGTTGCTTCATAGCTCTATGTTTATGGGAGAGAATCGCCTCTTCCGAATTTGGTAAATTCGATGGTGGAGAGACTAGTTTAAACCCTTAAACAAATATGCTGCACGTGAGCACTTTTGATTCGAGATATCAATCGGTACAACTCTGTCCTAAACCAAGAAGATGGCCGTTCCAGATTTTCTTCGGTCACAAAGTGGAGGAGAAGGGTTGATTTGGGGAGGATAGCGAAAAAGGGTGATGAGACCAGAGAGTTATGGCTAAGTAGTATCTCGACTTGTATCAGAAGTGTAGAAGCTTGCTAGTGATGGAAGCTTTTGAAAGAGCTTGCAAATTGGTTATCTGATAGTATTGTATTTTGCCTGACCAAGACTTGTGTCTTTTGGCAGAATAGTTGAAACCTATTTATACAAGTGAGATTGAACGTACCCTGGCCTCATTATCGAATAGAGTCATGGCACAAATTAAATAGAGGAGGTGGAAACCGCTGGGACTTTATGGTGAAAACGTTTTCACCATAAATTTCCTTATTTAATTGACCATATTCATTCCTTTGCACGCCGTTCTTATTGCGAGCGTAGTGTACACTACACGCTGTGACCGCCAAGCCAAAACCCCAAGAAAGCATCCCCCAGTTTGTGTTGATGTCTCGAGAGTTGGGCGCAAGTGGCAATGCCAAAGTTGCTAGTGAAGCGTTGCGGCATGTGCCAATGGCATGTGCAGGATGTCTCGACCGCAAGTTGTACTTTGAGTGCGGATGGCAATGCCAAAGTCGCTTGGTGGAGCATTTGGCATGTGCCAATGGCATGTGCGGAATGCCTTGGCCGCGATTTGTACTTTGAGTGCGAATGGTAATGCCATAGTCGCTAGTGGAGCATGTGTGGCATGTGTTGAATGCCTTGGAAATTGGCTAGCAAGTTGGGGATAAAAGTGGCTAGTGGTTGCGTGTTGGCATGTTCCAATGGCATGCACGGCCACTTTGGCCAAGTCGCGGGCACTACAATTGGATAGTGGCTTGAGATAGAAAGTGGCTAGTGGTAACATCTTGGCATGTGCCAATGGCACATATGGACACCTTGGCCAAGTCGCGGGTGCTACAATTGGATAACGGATTTCGATAGAAAGTGGCTAGTGGTAACGTGTTGGCATGTGCCAATGGCACACACGGCCACTTTGACCTACTTACACGGTTTGCAAGCCTAGGGCGCTATTTTTGGCATGTGTCAAATGGTATAGCGGCTTAGTTTGGCATGGTTTCCTGTGTGTGAAGTATGTGGTTTGGTTTAGGCGTCGTTGCCATGGTGCGCAATATGCGACTTGGTTTTGGCGTCGTTGCCATGGTGCGCAGTATGCAGCTTGGTTTTGGCATCGTTGCCATAGTGCGCAGTATGCGGCTTGGTTTTGGCGTCGTTTCCATGGTGCACAGTATGCGACTTGGTTTTGGCGTCGTTTCCATGGTGCGCAGTATGCGGCTTGGTTTTGGCGTCGTTGCCATGGTGCGCAGTATGCGGCTTGGTTTTGGAATTAGGGTTCTGTGCCGAAAACCCTAATCTGGTATTTTGAAAAAAATACCCCCATTAATTGTTGACACCTGAATTAAATGCTCGTAGTTAATGTGTTGCTGGTAACACTAGGTCATGGGGTTTTACGATTTTACCCCTTATCTAAAATCCACCATCGATATTAAGTCCCCTGCTTAGCTCGGAACAGGAGCTTTGTTGCGAGGTAAGCATAAGATGGAGCCAAGACAAAATCCAAAAGACAAACGAGAGATTTATCTGACCTTTTTATAAGATGCGGACTGGATTCAGAATCCTCGTCCTTGGCAGTTTTGCATAGAGCGGGAGATTGGCACAACCTGGCGGAAATGGACGGTTGGGAAACATTGAGCTGCTGGCACGAGTTGAGAAGCTGAGCGTGCATTGGCTGGTGGGGCCGATGGGAGATAGACGTGATAGATGGTGCGACTTGGGCGACATTGACAGGTCGGCACGATTGGTGGGAACGGCACAAAAGGAGCATGTTAGCTTGGGCGGTACTGGCGCAAGGTTGAGAGGCTGGTATGGTGAGACCGGCGCAAAGGGAGCATGCTTGGGAGGTATTGGCGCCGTTGATGGGGCTTGAGCGGCCATTGGGAAGTTGGGCGCTTTTGTGGGCCCAAACTTCCCTTATACGTGCAGCTTTGGGAGAAAAGGAATCCTTCCCCATTGTGGAAACCGCTCACATATATATACATGAAGTCCTTTCTTTTATCTTGCGCTTTGTTCCTTCCTTCTTCCTTTCTAGAGGTAAAGTGATAAAGGAGAAATCGGCTACCCAGGTGTGTCCTCTAGTACTTCTCTTGTTTCCCTTTGTAGGTGCAGACCCTAGCAGTAGGTGCTTTTTCTTTCATAAGTCTTGCGTTGATATTGCGCGTACGATTGGTTGGCGTGCTTCCTGCAGAGAATATTGTATGATTTGATTCCGTAGAAAATATTGAAGTAGGATACTGTATATATGCACTTGAACCTGAGAAAAATATTGCACATGAATCCCGAAGAAAAATATTGTATGCGTGCTTCATATGAACACGAAAGAATTACTATATATGAATCCCGAAGAAGAATACTGTATATGCTCTTCATATGAACCCGAAATAATTATTGTATATGAATCCCGAAGAAGAATACTGTATATGTCTTGAACCCATAAAATATACTGCGCATATAATTTTGAACCCGAAGTAGGATACTGCATGTAAATTTCCAAACCATACTATTCTCCCATGTGTCAAGGATTTTTCTTCTTGTCGAGCGCGGTTATGTGTTTGGGAGATCATTTCATAATTTCCTTGTTTTGTTTTGTGAAGATATCTTGTTGTTAAGCGAGAAAAAACCAACAAGATGTTACCTGAACAAGGCTCCGTTTCGTCGAAAGATGTTGATAGTTTGAAAACAAACATAGATGATGAGTTATTTACCAAACCCTTTGCTCCTGCTCGGAGGAATTATCAAGATTTCGTGCCAATTTTACTCACTGGTGGTGAAGATAAAAATAAAACCTGTTCGGTCCGGCCGGAGCACATCATACGGCTTTGTCTGCATAAAGGATTGTACGCCTCTTCCAGTATCGACTTCAGAATGTGCCAGATCCCATTGCGCTCCTTCGATGTGTGGGTTGAGTTTATGGTGAGTAAAGAGCATATAAATTCCAACTTGACTCGAGAACATATCGTTGATGTTGTCAGAGCTTCAGTAAGTCTTCAGGTTAGGAAAGATGTCCCGGGTTTGGTTTCTTTCCTCTCTAGGTGGTGTTCGGATACTCACACAATTATCTGAAGATGGGGCGAAATAAATTTCACCTTGGAGAGGGTGGCTCTCTTGCTGAATCTTTCGGTAACCGGGAATCTTAACGTCCAATTGTCAGAATATGAGAAGAAGATGCGAGATTACCTTGCTGCTAAGTTGGGAGACTTTGCCCGAAAAGATTCTTCTCCGAAGTCGAGAAATCCTGCCCGGAAAGAAGACAAAAGGTGCTTTTACAGCTGGTGGATATCTCAGTGGTTTCCGGAAATGTTAGAGGCTAAATAGGAGCAGCGATCTCCATGTGCAGCATTTTTGGCTCTCTGGTTGTCTAGAGACATTTTTGACGACGGCTCTGGCAGGAAGGAGATAAGACTGGGGTTGCTACCGATTGTCGTGAAATTGGCGAAGGGTGAAGTTCTGCCTATTGGCAAGCTATTCCTCGGCTCCTTGTACGTGCATCTGGATTACTTAGTCACGAATATGAAAGTTTCGAATGGTCTTATGAAAGTAGACTCGTATGTGCACATCGTTTTTCTGCAAGCGTGGTTGTGGGAGCATTTTGAAAAGTATGCCCAAAAGCCATTGCCTACGATTCCCGCGAGTTGGGGTGGTTCTCGAATTCTTCAATGGGTGAATAGGTGCTCAAGAGTTGGTGTGAGCCTGGTTAGTCTTCTTGATAAGTTGCACGAGATCAACTTTCGCCCATGGGAGCCGGTTCACAAGTCTGTGCCTCAAATTGATACTTTTGCTTCTGCTCCAGATGTGATCTTGTCTTCGGATGACGACTTGAGTATTGGTGAAAACTTGTTTATGCAAAGCTGTATTTCGGGTTATATGCCGGCTTTCTTTAGGGGGGTTTTTCAGATGGCTTCTTACAATATTGATCGTGCTGCTCGTCACATGGGTTTCGATCAAGGGGTGCCTCTTTCTCGCCAGCTGGGGCTTCCCGAGGATTTATTGCGTGCTTCCTTCAATGCTAGTTCCCTAGATTCAGGTATCCGTCATCCTTTCTTTCAATCGGAAAGAGATCCCTCGAAGACTTCTAGTTACAACGAGTTCTGGTGCCGTGAGCGTCTCATGATTCGCAAGTTTGTGGATGACACGGTGGAGAATGTTCGTGGTAAGCCTTCCCAAGAAGTTTTGAAGAAGTACCCAATGTTGAGAGATTTCAAGCGAAAGTCGTCTGGCAATTCTGAAAGTCCCCAAGTAAAATAGAAAAGGACAAAAAACCGTGCTGGTGGGCTTCAGACGGCTTCAAAGGGTTCTACTGTATCCCTTGTGTCTTTAAGTTCTTCCAATAACCAGGTATGTGTCACCTCTTTGCTGGTTTGTTTCCAAATGTGCGAATTTCTGCTGAAGGTATGTGTCTCGTTTCTTCCAGGGCTTTGGTAGTATTAATGCTTTTGCTGCTCTTTCTCGCTGTCAGGAGACATAACTCCTTCGAGTAATTCTGGCGGTATCAAGCCTTATCACAACGGTAATGCGCCAGAGAAAGAAGAAATTTCGGAAGGTTAAGGTGATTTTTCCGATAGCAGCGCTGGATTCCTTTCGAAAAGTGGCTCATTAGGTTTCACGCCTCTTTTTGTTCCTCCTCCCTTTGAAAACGTCTAAATCAAATCTTGCAGGAGGAATCTGACTCGTGAGATAGATCTGCGGTGGAGACACATGAAGACTTGCCCTTGGTGACAACAACCGTCAGTGATGACCTGAAGATGGAAGTTGAAAATCCGCCTATAGTGACTGTGACCGCTGATGATGGCTTGGGGATGGAAGTTAATCAATCACCAAGCATAAATACAGTTCGACCGGAAAATGATTCTCTGATTGCTGGCGTAGATGCGGAAGGGAACCCTTCGCAGATTGCATATATGGTTGCAGGCGCAATTTTTGATCCAATGTACTTGGTTCCTTACCCAGGTCACATGTTGGTCGGTGGTTTGAGCGTGCTAGCCAAATATGTGGCGTTTTATACCAAAATCTGGAAGAAGTATGGACACATGGCTACGACCAGGAAGATCACTAGTCGTATTGCGTTGGTTAAACGTGTGGAAGAAGCTTTATCTTCTATTGAGGACATGTTCGGGGTGACTGGCCACACCGTTTCTGAAGACGTCATTTCTAACTGGGAGCATCACCACGATGTGTGTGTGGAGAAGGAATTCAATGCTTTGTGGTTCGTCGAAAATCTTGCTGAGATTCAAAAATTGAAGGATACATTAGTCCAAATCCCTTCTGTGGATGAGATCACACGACAAGAAGCGGAAGCTATTGCGTTGGTTAAACGTGTGGAAGAAGCTTTATCTTCTATTGAGGAAATGTTCGGGGTGACTGGCCACACCGTTTCTGAAGACATCATTGCTAACTGGGAGCATCACCGCGATGTGTGTGTGGATAAGGAATTCAATGCTTCGTGGTTCGTCGAAAATCTTGCTGAGATTCGAAAATTGAAGGATACAGTAGTCCAAATCCCTTCTGCGGAGGAGATCACACGACAAGAAGCGGAAGCTGAGGAGTTGTCCAAGGTGTTAGCTATGAAGAGAGAAGCTATTAAAGATGCGAAGGACCGTCTTGCTAAGAAGAGTAAACCGCTGTTGGACAACTTCCCTTGAATGTTTCTCCTTTAGATTCCTTTTTGTTTATTTTGAGTAACATCTAGGGTGCTTGATTTCGGAGTCTGACCGATTTTGGTAGTTGGTTGATGTTTTTGAGATGTTGGATAATTTTCTGGGATGAATGGTTTTAATATATAACTTTGATTATGCCTTGCGAAGGGAATATTGTTTTTATGAAAGTGTGTGCTAACAATAACACAAGAAGTAATGGTATGATGGTTTTACTGAGAACCCAAAAACAGATCAGGTATCTTGCCCGGGTTAGACTTACTTGTTGTATGGATCTTTCGTCGCAAATATGCCTATTTTCGTATAAGAAGTGGTTTTGCCGGTGACTTTGCCAGTAAGTACCCAGTTGCTAGTAACAATTTTTTGCTGAAAAAAGACGCCAGCCAGTCCCCAAATCGAAGTCCCTAGTTTCCCGTGTAGTTTTTACGGCTGGAAAATGGGTTGTCTGGTAGTTGAGTCGCAAATCTCCAAACAAATTAGCTGCTTCTGCTGTTGGTGCTTGTATCGAGATGCGAGATCGATTTCTAGGAGTAGATATTGTAACCGAGAGATTGAAACTCCCGTTGTGGTCGCCAATTGTTTATTGGAGAAAATCGCCTCTACCGAATTTGGTAAATTCGATGGTGGAGAGACTGGTTTAAACCCTTAAACAAATGTGTTGCATGTGAGCACTTTTGATTCGAGATATCAATCTGTACAACTCTGGCCTAAACCAAGAAGATGGTCGTTCCATATTTGCTTCAGTCACAAAGTGGAGAAGAAGGGTTGATTTAGGCAGGAAAGCAAAGAAGGGTGATGATACCAGAGAGTTCTGGCTAGGTAGTATCCCAACTTGTATCAGAAGTGTATAAGCTTGCGGAAGCTTGCTAGTGATGGAAGCTTTTGAGAGAGCTTGCAAAGTGGCTATCTGATAGTATTGTATTTTTCCTGACCAAGACTTATGTCTTTTGGCAGAATAGGTGAAACCTATTTATACAAGTGAGATTGAAAGTACCCTGGCCTCATTAACGAATAGAGTAATGGCGCAAATTAAATAGAGGAGGTGGAAACCGCTGGGGATTTATGGTGAAAACGTTTTCACCATAAAATTCCTTATTTAATTGACCGTATTCATTCCTTTGCACTCCGTTCTTATTGCGAGCATGATGTACACTGCACGCTCTGACCGCCAAACCAAAACCCCAAGAAAGCATCCCCCAGTTTGTGTTGATGTCTCGAGAGTTGGGCGTAAGTGGCAATGCCAAAGTTTCTAGTGAAGCGTTGCGGCATGTGCCAATGGCATGTGCGGGATATCTCGTCCGCAAGTTTTACTTTGAGTGCGGATGGCAATGCCAAAGTCGCTTGGTGGAGCATTTTGCATATGCCAATGGCATGTGCGGAATGCCATGGCCGCGATTTGTACTTTGAGTGCGAATGGTAATGCCAAAGTCGCTAGTGGAGCATGTGTGGCATGTGCCAATGGCATGTGAGGAATTCCTTGGAAATTGGCTAGCAAGTTGGGGATAAAAGTGGCTAGTGGTTGCGTGTTGGCATGTGGCAATGGCATGCACGAACACTTTGGCCAAGTCGCGGGCGCTACAATTGGATAGCGACTTGAGATACATATTGGCTAGTGGTAATGTGTTGGCATGTGCAAATGACACTTATGGCCACCTTGGCCAAGTCGCGGGCGCTACAATTGGATAGCGTCTTGGGATAAAAAGTGGCTAGTGGTAACGTGTTGGCATGTGCCAATGGCATGCACGGCCACTTTGGCCAAGTTGCGGGCGCTATAATTGGATAGCGGCTTGGAATAAAAAGTGGCTAGTGGTAACGTGTTGGCATGTGCCAATGGCACGCACGACCACTTTGGCCAAGATACGTGCGCTACTTTTGGGTAGCGGCTTGGAATAGAAAGTGGCTAGCGGTAACGTGTTGGCATGTGCGAATGGCACGCACGACCACTTTGGCCAAGTTGCGGGCGCTACTTTTGGGTAGCGGCTTGGAATAGAAAATGGCTAGTGGTAACGTGTTGGCATGTGCCAATGGCACGCACGACCACTTTGGCCAAGTTGCGTGCGCTACAATTGGATAGCGGATTGGAATAGAAAGTGGCTAGTGGTAACGTGTTGGCATGTGCCAATGGCACGCAAGCCATTTTTGCCAAGTTACGGGCGCTACAATTGGATAGCGGCTTGGAATAGAAAGTGGCTAGTGGTAACGTGTTGGCATGTGCCAATGGCACGCACGGCCACTTTGACCTAGTTGCATGGTTTGCAAGCCTAGGGCGCTATTTCTGGCATGTGCCAAATGGTATAGCGACTTAGTTTGGCATGGTTGCCTGTGAGTGCAGTATGTGGTTTGGTTTTGGCGTCGTTGCCATGGTGCGCAGTATGCGACTTGGTTTTGGCGTCGTTGCCATGGTGTGCAGTATGTGGCTTGGTTTTGGCGTCGTTGCCATGGTGCGCAAAGATGCGGCTTGGTTTTGGCGTCGTTGCCATGGTGCGCAGATGATGCGGCTTGGTTTTGGAATTAGGGGTGCCGTGTCAAAACCTAATCTGGTATTTTGAAAAAATACCCCCATTAATTGTTGACACCTGAATTAAATGCTCGTAGTTAATGTGTTGCTGGTAACACTAGGACATGGGGTTTTACGATTTTACCCCTTATCTAAAATCCACCATCGACACTCTAATATCTTGTTCAAGTTTATATCTCTGAGACAAGTTGACTTGAGTGTACCTTTTTGAAAGAAAATCCCATGCATCTTTGGCTCCCTCAAAACTGATGAGTTGCATGCTTATAGAAGGAATAACCGTGTTTCCAACCCAAGTGAGAATCATGTTATTGTTAATTTCCCATTCTTCTTTTGGATCCTTTGTTTGTACTTTTTTTCCTTTGTCACTAGAACTGCGTGTTGTTGGGGATTTTCTGTACCATCGACATACTTCCACATACTCTTTCCTTTAAGCAAACTCCCCATGAGGAATGACTAGTGATTGTAGTTTGTTCCATCAAACCGAACAGTGATGGGTTGGAAATCTTCTCTTGATATGATTACTATGTTTCTGAATGTAGGGTTTATACTTTGAACTAGGTTATGATCAGGAGGCAAAAACTAATGTTTTCTCTGGATTGTATTGCAGCGGAATACTGATTGTTAGATCTTTCGTAGCTCTGATGCCATGTTAAACAATAGCATAGAGATTCTACAGCTGTTGTGATATTAACTCAATGTGTTCATTGATAGGCAAAAGTGTCTTCTTTATACATGTAGTTACAGGACTTGATAAGGCAAGAATAAGATACACCTAACAATATCTAGGATAAATACAGAAGGAAATATACATGTAGTTACAACCATATAACAACATAATAATGTCAAGATCCTATAATATCTTAACCATATCTTAACAGAAGTCATGGAAGTGTTACAAACATAAGTTTAGAAGATAATAATAATCCTGAAATCATGACGACAAGGATTGCTGACAATACAAAACTGACCACAATCAAAGAATCTTTATCCGGAGGCGCTGAAACACTGATCACATCACCATATCTTTTTCCAATACGGCGCCTCTTTCGTTGCTTAACCACCTTAGATATCCAAGTCCAGATAAAGAAGCCAAATCCGAAGATGCCACAGACTACCGTGTATGATGTGGAGACAGAACTTCTTACCGTAAATGTATAAAACCCTGGAAGCATAGTTACTATAATACACACATAACTGGACGCGACACATACGATTGAAATGCACATCAACATTCCAAGAAATCGTGCCTGAGTGTGAGATGCATCGCTCATAAACCCACATATGGCTAATAAAATTACAGATAGAGACATAACAAACGCAACACCGCTGGTAGTCATGTAAATCATGTACATCCTTGGGTTTGTATAAGCCAATATAGGATATCCAGCGTACCGCATTATATAAGGGAAAAAACTACCCCCGTCGCCATCATTACTGCTACTGTAGTTGGAAACAACTTTAGTAGAGTTGAAATCTTTTAATATTAATCCTTCTACTAGCATATATAAATCTGAAGGTGATTCCTCCGACCAAATAGTAGATATCAGATCATTGACAAAAGCTTTAGCATTATCTAGAGTGCTAACGTTATATTGAGTAGCATTTTTGGGAATAAAACTAATATTAGAATAACCTTTGCCTGGTTCTTCATCAACAGTAACACTGACAGCATTAATGTTGTTGCAGCCTTCTTGTAAGTAAGAATCCAAACTACATGTGATAGTATAGCCATACATTGTTTTAAGGTAGTAAGTAAAAGTAATAGGGTCTTTACCAGAGTCAACTTTTGAATCATCTTGCCAAAATCCCCCGGGTGGGTTCATTGCAGCTTGAAAAGCGATTCCTGCTATTAATGTTGCCACCACCATTAATGTGTTCGTCCACTCTTTCATCCCTTCATGCTCATTGCCACTTTTAGACGAAGTCTTATTATTAAGCTTCTTATTGCCGGGACCAAGGCACTCCAGAAACCTAGTTTCCAGATCCTTCCTATCAGCTGGGATTAACGTATTCAAGGCTTCATTAACATCATTTACTTCAAATTTGATATCAAGATTCTCTACTAAATACTGTATCATCTGCAAACACGGTTAATTAATCGATTTTAAGGTACATGTGTAATTTACATATATTATAAGCACGAATTTTTGTTAAAGTAGAGCATATGTACCTCAATTTTTCCCAAATCTGCAGCGAGTTGTAAGATTGTTTTCCCATCATTGTTCTTGTCCCCGGAGGTGATGGATGTGGAATTTGGGATCGGATTCTGTGGAAGCAACACCAACTTTTTCACTAATAGCCGGAGGGGCTTGGTATTAGTGTTACTTTTAACACAAAAGTGTAGTATGTTGTCACCGTTTTGACCATTCTTTATCTGAATTGCTTCGAGTTTTTTCACCATTAGTACTTCCATGATCTCAACTCGATCATTCATAGCTGCTAAATGTAGAGGTGTTCTTTCAGCTTCATCTTTAACCATACAAGCATCCGGTTTGGCCTTTAGCAACAATTTCACCATTCGAAGACTTGCTCCCGCCGAAGCAAGATGAAGTGGAGTCCATCCTCGGTTGTCTTTTGTCATTGCAAGATCAGGTTTCGAAGATAGAATATTTTTTGCAAATTTGATGTCACCAGACAAAACTGCTGTGTGTAATGGAGTTCTACATAAACTAGTAGATACCACATCTAGATTATCAAGACGAGAGTCTCTAAACATGTTTCGACAATAATCACGAATTTTCACAGACAGACTCGCCATCTTCCTAACTCTATTTTTTCTGATTAATTTTCCTTCTCAGATCTAATTTCTTTGCGTGTGTGTAATATCTTTGAGTTGTATGCTTAAACAAAGACAATCAAGAAAAATATTATTTGAAAAGTGCAGCGAAAAGAAACAAAAAAACAAGCCACGGCCTTACCTAACGATAATTATATTAACATAGTGGTTAGATAAAGTCGATATGCCGGCCATTGTTAATGGGTTTTGTGTTTTTAATTTTTTTGTGGATAATGACGAATCTTCCACCAAGATAAATATTAAGTAAATGGAGTATTTTTTTCCCCTCCAGCAGAACTTTAGATTCATGAGTTCATTTTAGAACGTCAAATTCGCAATGGCTGTCACATTATTATAATATAACGAATAGAAGACACAATGACATACCCCACCATGGCAATTATTATCCACTATGTTAGAGTACTCACAATGTTATGTGATTATTTATCCGCTACTGATGGCCCTATAGGATATAGCAAATATAAGGAAAAATCACCTGCCAGGGTGAACCTCCATAGGTAAGAAAATAATTAATGGCAGGTCGACCTACTGGATGTAGTAGAGGGTTATCCTTTTTTGGTGCAAGTATTGAACTATGATTGACGAGTCTGTGTGCTAAATAAGAATTGTGACAAGGATTCGTATATGCTGATTTTACAGTCCAAGTTCATGGCCTTTCTCTAAGCAATCAAAAGATCAAAATGGTGGACTTCACAGCTTCAAAGATTGGAGTCCCTTATAATAACAGAGAGTATTTAAGTGTGTGATTGGTGAGTGTGCAGTGTGTTTGCACCGTGAGCATGTTTGAGACTGTGTCGAGAGTAAAGAGAATATTTCTATATAAAAGGAGACCTTAAATCTGGCACATGGCATCACCGCAGTCATTTTGATTTGTGGTTAAGCCAGGTCGTCATCATTATGTGAAAAAAATATGAAAACCTTCGTCTAATTTGGGACTTTAAAAAAACCCCAAACCTTCGAGTAAAATGAGACTGAATGAGTAATTAATTATTAATTAATTAATACCAAACACTTTTTTTTGGTCTAGTTCAATCGATCACATCACACACAATAATAGGTTAATCGAACTATAATTATAATTTTGAACCAACCTCTTCCAAAATGTCAAACCTTTTCTGGGACTCAATTAAACTCAGATTTGTCTCGCTCTCCATTTTCGGGCGCGAACATATACGGCTGTAAACTACAATGTCGATAGAGACGCAAGATCATCTGTTCTTACACTGCAGTTGGGCGAAAAAGCTTTGGAATTTCTTCACTAATTCGGTACAGGTGACTTGGGTTATGAATGCTAGTTTAACAACCTGTTTACAAAACTGGCGACTACAGGGAGCTTCGAAGAAGGTTAAACTGGTTTGGCACCTTATTCCTCTCGCAATTTTCTGGGAGTTTGGTTAGAAAGGAATAATAGATTTCATGGCAGGAGGGCAAAACAATGACGGAGTTGATTAGGGCTGTGCAACTTAATATTTGTCTGTGGAGTTCTAATACGGATGTTTTTACAAACTACTCAATGAGTCAGATTATTTTCCAATGGGAAGAAGTGATGTCAATGAGATAATCGCTTTTTCTTTTCTCTCGATGTTTTGAGCTTTCTGCTCATTCCTGTGTAACGATGTACATACCTTTTCTTTTAATACATGCCCTTTTTATCTCAAAAAAAAAAAACTACAATGTCGATTGTTTTGCTAGATAATTCAATCATAGAGGGAGTAGAAGTTGTAGAACATAACAACAACAGTAGTATATTTATTTTCAAATATCATAAACGAGCACAACCAATCGAACACAAAAACACCGAAATTAACAGTAGATAGATAATTTTAAACAACCCGAGTGAACTCTGCTGTAACTCATCAAAAGAGTTATCCCTAGCTTCTTGTTCTTAACCAAAACAGGTGTGCCTGGTTTAACACAAGAACAGGTTCACCTTAGACCAACTACCATAATAAATATATCCATTAAGACGTAAAGCATAGTAACTAACAGTAAATAAAATCAGTTTTCCTGCAGCCTTTGCATCCAAACTGAAGAAGAACGCTTCAAGGTAATTAATAAACTCAATGTGCTGGTACCACTTTCTCTTTCTCAGCTTAACTATTTCCCTTATTAAAGTCCAGATGAAGAGCCCAGCTCCCAAAATGCAGCCAACTCCAAAGAATACTTGGAGTGTTACAAAAGTACGTGGTTGTTCGACATAATAAAAAGGCAGCATAGCGTCTAATATAGACATGTAACTGAAGCCGACGCATGCGATTGAAATGCACATCAACACAACAAGAAACCGACATAAACACACATGCGACCAAAGCTATTATAGTCAGAGATGCAAGAAGCGCAACTCCATTATTAACTATGTAAATCACGTAGTTGTTCGGAAATGTATAAGCTAATATTGGATATCCAGCATAGCGTATTAAATAAGGGAAAAAACCATCTGTGCTGGTGTTGTACTTCAAAATAGCATCAGTAAACCTGAAATACTCCAGAATTAAACCTTTATTCATCATACCCGCTTAGATGCCACTGGATATATTGATTAAATCATTCACAAACTCTTTAATGTTAAAATATCCTCCCCTATTATCAGAAATTAGATCATCTGGCACGTGGATTTCCATGTACTCTTCTAAACCACCAGACACATAGAGCCATACATTGAACCAAGATAATAAGCTAAAGTAACGGGATCAGTATTTGAGTTAACTCGAGAATCATCTTGCCAAACCCCACCTGGTGGGTTCATTGCAGCTTGAAAGGCGATTCCTGCTATCAATGTTGCCACCAGCATTAATGCATTAACCCTCTTTCTAAGCACTTCATGCTCATCTCCATTTTTAGACAAAGTTTTACTCGTATGCTGGCGTCCATGGTAATCATAAAACCCAAATTTTAAATCATATTTTTTAGGTTGCGATAACATATTTAAGGCTTTGAGGCCCTTCTTGTTTGTGATATTTATATCAATTCTTACATCTCTATTATGCAGTAAATAGTCCACAATCTGCACGCAAAACATAATTAAGTTAATCAATATCCCAACAACACATGCTCTATGTCATGATGATAAGTCGATCGAGACTAGATAATATTTTATTAGGGAATCATGGAATTAGAAGTTAAGGTGTATACCCTCATATTCCCCATTTCCACAGCAAGGTGCAAGATTGTGTTGACATCGTTGTCTTTGGAGTTGATAGATACAGAATCTGGGTATGGAGGTTGTGCACCCACCAAGTAATCTCTCAATAGCTCAAGAGTTTCCAAGTTGGTGTTACTTTTAACACAACAATGTAGTATGGTCTCACCGTTTTGATCATTCTTTACGTGAATTGCTTCGGGTAGTCCTTCTTTGATTAGTGCTTTGATGATCTCCACTCGATTCTTCATAGCTGCTAGATGTAGAGGTGTTCTTCCATCTTCATCTTGAACGATACAAACACCAGGTTCGGCCTTGAGCAACAATCTCACACCATCCGAAGACTTGTTCTCACGGAAGCTAGGTGCAATGGAGTAAATCCATTTGAGTCTTGTTTCAATGCAAGTTGAGGTTCCTTAGATAGGATATTTGTTGCAAAATTGATGTCACCAGACATAACAGCTATGTGTAAGGGACTGCTACAGAAACTTGTATATGTATCATCAATGTAGTCAATCTCGGCCATATCGGCCGGTATATCGGGGATATTTCGGATATCATCCTTGGAGCGGTAGGATAAGCATTGTATCGGGATACGATATCTTTGCGATAATATCGTCCAATATAGTCAAATATCGGCCGTATCGGCCGATATATCGGGGATATTTCAAGATATATTCTTGATGGAACTTTGGATGATTTGCAAGATGTTCTTGGTGAAGAAAGTAGGCCAGTTGGTAGTAGAGGTGCATGTAGCTCTCGAAGTAAGTCTACTTATAAAGCCGTTCTTTTTAAGTAGTTACGGCTTTTAAAGAACAAGCCAAGGAATGATCTGTCGGAGCATCATTCCACGTACCCAACGCACTCTGAGATTGATGGATATGATACTGATCAATTGATGTTAGACACTGATTATGGACTACTTGATGGAGCTGATGGAGTTACTGAAGATGATGATATCTACAATGACTCGTATGATTTTGAATAAGGTTGTAATATCCTTGTTTAATTACCATTTTAGGTAGTAAACTTTAAAGTTGTTGAAGTTGCTCTCTTCTTTCTAGTTTGAAGTTGAACTTGTTTAATTTCAACTTCTGTTTAAACTTAAAACTTGTTTAAACTTTAAAGTTGTTGAAGTTACTCTCTTGTTTCTAGTTTGAACTTGTTTATTTATCATTTTAGGCAGTGAACTTTAAAGTTATTGAAATTACTCTTGTGTTTTTGATAAAATTGATGGTAGCTATAAAATTATAGTCTCTAAATTTGGAACCGATATTATAACGATATTTGAACGATAATATCCCCGATATAAAGTCGTACCAGTGTATCCTTCATGGCCGATATATCCGATATTAACTACATTGTGTTTCATCTAGATTATTGAGTCGCGAGACTTTTCCGCTGGAGCACACCTTTTCAACTTGTTTCCACATTTTCCTCCCTCTATTTCTATCTGAATAGTTATAAGTATACTGTGCGAGTGCTAAGTTATTGCAATTTTTTTGGTTTTTCTTTAATATAGTTGATATTAGTAAGGAATCTGGAATTCCTTGAAGAACTAAAAAACAGGATTATTTTTGTCGAGGAGAGCAGCTTTAGAATCTGTCCAAATGAGTTATTTTCACAATGCTCCTCCCAGAGCAGCTTTCCAATCGGAATAATATTCTTTAGTACAGCTAGTTTAGTAGAATAAAGAAAAAGCTTATTCTTCCTTTGCAATGCAACCACACACAAGCATTAAAGTTTTAAACACCTAATAATCAAACAGTAATAATAGTTTATTTATATATTTAAATATGTAAAGATCTCTTTTCACAAAAATATACTACCTCCGTTTCAGGGAAAAAAATTTACTTTCACTTTTCCAATTTGGCCTAAAAATAGGCTAAAATGAAAAAGTGAAATTAACATTTTTTCTGAAACGGAGGGAGTATAAATTTTCCAAGTCTTCTTCGATGCCATAAAAATTAATAAACTAAGTATGGATGGTCCATTATTTTTATATATTATATATACAAAAGTTAGTAATTCATCTATATGACAACTAGTGTGTTTATATAATCCAGTCTCCATAAATTGATCATTCACTGGTGACCTTAGGTGCAACAATGGCTGGTAGCTAGTCTGGTACTGTACCGGTATCAAAGCTAATAGAAATCGTTTTGGGGATACCTACCATTTTCATCAGGCTATACTGCTAACAAATTTTATTTTCTACCGCTAACAAATTCATCTTTTAGGGAATTAGCAGTATCTAGAATTATCACTAAAAAGATTGATTTTGCACATTCCGGTTTAGTGAACGGCTATAGAGATCTTATAGTAAAGGTTGGCTATAGAATTGTGGAGTGGAGTGTATTGAGATCTATTTGTAATGATGTACGTATGTTTCTCACTTGTGGGTTTGTTTAACCATCAAATAAGGTAAGATGCTGATCTCTTAGGCAGTCCACGATCTCTTGTGCAACAAGAAAAAGGAAAACGCAGAGCATCTATTTTTCCATTGTGCACTAGAAGGCATGTCTGGTTTTTGATCAAAGGCGCCCTTTAAAATATCTCGGAGTATGAATGAAGCAAAATATCTTGGAGTACGAATGAAGTAATAGTACAGAAATTTAAAGCTTGGACGAATCACCCTTCCTCATGTAGGGACGCTCAAATCTGGAAAATTCTGCTAGAGTCTTCCACACGAAAGGAACATCGAGTGGGTATGTAATATTTGGAGCTAGCATCGTTTTACTGTTATCCAATTCAGACACCTTTCACTTGGCCCATGCGTCTAGCATCCTATATGTTCAATTGGGATGCTATAGTTGATCTAGTTTCTCCTTTGGATATTGGCTTGTCCAGCTAGCTATTATCCCGATAGGGTTTTCTCTAGTTCGTATCTCTTTGTCAGTTGTGTTAGTGATGATGAAATAAATGTGATTCACAACAACCAGTTTCTTCTTTCCTCTCTTCCTTCGAGGATTTCCCTAATTCTATTAATATTAAGTGATTTCAACTCTACTAAAGCCATTATGGGATATCCAGCGTACCGCATTATATAAGGGGAAAAAATTACTACTGTAGTTGGAAACAACTTTAGTAGAGTTGAAATCTCTTAATATTAATCCCTTGGTCATCATGTATAAATCTGAAGGCGATTCCTCCCACAAAATAGTAGACATTAGAATGTTAGATCATAGACAAAAATTCTAGCATTATCTAGAGCAGTTGCTTTATTTTGTGTACCATTCGGGGAAACAAAACTAACACCAGAATAACGTTTCTCCTTTTCTACCCGATAACTACCAATATTAGGACTTACCCCATTCCTTTTGCAGCCTTCTTGTAAGTAAGAATCCAAACTGCATGTGATCGTAGATCCATACATTCGATTAAGGTAGTAAGTAAAGGTAATAGGGTCTTTACCGGAGTCAACTTTTGAATCATCTTGCCAAACCCCTCCTGGCGGGTTCATTGCAGCTTGAAAAGCGATTCCTGCAATTAGTGTAGCCACCACCATTGCTGTGTTTGTCCTCTCTTTTAGCTTTTTATGTGTAGTATCACCATCTTTGGAATTAGTATGTTCATGCTTCAGTGCACGCTGTTCAAGACGGTTATCATAAAGTCCAATCTCCAGTTCATCCCTTTGGGCTTGTGATAACATACTCAAAGCTTTGAGGTTATTATTGTTTACGGAATTTGTGTAAATTCTTATATTATTGTCGCTCAATAAATAATCAACAATCTGCAAACACAATTAAGTAGAACAAAGCTATGATACATTTGTCACAGCATACAGTAATAGTTTTCCCGGAATCATAACTAAAGAATTACAAATGTGCATATACTTACCTTCCTATTCCCCATTTCTGCAGCCAGGTGCAAGATTGTGTTGCCATCATTGTCCCTGGAGTTGACAGATATATGATTCAGATCGGACGGTTGTGCAAGGACCAATTTCTTTATTACCAATCCAAGGGTACTGATATTAGTATTACTTTTAACACAAAAGTGAAGTATAGTCTCATTTTGATCATTCTTTAGGAGAATCGCTTCTGGGCATTCTTCCATTAGTACTTTCATGTTCCTAATTGGATCTTGCATAGCTGCTAGGTGTAGCGGCGTTCTTCCATTCTGATCTTGAACTTTACAGGCATCAATTCCTCTACTACCCGTCTACCCCTTAACAACAGTTGTACCATCTCGAAATTGAATCTTGCTGAAGCAAGGCACTATGGGAAAAATGTCCATCTACAACTGGTCATTTACAACACTTTCCTAAACATTGTAGAAAGTCGTATGTTTTACAACTGATTTCAAAGGAAGCGTTGTTGTATATCATCACTACCAACACTTGGGAAACAAGGGGTTGGGCGAAGACAACAAACGACAACTCCTTAAGCAAAACTGTTGCTACAACATTTAGCTATAACAATTTTGTTACATAAACATAGTGACTTATCCTATACAATTCTCATAAGTGTTGTTGAAGAAGACAAAAATATGATAATGAAAAATACGTTTGAGGAGAGATTCGAACATGAACCTAGTGCATGGATGTCTAACTCATCTACCATCCTTACGGTTCAAAAGAATTGGTGATTTTTTTTTCTTTTTAATAGACACGTATTACAACACTTATAAGTGTTGTTGAAGTTAAAACATAGAATGTTGGGAAAAAAGAGGTTGGGGGATTCGAACATGAACCTAATGCATGGATGTCTAGCTCATCAACCATCCTTACGGTTCACAAGATTTGGTGTTTTCGTGTTTTTTTTTAATAAAAACATATAACAACACTTATAAGTGTTGTTGAAGTTAAAATATAGAATGTTGGGAAAAAAGAGGTTGGGGGATTCGATCCTCAACCTCCTGCATGGAAGTCTATACCACTAACCATTCCTACAATATCACAAGTTCGGTTAAGTTTGTGTTTCTTTAATATACTAACTTTATGACAACCCTTTATAAGAGTTGTAAAAAAATATATAATGTTCAAAAAAAAAATGCTCACGTGACTGAGCCACAAATAGCGCGAAGCCTTCTCTAAAAATTACTTATTTCCGATAAAGGTAGTCTTTTCATTTTCACAATCTCCATAATGTTTATTGCACTTATTTCCATCAAGGGTAATATGGTCATTTTCATATTCTGTAGTATTTACTTTACCTATTTTCGATAAGGGTAGTCTTGTCATTTTTCACATTCTCCATAATAATTATTGCACTTATTTCCATTAAGGGTAATATGGTCATTTTCACATTTTATAATATTTATTTTACTTATTTCCGATAAGGGTAGTCTGGTCATTTTTCATAGTTTCCATAATGTTTATTGCACTTATTTCCATCAAGGGTAATATGGTCATTTTCATATTCTGTAATATGTACTTTACCTATTTCCGATAAGGGTAGTCTTGTCATTTTTCACAGTCTCCATAATAATTATTGCACTTATTTCTATTAAGGGTAATATGGTCATTTTTCATATTTTATAATATTTACTTTACCTATTTCCAATAAAGGTAGTCTGGTCATTTTCACAGTCTCCTTAATATTTATAGCACTTATTTCCATTAAGGGTAATATGGTCATTTTCATATTCTGTGATATTTACTTTACCTATTTTCGATAAGCACATCCTGGTCATTTTTCACAGTCTCCATAATATTTATTGCACTTATTTCCATTAAGGGTAATATGGTCATTTTCACATTTTATAGTATTTACTTTACCTATTTCCGATAAGGGTAGTCTTGTCATTTTCACAGTCTACATAATATTTATTGCACTTATTTCCATTAAGGGTAATATGGTCATTTTCAAATTATTTAATATTTACGTTACCTATTTCCGATAAGCGTAGTCTGGTCATTTTTCACAGTCTCCATAATATTTATTGCACTTATTCCCATTAAGGGTAATATGGTCATTTTCACATTCTATAATATTTACTTTACCTATATCCAATAAGGGTAGTCTGGTCATTTTTCACAGTCTCCATAATATTTATTGCACTTATTCCCATTAAGGGTAATATGGTCATTTTCACATTCTATAATATTTACTTTACCTATATCCAATAAGGGTAGTCTGGTCATTTTCACAGTCTCCTTAATATTTATAGCACTTATTTCCATTAAGGGTAATATGGTCATTTTCATATTCTGTGATATTTACTTTACCTATTTTCGATAAGCACAACCTTGTCATTTTCACAGTCTTCGTAATATTTATAGCACTTATTTCCATTAAGGGTAATATGGTCATTTTCACATTTTATAGTATTTACTTTACCTATTTCCGATAAGCGTAGTCTGGTCATTTCACAGTCTCCATAATATTTATTGCACCAAATCTGATATATTTCGTCTTCAGTTCATCCGAACGAGAAACTCTGGTTTAACTCTAGTAATATTTGAACCTGTGATGTTCAATTCTGATAAATTTCGTTTTATGTTCATCCGAACGAGAAACTCAGGTCTAACTCTAGTAATATTTGAACCTGTGATGTTCAATTCTGATAAATTTCTTATTCAGTTCATCCGAACGAGAAACTCAGGTCTAACTCTAGTAATATTTGAACCTATGATGTTCAATTTTGATATATTTCTTCTTCTGTTCATCCGAACGAGAAACTATGGGATAACTCTAGTAATCTTTTAAATGGATGGATTCATCGTTCTTACCAAGTTTCCGACTTATAGTAGTCCTCTCCCGGACAGTATTCGATCTCAGAGCCAGGTTATGCATACAGTATGCCAAAACAGGGTTTGTTTAAAGTTTAGGGGAATATTCCAGAGGAATCTTACCTGTAAATGGATGGATTCATCGTTCTTACCAAGTTTTCGGCTTATAGTGGTCCACTCACGTCCATGTTTCGACCTCGGTGCCAGGGTATGCATACAATATGCCAGAATAGGGTTTGTTTAAGGTTTTAAAGAATATTCCGAAGGAATCTTACCTGTAAATGGATGGATTCATCGTTCTTACCAAGTTTTCGTCTTATAGTGGTCCACTCACGGCCGTGTTTCGACCTCGGTGCCAGAGTATGCATATAATATTCCAGAATAGGGTTTGTTTAAGGTTTTAAAGAATATTCCGAAGGAATCTTACCTGTAAATGGATGGATTCATCGTTCTTACCAAGTTTTCGGCTTATAGTGGTCCACTCACGGCCATGTTTCGACCTCGGTGTCAGGGTATGCATACAATATGCCATAATAGGGTTTGTTTAAGGTTTTAAAGAATATTCCGAAGGAATCTTACCTGTAAATGGATGGATTCATCGTTCTTACCAAGTGTTCGACTTATAGTGGTCCACTCACGGCCAATATTCGATCTGAGAGCCAGGTTATGCATACAATATGCCAAAACAGGTTTGTTTAAAGTTTCGGGGAATATTCCAGAGGAATCTTATCTGTAAATGGATGGATTCATCGTTCTTACCAAGTTTTCGGCTTATAATGGTCCACTCACGACCATGTTTCGACCTCGGTGCCAGGTTATGCATACAATATGCCAGAATAGGGTTTGTTTAAGGTTTTAAAGAATATTCCGAAGGAATCTTAACTGTAAATGGATGGATTCATCGTTCTTACCAAGTTTCCGACTTCTGGTAGTCCACTCATATCCAGGTTTCGATTTCGGAGCCCGGGTATGCATATAATCTTTCTTTATAATAAGAGACCCCCAAATCGCCATATGTCGACGTCACAATTACTCTTGATTTTGGTGAAGCAACCTAAGCACTAACTATCCCTGTCACCGCTTTCTTATTGGCTCTCCTATAAGACAAAATCCACTAGGCAAACCCAATAGTCACTTCGCGCATAAAGGACACAAGTCACACAACAGGTAACAATAAGTATCCAACAGTCACTTATAAAAGGTACTTCAAATGTTTAAATAGATGACATAATCCTTCACCCGCAACAGTTTCCAACACTTAAATTTCAACCGACGCAATCTTAATTGTATAACATAAACACACCATCAACAGTTGCCTTATCATCCATATATAACCGCCCAATTTCTGATATTTGGAAAAGCTTTTCCAATCGTAATGAATTCATTAAATAAGCACTGTGCTGGAAGAAGAAGAAAAGAACGGAGGCTATTTCTGTTGGAACGACAAAAGAACAAACGAATGATGATTGTAACTCAAGAATATTGGTAACTACCAACAAGATTGTCTCCTAACCTAGAATTTCGACCCAACCTGGAAAACAGATTAATTAGATCAAATGAGAGGAGTTACCCTAACGAGTCATCAGAGACATGTACAATCTTTTGAATGTAGAACAGAAGGAGATTTTTGATGTACTCTTGGACGCAGTTCAAACGGAAGTTGGTGTAACGTTTTCGTATATTAGAGTGGCGGAACTGGAAAGACATTTTTGTGGACATCCATAATGGTGAAACTCCGGTCATTAGATGAAACTGAAAACAAATAATTAAAATAAAAATATGTGAAAAGATCCAATCTTCTACCGAAAAGACACTATCTCTTCAAAAGTCAATCGAAAAAGAAATTTCACACAACAAAGTTTTTGAAGAGTAATGGAAAATCCGGTTTATTCACAGAATTTCTAAAAATTATCAAGGAGAACTATTATGTCTAATGAGAACGGAGTTGGGCTTGCAGTGAATAAAAGGGAAAGACAGATTCATCCATGTTTCCGCATATTAATTATTGCACAGGTATCTTATTTTCCATTCTCTTCTTCTCTCTTCCTGTGTATAGGGTTCAACCAAGGGGAGTGCCAAAAGATCGACCATGTCCAGAAACTTATGCTGGTCCTTCCTAATCGACTTGAAGGGAGAATTGTTGTTTGTTTTTGGTGGGCAGAAGTGAAAATCGTAACGCCAATAGGTTAGGTAAGCCTGGTTGCTTTATATTCTTTTGATGTCATCTGTTCAAGTACCATGCCTATGCTTTTTTACCATGCCTTAATAGATGGTAGTCCTAGGACGAAATACTAAGTAATATTTCTACTATGACTGTTGAGTATATCTTACTCAAACTGAGAGCAATGGTGAGAAAATGGCAAATTTAAGCAAAAATAAAAATAAATTCGGTAATATAATACGGACTCACTGTCATAGTTTCTCTGTTTGCTTCTGCTTAAAGTCTTCATTGCAGCATCAATTTGGACTCATATTGCGAATATAATGGAAATCACTTTGTCGGCCTGTGATATAGTATTGGAGTCTCAAGAACAACGTAATGTCTTCCTAAGGCTTAGTTTATGAATTCTTAGTTGGGTTAATTACTTGCGTACGAAAGATTTTGATTGTCAAAATTTTGGCTGTCAATATTGTGGTTAATTAAACAATCTTTCTTGGTCTTATCGCTTAGAACGATTGTTACCAAATTTTTGCACTTCAACATACAATCTAATAGCTTTATGTCGGAACTAGAATTCCGACATCAGAAATTGTCATTTTCTAATCGAAGATGCACAAAAAAATCTTTTCTTGATTTAAGGATTATAAGACTAATTGAGGAGGTCATCGACCTATGGAGGGGATTCGATAATTTTTTTCAAGGATCATTATTATGTTAGGTTCATGGTTATTATAATATTTTTCTGGATGCATTATAATTTTTAGCCTACCATATTTCTAAAACAACACGGCCATTTCTTTTAACATGAACAAGCAATAAATTTTGTCTTTCGATTTATTTTTTTGAACAACACAATTAATACATTCTTTCCATTATAAACAAAATGCAGGTAAGTTATGCTTTATAACTGGATGAACACATCACTCGATGCTGATTGTGAAGATTTTAAAGAATTTGGCAGTTGGCACATCATTACTCTTTATACTGCATAACCTAATCAGAACTCACCCAATTTTCGAGATTCCGGTATTGTTACATATTAGATAATTAAGAGTACGAATGGGTTACAAGGATCTCCACAATTTTTGAAGGAACTATAGGATTACAAGGCGTGCTAAGGTCAACTTAATTCAAAAACAATAATGGAAACTACAATTCAATTCTTCTTTCACATCGATGGGTGAAACAGCTGATATAAAAACATATGATGGAAAAAGACCTTATGTGTCAGAATCATTATCAGATTACGAGGCGGTGGCAATGATCCGATGTTTGCACATCAATCAGAATGAGGGAAATAACCTTATGTATGTAGTCATTATAAGATTACATGCATGATACTGCAAACGAAGGATCATTGCCACCTTATTAATGCCTACCATTCCCATAAACTTACCTTGAAATTTATCGTAAAGTTTCTGAACTATATTCAATATAGCAAGTTCAACATGAATGTTGAAGCATTTCAAATTACCACCTTATTAATGCCTGTAAGCTTAGGAGAACAGAGGAAAGAGGGATTTCTTAGTTCCAAAATATGGTTTTTTCATTTTTCTATCGTTTCACATGATTTCGTCTGTAGCATTCCTTTTGTCAGAATCTTAGGCTTAACATTTCATAAACATAGGATTCTGAGGAAAGACATTGTTTCCTTCTCCGAAGTATATATATATATCTTGGGATACATAACCAACATTCAAACATTTATTTATGAGATGCGGTAATAGTATGCAACTGTTAACCACCTTAAATTGATATGTGAGCCTTTAATCCCGAAACTCCCGGTGCGTATGCACCGGGTAAGATGCTTGTATAGCAGAATATGGTTTGTATAAGGTTTCAGAAAATATTCCTAAGGAATCTTACTTGTCAAATGATGGATTCATCGTTCTAACTAAGTTTCTGACTTATAGTTGTCCACTCCTCGCCAGGTTTCAACCTCAGAGCCAGTTTCTCTCTCGAAGTTGACAAATTCATGTGTGTTTAAGGTTTCGAAGAATATTCCAATGGAAACTTACTTGTAAAAGGATATATTCATCGTTCTTACGATTGAAGTCAGAACCCTCCCAAAGCTTCATGATTTATAGTTTGTATGCCTTTATACCACATTTGAAGTTCGAATCGCCTCTGAGCTTCATATTTATCGATTTCGATGATGTATCATGCTACAATTGAAGTAAAAACCCTCCCAAAGCTTCTTGGTTCATATTTTGTATGATTTGAAGTTCTAACCGACATTGAGCATCATATTCGTCGATTTTTATGATGTATCTTGTTAAGTTTGAAGTCAGAACCCACCAAGAGCATCATGATTAATATTTTGTTTTCGTTATACCGAATATGAAGTTCGAATCGACACTGAGCTTTATATTTATCAACTTTAATGATGTTTCATGCTAAGTTTGAAGTCTGAACCCTCCTGGAGCTTCTCGGTTCATAGTTTGTATGTCGTTATACCATATTTGAAGTTCGAATCAACACCTAAGTTTCATATATATATATCGATTTAAATGATGTATCATGCTAAGTTTGAATACACAACCCTCTCGAAGCTTCTTGGTTCATAGTTTGTATGCCATTATACCACATTAGAAGTTCAAATCGACACTGAGATTCATATCTATCGATTTCGATGATTATCATGCTAAGTTTGAAGTCTGAACCCTCCCGGAGCTTCTTGGTTCATAGTTTGTATGTCGTTATAACCAAATCTGGAGTTCGAATCGGCACCGAGCTTCATATTTATTGATTTAGATTATGTATCATGTTAAGAGAAAGCACAAATAAACACACCAATTATTGAATTCATTTTTTATTTTCCCGATTAATTTTTATACATTTTTTTGATTTTTTTATATCAGAATGTCGATAACAATGTCCTAAATTTATTAGTATTTTTTTTGGATTTTTTTTCATGTCGAAGGTTGATAATAAACCGAATACATGAGATCGTATTAGCACAAAGAGAAACACAAATGGTTCTCAATCCGTATGACCATAACAAATACTATCTCAACCGTCAGATTCTTTTCTCAATCTGTATGAATGGATCAAACTAAATCTGGTCCGTCCATCTTTTTCATTCACCCACCAAACCCTCCATCAACCACCCGATCTCTATCTCTTCCCCTCCTTCTTCCTCTCCTCGTCCTCCTCCGAAGAACACCTCTCTTATCTTCCTCCCTTACTCTTTCTCTCGTCTTCCGTCTCCAAACAAAAGAAAACCCTAACCCACAAAGCTCTAACTACCACCAAAATAAAAAGATAGAGAGAGTTTGATTCGAACCAAGAAGAAAAAGGGGATTTCGCTGTTTTAGATGGCAGAATCAACTGAATCGAAGATACGGTGTTTACGAAATTCATGAAGTTGGATGATATGGATTTATGAGATTTGAGTAAATACCGATTCAGGATTTAATGGGATTGAGAGATTCATGAAGTTTCGATTGATTCTTCATATTAAGTTAGGTTAAAAATTAGGGGGAAAGTATGTAGATTCAAGTAGTTTCGATTGATTTTAGAACTGGGTCGTGGTTGCTAAGGCTTATATTAAATCAATTTTTTCATTAGATCCAAAAAATTGCCTTTCAGCAAGAAGTTGATATTTCCCTGTTTGATATTATGTGCATCTGACTTAAAACCGAAACCTTGTTTGTTCTGTTTATTTTCTTCTTAGACTTAATTATGAAAATTTGTCGCTTGAAAAATGGGTTTGATTTATCTTGAGAAATTTATGTAATTTGATGGGAATTTTTAGTTTTATCTGTGCTTTTGTACAAATGATGGTGTTTATATGTTGAGTCATTAAATGAAATCGGAGCTAAATCGATTTCGGGGTTGCTAATTCGATTGAAAATTTATGCAGTCATTCAATTTTGAATGAGGGAGCCTTGGTTTATGAGGGTTACAGGGTGTTAATCAAATGACAGTTGTAGTGTGTGGTGTTGCACGATTTGCTGTAATGAAATATTTCAGAAGTTGTCTTCGGATGAAAGCCTGCTAATGAGTATATTTTATTTTTATTTAAAAGGTTGAGAAGAATGGGATCTCGCTTCAATTGAAGAATTTGTGTTGCTTCTGCTGCTAGAAATCAAGTAAAATTCTCATAGGAGATGAATTACAATTGCATGCGATGGTTCAAAGCAAGGTAACATTCAAGGAAGTATGTATGGGTCCTTTTCTTTTAGTTTTAATGATATCTTTAAATTCAGCCGTTCGGATGCGATGAAATTTTAGTATGTTGTGTTTCGTTAATTCATAATGATACAATAAAAATTGCATGATGATCAGGTCCTGTTTACTACTGCTAAGATTGCATAATCTATTACTACGTTCTGCAAAATTTATATCCTGAACAGCCTATTCGCAATGGGTGCTTCTTATTATCCATATATCGTATGAATCTAAATTTTTAACTTGTTGTTTCTCTAAATGTAAGAAACTTACTGTAAACATTTCATGAATTTCTGATAAGTTTAGGTATCCCAAAGTGTGGTATAATCGTAACTGAATTCTGTGTGTTAGATGTTGAAAGCAGCCATGTTGAAGTGTGTATATATTTTTAATGAACCATTAGAATCAAGTGAAATTTGTATATGTTATGCTTGGACATGTCAGGAAACCTCAGTTAAATTTTAAGGGCAATCAGACTAGGGAAAGTGGTACAAAGTGTGGTAGTACAGAGTACTTTCTCAATTTTTTAAATTGGTTGTGAACTGGTGCAAGTATTATTTGGATGTGTATGGTGCTGCTTAACCGAGTTGGTGGTATTCTGGGTGATGCATGAAGTTAAAACACAACTGAGATTATGAGATGTTTACTGCAGCAACAATGATGAATGGAGGTTCTTGCTTTCTCGACTGAGAACAAAGGCAGCAGCAACAACAGGTGAAAACGGTGATGCTACTATGTGGTATTCTTTCAGAGAAGTGGATTTGTGGTTGTAGGCAGTGGAGAAGGGTGCTGAACTGCTGCTGTTATTTGTCGCCAGGGAGTATGTTGATTTGCAGATGAGAATGGAGCTGGTGGTGAACTAAATTGGGTCTAAATCGAAGCTGTGTTGAGACTGGGAAGACTTTAATTAGTTATTGGTGAGCTTATAATCTTTGATTCAGTTAAGTTGAATTGTTGATATTCTAATTATTGTTGTTGATTTGTTATTTATTTGATTTTTTTTTATGTATAGGACGATGCAGCTAAGCCAGGACAAGGCGCACGTATCGGTACTGGTGGTGCTGCTGGTGGCACTCCTAGTGAAGCTAGCTCTTGTTGTTGCTGCCCGTACTTAAGGATCAAATATTCGGGTTTTGATGAGTTCTACTCTGACATGGCCATTTAAATCGATGTATTTTGGTAGATCCTTAACTCCGATGGCCTCTTTTTTGGATTAGTCTTACAAATTTTTTAAACTTCGCCAGAAACTAAGTTATTAATTTGAATGAATCTTGTTTACTTTAATTGTTGCTTCCCTGTTTTACAATTTGGATCATCTGATAATCATCCATTTTTAACATCTTTGTTCATACTATATTGTGCTGTTGATAATTATGTTCCACCATGCGAAGAAATGGACATGAATTGATAACTCCATCTTTATTGCGATGTTGGAGCGATGATTAAATCGAGCACACCAGTAATAGTAATGTGCAACTAAACATCGTCGAATTCTAGAGTTTCCTTCTCTTTGTTCTCTGCTGAAGGTTAAGTTACAAAGTAGGAAGTAGTGTCGACGGTGGTTATAGGTCAAGTTGGGTATTGTGAACGGACCTTGCAATAAAATAGAAGAATGGTGCTGATATGCAGGGAATGGTACATGGTGCTAGAGCTATAGTTGGGAATGAAAATGCTAAATGGGCTGAGCTACTGAAATTGTAGCTGAAATCCACCCTTAGGCAAATGAATGTGGAGGATGCAAAATGCCAAGTCATGCTCAGTTGAGAAAGGACAAGAAACTGGTTTGATTCTGAATTAAAAGAAGAAGCCAAGTGCTCTGTCATGGGTATGAGTTGCAGGAATTGGAAAAGATTATTGGTACAATTCATGGCAAGATAGGTTGGTCTATGGCATTTTTTCCAAGACTTAGTTTCAGTTAGCTGGGGTCCTAATGCTATCATTTTCTTTTCTTTCGTTGCGCAACACTTTCATTCAATATGATTTGAAGTTAGATAGGTAATGTAATTTGAGTGGTAGGTCTTGAATGAATGTAAATATGTTATACTGGCAGGTTAAAATGAATTAATGAATGTGAAATGCTTTCGGAAATTCGGTTTCAGCTATAATTTTTTTTTTCAAAATAATTTTATGCACACAACTTCTAATAAGTGTTGTGTTAAGAAGTTCTACTACCCACAACAATCATTGTAAAATAAAATCTTGCTACATTATCAGGAGTTGTTCAGGATAGTTATACAACTCAATGAAGTGTTGTGACAACAGTATTCACAATACTAATATATGTTGTCTTCCAGTCTTAAACTACACAAGCCGAATATTGTGAAATAGTTTCTTTACAACATAACTATGTGTTGTCCAAGATAGTTCGACATCTCATACAAGAGTCGTGCAAATCTTATTCATAATACCAGTAATTGTTGTTACATATGTCTTCACGATATCCCGCTTGTGTCGTCCAAGATAGTTCTACAACACAAGCAAGAGTGGTGCTACGTTATCAAAAAAAAAATCAAAAGAGAATCACAACTTCGGAAAACTATTGTCGAACCATGACTCACATCACTCGTTACAACACTTGCCAACCATTGTAGAAAAGCTTGGACTTTCTACATTACCCCCTTCCATAACGCATGAAATAGGCTTGCCGTATGGGTACTACAACTCTTAGATTGTGTTGTAAACGTTGTTTTTTCCCGTAGTGAGGTGAAGTGGAGTAAATCCATTCGAGTCTTGTTTGAATGCAAGACCAGGTCTCAAAGATAGGATTTGTTTAGCAAATTTAATGTCACCCCTCATAGCTGCTATGTGCAACGGAGTTCTACAAAAACTTGTAAATACTTCATCTAGATTATCAAGGCGTGAATCATTATAAGAGAATACCTTTCGGCAGTAAACAAGAAGTTTCTTTGACATCCCTAATAGCCTCTCCATTTTTCAGCTTTTGTTTCTCTCTAATGAATTGGAAAAATGTGAATATCTTTTATTAATTTTTTGATCAATGGAACAAACAATTTTATAGATAGATGAAGGATATAAAAAATATTTGACTATCTAACGAAAGACTGACTAGAAGACTCAAGTAATGAAATTGTGTGGCTATAGTTCATACATTTTTTCCTGGTAAATTTCAGCCATAAGTCAGGGTTCAACCATATGCTTTGAATGCAAAGCAATAATGCACTGATCTGACTCGTCTGATTCATAAGTCAGAGGTACCCTCTGTCTGTGTACTATTTGAATGTTATTGTTTTTTCCCGATCAGGTGAACTACGAACTGCATTAGAGGAACTGCACCAAAAGAGGACCTACCTCTTTGTTATTAGCCTAGTTTTGTCCCGGCATGGCTGGTCATAAGTCAAGGTTAAAAGTCAGGTTTTCTTGTAAAGAGGAAATGAATCTAGCAGTAGAGAGTTTATCCCAACGAGCATTCTCCACAAACCTTTCCCAGAAGTAATTGAGATGAAATTTGGTCTAGCTCTGCAATTTCAGACATGAACCGCTAAACCAGGGCTGTCGCTATAAACCACAGATATTCATCATTTTGTTTTATTTGCTCTCAGACCTGATCATTAATTGATTCGAGGGAGTAGAACATCAATAAATAAAACAACTGTCTATTTGTACTCAAACTTATTAAAGAACAACCAAACATGAAACATGGTATAAATAAAACAGTACAGTACGTAGTACAATTAATAATTTTAAATAGCCGGAATCCACCAAAATTTAGTCATGGACCATGGTGTTGTTGCAGCGCACACACATGGTCTTAAACAATTTTTTTTTTTTTTTTGACAAAACTCACGGAGAGAAATTTATTGAGAAAGGCAAGAAAAAAGAATGAGGGGGACTAAGCCAATACCTCAAAAGACAAGAAAAAGAGATAACAAAAGAAAACGAAAACGCAAAAAAAAAAACATGATACAAACTATCGAAAGCGATAAACTGGCATGCCTCACCTATCAATTCCTAGAGCATAACGAATAACATTTGGCGGCTCAGGCCACCATTAAGACCATGTAGAAACTCCCCATTTGGCTAAGAGATCAGCTACTGCATTTCCATCTCTATATATGTGGGATTCTGGTTTAATACCAAAAGTGGTTGATATAGGACCAAACACCATAACAAAAAAATCCATGAAGACGAAAACCAAAGTAACTAACAACAAATAAAATCAGTTTTCCTGCATCCTTCGCGTCCAGAATGTGGAAGATTTCATTGAGGTAATTTGTAAATCCAACGTGCTGGTGCCTCTTTCTCTTTCGGAGCTTATCTATCTTCCATACCAAAGTCCAAATGAAGGACCCAACAGCCAAAATGCAGCAAACTCCAAAGAACACTTGAACTTTTATAAAGATGTGTTTCGGTTCGGTATAAAAATCTGGCAGCGTAGTTGCTAATACCGACAAATAAGCAGAGGCAATACATCCGATTGAAATGCACATCAAGAAAACAAGAACTCGAACTTGGGCCACAGGCATTTTGATCAAAAACCCACATATGACTAAAAGAATTATAGTTAGGGACATAAAAAGAGCAACCCCATTAGTAACCATGTAATTCATGTAGATGTCTGGGTATGTATAACCTAATACAGGGTATCCAGCATAGCGTATTAGGTATGGGAAAGAATTACCGCCATTGCCATCACTGCTGTTGTAGTTTGAAACAACTTCAGTAAACGCGGAGTCCTCCAAAATTAAACCATCATGTGCCATAGTGGATATACTACTATAATTCGACATAAGAGAACCCACGAAATTTTGAACGTTAGAATTTTGTTTCCCTCCAGAATGTCGGATTAGGTACTCTTTCAAACCGCCAGACATAGTGGAGCTAAACATTTGATTAATATAATAACAAAATCTAACGGGTTTAGTACCAGAATCAACTATGGTATCCTCTTGCCAAACTCCACCAGGTGGGTTCATTGCAGCTTGAAAGGCAATTCCTGCTATCAGTGTTGCCACCACCAATAACGCATTAACCCTCTCTTTCTGCCCTTTAAGCTTATTAACCTTTCTAAAAAAGGTGTTACTCTTATGCTTCTTACTGTGTCCAACATACTTAAGAAACATGGCTTGTAGCTTATTCGTATTTTTTGGTGTTAAAGCATTCAAGGCTTCATCAAAGTCGGCATCAGTTATTTCAAGTTTTAAATTTCTACTTTCCAGTAAGTATTGTACCATCTGCAAACACAATTAAGTTAATTAATTAATTATTTTTATGATACATGAATTGTGCCTCAGTTAATCGGTTTTAAGATACACATTATGTTGAAAGCATATATAAAAAATTAACAAATTTTAAATGTACCTCAATTTTTCTGGTTTCCGCAGCAAGTTGTAGAACTGTTTTTCCATTATAATCCCTAGAGTTGATAATAACACTTGAATTTGAAGCCCTTGCAAGATCAAACTTGTCTGCCAATAGGTCGAGGGTCTCGATACTGCAGTTATTTTTAACACAGAAATGTAGTATTGTCTCACCATTTTGATCATTCTTTAGGAGAAGTGTTTCGAGTATGGGTCGACCTTCTTCCGTTAGTAGTTCCATGATCTCCACTCGATTGTTCATTACTGCTAGATGTAGAGGCGTTCTATGATCTTTATCTTGAGCTGTACAAGCATCAGGTCTGGCCATCACCAACAATTCCACCATCTCAAGACTTGCTCTTGCTGAAGCAAGGTGAAGAGGAGTCCACCCTCTGTTGTCTGGTTTTGATGCAAGATCAGGTTTCAAAAATAGAATTTTTTTTGCAAATTTTATGTCATTAGACAATACTGCAATGTGTAGTTGATTTCTCCTGAAAAAAGTAAATTCCTCATCGAGATTATCAAGACGTGAATCTAATTTCTTTAGGAAGTAAACAAGAATTCTCTTTGGCATTCCTAATAGCCACTTTTTCATTCTGCTTCTCTCTAATGAACTTGCAAGATTTAAATGTGTAATGAAAGACTTGAGTAGAAGACCCAGGTACTAGAATTATGGGGCTGTATATATAGCCCAGAATAGGCTGAATGGCGCTAATGTTAATCAAGTCCTCTAATTTTGTCCCGTGAATAAAATCTTAGGGAATTATTTTTATTTATTTTTTTCTAAAGTTTTTACTTTGTTGTGAAAAATTACACACCAGAGTTTTTAGTTGGCAGCCTAGCGACAAGCTGAGTGCCAACTCCTTTTTGAATAGAAATATCTTATCTATGAAAAAAAAAAAAAAAACTACCAGCATCATTACTAACAAAGCAATTTTTCTAACGCTTGAGAAAGCATACAGTATCTTCACTAAGCTCCCCTAAGGTAGTGAAAGCCAAAACACCCAAACCATAACCATGCGAAACACATTCATCCAATTATTTAGTACGCTTTCGTGAAATGGCTCTAGAAATGTCCTGACCTGGGACGAAAGCACTAACACCATCACCAGTGAAGGGTGAGACACCTGTGATATCCATGCACACATCTTCGCCATTCTCCAAGTTGAGAACTAGGATTTCCGCTGGACGATAATCTTTGTCATCATCTGACAAAAAACCTAAGGAAACTTCTTTACGTGCAGGACCACCATTTTTAATAGATATCCGCAATTACATCTCGAACTAAGTCATGGTGAAACTTAAGTCCAACATCTTTAGCACAATGGAGTGCATGATACCAAAACGATAACAAATTACTGCTCTGAACTGTCTGGTCCCAAGACATTGATCTAGCCCATTGATAGGAACTTCCATGAGGTAATCTTGTGCATGGTTGATCTGGTTACATTGCTACATAATGGAGTCTCTTGCAGATAATTTAAATTGGGTAGGGATTTGCTTTTTATCTGCATCAAAATAAGTGACTACCAAGGAGTGCATAGAAGGGGGGAAATGTTATCGACACAATAAGTGGAAGGAAAAACACATACCTGAATGAAATTATGAAGGGCCAACTGGTAAGCAACACCATTATCCGTAGAGAATGAGCTACCAAGTATCACATGTCGTACCTAAGTAGCCTGACTCTGAGAGCGAAGATAACAGTAAGTGCAAGTGTCATCCATAGTATAAATGCCAAGGCCACCATCTTTGATAGGCATAGTAGCCAGCCTCTGTTGCAAAGGCCCAAAACCATCTCCATCTCCAGTGATTAAAAGTATCAAATACTTGAGTAAATGGTCATCAAAGAGGTCAGTAGATTGTTGTAGAGCTGCAGTATTGGTGGTACGCATAGAAAAATCTAATCTAGATACACCAACTCATTTGCGGAGTAACAACAACTCACTTTGAGCATCATTGAGTTTTTTAATAGCGGACATTAGCTGAATAGTCTTGTTCACCCTACTCAACACCATGTCACCCATGAAATCCAAATCCAAACTCATGGACCACCCAAAAGTTTACCCCCCTTGCTAGGTCTACAAATATCCTTTTGGAAGACACCTTCAGCAATACTATGTGGATCAAGTGAAGACCAAAAGACCTCAGTTTTCTTGATATTTAGATGAAAACCCCTACCCGGACCTTCGGATTCAATAATACTCAACGCTTTGGCAACCTCCATCGTGTCACCGATGATAGTGCCATCATCAAGATACCAGGCATGCAAATCAAGCTTACAACGAGAAACAATGGACTTCACTAGAGGGTGAAGTGTCATAGCAAACCAAAGGGGACCGAGAGGATCACCTTGCTGAACACCAAGTGTGGAAGACAAAATATATTGGTCATAGTAAAGTCTAGCGGGCCTGGCATAACATAATTCTACCCAACGAGAAATACTTTGACAATAAAGACGGACCTCCCTAATGAGGTGGGATCTGCACACCATGTTGAATGCATTCGAGAAGTCAATAAGCAGCATTGACATCCTATCCGAGTGGCCTTTCAACTCCAATAAACCATTTACAGCGTGAAGTATATTCTCTCCCCCTACTAGCACACCAACACCAAATTGATGATCCCCTAAGTAAGTTGACATGGCCTTACCAACGGAAAAAGCGGCCACCTTAGAGACCAATCGATGACAAATAGTACCAACCGTAATAGGTCTCAGTCCACCTTCGGGTTTGAGTAAAGGTGTAAGAGGTGCACTAGCGAAGAGCTCTCCTAAAACCTTGGGGCACTCACGGACATGATAAGTTTCTTTTGAAACTCAAAGGAAATTACCCAACTTAATGGACCGGTTCTTAATAGGCCCAATCCTAAATCCTATTCATCACAAACCCAACTCCAATAGGTATTACATGAATCTTTCCATTCGTATGAAATTGGAACCAAATATCCAACAAATATAAACATGAGTATCAAATTATATAAAATCATTGTTAATGAGACAAAATCTAAAAACAAAAAAATTAACTAATAGTGGGACGGAGGGAGTACTTTTGCAGAGAGAATATTAACATGTTGAACGTGCTTACTGCTACTTTTGCAGAGAGAATATTTACCAAAAATGTAATGACAATTCATCGACAGAATAATCTGTTCTTTCAGATATATTATTCATCAGTAGTACCGTACGTTGTTTTTTCAAATGTGATGTCTTTGGATTGTAATGTCTAATTTTCATGTCTATCTGTCACTGCTGGTTAGTAGTGAGACCAACTTAAAACTAATGAATGCATTTTCACGTGTTCTAGCTAGATGATGAACCAACCCCGCGTCGTACACATATAATGCAATACCACGTACACAGTTGTTTTGGGACATATAGGATAGCAAATTGAAGGAAAACCAAAAATAAGAAAATAATGGAAGGTCGACCTACTGGATGTAATAGAGGGTTACCTTTGTGATGGATCTATGGAACTTGATTAACGGGTTTGCTTGGTAAACTAGTGGGAGTTGGAGCCACCCCTAGATTTTCAAATTGAAGAGAGAATTTCACATGGATCTTATTCGACTGCTATGACATTAGGGACACAAGTGACGTTCTGCTAGAAAATAATAACATTTCTGGGTGCAACCAATTCTTCGCCATTAGTATATCTTATTGTTGTTGGTGACTGGTAAATGCTGAGAACTCAGCAAACTGCTTTTGAAACTTGTGACAAAACATTTTGATCATTCCCTGATAAATTAGCCATTTTCCGTGGCAAGATGGCGGAACCAAGTTTTAGCATAGAGGGGGGCTAGAAAAAAATTCAAATAAACTCAGTGAACCAAATGCTTTATATTGGTGGGCTAAATATAATTTATAGGATCAAATCAAGGATGTTTACATGGTTTTTGGAATTTTAGGGGGGGCTAGAGCCAGTGTTAGTCAACCCTTGGCTCCGCCCCTGCATAATAACCAAAACGGAAGTCTTGTTTAAAACAAGAACGGGTTAAAAGGAGGGAAAAATGGATATGAGGAGGGGAAAAATTACACAAAATTGGTTAAAAAGTCCAAAATCAACAATTCCTGAGTGAAAATGACTTGTGAAAATTTGATACTGTTCAAATGGACGAAAATGTAAAAATATCCAGGATGTAAACAGTTTCATCCTACTCATTTTCAAATACCTTTTCTTATTTTTAATTTACATCAGGATGTATCCAGTTTCATCCTCGTTCTTTTTTAAGTTTAAGACATGATGAATCCAGTTTCATTCTTGCTATTTTTTTTGTGTCCATTTCACCCAAACTAATTTTTACGTGTTCATTAAAACCATATTTTAAAATTATTTGGACAAATGACCCATTTTCCGAAAAAATTATATCAAAATTAAGTCAACACCCGGTCAAATGGAAATAGATAAATATTTCTGAAATACCTACCGTACCCTCATCTTCTTCTCCCCGCAACCTACAATTTTTTGTGAAAGCAACTTTACAGCGTTATTTCCTTATATTGGGAAATCTTAGAAAACGATTTGAAACGCTAAGAAGATTTCGTAGTTGAGATTATATCCGGTAGGTGGAGAAATTTCTTGGTGTCACAACTTGTCTGATCATGGTCACGAGTACAAGAATCACCGGTAAGTCTATCAAATCACCATGATATTTGATTTCCATTACCCATTAATAATAGAGTACTGATTTGGATTTAGGGAACAAAATAAAATCCTTACAATCCAACACTAATTATAATGCTTGGTTTTGCAATCCAAGTATCCAACACCATCACTAACAGGCGGCTATTGATGAGAACTGTGGCGACTAATAAATGGTCGACTTCGAATAATTGAAAGCGAATCTCTATGCTTCAGAAACAAAGAAGAAGAAAAAGAGAAAGACTGCAATCTCGATTGATTAATTTTTTGGTTTTCCGTATGTTTCAATTACTCATTTAAGGATATCAATCTAGAAGCATAGATTTTGACTCCCTCCCTGAAGGGATGGGGATTACCGTTAAAACTTTACATTTACCAAGTCGAGACATTTCACTATTTTTTCACCGATAAGTTTTTAACTCTTTTTTATTGAAGGACTATCTAGACATTTCCCTATTTTTTTTTAAGAAGTCAATCCCTCCTCCCTTCAAGTTTTGACTCCCTCCTCAAATCCATTTTTTCACTCCTATTAACAGGACCCAATAACATCTCTAAATGCGAAATCTTCCAAAATTATACCATTATACGCCATACCGGAGTACGTACTATTTTCAAAACTAATAATAATACTCATAAGAGAACCAACTAAATTTCTAATGTTAGAATATTGTCCCCGTTTAGAATGTTTCAAGTTGTCTTCTATGTACCCATCCAAATCGCCAGTTATAGAGTCAAACTAATAAGCAAAAGTAACAGGGTCAATACCGGAGTCAATTTTAGAATCATCCTGCCAAACACCTCCAGGTGGGTTCATTGCAACTTGAACAGCTATTAATGTTGCCACCACCATTAATGCATTAACCCTTTCTTTTATCCCTTCATGTTTATCACCATTTTTGGACGAAGTATTACTCTTATACTTAAGAAACCTGGTTTCTAAATCATTCTTATTTTCTGGTGTTAAAGCATCCAAGGCTAGATCTATCAAAGTCGGCTCCAGAGCTTCAATACTACTTTTACTTCCAACACACAAGAGTAGTATGGTCTCACCATTTTGATTCTTCTTTAAACGAATTGCTTCGGATAGCTCTTCCGCCATTAGTACTTCCATGATATCACAATTCTATTGTTCATTGCTGCTAGATGTAGAGGTGTTCTTTCATCTTTATCTTTAACCATACAAGCATTATTAGGTTTGGCCTTTAGCAACAGTTTCACCATAGAATGTCTCTGACTAATCTTTTACCACCAGAGATAACTGCTATGTGCAACCGAGTTCTACGGAAACCAGTAGATAACTCATCTAGATTATCAAGACGCGAGTCTTTAAGCATCTCACAGCAAACAGGAATGAAATTTCTTATAGACTCACTTTTTTCTCCTGGTCTGGATAATATGGGAGAGATCAGCATCACCTACTTGACCAAAACCTGTTGTAACTATTACGATAGAAAAGACATGGTAAATTTTCTCTGACAGTAAATCAAAGTTGCAGAATTCTCACGTTTCGGAAGTGATGTCAAATTCAAGTATACAAGTTCATTTCCTAGCAAATCATATCATTTCAGCATGCAACCGATTATCTGCCATTAGTATATGTTAGTGGTGAAGGATGAGAAATCAGAAAACTGGTTGTCAAACCTCGGAGGACTATTCAATATTTCCCTGCGGAATACAAAAGGATAATACTCTCTTTACAGAGGTTCTTCTGCGTCATCATCAGCAGCTAGAAGATGATTCAGTGCAATTTTTGCCTTCTTCGGTCCTGATACTTCTCCCGTCATCTCAACTTCCTCACCCTTTCTCTTTACATTACCAGTCTCATTATCCTGCCTTTCATCCTGCATAGTTACATCTTCAACAACAGGACCTAGTGTTTGCAGAGAATTCTCTTCAGTTGATGGCTCTGGATGTTTCTTCTCATTCTCATCTTTCACATTTTGATTGTTCCCAGGCGAACCAAGTGGGTTTTCTTCAGTTGACGGCTTTGAATCTGTTTCTTCTTTCTTCTCTTCCTTCGCGCATTTCTCCAACTCTACAAGGCACGAGCGGATCTCTTCGTCGTTTGTCAGATCAAGAGGAGTCTTCCCTGCTTTAGTCTTAGTTGATAAACTCGAACGTTTTCTTACTAAATACTTGGCAAGTTCAATATGAGAACCTTGAACAGCATAATGCAGGGGTGTCAAACCCTTTCGGTTACAAGATTTTACAGAAGCACCCGATGAGAGGAGGGTCCGAACGACTTCTAGATGACCCTTTTGAGCAGCAAAGTGAATTGCTCCCATGTCGTCCATGGCAGCAGCACGAACATCAGCCTTGTTCTTACAGAGATAACTCACCACCTCATTGTGCCCAGACCATGCAGCTAGATGCAAACTCAAATCAGAGTAGTTGTGTCAAGGAAACGAAAAACATGTGACCCATTAACCAAGTAATTAACAGGTAAGTTGAACTCAGCGGCGAATCTGGAAACTAGATTAAGGGGAAGCAAATTTTTATTAGGGGTAGCAAAAAAGCAAGATTAGGCTTGGAGGAAAATTTGTGCTTGAAAATTTAGGCTTGGAGGAGAAATGTGGAGGGGTAGCAAGTGCACACCCTTGCTACTAGTTGGATCCGCCACTGGTTGCACTCATAATTACATCCAACGATAGTACTATTTCTGCAATAAGCACCCAGAGTATATAGACTCGGTAACTAGTTGATGTTGAAACTACGGCTAGTTATATATCTAACATTTATTATACACTTACAATCTGTTTTTTAATGGTGGACTAATAAAGGCCTTCATCCTAATTCTAGTTATGAAACAGAGACATGACATGAGGGACTGGCTTCAAGGGTTTACTGGTGGACTCACTAAATTCACATGCCAGTTGATTATAAATAAACATGAACTCTGGTCAAGAGTGCTACAAGCAAAATAAACATGAACCCGGTCTAATACAAACCAAGGTAGCTAGATGTTGGGGAATACCGAAAACTGTCAACAATGATCTGAAAAGTAGGTAATAGACACAACATTAATATATGGTGGAAAAAGATTCTCGGTACACATGTTCCACTCCATACAGAACATAAAGCAATATTTCTCACAATCCAACAAGTTTCAGAATTTATAAATCACTCAAACAAGCAATTGAAACAAAATCTCCTGCATCAAAGATTTGGTACTTCTGCTCAAGTCCAAGGAACAGATCAACTAAGACGGATCTCTAACACCTAAAGGCTTCACTGTGAACACTACTTATAAACCTCTTCTTCTTCAAAGCTCCACAAAAGAGAAAATATGGCTATTGATGAAGTTGGGGTTTCGATCCGGTGGATACAAATGTTATTTTGTTCAGTTTTAACTACGGTGATTGGGCTAAAGACATAAAAAATTTAAAATACAACATCCGAAGAGCTCATTGAGACTTCATTCATGGCTAAGATGAATTTAGTTGAAACTCGCTATTGTGTTCACAATCCATTTACTCTAAAGGCGATGCCAACAGTGCTTGCAGCAGCAACTTCATGGAAAAACACATCACAATATAGCAAGTATAGTAGTTGACATCACCTTTATAGCAAATGGATTAGGGACAGAATAGCAAGTTTCAACTGACAGCATCTTAGCCATGAACGAAGGCTCAATGAGCTCTTCGGATGTTTTATTTATAATGTCGTAAGACCAAACACAATAATTAAAACCGAATAACATAACATTTGTATCCACAGTACTCAAGACTGGTAATTCAGCTGGGCCAATAACAACTATGAGATCAACCTAAAACAGGAAATCAACCTCCAAGTAGCAAGTGTGATCATATCAAAAGTGAGGGACGACAGATGTGCATGCATAATTTCATCACAAGACCCCAAATCCAATATCAGTACTTATTCCACACTTAAACTAATGCATATGCATATACTAACAATCATACCTTGCTGCATATATGCAGGAACATTCCTAGCATCTTAAATATTTATTCCACTCTTAAACTAATGCATATGCATATACTAACAATTATACTCCTCCTGATGTTGTAGTAAAGGGAAATAATGCAGGAACATTCCTGGCATCTCGGGGACACTTAACTAAAGCCAAAAAACAAAGAGCAAGCAGAGACTTTAGCATTATTGCTAACAATCGAATGCAGTCTTCATTATATCTATGAAAGGGATAACAAAACTCTTATGGATGCACTCTCTGAAACAGTGATAACTAATAATAAGAACTAGTTCTCTAAACCCCAAATTTCCAATTAACAAGACAAACCCACTTTTACCCAAACTGCATAAATCTCAATCCCACACTATTACCCTCAATTGACCAACAAATTTCTCCCTAAATTCAGTAATTTCAAAAGCCAAACAAATCCCTAAATTTCACAGGAACCAAACACAAAACCCCAGATTTCATTTTATAAATTTCACAAAACAAAAGAAACCCTAAAATCACCCAAAGCTCATAAAATCAATCAAATACAAAGAAAGAGCTTCTCATTCAGTCGCTTCTTCAAACACCCTAAACGCAAAATCTACACCCTAAATTTCCTCATCAATTAGACACAATAATTTCAGAAATTAAGCAAGAAAAAATAATAATGATGATGAAGAAGAAGAAAAAGGATACGGAGTTCTAGAGTGCTTATCTCTTGAATTAACAGTTAAAGGATTTGAAGCGATTATGGATTGAACTGCATGTATATCTCCTGTCCTAGCTGCCCTGTGAAGATCTTCATCCCCGCCGCCACCACCACCACCTCCGCCGCCATATGATGGTGTCCTCTTCTTCCTGTAGTTGATGTTAGTATTAGGGTTCCCCATGGCTCTGCTTTACTTCTTCTGTGAATTCTTCTGTGAAAATGGATATAAGGATGTTTAAAACAAGGGATTCATGTATAATAAAACATTCCGGGCCGGGCATTTTTTATTTTGTTTTGTTTGGCTGCAGGGCTTTAACTATGGACGAACAACATTAGGTTTGGGGTCCTTTCGGCAATTGATTTACCACGTGCTGTTAATCCAGTGTCAAATAGTTTTTTTTTTTTTTTTAG
This sequence comes from Papaver bracteatum, assembly GCA_023529315.1. NCBI lineage: Eukaryota > Viridiplantae > Streptophyta > Magnoliopsida > Ranunculales > Papaveraceae > Papaver > Papaver bracteatum. Next base: position 512,621 of record JAJJWX010005228.1, on the reverse strand, counting down.
TGAAATGTGCCACCGACCGTTAATGCAGCATCAAATAAAAAAAAAATTGGTTTTGTTTTTTCCACTCAATTGATATATATGTAGGATAAATGATATCGTGTTTCGGGTCCATCGTATATTTGTTATTAGGTGGTACAACCTAAATTAATTGAGAATATTATTTTTTATTCCCAGACTCGCCGTTGAGACTATTGACTTTAGATATACTCAGATTGAGATGCTCAAGTTTTAAAATCAATGTAAATCCTTCGGAAGATTTAAGATATAAAAACTTAAAATCTATATCATCTGAGAAAAAATTTAAAAACTTTACAAAAGATACATCATCCGAGAAAAAATTTAAAAGATTTATAATCACTGTCTTCACTTCGATATATTACAAGGTAAATATTTTTTAACCATAATCGTTAATATGTACTCTGAATAAATCGATTTTGAGGGGAAAATAACATAAACCTATCATAAAAAATGCTCTGTAAACTCGATGGTAATTGAGTAGATGTCCATGAGAAAAATTCCGGGTTATGGCTAAAAAAAATCTAAAAATATGTCGGTGGTAATTGAGTAGATGTCCATAAGCAAAATTCTCTAAGTTACTGCTATAAAAAAATCTAAAAATATGAAGAGAGATCTTAAAAAAATATTTAAAGAGAAAAATTTCGGGTTATGGCTAAAAAAAATCTAAAAATATGTCGGTGGTAATTGAGTAGATGTCCATAAGCAAAATTCTCTAAGTTACCGCTATAAAAAAATCTAAAAATATGAAGAGAGATCTTAAAAAAATATTTAAAGAGAAAAATTCCGGGTTATGGCTAAAAAAAATCTAAAAATATGTCTAAAAAGTTCCATAAGCAAAATTCTCTAAGTTACCGCTATAAAAAAATCTAAAAATATCTTAAAAAAATATTTAAAGAAAAAATTCGGAGAGATATAAGCAAAATTCTCTAAGTTACCGCTATAAAAAAATCTAAAAATATGAAGAGAGATCTTAAAAAAATATTTAAAAAAGTTACAAAACCAGTTGCAGTGAGCCGATTGGTCACTATCACTATCACCCGCATCATTCCCCGCTCCCTCGATGGCGTCTCAACAATGCCGTATTGCGATAGGCTGCCGGCCGGGCTTAATCATAGACGAAGACCAATTGGCCCCCCCGCCCACTGCAATTGGCACTCAAGCTTCGCCAGCGAAAACTTAAAACACTAGCTACGGAATTCTAGGCTAATAATGTGGGACTATATCGGGGTTGTTGGGAATTTAGGATTTGGAATCGAGTTTACTACTAAGCAACGTTAACACAAACTGCTTTGGCACTTGAGCTTATAGAAAGCCCTGGGGTCCAAGTAGGCCAAAGTATTCTCAAGTCATTAGGCATGATATTATTTGTACGGGCGCAAGAATATCGTACTGAGGCAAAATCATCTGAATGGGTTCTAAATGTTGGCGTCCCTCAGTTTCACAACAGTTCTGCTGATCTAAAAACAAGACCTTCCAAGACGCAGGTGGAGTCATCCTCCATAATCCATGTAGCGCCATTGCTATTTCTTTCATTGCCGGTCTATTTTCTGAAAAAACAACTGCAATTGTCGTGACAAAGTTTTGTAAAAATAAACTTAGTCGGAGTATATATATACTGTGCATATCTTAGAAAATCAGTTTCTATTTCTGATTCCCTCTTATGGTGTAGACCTATGTTTCGGTCGGAGGATATACTGTGCATATTAGGTGTGCGAGTGAAAACACGACTCTAACATAGAATACTCTAACATTCTGGTAAGCAGGTTTCTTTCTGGTATGACTAGTTGGACGGGTGGTATCATTCTTGTTGGATGGTGGCTTGGACGGTGCCTTCTAGATGGTTGGATGGTGCCTACAATTCTAGATGATTCTAGAATAAGGGGTTGTTGAGAGTCCAATTTTGTTTGGAACTCTAATAACCATGTTTGGATGGTGGCTAGTAGGAAGGTGGGAATAAAACCATGTGAAAAATATTGGTTGGTGGAAGAGTTCCATAGCATTCCCTTTCACACTTGTAAATTCATGCATTCAAACAAGGTAGGTCTTTGAGTCCTAGTTTGAAGGCAAAAGGAAGTCCAGTTCTAGATTGTAGGCTAGTTCTAGATTGTAGGCTAAGGAAGTAGAACTCAATTTGGAGTTGTCACTTGGAGGCTTAGCTAACTAGTATAAATAGGCCATTAGAGAAAGCAAATGAACATCACCAAAAATTCTTCTTTCTCTCTTAAGGTTTATATGTAATCTCCCTTGTGATAATATATGAATCTCTTGTTCTTCCCGTGGATGTAGGCAACTTGCCGAACCACGTAAATTCTCGTCTCTTTTCTTCTTTAGTTTGTGTTCTTGGCAATATTATGGAGTACCTTTTGTAGCTGTGCAAATCGCTTCCGCAAGGTTTTAGCGCAATAATTGGTATCAGAGCTGTAAGTTAAATACCAATTGCCTCAACAATTCTTGCTAATGATTTTCGTAATATCTTCAAACTGGTAAGAAACAAATTCTCAAAGATTGCGGATATGGTCTCTGAAAGTGGGAACTGGAAATTTGATTTCAAACGCTTACTTAATGATGTGAAGCTGTTCTGCTAGCTGAATTTATTTGTGGTCATAGGTCACTCACCACCTCATCTAGATGGTATGTTAGACACAATACGTTGGTGTGATAGCACGGGAATCTTTACAGTTAAGTCTCTTTACTCCAAACTAATCGCCAGTGATGGAGTGGATAATTTCCGAACTGCTTTTATCTGGAAACCAGCTGTACCCCCTAAGATCTGTTTTTTGATGTGGAGCTTAGTTCATAATAAGCTCAATACAATAGATATTCTAGATCGAAAAGGAATCCATATCTATAACTCGTGTGCTCTTTGTGGAAATGATGAGGAATCACAAGACCATCTCTTCTTACATTGTAAGATTTCTCATAAAGTCTGGTGTATGTTGATGCCTATCTTAAACTGGTTTTGGGTCTTTCCGAAGTCGTTCAAAGATTTATCTCAATGCTGGTTTCATCCGCAGTTGTCAGCCCAGGGAAGATCTATTTGGAATCTCATTCCGGCTGCAATAGTTTCGACTTTGTGGAAAGAACGAAACTGCCGAACTTTTGAGAAGAACTATATGTTTAAGGTGAATAATGACCTGGGTGACGAAGCTAAATCTTTAGTTCTTTCATGGGCAGCTGCAAATGGGTCTAGAGCTCATCTTAATTTTGCCAATTCGGTTTCAAATTGGGATGCTTTCTTTGATGTACATTAGTTTTTTATTTCTTTTTTTCTTTTTTTCCACCTCTGGTAGACCCATTGTACATTCTCCATTCTATTTCTAATAAATTCTTCCTCTTTGATAAAAAACAAAACATAGAATAGTAGTTAATGGCATTACTCTTGGTTAAATATCATTATCATTATAACAAGAAAGGAATCTTGGTTAAATATCATTATCATTATAAAAAAAATTGGTTTGCCGATCAAAAAAAAAAAAAAAAACAAGAAAGGAATTTCGTTGTAATTCCGTATGAAATGGTTTGGTAGTTGTCTATTCTCGTGATCTTCTACCTTTACACGGTACACTAATGAAACCAATAACACAGTATTTCATTGTCTATCTTGGACTCAATTGGACAAATTTGTTCGAGAAAAATAATTTGTTTCTTTCTTGTTGATGAAAAATTTCAATCCGTCCAACAAAATTAAAAAATAGAAAACCAACACTGGTGTACTATATTTTATTTTTTTGATGCATATTAGATTTCAACATTGGCAGGCGCAAACTACCTGCTCGACCAACTTGCCAACAAAATGAATACAAAATGGCGTATGACCAAGCAATGCGACTTGCTTACATTTTAAGTATATTATGTACTCTTAAACAACCACACACTTGCAAACTAAAGTAATCCGAGAGACATAGAGGAAGGAGAGAAAATGGCGTGGCTATGGGATATTACACAGAAAATTTGTCATTATTGACGGAATATGTTGAAAGATCCACGTCTTAATAATCTGAACGTGGAATCTACTGGTTTCTGTAGAACTCCGTTACATGTAGCAGTTATATCTGGTGATATAAGATTTGCGAAAAGTATTCTATCTCAGAGCCTTGATCTTGCATTAAAACAATACAGCCGAGGATGGACTCCACTTCACCTTGCTTCAGCGAAAGCAAGTCTGCAGATGGTGAAGTTGTTGCTGAATTCCGATCCTAGTGCTTGTACAATTAAAGATGAAGATGAAAGAACACCGTTACATCTAGCAGTTATGAACAATCGGATTAGTATTATGGAAGTACTAATTAATAAAAGACCAGACGCAATTCACCTACGGAATGATGAAAATGGTGAGACCATACTACACTTCTGTGTTAAAAGTAACAGTAGTATTGAGACCCTCGAGCTATTGGTAGACAAGTTGGCGCTTGCACGGACTTCAGATCCAAGTATTATTATCAACTGCAATAATGGAAAATCAGTCTTACAACTTGCTGCAGAAACAGGAAAAATTGAGGTACGCTTAAAATTTGTTTATTCATGCATATGCATGCTTTTTTGTTGCGTTAAATTAATAGTGTGCGTATTTTGAAACCGATAAATTGATGTCTACATGTTTGCAGATGATACAGTGTTTCCTGGAGAGTAGTAATGCAAAAATTGAAAAAGACGACGCTAATGAAGCCTTGAATACTTTAACACCAAGTGATAAGAATGATCTAGAGAACAGGTTTCTTGAGTATCTTGTGTTGGGGGAGGCTTACGAAATCCGAGCCGCTATGCGCAATACGAAACCTACACGAGCAATGAAACACAATGCGGAAATACACAAACTATGACGATATAGAAGCAATCACACAACACCGGCAATTACGTGGAAAACCCTCCAAGGTGAAGGGTAAAAAACCACGGGCAAATCTTCCACTATAACAATAATGGGTTACACAATTCTCCCAAATTTGGGGATAACAACAACCTCAAGGTGCCTATAGCACTTGGATATCAATTTGCCTAATTACACTCACCCCTAAGGATGGATCAACAATTCATTCATATATAATATGAGATTCACTATCAATTTAAGAATTAGAAGTGATTTGAGATACTTACTACTAGGGTTTGACAAACCCTAGATTTTTCCCCCTTTGAAGAGATGTGGGAATTGATCAATCAATTCTCCACCAAAACAACCAAGAGATCCTTCAACAAGAACCCTTTCTTCTCCTCTTCAAGATGCTTCAATCTCACCAAAAATTGGTGGTTTAATCTCTCTACCTCACTCACTCTCTTTTCTTCTTCCTCTCTTTCTCTTTCTTCTCAAAAATGAAGAACAAAACCCAGTATGTTAGTCTCTTGGATGTTTTGGAAACAAAACATATAGCCAAGACACTTGTTACCTAGCTCCCTTAAATGGTTAAGGGGATGCACACTTGTTGGACTCATAAGAGTGACCAAGCCCAACAATCTCCCCTCACGACTTATGGTAAGGTACCGTCACCACCAACCCCCGCTCGCTGAGAAATACACATGCTTGTATTTTGGTAGCGACTTTGTCATCATATCGAACCGTTGTCATCTGTATGGATCTTCTCAATATACAAGACCTTCTCCTCGAGAACTTCTTGTATCCACTGATACCTAATATTGATGTGCTTGGACCTCGGTGAAAACTCGAGTTCTTCTTGAGATGGATGGCACTCTGGCATCACGATGCTTGATGAACCTTTGTTGCTTCACACCGAGTTCTCTAACAAACCTCTTCATCCATATCATCTCCTTGCAACTCTCAGTAGCTGCAATGTACTCTGCCTCTGTAGTAGACAACGCCACACATTTTTGTAACTTGGATTTCCAAGACACGGCTCCCCCACACATAGGTAAATAAGTAACCCGATGTAGACTTGAGACTGTCTTGAGCACTCGCAAATCGAAATCTGTGTAACCAACTAACTCGGCTTGTCACCTCCATAGCACAAACACATATTAGAAGTACCCCTTAAAATACCGTAGTATCCATTTCACCGCTTCCCAATGCTCCATAGCGGATTTGATAGAAATCGCTTACCACTCCAACTTGCATGAGCTATATCCGGCCTTGTACACACCATTGCATACATCAAACTACCAAGCTAATCGGACGCATAAGGAATTTTCTCCATCTTAGTTTCTCAACATCATTCCTTTGGACATTGATCACGAGTTAACTTAAAATGGTTTGCAAGTGGACAACTTACCTAGTTCAGCCTTGTCCATATTGAATCGTTGCAACACCTTCTCAATGTAGCTTTCTTGTGATAGCCACAACTTCCTCTTCCTATCACGAGTGATCTCCATGCCAAGAATACGCTTTCTTTGCCCCCAAGTCTTTCATAGCAAAAGACTTGCTCGAATCGACTTCAACTGTCAATCTTTTCTTATCTTTGCCAACAATAAGCATGTCATCAACATATAGCAAAAGAGTAAGAAAATCACCATCAACAAATTTTTGAATGAATACACAATGATCTGAAAGCTGTCCTCTTGTACCCGTGTTCCTTCATGAATGATTGAACTTCTTGTACCATCTTCTTGGAGCTTGCTTCAAACCATATAGACTCTTCTTTAGCTTGCACACCATGTGCTCTTTTCCTTTGACTTCAAAACCTCGGGTTGTGCCATATACACATCTTCCTCCAACTCACCGTGAAGAAATCTTTGTCTTGACATCTAGTTGTTCTATCTCAAGATCCAAACTAGCGGCTATTGCCAAGACAACTTGAATAGAAGAAAATCTCACTACGGGTGAGAAAATCTAAATCAAAGTCAACACCCTTTCTCTTGCTCATAACCCTTCACAACTAAGCGTTCTTTGTACCTTGGTTGTGAGTTACCATCTTCATCTTGATTAAAGACACCCACTTGTTCTTAAATTTTAAGTTTCTCGAGCTTGTCAACCAAATCAAAAGTGTCATTCTCATCTAAAGAGCCAACCTCTTCTTTCATGGATTTCAACCACTTCTGACTTTCGGGAACACTTTGAGCTTCTTCATAAGACTACGGTTCACTGCATCCGTGAGCATCACATACTCATGTGGTGGATACTTTGTTGAAGGTAATGTCGGTCTCTTGGATCTTCTCAACTCGACCTGGTTGTTGTTGTTGCTGCACTTCTTGCTCAACATCACCCACTTTGGAACATCTTCATGAGCTTCATCTTCATTGCCATTACCATCAACATCATCATCATGTTGTTCAAGAGTAGGAACAACTGGATTTGGATCCAAGGTCATATCATCTTGAAGCTTTGGCATCTCAATCTTCTCAAAGTCTTCAATTGTCCCGGTCTTCAGAATATTTGCATCCCTACTTGATAACCTTCTTCTCAACCGGATCCCAAAATCTGTAACCAAACTTCTACTTTCCATAGCCTAGGAACACACACTGCTTTGCTTTGTCGTCAAGCTTTGATCTACGATCTTTTGGGATATGAACAAATGACACTCGCAACCAAACACTTTCAAGTGATCATAAGTAGGCTCTTTGTCTCTCCATACCTTTTGCTACTTCTCCATCTAAGCGGTCTTGAAGGAGATCGATTGATCAAATACACAAGCGGTATTCATTGCTTCACCCGAAATGCTTATGCAACTTGGAATGAGATAACATGCACCTTATTCTCTCAAGAATAGTGCGGTTCATCCTCTACTGCAACACCATTATGTTGTGGAGTCTTGATCTTGATTGTTCATGACGTATACCCATGCTCTTGCAATACACTTCAAGTGGCCCAATGTACTCTCCCCGTTGTCGAACGAAGGCACTTCAAGGTTCTACTTTCTCTTTCCACCATGCTATGAAACATCTTGAACACAGGAACAACATCATCTTTGGTCTTGATTGCATATGACCAAACCTTCCTTGAAGCATCATCTATGAAAGTAACAAAATAAACAAGCACCACCAAGTGTTTTGACCCTTAAAGGTCCACATACATCAGAATGAACAAGATCAATAATACCCGAGTGCGCTTGGGTAAAGCTTTATGAAAGGAAACTCTAGTTTGTTTACCAACTAAACAATGAGTACACTTACCCAATTGCATACCTTTGGCATTTGGCAAAACTTGTCGTTTGGTGAGGATTTGAATTCCCTTCTCACTAAGATGACCAAGTCTTCTATGCCACAACTCGATTGAATCTTTGTCAACGAATTCAACTCACCTTTCAACACCTTCACTTGTGTCTTGTACAATGTGCCACACTTCTTGCCTCTTGCAATAACCATGGAGCCCTTGCTTAGCTTCCATTTGCCATCACCCAAGTGATTGTTGTACCCTTCATCATCTAACACTCCTGGTGACATTAGATTCAAACGAAGATCTGGTACATGTCGCACAATTCGGAGAACCAACGTCTGACCAACCTTTGGTCTCAACCTTCATCACCCATTCCTACAATCTTGAAACACCATTTGTTTCCCATTACGAGTGACCCAAAGTCACCCATTGACCTTGTAGGAGGTAAATACATCTTCATGAGGAGTAGCATGATAAGATGCACACAATCAACTATCCACTCGAATCGGACCTGCAGAACTAACACAAACATCATTACAATCACGAGAATACAATGATATCATCATTTGTCACGATGTACCAACACCATTGTCTTGGTTATCATTTCCTTTCCCCTTCTGTGTTCTTGCTTGACTTCCTGCATTCATTTGAATAATGACCTCTCGTGTGAGCGGTTCAACATTCAACTTCCTTTACGGACTTTGATTTACCCCTTGACTTGCTACGCGGCTTGTCTTGTCTTTTCTTTTCTTCCCCGATTTTACATCACAAGAGCTTGAATGAGATGAGTCTAGTGACCTTCTTCTAACTTCTTCACTCACAGAAACTGCTAGTTGCAACAATCATGTTCAACTTCTTGTATGGAATAGAATAATGAGACAATTCCTCAATGGCTCCCAACTGTATGTAAAGTATTTAGCAACAAATAAGCTTGAACCTCTTGAGAATTTTGAGGTCCATAGATGTAAGCTGATTCATGATCCCTTTCATTTCATTTAAATGTTGCGCCATTGAACTCCCTTCTTTGTAACCATGACTTTCCAAGCTTTTTGAATAGAAGAGCTTTTTCACAAGGAGACTGCCGATCATATATCTCCTCTAACTTGGTCCACAAAGGATATGCTAGTGTCTCACTAGCCACATGATGAAAAATGCTATCATCAATCCATGATGAATATAACCAACTGCTTTTCGATTAGTAACCTTCCAATCTTCGCACTTGTCGCCTCGAGGCCTTACTCCCTTGCTCTCTATTGGACCATAGAGATCTTTACAATATAACTTGATCTTCCATCTTCGCCTTCCATATGACAAAGTTCTCACGGTCAAATTGACCATTCTATTACTAGTGCTAGCTTCCGCCATTGCACGGATTAGCTCAACCCAAAAGCTACGATACCACTTGTTGGGGAGGCTTACGAAATCCGAGCAGCTATGCGCAATACGAAACCTACACGAGCAATGAAACACAATGCGGAAATACACAAACTATGACGATATAGAAGCAATCACACAACACCTAAATCGTGGAAAAACCCCTCCAAGGTGAAGGGTAAAAAACCACGGGCAAATCTTCCACTATAACAATAATGGGTTACACACAATTCTCCCAAATTTGGGGATAACAACAACCTCAAGGTGCCTATAGCACTTGGATATCAATTTGCCTAATTACACTCACCCCTAAGGATGGATCAACAATTCATTCATATATAATATGAGATTCACTATCAATTTAAGAATTAGAAGTGATTTGAGATACTTACTACTAGGGTTTGACAAACCCTAGATTTTTCCCCCTTTGAAGAGATGTGGGAATTGATCAATCAATTCTCCACCAAAACAACCAAGAGATCCTTCAACAAGAACCCTTTCTTCTCCTCTTCAAGATGCTTCAATCTCACCAAAAATTGGTGGTTTAATCTCTCTACCTCACTCACTCTCTTTTCTTCTTCCTCTCTTTCTCTTTCTTCTCAAAAATGAAGAACAAAACCCGTATGTTAGTCTCCTGGATGTTTTGGAAACAAAACATATAGCCAAGGACACTTGTTACCTAGCTCCCTTAAATGGTTAAGGGGATGCACACTTGTTGGACTCATAAGGAGTGACCAAGCCCAACATCTTGGACGCAACAAGAAGCGTAAAGTTTTGTCAAAAAATGGTGCTCATGAAGGACTGAAAGAGAGAGTCAACACATTAATGGTAGTGGCAACGTTGATAGCAGGAATCGCCTTTCAGGCTGCAATGGACCCACCGGGAGGTGCTTGGCAAGATGATTCTAAAGTTGACTCTGGTACTAACCCTGTTACTTTTGCTTATTATCTTGATCATATGTTTAGATCTGATAATTTGGATAGGTACATAGAAAAATTGTTGCCAGATTATTCAGGATTTGAGGATGGTTCTAACAAGAGCACTCGTAGCAAGAATATTAAACAGTTTGTGAGAGAATTACTAATACAAACTATTGGTGGAGATAACTTGAATAAACATTCTTCCGATATGGCAGTAAAAGGTTTGATGTTGGATGATGTCGACTTCAGTGATATTGTTTCAAGCTACACCAACAGCGCGAAAAGCAGCACTGGTGTTTTTTTCCCTTATTTAATACGATATGCTGGATATCCTATATTGGCTTATAAATATCCAACCAACTACTTGATTTACATGGTAACCAATGCAGTGGCGTTTTTCGTGTCTCTGACTATAATATTCTTGGTCATATGTGGGTTTATGAACGAGTCATCTGTCACCCAAGTTCGATTTCTTGTCGTGTTGATGGGCATTTCAATTGGATGCATCGCTTCTGGTTATCTGTCCATATTAACAGCCATGCAGCCAGAATATTGTTTTCAAACAGAGCTTATGTTTTTTGCACTTTATGTATTCTTTGGAGTCTGCTGCTTTATGGGAGTGTTGTTCTTTCTTTCGCATCTTTGGATGATGATACTTGATTTGGACAGAGGGGACGTTGGGGTTATTGATCACCTTAAAGAGTTTTTCAACGCAAGTGCTGCAGGAAAACTGATTTTATTTATCATTTGTTATGGTGCTTTTTGTACTACTGGATATATTTATTATGGTGAATGGTCCAGCTGGCTTTTTGTGTTTCCTTACAGAATCAAAACGAAGAAGTAGAGAGAGTTGCATGGGATTCAAATTGTTCTCAAGAAAGCTATAAATGCCGCTATATTCCTAGAACGTGTAATGTGGTTGCTCATTTTCTAGGCCTTTGAGCTAGAAATTACACTTTGCTTTATGTTTCGGTCCTCCTCTCTCCACATAGTTTGCCTTGTATCGTGATTTTTTTGATCAATTTAAGTGTATAGGGGGTGAGAATATGATGATGTCCAAGTTCATTCCAATCTGTACATTTGAATGCTTCTATATCTCGGGGGAATTGGAATCAAGTCATATGAATCATATCAGAACGCCTTGTGCAAAAGGTTTGTGGGCGCAGAACAATCATTATTCACTGCATTATGTTGAAACTTAAGCAGAAAAAAGAGCATAGTCATTAACCCTAATTATAAAAGCACACATATGAATCTTGTAGCTAGAGTTGAAGACCATCAGATAAGTCCATTGGGTTTACAGAAGTTTTGTGCCAGAAATAGAAAATACAGCCGTAATTAACAATGCCAATTGGCCTTACAGGGAAACGTGCTCGAACCTCTTACTTGATATGCCGAAAATGGTTTATTCTAGTGTAGACCTTCGAGTAAACAGAAAATTCACTCTCTATACTCAAGTGTGCAGGATATAAACATTAACGTCCCTCAGTTTCTGTTATGACCAATGGCTCTTCTAAGCACAATCAATAGAGAATTGAAATAGAAATGAAAACAAAAGTAAAATAGGCACACACACAACACAAGGATTTATAGTGGTTCGATCAAGATGATCTACATCCACTTTGGAAGACGACGATAACGTTGCACTATGATATGAACAAGTTTACAAGAGTATGATTCACTCTCTTACACTCTCTCAAGAATAAGCCTACAATGGCTTCCTCACTCTCTCTCTTTCTCTCTATCACTCACTGATATTGGGATGTTTACAATGAAAACAATCAAGGCTATATATAGGAGCAAACATAAGGCCTTATGTCGACATTCATCACTAACGACATACTCATTTGTGCTCCACCACCGACAGCTAAAGTACCTCCACTAGGCAGCTTGTTAACAATAGCCGAAAGTTATCTCGAGCCTAAAGTAACAATAACCCCACTAGCCGAAAGCTATCTCCACCGAAAGTTCCATTAATTAATTCAAGGCATATTCTATAGTTTCTAAGGCCAATCATCTGGTGCTACCACCAATTGTTGTTATGCTATCCGTGTAACACAATGATTCTGACGATTTTTACAGGACTTCTTTGCTATTATTGTCTGGTATATCATCCTCATTGTCCAAGGCGCCTTAAGCAGAAGTCATCCTCATCAATCCATGTAGCACCATCGCTACTTCTTTCATTGTAGGTCTCTTTTCTGGCTTCATTCTTAAACATTTTTGTGCTAGTTCAGCCATTTGTTGGATCTGTTGATGCCCATGTACACTGCTGATCTGTTCATTATCATTTTGTACCAATCTACTGTCGAGAATATTAAATAACCTTCAGGCTTTTACTGAAGAAAGGAAATAACTTGACAGATTTCTATCTTGCTTGAGTCTCTCTGGAGAAAATACAGCTCTATTACCTGTTAATAATTCCGAAAGAAGAACGCCAAAGCTGTACACATCACTTTTCTCCGTCAACAGCCCTGATAGAAAGTATTCGGGAAATATTCTTATCGGAACTTTCATTGGCTATGTAGACTTCAGCTGTCATCTGACCGTCGAGTATTGATATATTTGAAACATTAAGGCCGCCACCATATACTGCTTTGGGAGGGGGGGGGGGGGTTAAAAATTGGTTGCATTTAACTTCAAACAATGTGTCTAAGAAACAACCTTCACCGATACCAAATGGATAGGGTATGTTAACATCCTCACACTTATCTTGGCAATCAGGCTTGATAGTTTCTCGGGAAGCAGGGATTGGAAGTTCTGCTGATGCTAATTTCAGCCGCAGTATCAAGGCGAAAAACTGAAACTTTGCAAGTAAATGTAATAAAGCCATTGGTTTAGGAGTTTATGGTAGGTTTGGGTAATTTCTGATTTCTGCGGCACTGTAATGCCATTGGTATTTGTTAAAGTCTGCGGGCATCCAACTCAAAACCAATTGGCAATGAGTGGAGAGGCCCTAATAGATTATAAACCGCAGGATCTTAAATAACCCAATCATGTGGGACTAATAATCTCAACACGCCCCTCTCACGTGTAGCCTCGGCGGGTCTTACAAACACGTGACAAAATAGCCTGCTCTGATACCATGTTAAAGTCTGCGGGCATCCAACTCAAAACCAATTGGCAATGAGTGGAGAGGCCCTAATAGATTATAAACCGCAGGATCTTAAATAACCCAATCATGTGGGACTAATAATCTCAACACGCCCCCTCAACGTGGACAATTAAATCGGCGGGTCTTACAAACACGTGACAAAATAGCCTGCTCTGATACCATGTTAAAGTCTGCGGGCATCCAACTCAAAACCAATTGGCAATGAGTGGAGAGGCCCTAATAGATTATAAACCGCAGGATCTTAAATAACCCAATCATGTGGGACTAATAATCTCAACAGTATTTTTGTAGTGTATTTATATCCACACATGTGGGCAGACACTAGGCTTAGCAGCCACAAACTTCACGATAAAAAATAATTGGATTTATCGATCAGTTTACATAATCACCACTTGTATTGTACTATATAACCTTTTGATACGGCAATAGAAATAGACAAAGCAATGTTTCAGCAGAAACAGTCAAGGAAAAACTGATGGCCCAAATACATGTTGAGAGTTGCTTATTGACGAAAGAATAACATACTATTCGCCAACGACCAGACACGAGGCGTCAGATCAGAAGAGGCATCAAGACATTCTATCTCAAGCACTTGAGAGCGAGCACAAGCTGCGTAAGTTCAAGTCTATCCGGGGTCCATTAAATATACTAGTCCACCTTATAACCGATCGGACTAGAAGACTCACAAGCTCCACTAACTTCGAGTCAATATGATAGGGACTTGAAGACTAACAGAAGTAGAATAGGAATTTCGCTTCATATAGTTTTGTTGAGTCGTGATGTGACGACGGTACCCTAGCTCGTGACAGCTTCCGTAAGGGTGCACTTCCGAGCCATTGGATATCGTATCGTAGATATGTGCACTTCCAGAGGAAACTTTCAGTAAACAAAAATATTTTTAGTTTTATTATTTTTCTTATTTTTTCTTGTCCCCACATTTTATTATTTATGTTAGAGCATAACTCGGTTGAACCCACCTAGCATTGGTATGTCAAGTTTGGTTGTCATATTTTAATGAATCAAAACTCAATTTAAGAGTCGCTTGATTATGTACTAGAGACAACTTCATGTAGGTTAGGCTAGAAAGATTAGGATAATGAGAATACAATTATTACTCGAAGACTTGAAGAATGTGAAGAAGTAAAGAGCTACATCGATGACATCATCCTTCCTCTTGACGTTAGTAATATTTTGACTTGAACTGTTTCATTCACAACGTATCTTTCAAGTCGTGCTATATTGAAAACATAACTGCGAAGATGTGAATGATTATACTCTAGTAGACATAGTGTTAAGGAATTACAATACGAAGTATAATGGTTATCTTTTGAAATTCTTATATAAGTGTTTATAGGTGAAAACGGTTTCTGCTGATTTTGGTAATTGCAGGTGTGAAAGTGAGAAACAGTTTAAACCCTAAACAATGTACTGCAAGAAACTTTTCGATTCGAGATCAATGCAGTTTAAACCAAGAAATGGTCAATGGACTTGCTTCGATCACAAAGTGGAGGAGAAGGGTTGGTTTAGGGAGGAAGCGAAAGGTATTGAGAGAATCAAAAGGTAATGTCTCGACTTGTATCGAGAAGTGTAAGCTTAGGAAGCTTAAATGGAAGAAAGCTTGCCAAGTTGCCTTCCGAGAGTGTTGTACTTTTCTCCTGATCACTTGTTGTGCGGTGGAAATAGTGGACCTATTTATACAAGTCGAGAATGGTTGGTTTAGGGAAGGGTAAATGGTGAAATAATGAGAGGAGTTGAGACCAGCATGGTGTTTATGGGTGAAAACATTTTCACCATTATTTCCTCATTTATTTGAACGCTTTATTATTCACGCTTTCTTAATGCGGCGTAGTGGAAGCTGTTGTGAGGACCACTGGAAAGCATCCCGCAGTTTGTGTTGATGTCTCGAGTGTTTTTTGGAAAACATGTTGTTGTGACCTGGAAAGTCGCTCTCGAGGAACTTGTTAGCCTGGTGACCTTCGACGGTCAAGATTTTTCATTTTGAGAGGAGGGGAAACCGTTGATCGTTGTGTGCCTTTGTTTTGGAAGCCACGTAGTGAGGGCCAGCGTGGTGGCGTGGGTAGGTGCGATTTTGGCTTGGCATGTGGGGCCAAGGGTTTTCCATGGGCGTATGGCGTGGCTAGGGCCAAGGCAAGGGCGCTTGTCTTGGCATGACGTGACTAGCATATCTAAGGCCAAGGAAGAGTGTGTTTGGCATGGCGCGACTAGATTGTCTAGGTTTGGTTTGGCTTGGCATGTGGATCCAAGGGTTTGCCATCGGCGTATGGCATGGCTAGGGACAAGGTAAGGGAGCTTGGCTAGGGATGACGTGACTAGCATGGCTAGGGCCAAGGCAAAGTGTGTTTGTCATGGCGCGATTAGCTTGGCTAGGTTTGGTTTGGCTTGGCATGTGGGGCCAAGGGGTAGCCATGGGCACACGGCGTGACTAGCTTGGGCTAGTTGCGGTTTTGGGTTGGCATGTGGAGCCAAGGGGTATCCATGGTCGCATGGCGTGACTAGTTTGGACTAGGTGCGTGACCAAGCTAGGGTTTTGGGATAAAGGTCATGAGGGGACCTTAGACGGCTAGGATTTGCTCCTAAATTTGAAGGGCAACCATTGATTGTTGCACGCCTTCACTTTAGTAGCCGCGAGGGGAAGGCCATCATGGTGGCGCGGCATGAGGGTTCATGGAGAGATATATTTGGCATGGCGCGGCTAGTTTGGCTAGGTGCGTGACCAAGCTAGGGTTTTGTGGCAAAGTCGTGAGGTGAATTTAGGAGGCCAGGATTTGCTCCTGAGATTGAAAGGAAACCGTTGATTGTTGCACGCCTTCACTTTAGTAGACACAATGGGAAGGCCAGCATGGTGGCGCGGCATGAGGGGCCATGGCGAGATATATTTGGCATGGCGCGGCTAGCATGGCGCGGCTAGCTTGGCTAGTTGCGTGACCAAGATAGGATTTTGGGCCAAAGTTGTGAGGTGACTTTAGGGGGCCAGGATTTGCTCCAGGGATTGAAGGGCAACTGTTGATTTTTGCACCCCTTCACTTTCGTAGCCGCGAGGGGAAGGCCAGCATGGTAGCGCGGCATGTGTGGCCATGGCGAGATATATTTGGCATGGCATGGTTGGTGTGGCTAGCATGATTTTCCATTGACACAGAGGTGTGGCTAGCATGGTTGGCATGCCTTGGAGTGGTTGGTGTGGCTGGCATGATTTTCCATTGGCACAGAGGTGCGGCTAGCATGGTTGGCATGCCTTGGCGTGGTTGGTGTGGCTGGCATGATTTGACATGGCACAGAGGTGCGGCTAGCATGGTTGGCATGCATTGGTGCGGTTGGTGTGGAAAACATGATTTTCCATTGGCACAGAGGTGCGGATAGCATGGTTGGCATGCCTTAGCGCGGTTGGTGTGGCTGGCATGATTTTCCATTGGCATAGAGGTGCGGATAGCATGGTTGGCATGCCTTGGCGTGGTTGGTGTGGCTGGCATGATTTTACATTGGCACAGAGGTGCGGCTAGCAAGGTTGGCATGCCTTGGCGCGGTTGGTGTGGCTGGCATGATTTTCCATTGGCACAAAGGTGCGGCTAGCATGGTTGGCATGCCTTGGCGCGGTCGATGTGACTGGCATGATTTCCATTGGCATAGAGGTTCGGCTAGCATGGTTGGCATGCCTTGGCCCGGTCAGTGTGGCTGGCATGATTTTCCATTGGCACATAGGTGTGGCTAGCATGGATGGCATGCCTTGGCGCGGTCGGTGTGGCTGGCATGATTTTCCATTGGCACAAATGTGCGGCGAGCATGGTTAGCATGCTTTAGAATGGTCGGTGCGGCTGGCATGATTTTCCATTGGCACACGTGGGAATTAGGGTTTGGCTCGTCGTAACCCTAATTTGAAAAATATACCCGGGTAATTATTTTAGAGACACATTAAAGGTTTCAGTAAATGTGCCTAGTAAATGCTTGTTTCTTTAAATGTTGTGACATTACTATCTGCTAGGGTTTAGTGTTTTATAATTTTAAACCTAAGCTAAAAACCACCATCAACATTAAGTCCCATGCTTAGCTCGGAACAGGTGCCTTGTTGCGAGGTAAGCATATGATGGTGACAAACAAGGACAAAATCGAGGTGTAAATCATTGCAAAGATGGTCAGGAGAATCCGACTAACCTTTTTGAGTGGTAATGAGAGTTTTGGCTTGCGTCCATACGTAAGTTGTACTGAGAATGCAGACCATGGAGTTGTGAGGCGAAAGTTACCGGCTTGGTCTGGTCGTACATCTTCCAAGGCAAAGGGGGTGCGGTCTTGGGAGGCGACACAAGTGGTCAGCTTGGATCGAGGGGGACAAGGGGTGGCGTGGTCCTGGACGCGGAAATGGAATACATGAGTGACTAGGCATGGAGGTGCCGTGATGATGGAGCGAGGTCTTGGATAGGGCCGCGACGATGGCATGCACGGAAGGCTAGGCGCGGTGGGGCCGCGATGATGGAGCGAAGTCTTGGCTAGGGCCCGACGATTGCATGCACGGGCGTATAGGCATGGCGGGGCCGTGATGATGGTGTGATGGGGCCGTGATATGGCATGAGTGGTCTTGGACATGGAAATTGGTCTTTGCGGGACCGGTTTCCTCTTTTCCCTTCTTGGCTCAAAATAAGAAATCCTTTATTTGTTCAAACTCCCACGTACCATGTATATATAAAAGGGGGGGCCGGCCTCTATTTTGTTTCACGCCTATTTATTCCTCTCATCCGTGTGATAGCAGTAAAGAAGAGCAGACGAGCGAATCCCAGGTATGCCTTCCAACACTTCTCTTTAACCCGTTTTTTTTTTCCTGGTGTAAACCCTAGTTTTAGGCGTACCTCTTCATGACCTTGTAGAAATGTTGGCGTGAATCTTAGGTATTTTTTTCCCTAGCTTGTAGTAACACTTAGGCATGGATACCATAGAAATGTTAACCGCCCCTACTCATTGTGCAAGGTAGGCATGTGATAGTAATTGCCATTTCTTCTCACGAAAACCTAGATTTTTAGGGTTTGCTCCTTTCTTTGGTGTAGCCATGTGCATGTTCCCCCCCCCCTTTTTTTGTGCTGTTGGGCACTCTATCTGGCCTGGCGCGAGTTCCCGGGCTGCGTGTAGTGGTGATGTAGAGTCTTGAAACCAATCGGTTTGTGCCCAGGGAGGCTCCCTTGTGTCTGATAAAAATAATTTCTACATGCTTTATGTAATAATTCCCGCTCCTCTTGTTCCTTTGTAGTTATCGCAGCGGTGAAAAATGACGTAAGAGAATTTTGTTAAGATGTCAACATTTTCCGTGGTACCGAAGGATGTGAGTAATTCCAAGCCAGACATAGATGATGAGTTCTTCATGGCATCGGCCACGGTTAGGATAAACCATCCCCAATACATAACGATCCTCCTGTCCGGTTCGGAGAGTGAAGGAGAGGATCGATCGGTTCGGCCAGGAGGTGTTATAAGGTTTTTCCTCTAGAGGAAAGAATATCATGCCTCTCCTATCGATTTCAAAATCCCTGCATGTCCGTTGAGTTCCTTTGAGAAATGGGTGTGATTCATGATGGACCAGGAGCATGTAAAGACCAATTTGACTAGGGCGCAGATTGTTGATGCTATTATGGCTTCCGCAGTACTTCAAATTAGGAAAGACATTCTAGGCTTGGTCACTTTAGTTTTCAGATGGTGTCTAGACACCCATACGGCCGTATGCAGGTGGGGAGAAATGACTATTTCTTTAGAGAGCGTGGTTGTGTTGCTGAATCTTCCTGTAATTGGAAACCTCGACGTCAGGCTGTCTGCAAATAAAGAAGAAATGCGCGCCACCCTGGTTGCGAAGTCAAATGGATTCGTTCGGAAGGAAAACAAGACGAAGTGCTTTTATGACTGGTGGGTGTCTCAGTAGTTTCTTGATGAGTTGGAGTCGGACCAGAAAAATAGCGTACTTCATGTCACGGCGTTCTTGGATATTTGGCTATCCAGGGATATCTTTGATGACAGCTCGGGCAAGAAAGAGATATTGGCAAAGGGCATCGTTCTCCCTATCGGTGGTTTGTTTCTTGGTTCTCTGTACGCACACCTGGATCAGCTGGTTTCGGACATGCATGCCTCGAATGGACATATGAAGGTGGATTCGTATGTTCATGCCGCTTTTCTCCAGGAATGGTTGTGGGAGAATTTTGAGAAGTATGCCTCGAAACCGTTGGCCATATTTCCCAAGTCTTGGGGTGGCTCCAGGATACTGTTTTGTTCGAACAGGCGCCGAAAAAATGGTCTGAAACTGATTAGGTTTCTTGACAACTCGTATGCAGTTAATTTTCATCCATGGGCTCCAGTGCATGCGTCCATAACTCAGGTTAGTACCTTTTCTCCCGCCTCGAACATGTCTTTGTCTTCTAATGATGAGTGCTTGAGCATTGGAGGGATGGTGTTCATGCTTAGCTGCATGCCTTGTCACATGCCATCTTTTTTCCGAGGATCTTGCAAAGCGATTTCCTATAATGTTGATATGGATGCTTCACATATGGGTTTTGACCAAAAGGCCCCACTTGTTCGTCATCCGGGTGTTCAAGAAATTACGTTGTCGACTGTTCTCGATGCCAGTGCTCTTGTGTCGGGTAAAAGCCTTCCTTTTCTCGCGGAACAGAATCCATCAATGACTTCCAAATATAACACATTTTGGAAGGATAAATTCCTTGTCATTCAGGAATTTGTGAAATCTGTGGTGGAGAATACCCGTGGTAGGCGCCCTTCCGTCGAGGTTTTAGCAAATCATCCGTTGTTGAGGGATACTTCTTCAATTAAAAGAAAATCTATCGGTCTAGAAGATGAAAGTCCCCAGGTGAAGGAGCGAAGGTCTAAAAATCGTGCAGGAGGTTTCCGGTCAGACTCCACAGATTTACCGACTTTTATTTCATCCAATATGCGGGTACGTATGGCTCTCCTCTTGACTTTATCTTGGAACGTTTATATCTTTGTTCCTTTTCTGAGAATGAGTCCTTGTATTCCGTCCAAGGTGTCATTAGTACGAATGCCTTTTCCAAAATCTCGAGCAATCAAGAAACACCATTTTTCGAGACTAAGAGTGGCGTTGTCAAGCCTATCCATAGTGACGAAGAATCCGAGAAGGATGAAAGTTTTGTGTCTAGCGATGGCGTAAGCAATTATTTCGATAGAATTGTTGAATCTTCGTCTAGTCAGTCTGAAACTGAATCGGTGAGCCCCCTCCATGTTTTTCTTCTTTCCCCTCTTTCCTTTTTTTTGCAGTAAAACTAAATTTTTATTTTTTTTGTTTTTTAGGAGGAGACCGTTCCTGGGGATGATCTTGAAGTGGAAGACCACCAGAGCAAAGATGTAACCGTACTTCCTACTGCGAAAACTGCACTATCTAGCGATTTGTACATGGAGATTCATCGTCTTGAGGGAGCCGCCGTGACTCAGGTGGAGGAGAGCATTTTGAGGGGAGAAATCGTAGTTAGGGATCTCCTGCCAGTTGCTGATTCAGTTGCAGGGGCCACCTTCAATCCTCCATATCCGACCCCTTTCCCAGGTCATGTGTTGATTGGTGTATTTAGCATGCCAGCTAAACATGGAACCATGGAACCGTGTTGATAGATAAATACTACCTTGATGGTTTTGGGTTATACCCTTTTTTTTTAATGAAATGTTTATAATTGAACTGTCTTTGGCTATAAATGAAAGTGACACAGACGTCCCAGGTAAACCATGGAACCGTGTGTTGGTAGATGACATGGGAAGAAACATGGTTATAGGTTTTATCAAAACTTGAAAAAGTAATCCATCGTATTGTCTAAATAAGACTTACTCGGTTTCTAAGGTATTCTGATGAAAATAAACTTTCCGGGCGTAGGACCAAGTTTTACGAAAACCATGGCCCAGGGAAGTTCTCAGTTTTCCGAGTCGTTGCTGAGTTGTCTAATGACCGAGCCATTAATCCCTGGGAGGATCGTTTTTCTTCTAACCCCTGGGAAGTCCCCAACCATCTCTTGTCGTGTCATGACTGATAGTCAATTCGTCGAGTAATAGAGTCGGAGTGAGTCGCCTTCCTCTACCATCTTGTCGTCTGGGTCGAAGAACGAGATCGACAGTCGAAAATTGACATTGTAAACGATAGATCAATCCTCCCGCTGTGGTCGCCAATTGTTTATAGGTGAAAACGGTTTCTGCTAATTTTGGTAATTGAAGGTGTGAAAGTGAGAAACAGTTTAAACCGTAAACAATGTACTGCAAGGGAGTACTTTTAGATTCGAGAGATCAATCTGTACAAGTCCGGCCTAAACCAAGAAATGGCCGTTCCAGACTTGCTTTGATCAAAAAGTGGAGGAGAAGGGTTGGTTTAGGAAGGGAAGCGAAGAAAGGTGTTGAGACCAGAATAGTTCTGGAAAGGTAATATCTCGAATTGTATCAGAAAAGTAGAAGCTAAGGAATCTTTCAAGAGATGGAAGCCTTTTTGGGAGAGCTTGCCAAGTTTCCATTCTGAGAGTGTTGTATTTTTCTCCTGACCGAGACTTATTGTCTAGTGGAAATAGGTAAGACCTATTTATACAAGTCGAGATTGAAACGTACCCTGGTCTCATTAAGGAAGATAGTAAAGGGTGAAATAATGGGAGGAGGTGGTAACCGCATGGTGTTTATGGGTGAAAACGTTTTCACCATTATTTACTCATTTATTTGACCGATTTATTCCTATTCACGTTTTCTTAATGCGAGCGTAGTGTACACTTCACGTTGTGATCGCCAAACCAAGACCCTGGAATGCATCCCCCAGTTTGTGTTGATGTCTCGAGTATTTTTTGGAAAACATGTTGTTGTGGCTTAGCAAGTCCCTCTCGGGGAACTTTTTAGCCTGGTGACCTTCGACGGTCAAGATTTTGCATCTTGATAGGAGGTGCAGCCGTTGATCGTTGAGCGCCTTTGTTTTGGTAGCCGCGTAGTGAGGGCCAGCGTGGTGGCGCGTCTAGGTGCGATTTTGGCTTGGCCTGTGGGGCCAAGGGTTTTCCATGGGTGTATAGCGTGTCCAGGGCCAAGGCAAGGGCGCTTGGCTTGGCATGACGTGACTAGCATAGCTAGGGCCAAGGCAGAGTGCGTTTGGCATGGCGCGGCTAGCTTGGCTAGGTTTGGTTTGGATTAGTATGTAGGGCCAAGGGTTTTCCATGGGTGTATGGCATGGATAGGGACAAGGCAAGGGCGCTTGGCTAGGCATGACGTGACTAGCATGGCTAGGGCCAATTCAAAGTGTGTTTGGCATAGCGAGACTAGCTTGGCTAGGTTTGGTTTGGCTTGGCTTGGCATGTGGGGCCAATGTGTATCCATGGGCGCACGACGTGACTAGCTTGGGATAGGTGCGGTTTTGGCTTGGCATGTGGGGCCAAGGGGTAGCCATGGGCGCATGGCGTGACTAGCTTGGACTAGGTGCGTGACCAAGCTAGGGTTTTAGGATAAAGGTCGTGAGGGGACCTTAGACGCTAGGATTTTCTCCTGTATTTGAAGGTAAACCGTTGATTATCGCATGCCTTCACTTTAGTAGCCGTGAGGGGAAGGCCAACATGGTGGCGTGGAATGAGGGGTCAATAGGGTTTTGGGCCAAAGTCGTGAGGTGACTTTAGGCGTCCAGGATTTGCTCCTGGGATTAAAGGGAAGTGGTAGGCTCGGAAAGATACCTACTACTATGTATAAACTGCAAGTGCACAGTGTCGAAAAGCAACACAGGTCAAACCACAGAGACTTGGAGAGTGTAGAAGTTGATTCTAAATCCTTACTTAGAACTGATTCAGAGAGTAACCAAAAGGGGTTTGATTTTGTCGATACGACGAGATATTGGCAAAGACATAAACAAAAAGTAATTTGAATTAAAATATGCAATTAAATCAAGATGTAAATATTGATAATATGGATACTAGGGTATTCAAATCCACCACTAACCTATGATATGCATTCAACTTGTAATATTATTCTTGTCCTTACAGCAGATTCAAGTCTACCTTATATCTAAGGTGTTTCTCCAATGGATAATTTAATCACAACTAAAGTATTTCTCCAAAGCATTAACTGTCTAATTAAAGCACAACTAATCTGAGGATCAATATTTGGTTAAGCATGAGTTGCAGCATAATCAACATGGAGATATTCTAACTACAATGGATACATGGCATACATTGTGAGAGCAAGATGTTGACAATCTTGGATTAAATTATATCTTCAAACGATTATAAACTTTCAAGAACAATATACAAGATATGAATACATAACAATAAATTACGTCTTCATTTAAACCCTAGCAAATGAAATTAGAACATGAACAACATTAAAACAAAACTGAAATTAAGAAACTAACATGAACAAGCTATTCTTGGATGAGTTTTCAACACAACAACCCTCTCTATTTATACACAAAAATTCTCTCAACACTTGGATTCGAATTTTGGCACTCATCAATTAAACAAAACATGTTTTCTTTAATTGATGGATAAAATGGAATATATTTGGTGATGGAGAACAAATTGGGAGTGATTGAGTGAGAGAATGGGGGTGAGGTGGATGTTTTGGAAAGAATCCAATGGGGGTGAGGTGGAAATGGATTTGGGTCTTGGGTCTTGGATCATGGGTAGTTTAATCCCATGTATTGTAAACAGGTTGCCACTGATGCGCGAGCAGGTTGCAACGCTTCCAACTTTCTGCTCTTTTGTCTTCTCAATTCTTCCAAGCATTATTTAGTACTTAAAAACACAAAATTAATTAATACAAATATTTATTCTTGAAAATGGTAAAAATGCAGAATTTGGGATAATATATGACTTTGAAGCGCGAAAGATGAGTTAAGTGCCAATGAAAAGGTGTATGAATATGCAATATTTGGCACTCATCAGGAAGCCGTTGATTGTTACACGCCTTCACTTTAGCAGCCGTAAGGGGAAGGCCAGCATGGTGGCGCGGCATGAGGGGCCATGTCGAGATATATTTGGCATGGAGCGGCTAGCATGGCTAGGTGCGTGACCAAGCTAGTGTTTTGGGCCAAAGTTGTGAGGTGACTTTAGGCGGCCAGGATTTTCTCTTGGGATTAAAGGGCAACCGTTGATTGTTGCACGCCTTCACTTTAGTAGCTGTAAGGGGAAGGCCAGTATGGTGGCGCAGAATGAGGGGCTATGTCGAGATATATTTGGCATGGCGTGGTCGGTGTGGCTGGCATGATTTTCCATTGGCACAGAGCTGCGGCTAGCATGCCTTGGCACGGTTGGTGTGGCTGGCATGATTTTCCATTGGCACAGAGGTGCGGCTAGCATGGTTGGCATGCCTTGGCGCGGTTGGTGTGGCTGACATGATTTTCCATTGGCACGGAGGTGCGGATAGCATGGTTGGCATGCCTTGGCGCGATTGGTGTGGTTGGCATGATTTTCCATTGGCACAGTGGTGCGTCTAGCATGGTTGGCATGGCTTGGCGCGGGCGGTGTGGCTGGCATGATTTGCCATTGTCAAAGAGGTTCGGCTAGCATGGTTGGCATGCCTTGGCGCGGTTAGTGTGGCTGTCATGATTTTCCATTGGCACAAAGGTACGACTAGCCTGGTTGGCATGCTTTGGTGCGGTCGGTGTGGCTGGCATGATTTTCCATTGGCACATATGGGAATTAAGGTTTGGCTCGTCGTAACCCTAATTTGAAAAATATACCCGGGTAATTATTGTAGAGACACATTAAAGGTTTTAGTAAATGTGCCTAGTAAATGCTTGTTGCTTTAAATGTTGTGACATTACTGTCTGCTAGGGTTTAGTGTTTTACGATTTTAACCCTAAGCTAAAAACCACCATCAACAATAAGATATTGACATAATCGGATGAATGATATTGTGATTAAGTGTATGGGTATGGGTGAAGATGTCGTCCTAGGAAACAATGTTTACATTCGTTTAATGGAAGTACATTCATGAACTTGTTTTATGAATCTAAAGGGAAATCGCTAGGCTTATTGGTATTGTTATTCATTGCATATATTTGGATTACCAATATGTGTGAGTTAGTAGAACCGGTCATAACTTGTTATGTATCTTGTTAAAACTAGTCATAATGCCTGATTTATGTATTGGTATGACTTTTATTAGTGTAACCCATCCTAAGTAATCACCTAAGATGGTATGATTAATAGTTGTAATTGGTGTGACCGATCCTAGTAATTGGTGTGACCGATCCTAGTAATTGGTGTAACCGATCCTAGTACTTGGTGTGACCGATCACGAAAGAGTTGTAATCGATCCTTGTAGTTAGTGTAACCGGTCCTAGTAATTGGTATAACCGATCCGGGTAATTGGTGTGACCGATCACAAGTAATACCATGAGAATATGGTAACCGGTCCTGGTAATTGATGTGACCAATTTGGTAACTGATATAACCGGTCCTAGTAACCATATTAAGGTAGAACCGATCCTTGTGTTTGGTAGAACCGTAAACCCATGATTAGTGTGTTGATTTGATCAATCACATAGTTCTTGGAAATCAGATGAACCAATTCTAAACTTGTTTGGAAGTGTGGTATAATCAGTTCCAAGATTGTAAATATGAAAGAGGATTTATAAAGAAATAAGATGTCGACATACTTTGAACATGTTGAGTAACTCTTATCTTTTATTGTTCAAAGATATTCCTTAATAACTAAAGGAGATCCCGGACCGAAATAAGTTGAGAATCTTTTAATTAAGGTTGTAAATTTTTATATATGCTTTTAATTACCAACAATTAAAATGCATATCTCTGGAAAATAAAAATTGGTAACGTGCATTTACTAATTGGAAATTTTCTAGTAGGATTTCGACTATTTTTGGATAGAGCATTTCTAGGAATTATGAAAACCGATTTGGAATATATTGCATATCTTAAGAATATTTCGGTTTTGGAAATTACTTGGTCTATAAATACCCAAGTATGCATTTCATGTAAACTATCCTAAGAGCTAGAAAAACTAGCTTGTTGTGTTATCACTGGTGGAGCCGTCTATTCAGAGAGGAAAGTACCCTAATTAGGCGAAATCTCTTACGACCGCTTGTTTAAAGACTTCTGTGGGATCATGAAGCTCTACAAGTACTGCTAGTGGGAAACTAGATAATTGCAGTATTATTAGTTTTCGATTTAATTTGAATTACTAACGGTTGTTGAACTTTGATTGCACCTAGTTTGTTTATTCTTGAGAATATTCTCTTCTGATATAAGATTCACTAAAACTAGATTGAAGTGTCGACGAGATCTTTAGAACTGTTTGTAGATCTAAAGACGCCTTGTGATAATCCATTGTTAATAGACTCTGTTCTGTGCGTGATTGATCACAAGAGATTCAAGTTGTTCTGTGCAGGTATTTATTAAAGATTTAAGAAGATTTGAAGACGAAGAAGATTTCTGATTTGGGTTCATAATCTTTGGTGTGCACAAAACTTAATCAACTGTGGGATCCAACTATAATCGGTTTATCTTTTGGTAGATTTGATTGATAAGTTGCATAGATCGGCATCATTATTTAGTGATCAGATTTCAATGATGTTGTAGTAATTTTTCATTCAAGACTTGTGAAAGCAATAGATTTTAGACTTAATAAAACTTAATTTAAAATTGATTTCAAGATTTAGAAATGGACAAAGGCTCCAGATCCCACTATTACCTCAAGTTGATTGGTTTACAATAATATTTCAGAAATTATTATTAATCTCTTTTCCCTTTAATTCACTTATTAATCTATAAGGTGTCCAAATATTGAATTATCAAAGAATTAATTCTAAGCATAAAACATCAAATTGATTCACAACTAATTAAGAAAACCATTATTTTCATTTTGTTGATCCATGTGAATTAAATAAAATTAATAAATAAAGAAATTGTAAAAAAAAATTACCAATCAAGCATGAGTGAATACTTTCCTCCATTGCCTCAGTCACTGGGTACTTAGCCTCTCATCATGTTGGAAACACACTCAAAAGTTGAGTTCATTGCTCAAAGTGTTTAAAAATGATGAAAATGGGAGAAAATGATTAAAACCAGGTTTGTAACAATTATATTTGTTACAAACCGAACTATTAAAGAGAACGATAAATAATAACTGTCATTGTAACTGTAGAAATTACGATTGTTCCTTGTGCGTCTTATGTTCTTTGTGTTCTTCACAGCAGCAGCAATGGCAGTTCTCTGCAACTTTTATTTTCTTGGCTCTGTAATGTTCTGAACTCTCCTCCAATCACTTCGTAACCCTTATATGACCTCTAAAGACTATTTATATACTCAACAGGGTCTATGAATCACTGTAATAGCTTCAAGATAATTCTCAATAACTCTTCAAGACACGGGAAAATATTATGTCCCTTTTATACTCATGCACGCGTTATACAGCTGCAAGCTCTCCTTATTTATCTCTTTCACGATCCTTCTTGTTGTTCGAGTCCCCCAACATGTGTAAAACACGCTCAAATTCTCCAAAACTCATGCAATCCCCTTAAATACTCCTCCGCTGAACGTGTTACCCTGTTTTCTTCTTGTGGAACATCCATCCAAGATGGGTCGAATCTAACACGTCTATAATCCCAATATAGCCCATATGAACATACCCAATAAATTTTAGCTCTTTAGTCTCACTGTATCATGTCCAAACTTAACCCTGAAAATATGTAAAAAACTGAAAATTTGAATTGTTGTTTCCCGTCGATTTTGTTCTTCCTGTTTTCTTCAACCGGTGATTATTCAGTCCAATTTAACTGAATCAGAGAACATTACCATCTCAAATACCTCCAAAATCGAAACCCTAATTTTGCTGCCATTTTTCCCACCAAAAACCAGATTTGAAATGGAGAAGATGAAGGGTGCCCCTTATCCTTATGCTGGGGTGCCGATAGTAATTTGGGTGCCCCATAATAATTGAGGTGCCCCATATCCAAAGTGGGGGTCCGTTTAGCAAATGTCCTCCGGGGGTGCTCCGAGTAATTTTTCGAGCCGAATTTTCCAAAAATACCTACAAATACATAAAACACCATAATAAGTACAAAATCGAGTACCAACAATACAGAAAATTTAGGAAAACTTAGACACAAAAATGTGTCTATCATTTAGCATCTTGATAGATCCTATTATTGATTGCAAAATCTAAACTCGACTACTTGTTAGTTGTTTGTTAGATAGATCTAAAACCGACAAAGGAGTTTATTGGATTAAACAGAAGGTCCTTTGTCTAACTCATATTACTAGATTGAATAGAGTTGATACCGAATAGATTTGTTGTTCTTTTACTATTTGGAATACGAACCAAAGGAATTGTTCCAGTGCGTGCACTTATTGAATGTCGGAAGCACAAGGATACTGAAGAAACTAGGTGAACTATAGGTGGTTTAGTTGCTTGGTCTCAACTATACGAAGTTTGTTAGATTTTGTTTAGCGACTTAATTATGAGAGTATTCAATTCTGGACTAGGTCTAACAAAATCTTGCTGTGTCATTTACTTTTGTTTTCTGCAATTATAATTGTTGTTATTATAATTTAAAGTAAATTACACAAACGTAAACTTCGTATTACTTGATAGTGATCCTATAGAGTTTGGTTAAGTCCGAACCTATTATCAAGTAATCACACTTTGATTGTTGTATTGTCTCGATCTCGTATCCATAGACGATCACACAAAGTGTGAATGCCAATTCGTTGTATTGTCTCGACTCAGTCCATAGACAATTACTTTCAGTAAAAGTACTTATAGGTGGAAAAGTTTTAAATTGAGGTATATTTTGGTAACCTCGTCTTTTCAATTGGTATTAGAGCAGGCAAACACGAAAAGATCTAACAATCTGTATTTGGTGCGATCCAACCTATAAGATATGGGTCAAAGTAAGACTAAGCGACTGCGAAGAAAGTCTAAAGACTCAGTTAACGTATCACAATATTTGTGCTCAATACAAGTATTACTCGGAGACTTGAAGAATGTGAAGAAGTAAAGAGCTACATCGACGACATCATCCTTCCTCTTGAGGTTAGTAATATTTTGACTTGAACTTTTTCATTCCCAACGTATCTTTCAAGTCGTGCTATATTGAAAACATAACTGCGAAGTTGTGAATGATTATACTCTAGTAGACATAGTGTTAAGGAATTACAATACGAAATATAACGTTTATCTTTTGAACTTCGTATATAAGACATCGACATAATCGTATGAATGCTATTGTGATTATGTGTATGGGTATGGGTGAAGATTTCGTCCTAGGAAACAATGTTTGCATTCTTTTAAATCATTACACAACGAAAATTTGGTTTTGCGTCAGAAAACATTATACTAGTTTATCACGAAAAGATAAGGAAGTAATAGGGGGTACTTATTGTTGCTCCATTGAAGCTAAGCGCGATTCCAGAACTAAGCCCTTTGAAGAACAAAAAAAAGAACACAAGTTGATATTAGAACAGTATGTAAGACACACATGGTTATAAGGAAAAATACAGATAAATTGGTTATGTTAGTTGTAGTATATGAACATAACCATATTCTTGTATCTCCGAAGTAGAGACATAAACTTGAATCACAAAGACACATTAGTGAAGGTCATGTAAAGATTATTTATAACATAAGATTGTCAGGAATAAAGACGAATCTTGTGATGAATTTTTTCGGGCTCGAATCCGGAGAAGTTCAAAGTATTGGGTTTACAACGAAAGATGTTAGAAATTATTTAAGTGTAAAGAGACCATTAGATCTTACAAATAGAGATGCACAAGATGTACTTGATTATCAAAATTTCGAAGTATATTCTTGCATGGTTTGGTTGTAAGTATGCTTCTAGTTGTACCACTTGAACTATCTCTCCTCAAGGTTGCCAACCGGATAAAACTGTTTCCTTACAACTTCCTTGAATCTTTTCCATGACAATACTCCCTTACTTAGGTTTTGTCTTTGAAAAGCTTTCCACCAGGTTAGAGCATGCTTCTATAGCTTCAATGCCGTGAAAGTAATCTTTTCCTTTCACTACACCATTTTGGACGATTAGAAACCGAATTTACATCTAACAAAACATGGTTGGAACAGCCAGGTTCTGTTTCAAAACATGGCGTGACAAATTTTGTTACGAATTTTGGGTTGTAACATATGGCAGCTGTTACTACGTGGAATTTCGTAACAGACCCCAACAATTACGAATTATTTGTAACTGAGAGTTGTAACAGGCAAGGGGCGTTACTATGGGTCAAGCTGAAACAGTTTGTAGCCGTCACGAACTTTTTTTGAAACATCAAAAAAATTACTGCCAGTCTACATTGACCCGGTCAAAGTTGGTCAATGTAGACCAATTTTGACCGGTTATTATTGACTGACTGTTCATTTTATGCCGAAATACGCCGGAAATCCCAAATAACCTCCATACTTTCATTACATCCATATTCAACAATAATTTCTTCGATCAATTCATATAAACATTCATTTAGTTCATATCAAGAAAAAAAAAATCTTTTAAGTACCAAAAAATTCTGTTGAGTATCAAATTCCTACAAGTACCTAAACACTCTTTTACATCCATTCTCAGATAACTACCTAAACAGCTGGATAACTCTTTTACATCCATTCTCAGATAACTACCTAAACAGCTAGATAACGGGGATTCTGCATTTTGGAATGACAGGATAACAGTTTTAAACAGATCATATGTGTTTTATTTAAAATGTATCATGTAATCTTAAAAGCTTGTCTTACCACTGGGTGTGATGAAAATATGGTGCCGAATTTTTCTTCACACCATAGGACCCATCCCTGGGTCACCTCCACCGTGTGGGATGCAAAATATTTTGTGGATATTGAGATGGCAAACATCTGCCCCGATGTAACCTGGGCTTGTCAAACCGACCTCACAATGCGGATAACAATATCTCATCTCATCAAAACAAATATATATATCCTGAGAATGTCTAACTACAAGAAACTTGAATTACTGACAATGTGTTGGAAGTTCCATATGTAAAATCAAATAAAAGTATTGCCAAGTTATATGTTAGGTACAGAAAGTGTTGTCTGGCAGATCCAATTTAAGTAACTCCAATTCAATGTATGAAACCAAAGACTATTTTTACTGTGTCCAATCCTTACAAAAAGTTGGTGGGTAAAGTTGAACGATCATCCAAGCCATATCTGCACATAGGTGCGCATGCTAAATTAAGAGAATCAAGACCGATAAAGAGACTTCCGCACATGGTCCCTGTAACTATACGCTTAACATAAACGAAGTTTATGTAAAAAATAATAAAAGAAGGGTATACCCGTGCTTCCATGTTTGCACCATCCAAGTAGACTTGACCACCATTGACATGAATTATCTTGCAAATCTCATTAATGCCTTCTCCGATAACCCCATGGGTTGAAGGATATGTAACTTGATTGTTCAATTAGAGCAATTCCTATGGCAATGGCCAAACTCAAACATTTGTTGAGCCACGTGGATGGCCAAACGGGTTTCTCCGTAAAATAGGGAAAAATGAACAGATTTGGTTTTCTATTGCCCCACTAGTATTTCTTTTTAATACAAAATGTTTTGTAGGATAAATATTAATAATATAATATAATATTTAGGTGAGATAAAGTAGGCTGAAATGAGATAAAATAGGATAAAGTGAGATAAAATAAGATTAAAAAGTAGTAAAATAATCAGGGATTGTAGTTGGCGTCAATCCAAGAGACGCGGGCGTTTTTGTCACGGTCGCGCGTTGGAGCTTCCTACGCCAACGTTTTTGGAAATAACGCGTGTCCTTACCACAGATGCGCGCTGATTGTTCCATCTCGATGTTCAAAGCATCATATTTGGTGATTTGAACATCCATTTTTCATGTTTGTTCATTCCATAGTGAGAGCAAAATGAACAAACTCCAAGTTTGTTCATTCCATAGGAACTATTCTAAAGACACCGAAAAATAAATGCCATGCATTTCTGGAAGATAGGCGTATCATCGCGTGCACATTTACACCTATCCAACCAGAATTTCCTAGCAACTCAGTAAAATTTTATTTATACCATAAAAGCAGATAGGTTATCTTTGTTCGCCTCAGCCGCTTTATTTAACTCGGGGATGTTGATATTACCCTTAACATCAGTTCCAATAGTAACTATTTTCATTCCACGGATAGCAGCAATAGTAGGATTTATTCGATGTGCTGAAACTGGAATGATGCAAAACATTGCGATGATGCACTAGCATCAGGATTTATTCCATCAAGTCATGGACTCATATGCGTTCCCAGGGGGATAAGCTCATGAGTGACCAAGGGAGGAAACATCCTCAGTTCTACTTGGCTCGGGTGGAAAAATCATGAAAGTGTGACTACCCACGCACACGGATGGTACATGTGAAATCATATCCAGTTACAATTCGTAACTGCTATAGGATAGTTACGAATTCTGACAAGTTTTGTAACAGCTTATGGCTGTTACAAATTTCAGTTACTATTCCCTGAAAATGGTGTAGTGTTTAAACCATATTCAAAGAAAGAAAAATACATCTCTAGACATTCAATCCAATCATCTAACTTTTCTACATCGACACTCCCATCATAAAGTGGAATATCAACACGAAAATCAATTTTCAGATTCTTACCATGAAGTTTAGTTAATGTAGAACTTTTAAGAAACTCGCTTTTCTTCTTCTTCTTCTTCTTCCGAAGTTTCAGGTGAAGGCGGAACCTTTTTCTTCGTCTTGGACTTGGGTGTATGAGAACAAATACATTCAGTCAATTCTTCAAGGGTGATTTTGATCGACTTCATGTCTGTCTGTAGCGTAACCACCTTTTCTTCCATAGTTTGTGGTTCGCTTTGCTTAGGTTTATCATCTGACTTTGTCATACTTGATCCCCTTGTTCTCCTAACGTCTTCTATATTTTCGAGTACCTCACCAAGCTTTATGTAGAGACATCTAGAGAAAACCATAAACCACAGGGATTTACCCTTGAAACTAACCTTGCTAGCTTGTAATGTCAACTTGATACGTATGATCACTATACCTTGGTAGCTATTACTATAAAGGCGGAATTCAGAATAATAATAGACGAAAAACTTAGAAAACAAAAGACATGAGAAACTAATTTGAAGAAAAATATCTTCTCTAGATTATGAACAAGAAAACGATTACAATTCTCCCTTTGTTATGCTCACAATCTTCTCTAAACAGTGGATCAACCTTAAATTGTTTGCTAAGCTTGCACAAGTATTGTTCCAAGCTTTCTCTAGGTTTTCTGTGTGTTTAGTTAACAACCAAACCTCTCTATTTATATATTTCATCGTACTCAACCTACTAGGTCTTCTATTAGGAATCTATTTCCTAAACTAAGAGTGTTGCCTAAAACAAACTCGTTCCTAACTAGGAAATTTTGCCCAAATAAGGTTTCCTTACTAATATAGGATTCTTCTCTCAACTTAGCTTGAGGTTTACTAAGTTCCTAAGAGGAGTAGGGATACGCCTGTATCACCAATCATGCACTCCGGAAACACTTGATCTCGAAAACTATTGATATTCACATAAGACCGTCTTACTATTATAATACACCAAGAAAACTGCAAAAGTATTACAATACGATTCAGTTTTTATTGCTATTTAAAGAGCTTCATGAATACAACTGTAGAAGAAATGTCTAAGTAAAAGCTTATTGAACAAGAGCTGTAATCTTCCAGTTGATACGAGAAAACTGACAATCTATGCAGATCCCTGATTAAAAATCCGAAGCTTTGTATGTTGCGTACAAAGCACCTACATCAACAATCACTAAAACCACTTTTCCCACAGCACAGGCATCCATTTTGAAGAGCGCTTTGAAGTAGTTAAATGCAGTGAGGTGCCTCTTATGTTGTTTAACCATCCTCGATATCAATTTCCAGAGTAAGAAGCCAATTCCGCAGATGCAGCAAAGCAAAAAGTAAATAGAAACTGAAAAACTTGCCTGATCATCTATAAAGAAATCTGGCGCCAAAGACAGAAAAACAGCCAAATAACTGATGGATATGCATCCAATTGAAATGCACATCAACATAACAAGAACTCGGTTTTGAGCGACGGATTTTTCATGCACAAACTCGCATATGACAGCGAAAACAATTGCCAGAGACAAAGAGAACGCTATTGTGTTAACAAGCATGTAAATCACGTAGAGGGTAGGGTGTTTATAAGCCATTATAGGGAATCCGGCATATCGGATTAGATAGGGGAAAAAAGCATCACCACCTTCACTCCTACTGTAAGTTGAAATAGTAGCACCCGTGAAATTTTCCACAATTAAACCTTTGATTGCGGAATCTCGAGTATTGTTATTTGCTTCAAAAGTTTCATATATTAGACCGTTGATAAAATCAGAAACATTTCCTTGGGCTTCAGAATAAGTGTTTAAAACTACCCGCTCGGATATAGTGGAGCCGAACATACTATGAAGATAATAAGCAAATGTAACTGGATCATCATTAGAATTAACTTTCGAGTCATCTTGCCAAACCCCACCTGGTGGGTTTAGCGCAGCTTGAAAGGCGATTTGCCCTATCAATGTTGCCACCACCAATAACGCGTTCACCCTATCTGCATTACCATGCTTTTTAGCAGATTTCTTATTCACTTGTTTATGATACTTGTTTTCGGAAAAAGTTTGATTCGAAAGCTCTTTGTTGTGTCCTGAATGATTATAAAACCCCATTTCTAGATCGTTCTTGTCAGCTTCAGATAACAAATTCAAGGGTTTCAGGCCCTTGTTGTTTATTGCATCTATATCGATTCTTATATCATTACTCTGCAGTAGCTGATTTACAATCTGCAAACACAATAAAGAAAATCAATTACAAAATACATGTGCTGTACATATTAACCACCCTGAGAACCTTTTTCTCCGAATCATATAAAAAGAAATTATAAGGTACCTTGAGTTTTCCCATTCCTGCTGCAAGGTGCAAGACTGTGTTGCCATCATTGTCCTTGGAATTGATAGATATAGCAGTATCTCGGTCAAAATTCCATGCAAGCACCAACTTGTCTACCAATAGCTTAAGAGAAGTAAATTCATTGTTATTTTTAACACAAAAGTGTAGGATAGTCTCACCATTTTCGTCGTTCTTTAGGTGAATAGGATCGGGTCTTTCTTCCATTAGTAGTTTCATGATCTCAACTCGATCTTTCATAACTGCTAGATGGAGGGGCGTTCGTCCGTCTTTATCTTTCACCAAACAAGCAGCAGGTCTAGCGTTTAGCAACAGTCTCACCATCTGACGACTCGTTCTCGCTGAAGCAAGGTGAAGTGGAGTAAATCCATTGAAGTCTTTTTTCAGTGCAAGATCTGGTTTCCTCGATACAATTTCTGTTGCTAATTTGATGTTCCCAGAAATAACTGCTATGTGTAATGGAGTTCTACAGAAACTAGTAAACACTTCATCTAGATTATTAAGACTCGGCTCACCACAAATCTCGTGGAAATTAACAAAAACAGACATTACTAATAATAGGCTCTCAATGTTTCTCTATATCTGTTGATGTATGTCCTTATGTGCAGCTATGTATGGAGAAACCAACATTATCTTCAAGGTAGGAGGAGTTTTTACGTCCACCCGTTTGCTGTTGAATCTTCAAGGCCAACTAGGATCGATGAAGACCCTTCAAGGAATATAATTATAGTCCGCAGAATGTTTCAATTGAACAATAGTGATATGGGTGACGTATTGGAGATGACAGATACCGGTGCATACTTAGGTGTATACTTAGGTGTAGTTCTATGGACCAGTTGCAAGATATTTTTAGTTATTAGCCTTTTTCGAGTTTTGTGAAACGAGCATTCTGGTGAGGACACTTGGCAAATGTACGATTGGTTAGAAAATATAAGGAAAAGAAAAAATAAAAAAAACCAAACTCAATTTGGAAATACAACCCGTGACAACTTGGGTGACAATTCAAGTCGTGAGAATTTGGAATTCAAGATGTAACTATGTTAGGAAAAAAAAAAAAAAAAAAAAAAAGGAAAACTGGAAGAAAAAACTAAAAAAAAAAAAATTTGCTGAAAACGGAAATTTTATAACGTTTAAAACCATTACAAGAAGAAGGTAAAGACATCAAGCATACTTTAGCTTTCTGAGCACATATATCGTATATCTTCTTTGCGTGTATGTATTTTTTTATATCTTGGTTGGCAAAGGGATCTCGAAGAACTCCAGCCATCTGGATGTAAGTTCGGAAGGTGGTTAGCAGCAACCAACAAAGAAGTGGTCCAGCTGACCAACTATGGCTTGAATAGATCGCACTAGCTACCAAATTGTAAGCAACGTGATGCCCCAATTATCAATTATAATAAATACTGAAATTTGAACCCAGAAGAGATAGGGTATTAAGTGAAGCACAATCTAATGGAGGTGGAAAAGCAAGGAGATCGAAACGCAATATATCTACTATGAAAGTTCCCAGCAATGGATGTGGTTGAACTGTTTTATACTTAATTCAAAGCAGTACCAATTGACTATTTCATATGCTTACAAAAGAAAAAATTGATTGTTTCGTGGCAAAGTTTTATCTAAAAAAATAGCCACCGTTAGTTCTCTGTATTCTCATGTGAGGTAAAAGCTGCGAACTTCTGATTGTTTTTTACTATGGCAGATTTAGTCTGGAGTTTATCAAGGCATAGTGAATTTGGATATTTTGGAGGGCTAAGAATGGAGGTTCGTGCAGATATCATGTCCAAAGTTGAATTCTCATTTTTCTATCAGACTTTGACATGTTTGCTCTTTTATATGTTTCTCTCACTTTGTCATCTCAAACACAGGAAATGCTGGCCATAGTCATCACCAAAAGAGAACCGAGAGAAGCGACAGAGTAGCTGGAGTGAGAAGTTCCCTCCAGATAAAATCTTAAAGGATATCTGGAGTAGGAAGTTGCCTCCAGATAAAAGCTTAAAGGATATTATAGGTGAAACAAAGTTGTAATATGTGTGTGAAGACTTTGTCTTTAGCTGTTAATTGTACGTGTACCAAACAATCCACGGTAGCTTCTGCACTGCATTAGTCACTAGCAATCAATTTAAGTATTGGTGGATACATAGAGCGAGTTTAGTGTTGGTTAGCAGTAGTTTGTGGAGTCGGAACACTTGGAATAGCCCATTTCAGTTCCAATATTCATTGGTCAAGTCTTAAAGATTAAAACAGAAATGTAGTTACTCTACCAAATTGATCCATGTGGTGTTGCTAGCTATAAATGTTGTATCTTTTGGATATTTGGTGTCGGGATTTTTTTTGTGTGTGTGTGATAATTCTTACTAAGTAAACAGTAAACACATATAGTGGTACCTATTGACAGGGGCGGAGGTAGAATTTTACGAGGGGGGTGCAAGAAAAAAAAATCCGGAAAAATTAGGTATCAACACACTTGCTTCAAGTCTCCTGTGATTTGTGTTTATGGGAGAAAAAGAGTTTGTTTAACGTGTTTTCTTTTGGGCTTTATCATATATTGGACTTTTAGGGGGTGCAAATGTGTATATATACATTTTTTAGCTTGAGAAACGGAGGATTTAGTTTAAATTTTGAAAATCAAGGGGGTGCAGTTGCAACCCCTTGCAATGGGTTACCTCCGCCTCTGCGTATTGACTGGCAAGGTAGATATCACAGTTTAGATAATGCTACTGAAACTTGGAAGCTATACCTATTGTAAGTTGGGTCCTTACCGAAGCAATGGTTACATAGAAATATAAGTTGGGTCCTTACCGAAGCAATGGTTACATAGAAATATCAAGATTCAGTATTTGAACTATTGATTGAAGTAGGCCTTTTTTGAGTTTTTTTAAACGAGCGTTTTGGTGAGGACACTTGGAAATGAATGATGGTTTAAAAAGACTAGGAAACCAAATTCATGACGTGACAATTATTAGGTGATGATGTATGATTGATTTAAAAATTACAAACTTAAAAGCAAAACCTAACTTATCGTGTTTAGAATTTTATGGAAGTCTAAATTCAATTTGGAAATCGAGTAACTACTATATTATGACTCTTTTTTCCAAATTAATATAAAAAGGGGGAAAAAATCCAAATATTTTCTGCGAAAATAAAAGGAAAATAAAAATAAAATGTGTACATATTCTCCACCTATTTAATGTATTTGTCCCGCCACACCAAATAAAAAATACATTTTCACGGAGAGGGGCAAAGTCCCGCGCACACCAAATAAAAAATGCATCCCCACGGGTCGAGTCGTATCCCCGCGCACACCAAATAAAAAATGCATTGCCACAGGGCGGAGCAACCCCCCACTCATACCAAGTTATTAAAACTAATAAATAAATAAAATCTACTCATATTCTCCAACTATTTAATGTATTTTCCATGACACACCCAATCAAAAGTACATTGCCACGGGGCGGGGCGAAGCCCCGTACACACCAAATCAAAAATGCATCGTCACAGGACAGAACGAACCCCGCACACACCAAATAAAAAATGCATTGTCTCGGGGATGGGAGAAATCCCGTGCACACAAAATCAAAAGAAAAAATATGCCCGATGCGTAGCACGGGCAAAAATCTAGTTACAATAAAAATGCCTCCCTAAATTGGGGCCTATGCCACTTAATTGGGGCCTATAGCTACATGAAAAAATAGGGTCATTAAGTACAAATTCATAGAAAGCCCTTATCCACTATTTATGTTAATGCCTAATATGCCCTTATTAAATTAGTGATGATTAATTAAGTTAATATTTGTTAAATTAATTAGTGTTTGAGTTTTATTTTAGTGTTAGGATTAGAGTAGAAATTCATTTTCTTTTTTAAGGTTTGGAGGGAAAGAAGAAGTAGAGGGAAAAAAGAAAAAACTAGGGTTTGTGATTTTCTTAGAAAAAATGAAACTTTATAGTGATGAAGAAGAGGGTGCATCAGATTATAATGATTTCGATCCTACCAAATTGGATAATTTGTTGAATGAAGAAGATAATGTCAACCAAAGAATGCTTGAGGATATTATTCAAGCACAAGAACAATTTCGTCGGGAAGAAGAATGTGATAATGCTTCTAATAAACATGTATGAATTGTAACGATCTACAAAGATGTATTTGCATGTCCCAATCGCCCAAAAAGGGAAAAAATGTCAAAACTTTAACCCAGAATCGGTTTATTCGATAGCACTACATAAACCGATTCTGGGTAAAATCCATATACTAATCGGTTATTGTTAGTCACCACATAAACCGATTGTAGTAAAAAAATTGGCGCGATGGGTACGTGACAAAAATACGTTTTTGTTGGTGATGTGCATAATCCGATTTCTTCACATGAATAATCACATAGAATACAGGAAGTTCACAATCGGATTATTTACGTGTATATGTAATCCGATTGTGGAGAAAAAAAATTCTAGGAGAAATGAGAAAAAAAATCGGATTACATGATACGCGACATGAACCGATTGTGAACTTTGAAAATTTTCCGTTAAGTCTTTAATCGGACTTTATAGTTTCACATATAAACCGATTACTGATAATCGGTTATCTCGACTGTGACGTACAAAACGATTTTGAATCCTCAACTTGTTGATTTTTGTTGTAGATTATTGTGGCGTTTGAAGAAGATCACCCCAAAGTTGTATCTCTGCTGGGTCCTGATACCTCTGTCCACTATTTCTCCGATTTGGAATGGAAAGAAAGAAACGATGCAAAGCAGTTTATAGACAAGGGCATAGAGATCAAATGCACATTAGTTTTAGGTCGTCGTTCAAGTCAATATCTTTGGGAACTTGTTTGTGAGAGAGGTGGAAAACAAGAAAGTCACTGGGCAAAGAACAAACCATGCGTGAAGAAGAAGAGAAGGGAATACATTACTAAATCAAAGAAGTATGGTTTCCTGTTTAAGATTATAGTTAATAGACCCAAGGGACCCAATGGTAAGGTATACAAGATCTATAAAGTCATGAATGGTTGTCATAATCATGATGATCCGGAATCTCTTATAGGACATGCGGCCGTTTGTGGGTTGAAACCACATCAATTGGGAACGGTCGATGAAAGCGTGTAAATCAAGTGACATCCTTAGGAAGATTAAGGAGGATGATAAGGATAACTTGTCCACTTTGAGGCAAATTTACACGGAAAGAGCATCCTTAAGGAAGAGGGAATGGGATGGTAGAGCGGTTATGGAACAATCTCAGTAGTTAGCCGATCAACATGGATACACAATGAGGAAGCAGGTATTAGAAGTCAAAGTGACTCATATTTTCTTGCCGCATCCGTAGATGATCAAGTTGACCCAATGCTTCTATCAAATTTTGTTAATAGATTGTACGTACAATACCAACAAGTACAACATGCCGTTGTTAAACATTGCTTGTCATACTTCCGACAAACAAACTTTCACGGTAGCATGAGGGTTCATCTCTGCTAAGATATTCATAGAACCAAGTAGAACCCACACCTAACTTGTTGGAAAAATATTATTCGGTTTCGGTTTCTCGGAAATCACTACAATGCATCAAACATATAATTAACAATAGAGAAGTTAGAATACTCATCGGATTGGTTGATTGAGGCGAGGATCACTCTTTTCTTAAAGACTAGTACGTTCCCGCATATGGTGCTTACGATTCTATGGAGGCACCCTTCCAAGATATAACGATCACACCTTGTAGAAGGTAGGACTTCAATTCTACTAGACCGGGGAATATTGACAATTATTGTGCTCTTAGACACGACTCAAACTCCATGAAATATTTTGTGAAAACTCTTCTAACTTCTTAAGAAAAACTTATACATAACAACTCTAAGAGATGGTTTATATAGATCCAATGGTGCCTCTACAAGGTGTATCTTCACCAAGAGGTGACTCACCATGGACAATGGTGTCTCTCCATAACACTTATTCATGATTAGGTGTCTTATGGATGAGAAGACATATCTCTTGGAATTTAAATATTGAAAATCAATTTTTTCTCACACATAATTTTGATCCAACATTCCAACATAACATGTATTAGGATCATACTAGACCATATCTTGTATGTAATCTTATAGTGGGGAAATAAATGGTATTGCGACTCAACACCAGTGACGGAACCAGGATTCTGCGTTTGGGTGGGCTAAAAAAAAATTAACGGATTCTTAATTGGGAAAAAGAGAAAAAAGGTAAAATACCTGAAATGAGAAAAGCGTACAACACACTATCTTTCACTTGAAACACAATGCATTGAATCAAATCCGTTCACACAACAATTATGATAACCAAGGTTCTTTTCAAGCGAATATTAAAGAAATGCAATAAAAATTAATTCTATAAACGGGAGATTTACCTTCAAACTGCTAAAAATACAATAAAAACGGACTTTATATATAGGAGTTGAGTCAACGCCAATTCCACATAATGCACAAGAATTATACATGATAAAACACAAAGAAATTGTTGTACTCCTGACTTTCAAGGATCGAATAGATTTCTTTTAGACAATTACTTCTACCCTCCCAATGTCAATTGAAGATTACAACAGGTTTGCGAAATAATGTCTTCGGGATACAATGAAAACCCTACATCAGAGAAACTGGATTCAAGGTTTGTACCCCCTTGACCCAATCAAGAACACACGAGTAAGGTTTCTGATGATGCTTTAGATAGAGAGAAAACAGGTTGAATTGATTGTGGAGAATGGGAGAATGCCTTCACTATTTATAGGGATGTTCATGCCTATTAGTAATGCTTTTTCATCACCAACAGACGCTTCCAAAAGGCATCAATGACGACTTATGGGATGAGATGCGTCTATTCAATTTTGAATAGAAACTTCTAGGTCCAACACAAACCCCCCATGACGGCAAATAATCTTGAAAATATCCAACCGGGTATAGATGTTTTG
Organism: Papaver bracteatum; assembly: GCA_023529315.1. Lineage (NCBI taxonomy): Eukaryota > Viridiplantae > Streptophyta > Magnoliopsida > Ranunculales > Papaveraceae > Papaver > Papaver bracteatum. The sequence goes on along the minus strand of JAJJWX010005228.1, from coordinate 470,319 downwards.
ATATCTATACCAACTCCCCATGTGATAATTACGGTCACATTTTGTACGTAAAAAGAATGGCAGCAAATTCAGTAAATCTATATTTAAATCGATACGCGATGTTGAGCAAGCAGAAAGATGCGGGTTACAAAAATGAATTTGCAGTTGCAGGGCTGATGATCAGCCAAGGACGTGGTAAGTACTTGCAGTTTTTTACATATTGGTCCCAAAACGATTGTGCACCTGCAATAAAATCAAAGTTGGTCCCATTACTTAGTATCGTCAGATTGACTTGAAAATTAGACACTATTTTAGCACGTTTTCTCAATCTAGAGACGCAAGGAATCTAAATCCAAAGCAATAAAATCCAAAGACAGCATATTTGAAAACACAACTCCAAGTAATTGTCCAGAGCCGCTGCATTACATTTTTGTAAATATTCACTCTGCAGTCTGCACGTTGGACATATTATCAGATGTTACGCATCAAAAAAATATATATTTAAATAGGTTTTTCTAAATATTTCAACAAATTTAACAGGTTTTGTTATAGATAAACTAATTTTTCACCCGTGCGAGTTTATGAAATATTCATCTTCTAAAATTAGTTTCATTAGAAACAAAAAATTCGTTAATATCTATTTTAATAAGTTCATACCTTAAAAAATAGAGCGTCTGGATACGGTGAAGTTAGTAAATATATGATAGGTTATGTATAAAGAGATCGCATGCATAAAAGATAAAAGGATTGAAATGTTAAGATAATATCAATCCATAGCTTAATTGAATTTTGTACACGTGCGAATAATTGGTGAAAAAATTTGGATAAATATATGTGTATCCATGAATTATAAGATAATCCATTGTATTATGGGTGAAAATTGACCTTAGTTATTGAATATTTCGTTGCGTAGTTTCCAGATAGTCTTGAATTATAGATTGATTGTGTGCATCATAAGATGACCCCATGTATATATTTATGGAGTTTCTTCGACATGATATTTATTTTATATACTTTAGACATTATGTGTATATATAGTGTTCATTTTTTTCTCATACAATATATAGTTTCTTTTTCTTTTTCCTTTTAATCGATAAGGAAGGAAATTCATTGATTATACCCCAAAAAAGTAAAACGGAGACAGAAAAAAAGGGATAAATCAAGGTAACAGGCCGCCTATGATTCATAAAGCAAAAGGCCCCGAGAAAAATATCGAGGGTTAAAGTACACATTCGTCTGGTTATCAATAATGAAATTATAGTTACATTTTCAATACTAATTTAACACTGCACTAATAATAATAATAATAAGAATTTCGACCTGCTGATATTATGGCCTATAATTGGGAAGATGGTAGGGATGTTTGTCTTGATGTCACTGGAGTTTCCCCCTTCACAAGTGCTCGTACTCGAAGTTTCATCCCTGGTCACGCCATTTATGGCGTGACCAGCAAAAATAATAAATACTTGGATGTTTGTACTTTGCTCGGATACGGTTTTGGGGTGCTGGCCTTTTCCACCTTTGGCGAACTTGGTTCGGATTTTGTTATTTTTCTGAAGCGAATGAGGAATTGCATGGCTCGACATGATGCTAATTTCAAGATGGGAAATTCTCTTTTTCATAGGTAGGGATCGTAATTCAAAAAGGTGTCGGCGCCCAGCTTGTTGCTAGGTTGCCTACCATCTCTTGTAATGTTGATTTTGATATTGAGATTTAATAAAAGCCTTCGTGGCCCCTTTTCATATTTCAATAAAATATCAATAATAAATAATAATAATAATAATAATAATAATAATAATAGGCTTCCAACCAGTTTCATGTAATAATATTTTTCCAATAATATAATAATAATAATTTTAAAAACGGGCCCCTAGCTCAGCTGGTCATCCCCGTTCTCCAAAGTTTAATGCGCTCCCGGAGGTCCCAGGTTTGAGTCCCCAATGGCGTAATATTGCAGGAATTAACATGAAAGGTATTGTTAGTTTGCCCCCCCTTGTGACACAATCTCAGCCCCCTCCCGCCGTTTCGGCTCCCTTGGCTAGGTTACCCATGAGGGTCGCTGGTAGATTAGCACAGCAACCTGTTCAATTAATGTAGTAATATGTCGTTGGAGCTTAGCGTGTTAGGCTTTCAACTAGTTTCATGTAATAATATTTATTCAATAATATAATAATATTAAAAAAAAGGATAGCGAAAGAAACTAATAAATAATAATAGTAATACTTTAATATTTATTAATGAGAATAATTGAAAATGTATCTGAAAATATAAACAAAATAAACACTCAATATTTGTGAATGGTGTAATTAAAGGTGAAATACAGGGTTGCATACCATGCACACCTCAATAGGTGTGCATTCAATGTAGTTTTTTGAGGTGTTAGGAGTTCGTGTCAATTTTTGAATGCATCCTTAACTACGCTAGACTCTCGAATTACTTTCATTTTCAGCGTGTCAAAGGACTGTTAATGGGCTGCAAATATGTATTTGAGTTTTGTTCGGTCAAAAATGTGGTCAACGGTTCGTGATATGATAGTAGTTCGGAACGTTATACGTACGTATATAATTCATTTTAGAAATATGAAAACGGAATACAAAATTCGGAATAAATAAAATACAAAATTCGGCATAAATAAAATAATAAAACAACCTTTTAGGTCTGCTACATGGTCATTTTATGATCTAAAATGAACTAAATTCGGATTATATAATACATATCGTGTGCATTATCAGCAAGTGGCGCATAGCTCAGTTGCTGGAGCCTTCACCATTGTGTTCGAGGTTGTGGGTTCAAACCCTACCTCTTTCATTTTATAATATAATGTACTTTGTTCGGTGTTGCACTAATTCGGGCATACTGTTCGGTAACAAAGGGTTCGTAAAAAATTGCGAATAGTACTACTTATTTTTGTTTTACGGCACAACACACCATGCTGAGGAAAAAACTGTCCGAGGACAGCGCGGTCATTCAAGAAATTATTACTAGTCAATAAAATTTGTGTGCGCCTTGACAAAATAAGCTCTCATATTGGACGGTGATGAAACCCTCGTTTCTTATTGGCCGAAATAGGTCTTTTCTAATGTAAAAGCTATGAAGAGGCCACTTGGCATAACTTTATGGGTTTGGATATTAAAAATTAGGTTACACTCTGTTTACATCAAGTATTTAAATGTCCCTTAGTAACATTGTTAGCAAGAAGGAAGGTGGGCAACACTTCCATGAGAGTTTTGGTCTAAATAATATCCTTACACCCTGTTTACGCAAAATACTTAATTGTACGTTAATAATACCGTCTATGGTGGACAACTTGCGTCAAACCACGGAAAAAATTTCCGATACAATATTATGGTTAAAAAATATCTTAACTTAATTTAATGGACCGTGTTTAGAATTTTTTGGAAATCCAAACTCAATTTGGAAGTCAAGTATATATATATATATTATGACTTTTTTTCTCCAAATTAATACATAAAGGGAAAAAGAACTCACATATTTCACACATATTATCTACGGAAATAAAAAAATATTCCATATCATTTCAACATATTTAATACGTTTGGGCACACCAAATCATTAATAAAATTAAAGGAAGAAAAATACCCGGTACGTAGCACGGAAACAAATCTAGTCCTTAAAAACAGTAGTCCAATCCAATAATTCAAAACAGCCGGCACACACCAAAAGTAAGCCACTTATCTAGTTATTTGTTTTGGTACTGTGGTACATGCACACGATTTTCACCTAATACGGGAACCTGGTTTAGTACAAAAACCGGTTAATGTGGGACCAACTAGCGTAATAAAGCCATCCAATCCCACGAAAGGCACCGTAACAACCAACAAAAAAAAACCAGTTTTCCGGTAGCACTTGCGTCCATTCCGTAGAAGAGGGCTTTGAGGTAATTAATAACTCCGATGTGGTGATGCCTTGTTCTCTTTCGTAGCTTAACTATCTTCCATTTGAGAGTCCAAAAGAAGAGCCCAGCTCCCACCAGGCAGCAAACTCCGCAGAATACAAAGAGCCCAAAACCCAAAATAGCTGATACTCCAGTATAAAATTCTGGCACCATAGCTTCGAATATAAAGAAATAACCGAAGGCAATGCATACTATTGAAATGCACATCAGCACAACAAGAATTCGAACTTGGGTGAGAGACGTTTCGTTGACAAACCCACATATGACCAAAAATATTATAGTCAGAGACCCAAAAAAGGCGACCGAATTAGTAATCATGTAAATCAGATAGTGGTCTGGCGATGTATAAGCCAATATAGGGTTTCCAGCGTAGCGTATTAAGTAAGGGAAAAAACTACCTCTGCTGCTGTTATCACGTTTTTCATTGTTTGATGTAATAAACTCGAAATCTTCCAAAATTAAACCTTCTGCTATCATCTCGTAATATATATCGGAATAAATAATATCCATCAAATCCATCACAAAATGCTCAATGTTAGAATAATTTCTCCCCTTTCCTCCTCCATTGCTTTGATTAAACCTTTCAAGACCTTCCAGTTTCTTAACTATGTACGTATCCCAACTATCAGGCAAAAAGGAGTCAAACATGTGATCAAGATAATATGCGAACTTAACGGGATCAGTGCTAGAGTTAACTATAGAATCATCTTGCCAAACCCCACCTGGTGGGTTCATTGCAGCTTGAAAGGCGATTCCTGCTATCAACGTTGCTACCACTATTAATGCATTGACCCTCTCTTTCAGCCCTTCATTCTCATCACCATTTTTAGACAAGGTCTTACCCTTACGGGTCTTATGGCGCACATAGTAATCATAAGACCCAGATTCAAGATCATTCCTTTCAGCTTGTGATAACATATTCAAGGCTCTATGGCCCTTCTGGTTCACCACATCTATATCAACTCTTATATCACTATTCAGTAATAAAAAGTTCGTAATCTGCAAACACAATTAAGTTAATCAATGTCTCAACACATGTTATGTGTATCAGGGGTATGCTGAGACAACACATGTTGAATCGTGCACCTAGATAGGTAGTAGAGTAGCCTTTGTTAGAGTAGCCTTTGTTAAAGTCAAGTTTGTACACACCACCACCTAATTGTTGAATTGTGTAGCCTCTGTTAAAGTCATGGTGAACACCACCTAACACCGTACACACCTCCACCTAATCACCACCTAATTGTTGAATCTTGTTTTTACTCCCCATTTTTGTTAACTACAAATACCTTGTATCAGGAGATGAATAATATATGAAATTATGAACCTTAAATTTGAGTTGGTATCAGAGCTTCCATGGTGAAGCTGATTACTTCTTAATAGAGTGAGTGTTTCTTTAATTCACCAATCAATATTCCATTTGTCTTAAGGTTCTTATACTTGTTCTTATTCCGACAACAAGTAAGTTCATCTTGATCCATTAATCTTTATTCCTTTTTTGAGATAAAAATACTTCATCTTGAGCATATTCATTATATCACTGATCTAGTGTAATATCACCGATCTATTGTGATATTTCTTTGGAAATCTGTAGTTGTTATTCTGAGGACGTGACTGGAATTGATTATTCTAGATTACTTTCTTGTTTTTTTCTTCCTTGAATCTTTATATGTTTGTGTTTACTGTATTCTCAAACATTTAAACAAAGATAGTACTTTTTTGTTTTTTCCTTGAATTAACTTTTGTAAGTCAAGAGACTATCTTGAGTTGTCCTTGACTATCTTGAGTTGTCTTTGCCTTTACTATTAAATTCAAAATCAGTAGTCATGTTCGATTATTATGGTTAGCGGTAACGAATCTGGTGTTATTGTTACGCCAGTAATGAATACGGTACCATCCCAAGAGCCTATTTCAATTCCATACGGGGTTAAATTGAATGATAAAAATTTTACCCTCTGGTCTCAAATCGTGACTATGTTTGTCTCAAGTAGAGGAAAGGGGGGGTACTTAACTGGGTCTACTTCAAAACCTACTGAAGAAGGGAATTCGTATGATGAGTGGGTTATGAAAGATTCACTTGTGAAAGGATGGCTTGTTGGTGCTATGGAACCAGAATTAATGAATGTTTTCATCCGCCTACCATCTGCAAAAGAGGTATGGGACGTTGTGTCTCATAGATATTATGAAGGGGCTGATAAATCGATCCTTTATGATTTATCCCGTAAGGCTATGGCAATAAAACAGATGGGTCGACCAGTTGCTACATTTTTTTCTGACCTTACTACTATTTGGCAAGAGCTTGACTATCGGAAGCCAATTGTTTTTACTCAGGCGGATGTAATAAAAATTCGTAGAGAAGAAATTGATGAAGAGAGAGTTTATTTGTTTCTAGCTGGTCTTGATGATGTTTATGATTCGATTAGAGGTGAGATACTTCGTAGTACGCCTCTTCCAGGACCTGAAAAGGCTTTCTCTATAGTGAGGCGTGAAGAACAACGTCGTATTACTATGATGAATCAAGAAGTTTCTTCTCAGGTAGTTATGGCAGTAAAAAAATATACTCCTAATTCCTTGTCCCAACAATCTCCTTCAATGAACAGTAGTGGGAAGTGCAGTCATTGTGGCAACAGTAAGCACACCGTCGAAAACTGCTTCAAGAAGATTGGGTACCCAGACTGGTGGCAAACTCGCTCCAAGACTGAGAAAGGAAAAGGAAAAGCGGCCTTATGTACCACTGTGGAGCCGGTACCAATAAATGCTACTACGAATATAACCGAGGGCCCTTCTTCAGCTACAAACCCTATCATTCTTCAGCAGTCAGGTAACATGGGACATGCCTTATTAGCTGCTAACTCATCTAAGGATCACGGTTGGATTCTTGATTCGGGTGCGACTAATCATATGACTTTTGATGCCTCTATATTAAAAGATATGTGCGTCCCTGATTGCTCAACAGTTTCTAATGCCAATGGAGTTCCGTATCCGGTAACAGGAGCTGGAAGAGTGGATTTAAACTCTTATTTGACCTTGGAACATACTCTGTTAATTCCATCTCTCTCTAATAATCTTATATCAGTATCACAAGTAACTGCACAATTAAATTGCTTAGTATTAATCTATTCGACTTTTTCTTCTTCAGATCTCAAAGACTGGGAGATAATTGGGCGTGGTACTAAGAGAGAGGGGTTGTATTATGTAGATGATGTATGCGCAGGCCGTTCTTTGTCAGCAAAGGGATCTTCGCGCGCTTACAAAGATCAGATATTATTATGGCATCATCGCTTGGGTCATGTTTCTTTCGGCTATTTAGAACATTTGTTTCCAACGTTATTTTCTGTTTGCAAACCTTCTGATTTTATTTGTGAAACTTGCATCTTAGCAAAAAGTCATCGTTCTACTTATCCAGATAGTTACAGTAGAAGATTTGTTCCTTTTGCTTTGGTACACTCTGATGTTTGGGGCCCTTGTCGTATTTCTGGTAATTCAGGATTTCGTTGGTTTGTTCTATTTGTTGATGATTGCACTCGTATGACTTGGCTCTATTTGATGAAAAATAAAAGCGATGTAGTCAGTCATTTCCAATCGTTTCATAAGATGATTCAAACACAGTTTTCCACTACTTTAAAGGTCCTTCGTTCTGATAATGGTGGTGAATATGTTAATGAGGTTTTACGAGGGTGTTTCCAGGAGCATGGTCTAATTCATGAAACTACGTGTCCCTCTACACCACAACAAAATGGTGTCGCAGAGAGAAAGAACCGACAATTACTCGAAATCACTAGAGCATGTTTAATTGGAGCAAACATGAGGCCGCACTTTTGGGAAGAAGCTATTACTAATGCGGTATATCTTCTTAATCGAGTACCTACTATTGTCTTGAAATTTCAAACACCCATAGACAAATTGGCTTCGTTAAGTGACTATTCCTTCTCGCCTAAACTTCCTCCACGGGTATTTGGATGTGTTTCTTATGTCCACATACAAAAGCATCTACGTGGAAAGCTTGATCCATGTGCTCTGAAGTGTGTATTCATTGGTTATCATCCATATCAAAAGGGTTACAAGTGTTATCATCCTTCGACTAAAAAGTATTATGTTAGCATGGATGTTACGTTCTCTGAACAAGAGAAGTTTTATAACTCCACATATATACCCAGTTCCCTCTTCGGGAGAGAGTAGTGTTGAAGAGTTGAAATGGACAGATATATTTCAGAGTAATAGTGAGATCAACATCCTTGAAACAGAAGCAATTCTTAGGATTTCCCCAGTTTCCGGAGATGTTGTAGGAGGTGAGTCTGTGCAACACTCAGAATCGGTTGAATCGGTTGTTGAACAAGTCGAAACTCGTACTATAGAAGACTCCTCTCTTTCTTCACCAACAATACCTACACCCAGTTATTCTCCTACTGAGATTCCCGAGGTAAGCACAGATACTTTGATTAATACTAACAATATTGAGTTGGTTGAGACTGACAGGTATCATTTGCCACAACGAATTAATCGTGGAGTGCCACCAGATCGTTTTTCACCCGAAGCAATAAAGAAGGTGAAATATCCTATTTCCAACTATATGTCTACTCATAGATTATCAGAAGCTGGCAAAGCATTTGTCAATCAAATGAAAGATGTCACTATTCCCAGAACAGTAGAAGAAGCATTATCTAATCCAAAATGGGCTGGTCCTATTAAAGATGAGATGGCGGCACATGAAGAAAATGGTACATGGGATATAGTCTCACTACCAGAAGGGAAGAAACCAGTTGGCTGCAGGTGGGTATATACTATCAAGCATAATCCGGATGGATCGATTGATAGGCACAAAGCAAGACTCGTGGCTAAAGGATTTACCCAAACTTATGGTATTGATTATCAAGAGACATTTGCCCCTGTTGCGAAATTTAATACTATTCGAGTCTTGCTTTCCTTGGCAGCAAATTTAGGATGGCGTATGCAACAATATGATGTAAAAAATGCCTTTTTACATGGTGATTTACAAGAATAAGTCTACATGACATTACCTCCAGGTTATAATGCTACAAACAATGCTAATGTCGTGTGTAAGTTAAAGAAGGCTTTATATGGTTTGAAACAATCTCCCAGAGCATGGTTTGGTAGATTTCGTCTTGCAATGAAGAAGTTCGGGTATATCCAGAGTAATGCTGATCATACCTTGTTCCTTAAAAGAGTAGGTGACAAGGTAACCGCTCTTATTATCTATGTAGATGATATGGTGGTGACAGTAAATGACCCCAAGAGATGAGTAATCTGAAGAGTTGCTTGTATTCTGAGTTTGATATGAAAGATTTAGGAGGGCTTAAGTATTTCTTGGGAATTGAAGTTATGCGATCTGAGAAGGGTATTTTCTTATCTCAGCGAAAATACGTGATTGACTTATTGAAGGAAACTGGTATGCTTGGATGTGAGCCGATTGGATCTCCCATGGAACAGAATCATGGTCTCGAAGAACATTCCGATCAAATACCAGCAGACAAAGGTCAATATCAAAGGTTAGTTGGACGTTTGATTTATCTTTCCCATACAAGGCCCGATATTGCTTATGCCGTTAGTGTTGTAAGCAGGTTTATGCATAATCCGGGTCAACACCATATGGATGCAGTCATAAGAGTATTGAGATATTTGAAGTCTGCACCAGGTAAAGGGTTGATATTCTCAAAACATGGACATCTTGATATTTCGGGTTACACTGACTCAGATTGGGGAGGTAAAGGTGATAGGAGAAGATCGACATCGGGGTATTTTTCCTTTGTTGGAGGTAACTTAGTGAGTTGGAAATCTAAGAAGCAAAAGGTTGTTTCTTTGTCCAGTGCTGAAGCAGAATACAGGGCAATGGTGAAAGGCATCTGTGAATTATTATGGTTAAAAAGGCTTATGGGAGAGTTCGGTTTTCCTCATGAAAAACCCATGAAGTTGTTTTGTGATAACCAATCAAAGAATCAAAATCGCAGAGAATCCGATACAACATGATCGAACAAAACATGTGGAGATTGATAGGAATTTCATTTATGAAAAATTTGAAGAAAAAATAATCGAAGTACCGTATGTCCATACTACACAACAATTGGCTGATGTATTAACAAAGGACGTATCAAATACTATATTTAACGATTCTCTTATCAAGTTGGGCATGTGTGATATGTACGCACCACCTTGAGGGAGAGTGTTGAATCGTGCACCTAGATAGGTAGTAGAGTAGCCTTTGTTAGAGTAGCCTTTGTTAAAGTCAAGTTTGTACACACCACCACCTAATTGTTGAATTGTGTAGCCTCTGTTAAAGTCATGGTGAACACCACCTAACACCGTACACACCTCCACCTAATCACCACCTAATTGTTGAATCTTGTTTTTACTCCCCATTTTTTGTTAACTACAAATACCTTGTATCAGGAGATGAATAATATATGAAATTATGAACCTTAAATTTGAGTTGTATGTATCCCAACTATCAGGCAAAAAGGAGTCAAACATGTGATCAAGATAATATGCGAACTTAACGGGATCAGTGCTAGAGTTAACTATAGAATCATCTTGCCAAACCCCACCTGGTGGGTTCATTGAAGCTTGAAAGGCGATTCCTGCTATCAACGTTGCTACCACTATTAATGCATTGACCCTCTCTTTCAGCCCTTCATTCTCATCACCATTTTTAGACAAGGTCTTACCCTTACGGGTCTTATGGTGCACATAGTAATCATAAGACCCAGATTCAAGATCATTCCTTTCAGCTTGTGATAACATATTCAAGGCTCTATGGCCCTTCTGGTTCACCACATCTATATCAACTCTTATATCACTATTCAGTAATAAAAAGTTCGTAATCTGCAAACACAATTAAGTTAATCAATGTCTCAACACATGTTATGTGTATCAGGGGTATGCTGAGACAACAAACTATTTTATCAGGACTCACAGATTAAGAAGTTTAAGTGTATACCTCCATATTCCCAATTTCCGCCGCGAGGTGCAAGATTGTGTTGCCATCATAGTCCGTGGAGTTGATAGATATAGGATTTGGATTTTGGCCCGGAAGTGGTAACCGCAACAATTTGTTTACTAATAGCTCTACTGTCTCCAAGCTACTGTTACTTCTAACACAAAAGTGTAGTATAGTCTCACCGTTTTGATCGTTCTTTAAGTGAATCGCTTCCGGTAGTCCTCGTTCCATTAATAGTTCTATGTTTCCAACTCGGTTATTCATAGCCGCTAGATGGAGAGGTGTTCTTCCATCTCTGCCTTGAACAATACATGCGGCGGTTCCGACCCTTAGCAATAGATCCACCATCTGAGGACTTTTTCTGACTGAAGCTAGGTGAAGTGGAGTTAATCCCTGTGCGTCTTGTTTCAATGCAAGATCAGGTCTCTTAGAAAGGATTTTCGTTACAAATTTGATATCACCAGACATAACTTCTATGTGAAACGGAGATCTACAAAAACTAGTAAGTATTGTTGAATATTCAACACCAACTTAGTCAAGTGTTCACATCTATCTAAATTAACCTAGAAATATCTAGGATGTCTAGAGTCAATGTTAGACAATTAACATGTGTAAAATGAGTGTTCTAGAGTTAGACAAATCAAATAAGAATACTAGATTGTCTAGTAGTTGGTTTGGTGGAAGCCTCCATAGGCATAGTTGTTAGCCTCCATATGCATAGTTGTTAGCCTCCATAGGCATAGTTGTTAGCCTCCATAGACATAGTTCTCTTCTTCTTTTTGTAGCCTATAAATAGGCATGTTGTATTCATTTGTAAGCAAGAAAGAAAGAATCAATCAATCAAAAATATCAAATAGATTATATTCCACCAAGATTAATATCAATGTAGTCTTTACGCTTCCGCGTTTATGTTCTCATCTCTCTTGTTCGATCTTTAAGATGGTATCAGAGCAAGGTGAGAGGGAGAGAGGAGAGGAAGAGAAGTTATATGTTTTCCTAAAGAGTTTCTAAAGTTGCAATAAGAAGGAGAAAGAAAACTAAAAAAAAAAAATAGTTGCGCAATATTCTGATGGTTATTGTGACAAGTTTGAAGATAGAAGTTAGGTGAAGGAGAAGTTTGATGTCGTTTGAATTCACGGTGAAAATCGAGCTTAGGGCATGTTCTTGATGCCGAGAAAACATGGCAGTCGAGATACTAGTGCCGGAAAAAAAAATGTTACCGATGTTTTTGATGAGAAGAATTAAAGATGGTCAGAAAGTCCAAGCTTGAGCTGTTTAGGGTTTGTTTGTGACGGCGTCGCTGCTCCAAAGAAATCGAAAAAAAAAATGGTTTATGCTTAGCTGGTGAAGGCGTAAGGATTATTGTTATCTTGCAGATCCGTCGCTTGTGGTTTTAAAGCCATGCTCGTGATCTTGAAGAAGAAGAAGAAGAAGAAAAAAAAAAAAAAAAAAGATTGGTATTTTGCTGCCATTGCCATGAGAGCTCCAACCGGTGATGATGATAATGCTTGCTTCTGGTGATGAGACATGTAGCTCGTTGGTGCTTCTCAGGAGGGTGCTGTCATGAAGAGATGACTATGGAAAGCGAGAAGAACAATGGTGGTTTTCCGACGGAATGGAGCTGCTGCCACTATCGGCAGCCGATAATGAAGCCCATGGTTGATCTTGGCAAGCAATGGTGTTGCTTCTCGGCTTGCAGCCATTAACAGCATAGAAATGGAAGTGAATCGAGCTCAGAGATGAAGGGTGAACGACGGAGCACGAGCGAGACGCTGCATACATTGACGGATGATAAGATGAACGTGGAGATTTCCGAGATGGAATGATGTCTGTTATCCGGTGATGGTAACGGTATTGCATGCATGTCAAGAATGCCGGGACAGTGATGAACGAGCAGAGAAGTGAAGCTCGAGATGAACCAAGTTCGAGAGACAGCATGGTAGAGCTTTGGCAATGGAAGGTGGCATGGTTTCGGTGATCGGAGCTGCTGGTGATAAAGATGGCAGATGTTTCATGGAGAGTTCGACGTGAGCACTTGGATGTTGTTCGAGGAGAAGTGATGAAGAGTGAACGAAGGGAAAACGAGTGGCAGCTGCCATTATTGACCGAACCTCGAGATGTAGAGAAAACGTGTGATACCGACACACCTAACACGCCGCACAGAGGAAAGAAAAAACGGAAAGCAAAGGCGGAAAGCAAAAGTGGAGAGAACACGGGATGTGATGAGACTGCGTACATGAAGGACGACGAGACGGAGATCTGCTCACTGCTGCTCCCAAAGAATGATGATGCTGCCAACAACAGATTAAGGAATAAAATGGGTTGAGCAATAAGAGTGGATTGAGGTGTTGCTGCTGTAATGAATTATTCCACCGATGGAGATTCGAACAAGTGATGAGTTAACCGTTGAAGGAAGAAGAACATGATGTTGTGTCGAGAGAAACAGAATGTTTCCATGATGATACACGGTGGTCGATGGAGTTGGAGATCGATAGTCGCGCATGCAGCAAAAAGCAAAAAAAAAAAAAAAAAAGGAGAGTGCCAGTGAGAAAGTGCCATTCAACTCTCTTTTCATGGTGTGACCGACACACTAAACATCCATCTCAAAAAAAAAAAAAAAAAAAATCGAAACAAAGAAGAAATTGAAGGTGATTTAGATGGGCTGAAAGCCTCAAAGAAAATAGAGAAGATGCAGACAAGATGTTTGTTTAAATGCAAGGATGATCATGGAAACATAAGTGTGACAATAATTGTCACAAATTGCAAATCATACGAATTCAAATGTGGAAAATCTGGATAGTGTGACAAAATTGTAACAACAATATAACAAGAATAAGAATAGTCGAGCTTGTGGCGTAAGCTTGACGAAATGAAAGATTGTGAGAGAATCTGATAACCAAAGAAGTGTTACAGGTTTTCGAACAAAAGCGTGGACTGGAACAAAGATGAATAGAAGAAGAAACAACAAAAATGTTGTGAAGAAACGGAAGCAATCACCAAGTGGTGATGAGATAGAGAACAACAAAAGTGGGTGAAAATCCTATGAGTTGTCTAAAGAGTACAAGAAGTATTTTATCGATACGAAGAGGACCGCAATGTCCCTAAACTACGATGGAACCCGTATGTTCTAAAACTACGAAGAGGACCGCAATGTCCCTAAACCTGGAAACTAAAACTACGATGGAAAACCGATGGAACCCGAATGTTCTAAAACTACGAAGAGGACCGAAATGTCCCTAAACTTCCGAAGAGGATTGAAACGTCCTTAAACTATGAAGAGGACCGAAACATCCTTAAACTATGAAGGGGACCGAAACGTCTACGATAAAGATAAGTTGGAAAGTAGGTGTTGAGGGGGAGTGTTGAATATTCAACACCAACTTAGTCAAGTGTTCACATCTATCTAAATTAACCTAGAAATATCTAGGATGTCTAGAGTCAATGTTAGACAATTAACATGTGTAAAATGAGTGTTCTAGAGTTAGACAAATCAAATAAGAATACTAGATTGTCTAGTAGTTGGTTTGGTGGAAGCCTCCATAGGCATAGTTGTTAGCCTCCATATGCATAGTTGTTAGCCTCCATAGGCATAGTTGTTAGCCTCCATAGACATAGTTCTCTTCTTCTTTTTGTAGCCTATAAATAGGCATGTTGTATTCATTTGTAAGCAAGAAAGAAAGAATCAATCAATCAAAAATATCAAATAGATTGTATTCCACCAAGATTAATATCAATGTAGTCTTTACGCTTCCGCGTTTATGTTCTCCTCTCTCTTGTTCGATCTTTAAGAAGTACTTCATCTAGATTATCAAGGCATGAATCTTTACAAGAGAATACCTTTCTGCAGTAAGCAAAAGCTTTCTTTGACATCACTAATAGCCCCTCCAGTTTTCACCTTCAGTTTCCCTCTAAAAAGTTTGCAAGATGTAACATATAATGAAATACTTGACAAGAGAGTAGAAGACCCTGCAAGTATTAAATTGTGGTCCAAATAGTTATACTAGCGTGTAAATTACGACCATAAGTCAGGTTTCAAGTTTCAACCATAAGTTTTTTATTGCAAAACAATAATGCACTGATCTAACTTTAGTCATATAAGATAGTGAGATTTAACCAGAAGATCCCAGGTATTAAATATATTTTGTCCTGGTAAGCTTCAATAGTATGTTTTTATCGCAAAGCAATAATGCACTGATCTGAAAGATGCCCTACCTCTTGATTATAAGTCCAGCTTTGGCCCAGCATGGCTTACCACAAGTCAAGAGACAACATTAATGATGATAGAAGAAGAAAAAGGATACGGAGTTCTAGAGTGCTTATCTCTTGAATTAACGGTTAAAGGATTTGAAGCAATAATGGATTGAACTGCATGTATATATCATGTTCTAGCTACCCTGTGAAGATCTTCTTCCACACCACCACCACCGCCGCCGCCAGATGATGGTGCTCTCTTCTTTAGGTCCACCGTGCATTGATTATTATGTCCTGTAGTCCAAATTAATTGAGAATTTGGTGTAGAAGTTGAGACAATTAATAGAATAGAGTCCTGTCAGTGTGTAAATTGTGCGTGTGTTGTCATATGAGAGTGTCTATCGCACGTGAGAATGGTAAGAGTGAATGAGAGAGTCGAGCTATATATTCCCATCTGTCCTATAAACTCAATTATCTTTCTTTATATCAATTCATTGATCAAATCGTTTCAGTAGAAATGTAGATTCTTACAAATCTAACATGGTATCAGTCCTGAGAATTTCAATTCTCGGGGGTATCAATCCTTTCCGCTACTAAATCTTAAATTATTTACCAATTTCTTCTGTTGATGTTGTTCTTCATCATCTTCAATTAGGGTTTATGAAGATTGATTTCAAGGTTCAAGGGGTATGTATGGAGAGTTGCTACTAGTGATTTCTTAGTGCGGATTAGGATTTGATCCTGATACTTTATTGCAACGTCTTCAAACAGAATCAAGCATAATTCTCATATTTGAAATTGGGTTTACATCACTTGAGCTCTTGGAGATTTAGGTTTTCCAGTCCGTTTCTTGATAGATCTTGATTATTCTACCTCAACTGTTTAAATCGAGTCAAAGTTGGTAATCTCGAATCTCATCTTTTGATTACTTCAAATTTGATTTTATGTGTCCGATTTCTACATCACTATCTCAACAACATTCAATATTGTCTTCAAATTATGTTTTCATCATAATTAGGTTTGAATTTGACCTAGTTCTTTTATCAAGTCCTACTAGTACTGATTCCTGAATCTATTCGATTTGAACATGCTAATTTCTTCTACGAGAGTTAGTTAGAAACACGGTTAATTTTGTTTCATTGGATAGTGCAGAAGGATTCTTCTTAAATTCAGTAGAATATTGGGGTACGTGTGTCTGTTGACTGTTTTCGGTACCACTGTGTGCTTAATATTGCTTCGGTTAGCTCTTCCTCTCAATGTTACTTTTGTACAGTACTCATAGTAGTGGAATGTGAGTGAGTTGGCTTGTGTGTTTGAATTATGGAGCTGAGGATCGTGTTATGGAACTGAAATTGGTGTGGTACTGGTATACAAGTTGGAGTTCTCTTTGATGAGTCTGCATTCAGTTGAAAATGTGGCCTGCAATCCCTTATCCTTTATCTTTACTGTCGTTTTTTCTTCATTTCTGGGTTAGTTTCTTGTTTATATTGATTGAATAATGCAAAGACCATTCAACCCCGACTGGTTACTTTTCTGTTTTTTCTTTTGTTTTTTTATTGTATGATGGATTACGAAGAAAGATGGCGCTTGTAGAATAGTGAGAGTTGTGTGTTGATAGATTGGTGTACGGTGCCGAAATGCTATTACAGCTCTTAAAGGATTTGTTGCAGTTCCTGCACTCAATGTATTTATCATTCATTCTCTGTCCAACAATTCAATTATGATGTCAACCGTATGGGTTTCTTTTGGCAGACATATACACATCTATACACATATTTGTTGGTGCTGGTGTTAGGTGTTTATTGGTGTCGGGAGCTGTGTGTGCTTAAGAAGGACATACACTTGGTCCTTTCTCTACTATGAGTTGAGATAGGTTGTTGAACACCTAATGAAAAATATGTTCTACACTGATGCAAGCTACAATACTGGTACATAATTCCTTTTTTGGATTTCGTCATTATTCTTTAAACTGACAACTCATGACCTATTACTACTAATTCTGCACTTCTGCTTCTTTTTGCCTACACCAATATAAACTTTCTATTGTGGAAGAGTGCTAGTTGTTATAGTCTGCGGCTTTTATTTTTGGTTATCCCATTTAGTACTGCATCAACAACACTATAATGCTTCAGCTGGACACTTATGAGAGGAAGGACTGTTATCTTATGTATCGTCTCCAACATTTTTTTTTACTTAAAAGGTTAAAAATTTATTGAAAAAGGAAAAAAGAAAAACAGAGAAAGAAGGCGCCAAAGCGCATACAAGAGGGCAGAAGAAACAACCCAAAACAATAGGGGAAGCAACAAACAACCCAACTAAAAAAAAAAACAAAGACTAGGATAAAAACCTAAGCTAACAAGCATAAAACAACTCTAGGAAAAACCAATTACTTCTTTTTCTTGGAATGGTTTCTCTTCCCTCTGCCATAATCTTCATTGCAAGAGGATCCCGACCAAAAGATTTTATCTTGTTCCTTTTCATATTTACTCATATTGTTATAATCTTTTACAATGTCCTTAAGAATGTGCTTGTACTCTGTAGGTTTGGTTTTAATCATACCAAACTGCTCATTGAATTTCTCAAGCTTGTAATCTGAATTAACCTTTCATCTCTTCATCGTCAGTTTCATACTAGAGTGTGCCACCTCAGAAGCAACCTCATTTAAATTCTCTACCACAACCAAGTTGGATGGAAGCTCATCCACTTCATTATTTCCATTTCCAATTTCCGACTCCAAAACACTGAAGGGATTCAAATCACATATTGGAATCTGCTCATTCGGAAAAGCTTGCTTACCAGAAATTTCCAAAGCTCCAACATTTCCGGTTGTATTTTCAATAAGCTCTAGAGAGTTGTTCTTTTCCACAGCAGTATTAACCTTTTCGTACACCCCTTTTTCATTTTCCTTAGTCTTCTGAATTTCATTGCCATCAATGGTCTTTTTAGGTACCCATTTCTTCTTTATAACTATGTTACCAGTAGAGCACTTGCCATTTGAGTGACCGAAAGAAACACATGATGAGCACCTAGGGGGTTTCCAGGTGTATTCTACATTCACTTCAAAATCCTTGCCATCAAAACAAACAGGAATGCTAGCAGGATAATCAAAATCAACATCAATCTCAACACATACTCTAGAAAAACTCATACGAGTCCTATCTAAAGTGTGCGAGTCTGATCTAGCTTCATTTGTCATCATGCCTCTTGTGCTATGTTGATTATCTGGTACACCTACAACAATATCTACTGCTGCAACATCGAAAGTTAGTCTGCTATGCCAACTGCTCCTCCTGCTGCTTTTATATCCTATCTTACTCTCTTACTTCTCATGCTACATCAAGTGAGGTTTACTTCCTGAATCTACATCAACTTAAAGTGCTGCCAGTGTGTGAATTGTGCCTATTTGTCATATGAGAGTGCAATCTCAAGTAGTCTTTACGGCCCACTTGAGATTGAGGGAGGGTAATAGAATAGAGTTCTGTCAGTGTGTGAATTGTGCGTGTATTTTCATATGAGAGTGTGTATAGCACGTGAGAATTGCAATAGTGAATTAGAGAGTAGAGCTATATATTCCCATCTGTCGATCTATATATTCCCATCGTCTCAGTAGAAATGTAGATTCTTACAAATCTAACAACAATTAACCTTAGGGACACTTAGATTGAGATGCTCGAGTTTTAAAACCTGAACTAGTACTCCTTGAACTGTAAGACGCTCGAAAAATTTAACATATATCATCCGAGAAAAAGTTTAAAAACTTTACAAAACCAGTCGCAATGAGTGGATTGGTCAGTGCCCGATTAATTGAGAATTTGTTGTAGGAGTTAAGACAATTAACGTTAGAAACACTTAAATTGAGATGCTCGAGTTTTAAAACCTGAACTAGTACTCCTTGAACAGTAAGACACTCGGAAAATTTAACATATATCATCCAAGAAAGAGTATAAAATTTTTACAAAACCAATCGCAATGAGTGGATTGGTCATTGCCCGATTAATTGAGAATTTGGTGTAGGAGTTGAGACAATTAACCTTAGACACACTTAGATTGAGATGCTATAGTTTTAAAACCTAAACTAGTACTCTTTGAACAAAAAGATGCTCGGATAATTCAACATATATCCAGGGACGGTAGTGTTGATGGTGGATTTTAGACAAGTGGTAAAATCGTAAAACCCCATGACCTAATGTTGCCCGCAACACATTAACTGAGAGCATTCAATTCAGATGTAAATAATTAATAGGGGTATTATTTCAAAATACCGCATTAGGGTTTTCGACACAGAACCCTAATCCCAAACCAAGCCGCATACTGCGCACCATGGCAACGACGCCAAAACCAAGCCGCATACTGTGCGCCATGGCAACGACGCCAAAACCAAGACGCATACTGCGCGCCATGGCAACGACGCCAAAACCAAGCCGCATACTGCGCCCTATGGCAACGACGCCAAAACCAAGCCGTATACTGCGCACCATGGAAATTGCAAAACCAAACCGCATACTGTGCACCATGGTAACGCCAAAACCAAACCACATACTGCGCACATAGACAACCATGCCAAACTAAGCCGTTATATCGTTTGGCACATGCCACAAATAGCGCCTTAGGCTTGCAAACCGTGCAACTAGGTCAACTTGGCCGTGCGTGCCATTGGCACATGCCAACACGCACCACTAGCCAATTTCCAAGTCGATATGCCGTTTGTCACATGACAAAAATAGCGCCCTAGGCTTGTAAACCGTGCAACTATGTCAACTTGGCCGTGCGTGCAATTAGCACATGCCAACACGCACCACTAGCCAATTTCCAAGTCGCTATGCCGTTTGGCACATGCCAAAAATAGCGCCCTAGGCTTGTAAACCGTGCAACTAGGTCAACTTGGTCGTGCATGCCATTGGCACATGCCAACACGCACCACTAGACAATTTCCAAGTCACTATGCCGTTTGGAACATGCCAAAAATAGCGCCTTAGGCTTGTAAACCGTGCAACTAGGTCAACTTGGTCGTGCGTGCCATTGGAACATGCCAACACGCACCACTAGCCAATTTCCAAGTCGCTATGTCGTTTGGAACATGCCAAAAATAGCGCCCTAGGCTTGCAAACCGTGCAACTAGGTCAACTTGGCCGTGCGTGCCATTGGAACATGCCAACATGCACCACTAGCCAATTTCTAAGCCGCTATGACGTTTGGCACATGCCACAAATAGCTCCCTAGGATTGCAAACCGTGCAACTAAGTCAACATGTCCGTGCGTGCCATTGGCACATGCCAACACACACCACTAGCTCATTTCTAAGACGCTATGCCGTTTGACACATGCCACAAATAGCGCCCTAGGCTTGCAAACCGTGCAACTAGGTCAACATATCCGTACGTGCCATTCGCACATGCCAAACACGTTACCACTAGCCACTTTCTATTCCAAGGCATTCCGCGCATGCCATTGGCACATGCCACATGCTCCACTAAGCGACTTTGGCATTTACATCCGCACTCAAAGTGCAACATGCGGCCAAGGCATTCCGCACATGCCAAATGCTACACTAAGCGACTTTGGCATTGCCATCCGCACTCAAAGTACAACTCGGAGGCGATGCAATCCTCACATGCCAAATGCTCCACTAAGCGACTTTGGCATTGCCATCCGCACTCAAAGTACAATTCGCGGCCAAGGCATTCCGCACATGCCAAATGCTCCACTAAGCGACTTTGGCATTGCCATCTGCACTCAAAGTACAACTCGCAGTCGAGATATCCTGCACATGGCATTGGCACATGCCGCAACTCTTCACTAGCAACTTTGGCATTGCCACTTGCGCCCAACTCTCGAGACATCAACACAAACTAGGGGATGCTTTCTTGGGGTTTTGGTTTGGCGGTCACAGCGTGCAGCGTACACTACACTCGCAATAAAGCAAGGCGTGCAAGGAATGAATACTGTCAATTAAATAAGAAAATTTATGGTGAAAACGTTTTTCACCATAAAGCCAATGGTTTCCACCTCCTCTATTTTAATTGACACATTTACTCAATTCCTTGATGAGGCCAGGGTACGTTCAATCTCACTTGTATAAATAGGTTTCACCTATTCTGCCAAAACACACAAGTCTTGGCCGGGTAAAATACAACACTATCAGATAGCAACTTTGCAAGCTCTCTCAAAAGCTTCCATCACTAGCAAGCTTCCGTAAGCTTCTACACTTCTGATACAAGTCGAGATACTACCTAGCCAGAACTCTCTGGTCTCATCACCCTTCTTCGCTATCCTCCCCAAATCAATCCTTCTCCTCCACTTTGTGACCGAAGAAAATCTGGAACGGTCATCTTCTTGGTTTAGGCCAGAGTTGTACAGATTGATATCTCGAATCAAAAGTGCTCACATGCAGCACATTTGTTTAAGGGTTTAAACCAGTCTCTCCATCATCGAATTTACCAAATTCGGCAGAGGCGATTTTCTCCCATAAACAGGTAGCAAGGGGTGGCTTACCTAGGTTGTAGCCTACCCCAAATTCTGGAAAAGCTTCTTTGCACCACTGTAATTGCTAGCGAAAATAAAAATAGCCCAGGTAGAAATTAAGAATAGCCCATGACAGACTAAAAGAAAAGCAAACTAACTTAAGAATAACCCATGACAAACTAAAAGAAAAGCAAACTAAACGTGATCTCAATGAGGATCTAACTGCATATAACAAGTGTAAAGTCTATACGGAGCCTTTCCATATAAATTAATTAACTACAGATATATATGGGCGGATGTTTCTGGGGCATGTTACAAGTCCCACCTTATGAATGTGATAGAATGGTTGGAGATGGATTTCCATTTTTCATAAGAGCATTGTGTATGTATAGGTACTCAATGATCAATATCAATAAAACAAATATGTATGATATATTGATATGCAATCAACGCTCTTTAACTCGCCCTACTACAGTTAAGCTTTCACATTATTCCGGTCTAAAATATTATTTTCCATATAATTGATCATTTTTATGTTTATTTTTCATCTAATGTTATCATCGTAGAATCCGGAGGACTTAAGGTGTTTTCTCTGCTTCTCAATTGTTATTGTTCAACTTCTAACTGTTTTAGTATGATCCACCAACATATTGACATGGGTAAGGCCGAGGATAAGATCAATAACTTACCGGAGGTCTCTGTTGACTTCTCAACCCCAAGCAAATATCACCTATCGATTCATGTACGATGTATTCTTTGAAACTTTGGTAAAGGGTAATTACATTTTTGGTTTACTTTATTATGCACCCTAGTTATGGGTAATTCATGTACGATGTATTCTTTGAAACTTTGGTAAAGGGTATAATTTCGTTCAAATTTTTTTCATTTATCCTTCATATTCTTATATTTAATCCTAGTTAAAAAATTTACATAGAAATAATAATAATTAAATATGAAAAATTATTACATTCAAGCTAATATCGCAAACATAAAAGTAAAATATCAAAAAATTTAGTTAATTTTTAAGGACCCAATAAATACTCGGACCCGACGGGTAATTAGTGTTTTTATCGGGTCCGGTTCCGGGTCCATCAATTTAGGAACCGGACCCGAAACTGGTAGGACCCGGAACCGATTAAAATTACCGGTTCCGGTTCCGGGTAGCACACTACCCGGACCCGATGGGACCCGTTGGCACCCTAATGGAATTCTTAGGCTAATAGTGTGGGACTATATCCGTAGATGTATTACACGGTTGCTAGGAGTTAAGGATGTTTGGAATCGATTTCAGCTTATAGAAATCCCTGGGAAGTAGGCCAAGTATTCTCGTTGAACAAGGAATACTTTTCTCCCTAATGTGCCCTGAACAAGTGTGCTAAACTGAGTTTGATGATCTGTCGGAATTACCGTTGAGTTAGTCTCCTAAATGAATTTAGGCTAAATCTGCAACTTTTGCTTTGTAATCCTTGTCTAGAAGTATGTTGCTGGAGTTTACGTCTCTATGAATTATGGGTATAATATCTTCAGGATGCAACCATGCTAACGATCCTGCAACTTCTGCGGCTATCCTTAAACGATTTTCCCATATAAGAATAGTAGACCCGTCTCGGTTCTCACATTCATGTAAATGTTCGAAAAGAGTCCCGTTAGTAACAAATTCATAATCTAACAAAGAGCTGAACCACATTTTGTTTCCTCTCTACTAAGTTCTTCTTCTTAACTTAATTGCAACCAATTCACCATTTGATAAGGTTCCTTTATACACCGGACCAAACCCTCCTCGTCTAAGAAGAATTTGACTTTCGTGAATGTAATATTATTATTGTGTATGAGATTCAAGACGAACAACATCACTTTCAATCACCTACTTTGAATTTTTCTTTGGTCAACAATGCGTGCCAAAACCAGGCTTATAATCAAGAGGTAGGGTTCTGGTATTTCTACTAATACATAAAAATGAAATCCTGAGTTATTATCAGTTGTAATCAGGTACAGCTTGATCACTGAATTATTGCTCTACATTAAAAGCATACTGTTGAAATTTAGCTGGACAAATAATTGACCTCGCAATGATGAAGTCTTTAAGGGGTGTGTCTTAAATTTTTTTTAAGGGGTGGTTATTTCATTTCTTAAAAGCTTCTGTTGTTTAGTTCTTCTCTCTTGGTTTGTTTGTTTTTGTCTAGAGATTTTTTCTCTATTGGCGCGGTGTCTTGTTGTAGCTCTTGAGCTTGCTTACCTACTTCTTGTAGGCATTTATATATATTAACTTTTGCCGATCAAAATAAATAAATAATAATAATTGAACTACAGCCACATAATTCTAGTACCAAGTCTTCTACAAGTCTTCCACTAATAGATATGAGGGAGGATCCCTTTACATGGCTATTAGCACATTATCTCACATTTTTATGTTCTTTTTCTGAATAAAAACCAAACGATACCGTATTTGAAGCTAAGATTTTGGGGATATGTTCTTCTTATAAATATCTACATACCCACCAAAAATGAGTACATTCCGAAATGTATAACTTTAACATCTACTACTTCGAAACCCAACCGTCGAAAGTCGACAAATTCTCAACCGTTTAAATTAAGATTGATAGATGATGAGGTTATACGTTTCGGAATGTGCTCATTTTTGGTGGGTATGTAGATTCTAATAAGAAGAACATATCTCCAAAATCTTAGCTTCAAATACGGTATCGTTTGGTTTTTATTCAGAAAAAGGTCATGAAAAATGTGAGATAATGTGCTAATAGCCATGTAAAGGGATCCTCCCAAAATAGATATTACTAGATACTTAATTACATTGCAAATTCATTAGAGAGAAACAGAAGTTGAGAAATGGAGAAAGTTCTTGTTTACTGCCGAAAGAAATTTTCTAGCAAAGATTCACGCCTCGATAATCTAGATGAAGTTTTCACTAGTTTTTGTAGAACTCCATTACACAAAGCAGTAATGCGTGGCGACATTGAATTTGCGAAAAAAATAGTATCTTTAAAACCCGATCTTGCAATAAAAGAAGATACGCAAGGATTTACTCCACTTCACCTTGCTTCTGCGAGAACAAGTCTTCAGATGGTGAAATTGTTGCTAAAGGCAAGACCTGCTGCTTGTCTAGTGCAAGATCAAGATGGAAGGACACCTCTACATCTAGCAGCTATGATGAATCGAGTGGAAATCATCAAAGTACTGATGGAAGAAGGACTACCCGAAGCAATTCACCTAAAGAATCAACAAAATGGTGATACTATACTACACTTTTGTGTAAAAAGTGACACTAATTTGAAGACTCTTAAGATATTGGTACACTACTTGATGCCTGCGCAACCTCCATACCCGTATTCTATATCAATCAACTCCACAGACAATGATGGAAACACAGTGTTGCACCTGGCTGCAGCCACGCGGAATATGAAGGTATATTTAACTTAACTCAGCATAAATTTGCATACATACAAACACACGTGGTTTGGATAATGATTAACTTAATTGTGTCTGCAGATTGTAAATTATTTACTAAAGAATAACAAGATCAGAATAGAAATAGATGCAGTAAATAATAACAACTTCCAAGCCTTGAATATGTTACCGCAAGCTGAAAAGAATGATCTAGAAATTGGTTTTTATGATTACCGTGGACGCCGTAAAAAGCATAAGAAAAAAATTTCATCTGAAAATGGCAATGACCATGAATGGTGGAAAGAGAGGGTAAACGCGTTGCTGGTGGTGGCTACATTGATAGCAGGAATCTCTTTTCAAGCTGCAATAAATCCACCAGGGGGGATTTTGCAAGATGACGATAAAGTTGACTCTGGTGATGAACCTGTTACTTTTACTTATTATCTTGATCGTATGTTTCGCACCCGTATGGCTATAGGTTTGAATGATTACATGAACAAACACTTGCATTTGAATTCTAGTACTGGTCGTCCATTTAAATTGCATGTGAATTCTAGTACGGGTCGCTCAATTAAAGTCAAAAAATTTGTCACCGAGCTGAGGGGTATTATTAGTAATGAAGTTAATGAACCAAATCACAATAGAGATTACCAAATGGCGGATCAAGGTTTCATTTTGGAAGATTCTGAGTTTACAAATATTGTTTCATTTTACAATAATAGCGATGGCGTTAATGGTTATTTCCCTTATCTAATGCGCTACGCTGGATACCCTATAATGGCTTACAGAGACCCGGACAAGTACGTGGTTTACATGGCTACTAACTTGGTTGCATTTTTTGTGTCTCTGGCTATAATTTTATGGATCATTTGTGGTTTCGTGAATGATCCATCTCTTGCTGAAGTCCGGATTCTTGTTTGGTTGATGTGCATTTCAATCGGATGTATTGCCTTCGCTTATTTTGTTGTTATAGATTCTGTGATGCCAACCTTTTATGTTAGGGGTACTTTAAGTACTATAAGTACTATATACTTTATGTAGTGTAATGTGCCTTGATACCACTAAGAGAAGTGGAACAACCACTAAGAGAAGTGGAACAACCACTAAGAAGTGGAGCTCCCATTATGTTGCTTGTGTGCTCTATGTCAACATATACACTACCTCATAGAACCTATATAAGGCCTTCTAGTTTCCATTGTATAAGCATCCCAAAATCAGTTCAAGTTCCTAAACAAAAGAGAGAAACATTAGTAGTGTATAGAGAGAGTAAGAGCAAGAACAAGGTCTTGTTCTTGAGAGGAGTTTACACTCTTGTAATCTTGTTCATATCATAGTACAACGTTATCGTCGTCTTCCAAAGTGGATGTAGATCATCTTGATCGAACCACTATAAATCCTTGTGTTGTGTGTGTGCCTATTTTACATTTGTTTTCATTTCTATTTCAATTCTCTATTGATTGTGCTTAGAAGAGCCATTGGTCATAACAAATTGGTATCATAGCTCCGGTTAAAAACGATCTACGATGGCGGCAAAGTATGAGATTGAGAAATTTGATGGAAGAAATGATTTCAATTTATGGAGGCTAAAGATGAGGGCTGTTTTGGTGCAACAAGGTTTGGTGAAAACTTTGAAGGGGAAAACGGCTCTAGCAGAAACATTGAAGGAAGAAGAAAAAGAAGAACTCATGGAGAAAGCACATGGATTAATTCTATTGTGTTTGAGCAACGAGGTCTTGAGAGAAGTGGCAACGGAAACGACACCGGACGGGCTATGGAACAAGTTGGAGAAAAGGTATATGACTAAATCCGTAACTAATCCTTTATATCTTAAGAAGAAATTACATACTCTTAAAATGCATGAAGGAACGTCTATTATAAATCATATTGATGATTATAATAAAATTCTCTTGGATTTGGCAAATATTGATGTCAAAATTGAAGATGAAGACCAAGCTTTGGGTTTGCTTTGTTCCTTACCACCATCTTATGAAAATTTTGTTGATACCGTAATGTATGGAAAAAATACAATTTCCATGGAAGACGTTAAAGAGGCCTTGAACTCTAAGGAGTTAAAGAAGACGGGTATCAACGGTAAAGATTTTTCGGGAGATGGGTTGTTTGTTAGAGGAAGAGGAAACCAAAAAGGAGGTTTTGATAGGAGTAGATCAAAGTCAAGGTCTAAATCAAAATCCGGTAAATTCTATTGCTTTCATTGTAAGGAAAAGGGGCATTTCAAGAAGGATTGTCCAAAATTGAAGACTGTCGAGAAGAATACCCACCAAGGCACCGAAGAAAATGTTGAAGCAGAAAGTGATGATGGAGCGGTTCTCACGGTTCATACCGAAAGCTCGGAGAACGGGTGGATTCTTGATTCGGGGTGTACCTTTCACATGTGTCCTCATAAAGAGTGGTTTACTACTTATCAAGCTAGAGAAGGTGGTAAAGTTCTTATGGGAAACAATGTCACTTGTAAAGTGGTGGGTGTAGGTACAATTCAAATTAAGATGTATGACGGTATGGTGAGGACTTTAACTAAAGTTAGACATGTTCCAGACCTGAGAAGAAATCTTATTTCTTTGGGTACGCTTGATTCAAATGGCTGCAAGTATCAAGGTGAAGGTGGAGTTATTCGTGTCTCAAGAGGAAGTCTTACAATTATGAAGGGCGAGAGAATTAATGGTCTTTATACGCTGCAAGGTACTACCGTGACGGGTGATGCAGCGGTATGTTCTTCAAGTTCTGATGATGATACTACCAAGTTGTGGCATATGCGGCTAGGGCATATGAGCGATAGGGGGTTGGCTGTTTTGAGCAAGCAGGGATTGCTTTGTGGTCATAAAACAAGCAAGCTTGATTTCTGTGAACATTGTGTCTTTGGAAAGCAGTGTAGAGTCAAGTTTAGTACATCTATTCATAACACCAAAGGTATTCTGGATTATATTCATTCTGATCTTTGGGGTCCTTCTCGGGTCAATTCACATGGTGGTGGTAGATATATGCTGACGTTCATTGATGATTTCTCAAGGAAAGTATGGGTATTCATACTTAAACACAAAGATGAAACTTTTGTCAAGTTCAAGCAATGGAAGACTATGGTTGAGAAGCAAACTGGAAGACAAATCAAGTGCTTGAGGACAGACAATGGTTTGGAATTTTGTGGGGGTGAGTTCAACGAGTTCTGCAAGGAGCAAGGGATTGTGAGACACCGCACAGTCAGAAAAACACCACAGCAAAATGGTGTTGCAGAAAGGATGAACAGAACCATAATGGAGAAGGCACGGTGCATGCTCTCCAATGCCAGGTTACCAAAGCAGTTTTGGGCAGAAGCAACAAACACATCATCTTATTTAGTGAACAGATCTCCATCGACTGCCATTGAGTTCAAGACTCCAAATGAAGTTTGGACAGGTTCGCATGCTAACTATGAAGACTTGAAGATATTCGGATGTCCAGCCTATGCTCATGTGAATGGGGGGAAGATAGATCCTAGAGCAAAGAAGTGTATATTTCTTGGGTATGCAAAGGGCGTGAAAGGCTACAGGTTATGGTGTCCAGCAGAAAGATCAAACAAGTTTCTTATCAGCAGAGATGTGAAATTTGATGAGCAATCGATGTTGAAGCCAAAGAATGAAGAACTAGATGGAGAAGCTGAAGAGGGTGTTAGTGATAAGGTGGAGCTTGGTGACAAGGTGGAACTTGAGGTGCAAGTTCAAGGAAGCAATAAGATTGTTGTTTCTGATGATGATGATGATCAAGATATTGTGCAAGAACCTGCCCAGGAAGAAGAAGCACAAGGTCATCAGTACAATCTTGCAAGAGACAGAGAGAGGAGGGAAGTTAGAGCACCTCAAAGATACGGCCATGCTTATTTGGTTGCATATGAATTTGCAGTAGGTGAGAGCATAGATAGGGATGATCCAACAACCTATGAAGAAGCAATCGGTGGTGAAGAATCAGCAGAATGGGGAGCATCCGCAATTGAAGAAATTGAGTCTCTTGACAAGAATGACACTTGGGAGATAGTAGCAAGACCAAAAGGGCAGAAGATTGTTGGAAGCAAATGGGTCTTCAAGAAGAAACAAGGCACTTCAGATGGTGAAGGAACAAGGTACAAGGCAAGGCTTGTGTCAAAGGGGTTTACGCAAAGAGAAGGCATTGACTACAATGAGGTATTCTCTCATGTTGTTAAACATAGTTCTATTAGAACATTGCTTGCTATAGTTGCTTTGAAAGATCTAGAATTAGAACAACTAGATGTTAAGACAGCTTTCCTTCACGGTGATTTGGAAGAGCGTATTTATATGCAACAACCAAAGGGGTTTGAAGTTCCTGGCAAAGAAGACCATGTATGTTTGTTGAAGAAATCTTTGTATGGTTTGAAGAAATCTCCAAGGCAGTGGTATAAACGTTTTGACACGTTTATGGTGGCAAATGTCTATGACAGGAGTAAGTATGATAGTTGTGTATATCACAGGAAACTCCAAGATGGTTCATTTGTGTATTTACTCTTGTATGTTGATGATATGTTGATTGCTTGCAAAGACATGTCAGAGATACAGAAGTTGAAAGAGCAGTTGAGTAGTGAGTTTGAGATGAAGGATTTGGGCGCATCAAAGAAGATATTGGGCATGGAGATTCATAGAAACCGAGCTGAAGGAAAGTTTCATTTGTCCCAGAAGGCTTACATCGAGAAGGTGTTGGAGCGGTTTGGTATGAAAGATGCAAAACCAGTAAGTACTCCTTTGGCAACTCATTTTAAACTTTTTAGAAAGCAATCACCTCAAACTGCAGATGAGGCAGAGTATATGTCTCGAGTTCCATATGCAAGCGCAGTTGGTAGCATCATGTATGCTATGGTTTGTACAAGGCCGGATATCGCACAAGATGTGAGTGTGGTAAGTAGATACATGGGAAGTCCCGGGAAGGCTCATTGGCAAGCTATAAAGTGGATTCTGAAGTATCTAAGGGGAAGTACAGATGTTGGTTTAGTGTTTGATAAACACTATGGTGATTCGACAAATGTTGTGGGTTATGTTGATTCTGATTATGCAGGTGATCTTGATAGAAGAAGGTCATTGACAAGTTATACTTTTACATTGTGTGGAAGTACTATCAGTTGGAGGTCGGTTTTGCAAAGCACGGTTGCATTGTCTACAACTGAGGCAGAGTACATGGCAGCCTCGGAAGCAGTGAAGGAAGGTATATGGTTGATGGGTTTGGTTGGTGATTTAGGTTTCAAGCAAGAGAATGCAACTTTGTTCTGTGACAGTCAAAGTGCCATTCACTTGACCAAGAACCATATGTATCATGAGAGAACGAAGCACATCGATGTGAGGTATCATTTTATCAAGGATGCAGTTGAAGAAGGTAGGATAGTGATGCTAAAGGTTCCTACGGCGGATAACCCTGCGGACATGTTGACGAAGCCAGTTCCAAGTATCAAGTTCAAGCACTGCTTGGACTTGGTCGGTGTCAACAGGTGTTGAGAGCCCCTGAGGGGCTGAGCGAAGACGATGATGATAAGTGGTGATGGTATTCAAGTCAAGGTGGAGATTTGTAGTGTAATGTGCCTTGATACCACTAATAGAAGTGGAACAACCACTAAGAAGTGGAACAACCACTAAGAAGTGGAACTACCACTAAGAGAAGTGGAACAACCACTAAGAAGTGGAGCTCCCATTATGTTGCTTGTGTGCTCTATGTCAACATATACACTACCTCATAGAACCTATATAAGGCCTTCTAGTTTCCATTGTATAAGCATCCCAAAATCAGTTCAAGTTCCTAAACAAAAGAGAGAAACATTAGTAGTGTATAGAGAGAGTAAGAGCAAGAACAAGGTCTTGTTCTTGAGAGGAGTTTACACTCTTGTAATCTTGTTCATATCATAGTACAACGTTATCGTCATTTTCCAAAGTGGATGTAGATCATCTTGATCGAACCACTATAAATCCTTGTGTTGTGTGTGTGCCTATTTTACATTTGTTTTCATTTCTATTTCAATTCTCTATTGATTGTGCTTAGAAGAGCCATTGGTCATAACACTTTACAATCTGCTGCGTCTGAGTAATTTTCCTCTTCCTCTGGACTCTGATATCAAGGATAGTTAAGCTAAAAAAGAGGCACCTCATTGGAATTGATTACCTTAGAGCTCTCTTCCATGTGAAGGCAAGCAGTGCCATAGGCAAATTGATTTTCTTTGCTGTTGCTATCTTTGGTTTCTACTCCCTCCGTCTAGCAGTACCATTTTTATTTAATTTCTTAGTTGTGTGAGAGAGTTTCCTTAGTTTTCCTAGGAAATTCAAGATCCAGGAGCTTTCTTGGTTTGTGTATTGAAAATTTGTAATTTGTTCTCTTTTTGGGTTAAGCCATGTATGTGTAAGATTGGTTGAGCTGGCTTATGATATTGAAAAATATATACTAGTTGAATTCATTTATGCTCAACTGCATCTATGATGATCAACTTGGAAAATTTGATACCAATTAAAAGCATGGTATATATATAATAGTATTAAACAACATGGGGCAAATTCACAAACGGCTGTGTTGAATTTTCACTACAAATCTTAGCAAATGAAATAATTTCAGGGTTTTTTTTTTAAATCTCGAAAAAATTAGAGAGAAAGTTTATACACATTTACAATAAATAGTTTATTTAACGGTTTCTTGACGGAAACCGTTACTTTGGGGCATATTCCTAAAAATTGGAATCCTGGGGCATATTCCCAAGATGACAGTCGATTTTGAGGCATATCCCCAATATTCCTTTTTTTTTTTTTTTTTTTTTTTTTTTTCCTTTTACTTTTATTGGAATGCAAGTTTAGCAGAAGAAGGTTGAATGAAGAGTTTGAATTTCTTTTTGAACAAAACGGCAGGAAAATCGTGTCCGTGAGTCAAGACTAGTATGCATAAACAAAAACAACTGACAGTATAAACCATCGAGCACAATCGATTCGAACGTACACAAACATATTAATGAACAGTAGTCTTGTAATTCTAAACAACCCGAACCCACCAAAAGATATCCGTCATTCATTCAGTCAGGTGTATAAATAAAACAGCAATAAACAAACTATAAACAAAAACAGTTTTCCTGCAGCACCTGCACCCATATAGCCAAGAAGAGCACTTTAATGTAATTAATAACTCCAATATGGTGGTGTCTCGTTCTCTTTCGCATCTTAACTACCTTCCGTAAAGTCGAACCAAAGTACTCCTAAAAAGCCGCAGGCTGCAAGAAATTGATACTGGTAGTGCAAGTAAGTGCTTGAGTATAAAATTCTGGTATCATAGCTTACTGTTACGCGTCTCATGGTAACTGTGAAACCCAAAATCTAGATCATTTCTTTCACCTTGGG
Source organism: Papaver bracteatum (assembly GCA_023529315.1). Taxonomy (NCBI): domain Eukaryota; kingdom Viridiplantae; phylum Streptophyta; class Magnoliopsida; order Ranunculales; family Papaveraceae; genus Papaver; species Papaver bracteatum. Next base: position 438,062 of record JAJJWX010005228.1, on the reverse strand, counting down.
AAAACATATTCAAGGCTTTCAGGCCTTTCTTGTTTACGACATTTATATTGATTCTTACATTATTATCCAGCAGTAAATAATTCATAATCTGCAAACACAATTGAGTTAATCAATATTAATATGTATGCTGAGACGAGAACTATTTTATCAGACTTTGATAATTAATAAGTTTAATTAAGAGTATACCTTCATATTCCCCATTTCCACATCAAGGTGCAAGATTGTGTTGCCATCGTTGTCACTGGAGTTGATAGATATAGGATTTGGATTTTGTTTCGGAAGTGGTGCAAGCGCCAAATTGTTTACCAGTAGCTCCAGAGTCTTCAAATTACTGTTACTTTTAACACAAAAATGTAGTATAGTCTCACCACTGTGCTGGTTCTTCAGGTGAATAGCATCGGGTCTTTCTTCCATTAGTAGTTTCATGATCTCAACTCGATCTTTCATTGCTGCTAGATGGAGAGGTGTTCTTCCATCTTTATCTTGAACTATACAAGCATCAGTCGTTCCGGCCCGTAGCAACAGTTTCACCATCTCAAGGTTTGTTCTGACTGAAGCATAGTGAAGTGGAGTAAATCCTTGTGCATCTTCTTTCAGTGCAAGATCAGGTTTCGTAGATAAGATTTTTGTTGCAAATTCAGTGTCACCGGACATGACTGCTATGTGTAATGGAGTTCTACAGAAACTAGTAAATAGTTCGTCTAGATTATCAAGACGCGAATCAGCAGACATTTCGCAGCAGTAAACAAGAACAGATATTTCTGATGGCGTCTCTAAAATTTTCTCCCAGTCTGTCTAATACTTATTGCGTATAGTTGGTTAGTCTTTACATCCACCGGTGTATTGGTGAGTCTTAACGCCAGCTACTATATGGGTATCGTATTAGAGGTGACAGACACCGCTACACACTGCTGGCAAAAACGAACATGCTGGACTGGTCATTTTTAGTTATTACTAAAAATAAAGATGGTTGTGTTTATATGCATTTTTAGTTATTATTACAAAAGAAGAGACTTGAAAACAAAAACAAAAAATCCTTTAAAAGCCAAGAATTGATAAATAAAGGTTTCAAAAACCGTGGTAAATGACTTTGCTCAAATGAGAGTACCATGGTTTATTAGAGGAAGATGGAAGAATGCAGTGAGGAAACTATCTCAAATCAGGTACTTGCATTGCTACAGGGAGGTGAATTTTTCAGCAGATGGAATTGCAAAGAAAGGTGCTTCATTAGCTGCAGGTGAAAGACAGATTTGCATTGGAAGACCTTCTTCTCTTGTTAGAGTTGAAATGCCCTATGTATGCTATTAGCCTATTACAGATTTAGCTAATTTTGTTGTGGGCTGTTAATGGGCCTTAGTGGGGTTTCAGTTGTATCTGTTTTTTCTTTTCGGCCTTATTTCAATTCTTTGATGTAATCTTCTTTTATTATCAATAATAATTCATGTGATTCAGTCAAAAAAAAAGGTAATGTCAAATTCAAGTATATACAAGTGGCGTATCCAAGCAACCATAAAGTTTCAGAATCTCTGTCATTAGTATTTTGTTAGTAGTGAAAGATGAGAAACCTGAAAACTGCTTTTGAGCTTCATCATCAGCTAAAAGAGAAAATATGGTCAACTCTACTTATAAACCTCTTCTTCATGAAAGCTCAACAAAAGAGAAAATATGGCTATTGATGGAGTTGAGGTTTCAATCCGGTGAATACAAATGTTATTTTTGCAGTTTGGGCTTACGACATTGAAAATACAACATCGTAAGCCCAAACACAATAAATAAAACTGAACAAAATAACAATTACATCTACCGGATTGAAACCTAAAACCTCAACTTCATGAGTCTTCATCAATATCCATTCAACGCTAATTATAAACATACTTATTACGCACTTATACAAGACCAATAACATATTCAAGACTGGTAATTCAGCTGGACCAACAACTATGACATCAACTTCAAATAGGAAATCACCCTCCAAGTAGCAAGTGTAATCACATGGAAGGTGTGGAAAGACAGATGTGCATTCATAATTTCATCACAAGACCCCAAATTCAATATAGGTAACTTATTAAAAATACTTATTCAACTCTTAAGAGAAAGTTTATGTATATCACCAACTCATGAAGTGTTAATGTGATTCCTAACTGTAGTGATATGGAGAGGATTAGAAACTATCAAACAATGATTTGGGAAGTAGGTATTGTACACAAAATTAAAACATGGTATGACTAATGGAAACCTTGTACATGCATTCTACTTCTTACATATCATGAAACAAGTTTCGAAACACTCCAGCATGTTGGAATTTTAGAACAAACTCCGGAGATATACGAGCATGGTTGTGTTGCTCGCATAGAGCTCCTAGGAAGCAAGACTAACTCTTTAAAATTCTCTTCTTATTATTACTTTCCTCGTTACAAATACAAAATGATACTACAAATGCCTATTTATAGGCTTACAAAACTAGACTACTATACACTCTAGTTCTATCTAGATTTTTTTAACTCTAGAAAACTCATTTGACAGACCTTACTAACTGACCTTAAATTCTAGCTTGTTCTAGACTTGACTAACTCTGGCGAACTCTAGAATCTTCTTTGACCGACTTCTTTCACACTTTCTAACACGACTATCTATCTGACTCTCTTTTGCCACTTATACTGTGTAGAATTATCTACACCTATCTAGATTACAAATTACAATTTCCAACACAACAAGCTTCAGAGTTCATAAATCACTCCAACAAACAATTGGAACAAAACCTCTTGCATCAAAGATTCACTCCTGCTGAAGCCAAAGGAACAGATAAACTTAGATGGGTCTCTAACACCTAAAGGCCACACGGTCAAGACTACTCATATACCTCTTCTACACCACATCAGATAAACAACACGGGTCTTTTTGGCTTAAATTATGGCACATAACAAGGTCAAATGGATGAAATTGAAATGCGGTATGACAAGGTCAAATGCCAATGACTTGTAAGAGCACATGGAACTGCGATCTCATCGCCAAAAATAAAAATAGACCCTAAGGCAACGACAAGACCTACAAAACAGGGGAGAGTCAAACTAAGACCTTAACTAAGAGGCACGCTAAGAGCGTCCACAATGGACGACCATACTAAAACTAAAAACCAGACCAAATACTAAAAGTATTTGGGTTTGAGAGTGTTTCAACGCAGGGATGAAGAGTAAAATTTTAGTCAAGCGTACGCCTGAAGATGATCCCCATGGGGCGGACACTGAAGATGATCCCCATGAGCATGGGGCGGAGATTCAAAGTACGCTTGAAAAGAAGAAAAAAAAAACACAGACGGAGAAGAAATCATGCTCCCCATGGGGAGAAGATTCAAAGTGTGTGCCCCATGGGGCAGAGATTCAAAGTGCGCCCCATGGGGCGGACCTTTAAGCGATATTTAGTTTACGCCTGATTGCGGCGCAGAGTTGGAAGTTACGCGCCATTTCAAACGTAGATGGTATTTTACGCCTATCAATCAGACGCACTTTAAACAACCGCACCACTATAATCAGTTTTAGTCGAGAGTATCGACCAAATTTACTCTCGATTACGCTCTCTCTCCAACTAAAACCAAATAATATGGTTTTACTCCTGCTCACTGCGATTGGTTTTCGAGTAAATATGGGGTTTACTCCACTTTTTACTCGTCCGTTGTGGATGCTCTAAAACCTCAAAATTGATAACGCGAGATCAATGAAATATTATTCAAAATGAGTACATAGGCATCTGCGATCTCATCGGCAGGCTAGATCACTGAAAAAATCGGTGATCTCGTCCAAAAGAAAGCAACAAGCATGAGAAAATGAATATGGAACACAAGCAATAAAGAAAACCATCATATCGTGTTGAGGCACATAAAATCACTATGAATTCACCTTGAAATACATGAGAATATCATGCTGAGTCATGACAACGTAAGAAAAGAAAATGCAATATTCAAAATTAACATATGATTGATAATGTAAGAATCACTATCTCAATAAGAAATCATAATTGCTCGTGATGAATAAAGGTCAAAAAAGAATTCTACAAAAATAACTTCTCCATCAAAGTAAAAGAACAGAGGAAAGTATGGGAATGCGAAATCAGGTTATGTGTTCTTTAGGCTAAGTGTAGTGGAGAGAAACAAGGGGATGATAGCGACGGATGGAAGAAGCTGAACCACGGAAAAATTGGGATTGATTTTCTCTCTGCTCGAAAGCAGGGGACTTCAGAGGGGATTTGAGGAGAGGCGAGGCTGGAGACATCGCCAAAAAAATGAGAAAGAGAAGAGTAGGACCTCGCTAGTTTGTAAAACTGAGCGATGATTGGGACATTGCTTGACGATGTATATGACATCGCTCAAAATTTTAATTATGGTAATGAAATGTGCTTGAGGTAACACTATTCTCCAGTCATTTTCACTTTTTCTGCAGGCGATGTCCTTTACCTCGCCCAGGCGAGTCTTCTCTTCATCGCCCAAATCCAAATTACCCTCCCCACCACTACACTTAGTCTCAGCTTCAACGTGACGTGTCACTACTGTACAACCCATACCTCCCCTCCTCCACTACACTTAGCCTTACCTTCTTAGTCTGAAATATTTTTGAAAACACTATATAATAACTAATATGCTCGAAAAATTAAAGATAATCGCACGTAAGACAAATACGACATGTTGTGTCATTGGGCTAATAGAATTTTAATAAGTACAGGTGAAAAATTGAAGCAAAAGAAAGAATAAACTATCTCCACTCCTTTAAAAGGCTAAGTCATATGAGCTCCCACGTCGCACGGTGAGTATGACACCTCCCTCAAATTAAATTAGATAAAAGCTTTCAACTACAACAATTCTGAAGAAGATAAGTGTCGTAACATTATTGGTCGAAGATTTTTTTTTTTTAAACACCCCCTTAGTAGAGAACGTTATTGGTCCAAGCCCCCTTATTTTAACAGCCTAATACTAAAACCATTAGTAGAAACGTGGGTGTACAAGACTTATATGTTGATTTACACCTAATAAAAAACTACACCGGGTTTACACCAAATACTTAACTGGACGTTAAGTAACACCGTCAAGTTGAAGAATGCTCCCGTTAGAAAGACATTCAAAAGATTTAAATATCAAAAGCTCATCTAAATAGTTGGGTAAACCTGTTAAATAACTTCCAGGAAACGAAAAGAAAAAACAATGTTGCTCTCTTGATCAACCCTGGATCAAGAAAAACTTCCACAGAACCAATCGGGCTTATCTTCCTAAATTTCTATGAAAAATTTCTTGGAATATTTTGTCCCAACAAGGTAAAACTCAATCAGTTCCCCGTAGTCCTTATTTTTCTATTAGTCTATTAACCAGGATTATAGATCAAGTTGAATCCATCTGCAGCCCAATATTTTTTTTGTTTTCTACTCTCTTTTGATTTTTTTTTTGTTTTTTTCCCTGATTTATCTTTGTCTTTTTTACATACTGGCCCTAATCTTCATAGTACCGACAACTCAAGCAAAGTCACAGTTAAAATCACCATCAGTCATCTCTATTTGTTAAAAAAATTCTACTTCGACATAGATAAGATACCCATTGGGATCAGGACCCATAGTATGGATATGTAAGCTTTCAGGGGAGTAACCCAGACATGGTTAGATCAATCAAACAATTAATAGAGAGGACTAACCAAAGGGAAGATTAAGGGGCATATATTGTTGGTGTACTGCCATTCTTTGCCAACTTCTATCAGCTAAAGGAAGTTCTAATAATTGTATCTCTATGTTGTACCTGTTCGGCAGAGTATGCCGTAACGTAATAGTTTTTTTGAATGTTACAAGTTATTCACCCTGTCATTATTCGTGGCCAGACTATTTGGTAGCTTATCAAATTGTTCTACATAATCCTGCTCAAATTTTGTAACTTATCACTCTTTTTTTTTTAATTTTTATCTAAGGGGTGTTCGGTGCACATGTATTGAACCTTGAACTTTTGTATGAGAAATTAGAGAGAAGTAATGTTAATTCGAACTGGCGGCCGGCATTATGTTCTCAAAGTATGAAGAGATTTCCTTCATTGGTCCTGTATATTCTAATTTTCTATTGATTTGCATTTTTTTTTTATGTTGCAGTTAAGTTTTTACTGCAATGATGGTTTTTGCTGCAAATTTTTATATTTTGTAGGAGAATACAAAAACTGATGATGCAACTGCGTAAATAATTTAAGTGTTGCAATTGTTTCTATGATGACATCTTTTTATTTATTTTGTATTTCGATTGTATTCACTAACTAATCATCTCATGGTTGTTTTTGGTGATCTTATATTGGAATACTCATATAGGCGGCATATCCTGCATCAGAAACATGCGAAGATGGGAACAAGTGCCACATTTCCAATGCCCTACTTTATAATTATGCTCGATGCCCCATCTCCGATTCCATTTTGACTATGCGTTTTGTATAGTTCATACTGTAGTTGTGTTTTTGTATCTTAATTAGCCTTGAATGACCTCTGAAATATATACTAACAAGAGAGGAGAAAAACTCTTATGCATTTTCTCCACTAACACAGTTCAATTAACAACAAGATTACAATATCAGGGGCACAAAATCTTGGAGAGTCCATGGTCGAAGAAAAGTCAGGGTTCATTGTGTGTTTTGAAACGGTCAAAGAATAAATCACCGTTCCAACTGGGACTGGATATTCTTTCAATTAGGATCAAAGACTAATTGTTTTCTCTTACATTACGTTATGAAACAAATTCTACCATTTAACCATTATAGGCCCATATAAACGGCGGCGTGTAGAACTGCATTTGGTCAGGGCCAGCTCAAGTCAGAGACTTTGACCAACATTCATATCTTGGGCCACTTTATATATAAGGTTCCAAGTGAAACCTATTTTGAGGCAGACCAACATGTTTTGAGGCATACTCAAGGTTCGGCTGACAACCTATGTTTTTTCCTAGGTTCGCTTGATAACTCAAGATTCACCTGATAAATTTTCATCCGAACTTAGACAAATGTATGCCTCAAAACATTTTGATTTGCCTCAAAACAGGTTTCTTCCAATTTCCAAATTTGTATGATCGTTAAATCTCTGGTTACAAGAACTTACAGTAATACATAAGCGACAAGGCGAGGCGAAGCCGAGCTACACCAAATCAAAAATAGATGGTTTTTGGGTCCTCCCGATGCGTAGCACGGGCACAAAATCTAGTATTCATAAGAGGAAGAATAAAATTTATTCCCCCAAGATTGGGAGTGCCCAAATGTTAATCCACAGAAATACCTATGAAGATTGGTTCTATCTTTTGATAAATCAAGGTGAACAGGAACCAATTCGTAATCCGGTCTTATACTCCAGAAGAGCAGCCTAGAAATATCAGTGGGAAGGAAATCGATCTTTGAGATTGTTCACTGTTGACGTTATGTTGAAAAAAAAGACTCATTAATTCACCTAAAAAAGGAATAATAATCTTGCTCAGAGCCGCCTTATTTTACCCACACAGCTATCTTTTTAAGCCGATCTGCACTCACAAAATAAACGGAAATTGGGTCAAATGTCCAAATATTTTTAAAACATGGTTCAAATGGACTAGTAAAAATTAATTTGGGTGAAATAGACACCAAAAAAACAGCAAGAATGAAACTAATTTCATCCAGACTTAAACTTAGAAAATAGCGAGGATGAAACTGAATACATCGTATGTAAATTAAAAATAAGAAAAAATATTTTTAAATAGGTAGGATGAAACTGTTTACATCTTGGCTATCTTTACATTTTTGTCCATTTAAACAATATCAAATTTTACATGTCTTTTTCACCCAGAAATTATTGATTTTGGTCTATTTAACCAATTTTGTGCAAAATAAACTTATACATTATATTTATTATAGTATATATGTTTTCGCAGCGTCTATCATATTATCTACACGAGTTTAAGAAAACTTAATTTACCGTGTTTGGAATTTTATGAAAGTCCAAATTTAACTAGGAAGCCGAGTACTTATTATATTAGGACTCTTTTTAGCATATTATATCAGGATTTTCTTCACCTCTTTAATGTATTCGCCATGCCACACAAAAAACGTATTGGCAACGGGGAAGGGCGAAGCCCACGCACAGCAAATCAAAAATGCACTGCCCAGCGCACACGGACTTAAAAGAAGAAGAAAAAAAACAGTGTGTGGCATGGGCACCAAAAAGAACTCCATAAAGGCCTAGAAAAATAATGCTCCCATATTATAAAGCTCCTTATTGGCTAAAACATGTCTTTTTTAATTTTTGTGAAACGAGCGTTTTCGTGAAGACATTTGGGAACGTATGATTGGTTCAAAAATAATAGGAAAAGATAAAAAAAAAATCAATTTAGAATTTATGACGTGACAATATTTAGGTGAGAACACTTGGCAACGTATCAAAAGGAAAACCTAACTTACCGTGTTTTGAATTTTATGGAAGTACAAATACGATTTGGAAATCGAGTACCGACATATTTCACAAATTTATACAAAGGGGAAAAAATCCACATATTTCACACATATTCTCTGCGAAAATAAAATAAAAAATAAAATAAAATCTGCACATATTCTCCACTTATTTATTGTATTTTCCCTTTCACACCAAATCAAAATACATCATTACGGGGTGGGGCGAACTCCCGCGCACATCAAATCAAAAATGTGCGCAAATCAAGTTAAAAAAATGCCTGGTGTGTAGCACGGGCACGAATCCTGTAGAAATAAATTAGTATAACGATAATAAAATGCCAAAAATTGGCCTATTTTTTTTATTTTTTTTTAATGAAATATACATTAAATGTGATGTTATTTGGACTAATATCGAATTCTACTCCCTCATAAGTTTCAAAAACATCTTCTTCGTTGTCGTCCAATGATTTGGATATTGAGACAGTTGAAGTGAAAGTAGAACAAGACGTCCCGTCTTAACGCTGAGAATTGAAGCATTTTTGAGAAGTAAGAACAAAGACAGCTTCAAGAACTAATCTTCCGTCTTTACGATGTATTGTGTAGTATTTTATGTATACTATGGCATTTTTTCTTCGCATGTTGTGCCGCATGCTTACATATGTCGCATGTTGTCCCGTATTGATGTGCCTATTTGTCTGGCGCAGCATATCACACTAATAAACTATTATTCCCGTGTTGTGCTAGGTCACATGATGTGTCGTGTTGTGCTCGAATTTTAACGTGATGTGTTGTGCCATAAACGTGCTAACAATTTAAATTGTTGCTTCATTTTATTTATTCAAAGTACATTAACAATGAAATGTCTTAAGTTAGAGATTCATTTGTTCTTTGTTTTTAGAGCGTACGTGTGAATCCATCATCGCGAGAATAGACAACTACCAAATATCTTTAGTTACGATGAAGATTAATTGGGGCGGAACTATGCCCAGACTAGGGCTGGCTTAAGCAAGCCCTAAACACCCAAAAACCCTCTTTTTTTTCATTATCTATTTTACTTGGACTGATAAAAATAAGCCCAATTAATAGGTTTAAGCCACCCCTAGAAACTCAAAGCCACTCCCAAATTAAATTTCCAGTTCCACCGATTATAATGGCAAGAGGACGTAGTGGATGTACCAGACGGTTATCATGTGACGATAACTTCTAGTCCAGACTCATCAGTGGTTGTATTTTTATCATAGTTAACGAACAAATTACGATGAATGAGGGTGCTAAATGAGAGCAATTGATAAGCGGGAGTGTTAAATAAAATAAAAAAAATTCTTTCATCTAGGACTAATCAAATTGGGCTTGGGCTTATCAAACTAGTGACCCGCCATAATCCCTGATACGCTGGATATATGTAAAGAACCATCTTTTGGGGACTACCCAAAAAAGTTGGGGGACTACCCATCAGTTTTTGTGGAGGATATTAGAAGTAATATTTGGTCACCCCTTATAATTTTTGTTTCTAATACCCACTTTACCCTTGATGATAAACTTAGTGATTAATGATTAGTTAAAAACTGATTAGTGATTAGTTAAAAACTGATTAGGGATTAGTGATTAGTGTTTTATAAGTTGGATTGTTTTGTTTTTAACATTTTTTTTTTGAGAGATAAGAAGAAGAAGGAAATAGGAAGAACAAGAGTATGATGTTTTGGGTACTCATGGATACTTCAAATTTAGTTAATGGTGCTTGAATTGGCCAAAACATTCCTAAAAATGAACAATTTACAAATTGATTTTCGTTTGGTTTACAAAGTTCGGCTACAACATTTGAAGAACAGGTTACCGAACTCATCTGCAAGTGTAGTTCGGTTAATGTTTCTAAAAACACAGGTAGCCGAACTCAGATTTAATGGAATTTTTAATTTCAGAGAAACGATTCGGTTAGGAATTTTTTTACGACGTAACCGAACTAAAAGTTCGGCTGGGAAAAAAAAATGAAAAAAGTTGCGACGTAACCGAACTCAATATATAGGTTTTCAGAGAAAAGTTCGGTTAGGAGAAAAAATTGCGACGTAACCGAATTGAAGTTCGGTTAGGAAAAAAAATTTGCGACGTAACCGAACTTTTCTCTGAAAGAAAAACCTCCATTAAAAGTTGAGTTCGGCTAGTTCGACAAAGTTTTTCACATAATTCCTAACCGAACTTCTCTCTGCAACTTACATTTTCAACTCATTTTAATGATTACTTCTCATTTTTGCAACCAAAAACGAATGACAAGTAATGGGTTTGTTATAATTTTGATTTTGATTTTGTTTTGTTAATGATTTAAATTAAGCTATATATTGTGGTCGGTGGTGGTGGTGGCTCAAGGTGGTCGGTGGTGGTGGTGGTCGGTGGTGGTGGTGAGCGGCGGGGGTGATGGGAGGAGGTGGTTATATATATAGGTGGTGGTGATGGGAGGAGGTGGTAATATATATATAGGTTAAGGGTAGATTAGTCATTTCCACATTTTAGGACACCCCTTATCATTTTAGGGTGGACATTTGTAGCACTGGGTAGTCCCCCACCTTTTTTGGGTAGTCCCCAAAAGATGGTTCAATGTAAACTACTTTGCAAAGGTTTAGATTACAGATTTTTCATTGAGAAATGACTTAAACCCCATACACAAATATTTTGATTACATATAAAATGTTGTTTCTGCTCACATGAGCTAATGATTGAACTAATGCCAAAACTCACCACGGAGGGAGTAGAAACCATAGACACCAACAGTAAAGAAAATCACTTTGCCTACAACAGTGCTCACCTTCACGCGACAGAGAGCTCTCAGGTAATCAACTCCAATAAGGTGCCTCTTTTTTAACTTAACCATCCTTAATATCAAAGTACAGAGGAACAACACAATTCCGCTGATGCAGCAGATTGCAAAGTATATAGCGACTATAAAACTTATAGTAGACGAAGCATAAAAGTCTGGCATCACAGACTGCAAAACTGAAAAATAGGCAAAGGCAATACAACCAACCGAAATGCACATCAACCAAACAAGAAGTCGAACTTGAATGAGAGTTGGGTCATTCACGAACCCACATATTATCCATAAAATTATAATTAGAGACACAAAAAATGCAACCAAGTTAGTAGCCATGTATACCACGTAGTTCTCCGGGTTCGTATAAGCCAATATTGGGTATCCAGCGTAGCGTATTAGATAAGGGAAAGAACCATTACCGCTTACACTGTTATTGTAGGTTGAAACAATATTAGTGAACTCGGAATCTTCCAAAATTAAACCTTGTGTTGTCATTTGGTAATCTTTATATTGATAGCCTTGGATATCTAAATTACTACTGTAAGCCTTATTACTACTAAGGGATTTTTAATAAAGTACCCATGTGGGCAAATGCATTTAAGAAAATGCCCACGTTTTTTTCAAAATTAATTTAATACCCATCAGTTGACCATTTCCGTCCCGTTTTTTTGAAAAAACGGGAAACGGACGTTAGGTGACATGTGGCAATAAATCAGGCATGTTGAAAGACCGTATAGCCCCGAATCGTTTATAACCGAGTTGGAACAAAGACTCGAAGACAAAAATGTAGTAACGGTCGGTTAACACGTGTCACCATCTTGTATGGAAAAAACGGACGGCACAGATTTTACCCCCTTTTGTAACGGTCTTATTCTCTTTGAACCTGTATAAGAATCAGTGGTGAACCCTAAATTCATCCAAGAAGACAATAACATACACAAACATGAGCAGAAGTGTGAAACATTCTCCTAGTAGTAGTAGAAACAACAACATCAAGGTTAGTGAGGAAAAACAGCCAAATATATGTTCAATTTGTGATGTTGGTAGCCATGAAGCAAAGGTTTGTCCCTGGATGTATTCTCGATGTAAACACATACCTTGTAATGGCATAAGGCAATTTATTAGATCAAAGACAAGTGAAACAGAAGGGGAAATGTTCTTCAAGTGCTCAAATCCTACCTGCACATACTTTGAATGGTTTGCTTTAGCCATTGATGCAGTTAGAAGTGCTGAGATTAAGCTACCATTTGAGATATGTTGTTGTGCTTGTGGAGAAGCTGCTCACTCCTTCAACAACTGCCCATTGCATAAACTTCTGTGCTTCAACACTCACGGCAATTCAAGGATGAAACTGAAAATATGTAAGAATGAGCATAACTTCAACATATCTTACCTAACCTGCACAGATTGTGAAGCTTTTAGATGGGTTTCTGACCAACTATTCATTGCTGCAAAAAACAGAGTTATGCATTCAAGTATTCAAGACAAAGAAATATGTAAGGAATTCACCAAAAAAATTGTAATGTAATCTGCAATATTGCTTTGAACTAATAAACTGGATTAATATTAAAAGGTACTTCAAACTAAACATAACAACATTTTTTTGTCATCACTAAACAAGTTCAGACCAAAAAGCATATGAAAAAAGAAAAGAAAGAAAAGAGACAAAGGATGACAGATCCAACACTAAAAACACATACACACAGATCCCTTACTTCTTATTTCCCTTTCCCTTCTTTCCCTTTGCATTTGAAACAGTAGCAATGTTTTGAGACATATAGCCAATACCAGAAATAGCTTGACTGAAATTTTGTGTGTTGCTAGGTCCTGCAGATGCATTACTTTGAGTGTTTGGTACTGGAGGTGGCTTTCCATGTGCAGATGAATCACCAACATATGATGTTTTCCCTTGTTTCTTTGCTCTTCCCCTTGCAGTGCTGGTTTTCGGTGTATCTGTGTTTGTGAAGGAGAAGTCTGCAGCATCACACTCAGTTCTTGGCCTATATGCAGTTGAGTTCTTACCAACATCACCACCTTTACAAGTTCTCTTGTTATGACCTTCTGTGGATCCACACTTAGTACACCTCCTTTTCTTCACCTCACCTTGAGGTTCATCATAACTTCTCCTTCTCTTTTTTGGAGGTCTGCCAGGCTTTCTTTGGTTGAGAGGGTGTAAAATCTTGTTATCCATTGCTGGCTGCAAGATGTGAAAAGTTCAGAGAAGAGATGAGATAAGATGAGATATGTGAAGAGATGAAACCCTAAAATGCTTACAAATAGGAAATATTAAAAAGTAAAAAGTAAATGCACAACAACCCATAAAGTTTAGAATAATAGTACCTCAGCATAGTCAGATATGTCTCTCAATGGGAAAACAGGTGGAGCATATGTGGTCCTATAATAATCCACTGAATAGTAAGGAGAGCAGTACCTAAAAAGTGAAAAAAAAATTGGATGATATCCCTTGTTATTATTCAATGCTGGTACATAAATGCACTAATAAAAGGGAAATAAAAAACATCAATGTGACAATAAATATAATACATACTCTGCCCAATTTGGTGAGATTCCCTTTAATGAAGACACAGCATGTTGACAGGGGAATCCCCTAAACTTCCATTGCAAACAAGTGCACTTCTTCTCTATGAAATTCACTGTGAAAATTTTTCTTGTGGCCCTGTTGGTAACCAAATATACCTCCCCAACCACACTAGCTTGGACATCAAATTTCTCACTAATAGCAAGCATTTTTTTTCAGAAGAGTCTTAGCTTTAGGAACCAAATCTCCATCTTTCCACTTTGTACATTGTTCCCTCCTCTTAGAGAACATTCTCATCACCAACTCTCCATACAGCATGCCAAGAATGACTATAGGTTTGTCTCTCACTTCAGTCATCATAGAATTAAAAGATTCTGAAAAATTGTTATTGAGATGCTCACAACAACTAGTGGGATCAAAAAATGCCCTAGCCCAATTTTCATGACCTTGATCCATAAGATATTTTGCAGCTTTATCATTTTCTTTTAACATATCATCCATGTGTTCCTACATTACTAGTTCTATATCAGTATATTGTTACATTAATACTCTCCAAATTTTAAACAAACAAATTTGAACACATAATCAAACTTCAAAATGATGTATCTTGTAGGCTTTGGCAGCATTCCACATTGAACTGTGCAAGCTTGGAGACTTAAAGTATTTCTTGAAATTCCTATAATTGTGCCTATAATAATTCAAACAAAGACAAAAATGTCAGCTCATTACTTAAATGACACAGTGAAAAATAATGTGCAAGTTACCTAATTACCTCCAACAGTATCTATGGGGAAAACCAGGAAACACCTCTGCAACAGCTTCCAGCAAACCTTTCTGCTTATCTGATATAAAAGTGACTCTGCCACTATGATGTTCTAAGATCCCTGGTGCTATATCTTTCAGGAATAGTAACCAGTTTTCTTTGGTTTCACTTCTTCCTACACAAATACCTAAAGAAACCAATCTATTCTCACCATCAAGTGTTGTTGCAGCCATTAGGACACCACCCCACTTGCCAGTTAGATGGCATGCATCAAACCCCACAACACCTCTGCAAGCATCCTGAAATCCTTTCATTGGTCCAGGAAAGGAGATTGTCATACTCTCAAATTTGAAGTCTGCATATTCAAGCTCAACATCAGTTCTTTTCCAAATAAACAATAAAGAAAGTGTAAACAGAAATGCTTAAATAGCTTATGAATACACCTTTTCTTCCATATGTAAACTTGGCAATAGCTCCTGGGTTAGTGTGAGCCACCATTGAACAGAACTTAGGTACTTCAGCATAACTTTCTTCATAATCACCAAACAGTTCTCCTAGAACCAGATTCCTAGCTTTCCATGCACAAATATAGGGAATTTTGATGTTCTCACTCATTGAAAAGTCTTCTGCAATATTCTTGGGCTTTGGTATGAAAGACCCAGAGCTATGCTTCAACTTTTCAAGCACAACATCTTTTACAAGTTCAGGATCAGCAGACCTATTAAAACTTTTTGGATCCCCAACACAGGTGTGTTCTAAATTTACACTTCTAATAACAAAAGTTGACTCACCCTCAACTCTACTAGCATAAATAGACCATTTACAACCATCTTTAACTTTGAACCTACATTGGGCCCTAACTTTCTTTGAACAACTCTTTCTACATTTGAATTGTTTATTCTCTTTCACACAATATCTTTTAAGATGTTTTTTAAAAAGTCTCTTGTTTTGAAAGGCATACTTTACCAGCATCTTATCAGGGTCCACTACTGGTATTTCATATTCTTCAGGGAATAGATTAGGATCATATTCCTCTCCAATGTTGTTCATATCTGGTAGGTATCTCTTGTGCCAAACAGGTTTGCCACCACCCTTATGAATCACTACTTCAGGACCACCATCATTTTTATCTTAAACTTCAGCACCACTACCATCTTCATCTGCAAGTTACAAATATGAAAGTTATAAAGTTAAAAATAGGAGGGATAACATTTACACATTTACTAACTCAATGTAAATTTGGTGAGATTTTAATACCTTCACTGCTACTTGATTCTTCATTGTGAAATGGAACTTTATATGTCTCTACATATTCTTCATAACCTATTTCATTCTCAGAATCACTATTAAATTTTGCAGGGGCATCTGGATCTTCAACTGGGTTACACTCATTCTCTAGATGCACAATGTCCTCATCTTCAGATTCATTCCCATCATTGTCCACAGTGTTACCTTGTGTTGCATTATGAGCAGTGCTTCCTTGTGTTCTATTAAACCAGTAATCATGATTAAAAGTGTCTTGACTTGGCTGATTGCTACCTTGTGCTGTAACAGTACCATTTCCACCACCTTCCCTCTCCACTTCATTCAACAAATCCACAAACAATAATTTCCTAGATGGACCTCCTTGTTGATGTGAGTTTTGCACTTCAGAAGTGTCTTGAAACCTTGGTGACCTCCTAGGTGGCTTTGGCTTTTCCTTGGACACTGGCTTCTTATTTGTCTTACAAATCTTCTTAGGAGTCTCATGAATGATTGTCACTGGTGGTGGTTCCACATTTGAAAACTCATCATCTCCAAAATCAGAATTCAGTATGTAAAGAGTAAGGCATATCCAATCTCTATCATCAGTTACAGCTAATTCCCAAAACTTGTAAAAGTCATCATCTGTCATCAAACTTTGAGGCAAACTTGGCTTAACCATCCAAACTAAGTTAAGAATTTCATTCTCAGCCAGTCCTAACCTTACACGCAACATATGCTCAAACATCTTCAAATCAGATTTATCTAGGTCCATGTGAGGGAATTCTAGTGTCAATTTACTCATATCAACATACACACTAATGTTTCTGTATGGATAATGGACATGTCCACTGCAATAGAACAATATATAACAAGAATTAGTCTACTTCAAATTTCAACAACAAAATATCCCCAATTTAAACCCTAATTACAAAATTGAACAATTCATATACCAATTTAAACCCAAATTCTAGAAATCAAATATACATATTCAAAAATCAAATATACATATACATATTCAAAAATTGAACAATTCATATACCAATTTAAACCCTAACACAAAAAATTGCAAAAACAAATCCCTAATTACATAAAATCATCAAATTAAAACCTTAAACACTTATAAAATTGGACAAAATATGTAAGAACAAAACTAGATAATATTGTTTTCTCTTCGGGATTATTAAGTTTTGTTTTTAAACAAAAAAACAAAAACAAAAATCAAATATTCACAAAGACCCATCATAGATTCGATTCCCTATTCAAACATATAAAAACAAACGAAAAGTTCTAATCAAATTAAAGTTAGGGTTTATCGAATCTTACCGATTTCGATCCTTTGACTTGTTTTTTTTCACCTTTTGTTCTTCTTCATCTTCACAGTGGGAGAGCGAAAGAGATTTATAAAAAGAACCCTAACTATGAAACAACTCTCTTCTCTGAATCATAAAATCTTCAGAGACAAAGTCTTTTCAGAGAGAGAGAGTGTGTGGTTGAGAAAACAAAAGTGAAGAAGATAAGATAAGAAAACAAAACCCTACCTGTTTTGTTTTGTTAATTGATTTCATTCACACGTGTTCACATGTTTGATCTTTAGCCGTCGATTGAGAGAATACGTGACTGTAGGGAGATTAACTAAACCATTTCTAGGCCAAAGGTTATATTTGTAATTACGCCCACCAAATTCTCATCTCGTCTGACGCTAAATTGACAAAGTAAACGCCATTTTACCAAAATGGTGGGTCCTGACGGAATTGGTAACGGCATGGTTATTAAATTAATTTTGAAAAAAATGTGGGCATTTTCTTAAATGCATTTGCCCACATGGGTACTTTATTAAAAATCCCTACTAATATTCATCAGTGCCCCGACAAAATTTTGAACGTTAATTGAGTTACCATTATAACTCCAATGCAGGTAGTATTGTAGGTATTCTGTATTCATCCAAACCCCAAGCCATACGGGTGCGGAACATATGATCAAGATAATAAGAAAAAGTAACAGGGTCAGTACCAGAGTCAACTTTACTGTCATCCTGCCAAACCCCCCCTGGTGGATTTATTGCAGCTTGAAAAGCAATTCCTGCTATCAATGTAGCCACCACCAGCAGCGCATTCACCCTCTCTTTCCTCCATTCGTGATCATTGCCTTTTTCAGATAAAGTTTTATCCTTACGCTTCTTACGGGTGCCAAGGTAATCATAAAAACCAATTTCTAGATCATTCCTTTCAGTTTGTGCTAACATATTCAAGGCTTTGAGGTTGTTATTATTTACGGAATTTACTTCAATTCTTATCTTGTTATTATTTAGTAAATACTTAATAATCTGCAAATACAATTAAGTTGATCATTATCAAAATACATTTGTTTAATGTATGTATTTTTTATTCTTTGGGAAAACAGAAAAATGTATGTATTTCTATGTTAAGTGAATTTGGATATACCTTCATATTCCACGTTAATGCAGCGAGGTGCAAAACTGTGTTGCCATCATTGTCAGTGGAGTTGATAGATATAGAATTTGGGTATGGAGGTTGTGCAGACACTAAGTAGTGTGCCAATAGCTTAAGAGTCTTCAAATTAGTATTACTTTTTATACAAAAGTGTAGTATGGTCTCACCATTTTGATTGTTCTTTAGGTGAATTGCTTCCTCTAGTCCTTCTTCCATCAGCACTTTAATGATCTCCACTCGATTTTTCATAGCTGCTAGATGTAGAGGTGTTCTTCCATCCTGATCTTGAACTGTACAAGCACCAGGTTTTGCCTTGAGCAACAATCTCACCATCCAAAGACTTGTTCTCGCAGAAGCAAGGTGAAGTGGAGTAAATCCTTGTGTGTCGGATTTCAATGCAAGATCAGGTTTCTTTGATATAATTTTTTCAGCTAATTTGGTGTCACCCCGTATAGCTGCTATGTGTAACGGAGTTCTACAAAAACTAGTAAATACTTGATCTAGATTATCGAGAAGTGAGTCTTCAGTAAAGATTTTATTTCCGCAATAAGCAAGAATTTTCTGTGACCTTTCTAATAGCCTCTCCATATTTCTTCTCTCTGTTTTTCTCCGATGTACTCCATGTATGCGTAATCTATATAGGAGAGGCCAACATTATCTTCAAGGTAGGCGGAATTTTTTATCCACCCGTTTGTTACAGAGTCGGATGCCCTGCCTGATATGCTTCCAAGAAATTCATAGCATGCCGACATAAGACACTAGTCTTCGCCGTGCATAAATGACTTCAAAAATCTGCAGCTTCCTCTCATTTTTCCCAAAACATAACTCAAAAGATACCTTAGACGACTTTAGGTATCACAAGTCGTGTTCGTTTATTGGTGACTATTGAAATAATTATAGTCCATAGATTAACTCCGTCCGTGGTTTTGTAGCTTATTTATATCCACATATATAGGGACGCACCAGGTGCATGGCAGCCACAAACTTCACGATCACTTATCTTTAAAGTCAAGAAGGAATCGACAGTAACACCCTTGTTGGGCCTTGCCCCGGACCCTAGTTAGTAATTCTCCGAATCATTCCCGAATGATTCGAGAAGTATTCGAACTAACCGAATCCGAAAGATACTTCCGAACTATTTGAACTATGAACCTAGTTCGTGCATTATATGGACCTCACGTATGATTCGCGAACGTATCCGAACTGACCAAATCCGAATGATATTTCCGAACTAGAACTCCCATAGGTAACTCTCTGACCAGAGTTCTGTTTATTAGTTTTTGTTTGATTTTATATTTACTTTATATTTAAATACAATTATTCAATTAAAATTTTCTATCGGAAGTTGTTTAACCAGTGTTTTATGTGTTGACTTTTGTTTAAAAGTCTATAAACTCGTTTTATAATACATTTATGCGATTAAATTGTTTACTTCCACTACATGCATCTACAACTGGAGATTTACAAAGCTTCGCTAAACATCGTAGAAATTCCTATGTTTTACAACTGGTTTCAAAGGAAGAGTTGTCTCGTATATCATCACTGCCAACTCTTGGGAAACAATGGGTTGCTCTAAGAAAACAAACGACAACTCCGTAAGCAAAACAGTTATGACGACATTTAGCTATAACATCTTTGTTCTTTAAAGGTAGTGACTAAGCCTATCACAATTCTCACAAGAGTTGTTGAAGAACACAAAAATATGATGATGAAAAATAGTGTTAGAGGGGAGATTCGAACATGAAAAATGAGGTTAGAGGGGATATTCGAACATGAATCTAATGCATGGAAGTCTTGCTCATCAACCGTCCTTACTGTTCACAAGTTTTGGCTTTTTTTTTTTAATACATCCCTTTCCACAACTCTTAAGAAAAGTCGTCGTAAGGATACGACAATTTTTTCTCACTTTTGCAGAATTTTTCTTACTTCTGCAAAAAATTATCACTTCAGCAAAAAAATATTTTGTTATCCGGTTCTGCAAAACATTTCTCACTTCTGCAAAAAAAAAAAAAAAAAATGGACACTGAGCTTCATATTTATCGATTTTAATGATGTATCATGCTAAGTTTGAAGTCATAACCCTCCCGGAGCTTCTTGGCTCAAAATTTGTATGTTGTTATACCACATTTGAGGTTCGAATCAACACTAAGCTTCATATTTATCGATTTCGATTATGTATCATGCTAAGTTAGAAGTCAGAACCTTCTCGGAGCTTCTTGGCTCATAGTTTGTATGATGTTATACCACATTTGAAGTTCAAATTAACACTGAGCTTCATATTTATCGATTTCGATGATGTATCATGCTAAGTTTGAAGTCAGAACCCTCCCAGAGCTTCTTGGCTCATAGTTTGTATGTTGTTATACCACATTTGAAGTTCGAATCAACACTGAGCTTCATATTTATCGATTTTGATGATGTATCCATCTAAGTTTGAAGTCAGAACCATCTTGAATTTCGTGGTCCATCTCTAGTAATCTTATAACCTGAGTTTACCAGTGTGAACTAAAGCTACTTCATGACCTGTATGACTTGTTAAAATTACTTCATGACCTATGCGGCTAGTCGAAATTCAAACCGGAAGAACAAAGAGAAAACACAAAAACACAAAGAAACACACCAATTATCGAATTCATTTTTCAATTTCCCGATTCATTCTTATACATTTTTCCGATTTTTTTATATCAAAATGTCGATAACAATGTCCTAAATTTATTAATTAAGAGAGATTGTTATGTTTGTAAAATTCCTGGCCACGCGGCAGTAAATTGTAGACAACATAAAAACCTTAATAAGTAGAAAGTTAATGCTAATTTAGTTAAAAAAAAAAATGAGAACGAGTTCAGTGGCATGATGTCGGAAGTTATTTTAATAACCAATGTGAGAGACCGGTAGGTGGCACTACAAGAAAACTTGGCTTTAGCGACTATGTTTTTACCAACTATAGTTGGTGGAATTCTTCAGCAACAATTGTTTGTAAATAAAAACAACTCGTGTGGGAAGAAATGTCTAACCACCAGTTTTTCAGCAACGATAGTGGGTGGAAGGCTTTAGCAAAAACAACTTAACAACCAAAATATCATATTTTTTGTTATTAGCCTTTAACCATCATGTGTAGGCAACCAAAACGTACCCTAAAAGGTATATATCATTTGCCACTCATCTTACCTACGAAACAACCTATTGGTAGACGCCTCAACCAACCATCAAATTGTTGGCGTTGTTAGTAAGTTTCAGCCACGATTGTTTGACAACTACAAAGTACAGTAGAAGGTAAATACTTTATGACACTATGTGTATGATTATTCTAATGACCAAGATGTATGACTATACTAACAAAACAAGATTAAAACAAATGTAAAAAAACCAGGGCTTCCAATCCACCTCATAATTGTATAGAAATCCCTAAGTTTATAAACCTTTTTTTTGTTTTATTGAGGAGTTGTAATTTCCTCAAAGACGTGATACAATCAAGTGTGCATATTGATGACCCAACCTCTGGAAAGTATGTCACTCCGTAGCATTTTCTATCTGTTTAAGGCATAGATAATCATAGATTGAATTAAATTAATCAATTAACATATGCTTCATTACATAACAAAGAATTATTCTAACTACCGTGGATGCTTGACATACAAGGTACAAATATTAAGCATTAATACCGACCAAAAGTTTGGAATTAGAAAAATTAATGCAAGTTCTTAAGTATCCTTGAGACCAGGTGGGATCGAAAAACTATAAAGTTTATAAAACCAACTTACATGATATTGTAACATGACCTCTGTAACTCAACATATACATTAGAAACCTAATTTATAGTAACGTGAAAATGGGTTTGCTCCCATTTTAACATTATTATGACTAATCATGATATAAACCGAAACTAGAATTACTAATGAGAACTAAAATATACTCCACGACTTCTTTGGCTAGTCAAAATCTATGCTTAAAACTCAGAATTTACCAATGTGAACTAGATTTTGATTTATATATTCTTTATATTTGTGTCCTAGTTTGCTCATTTCGTATGATAATGCATCTTTTACCATCCAAATATCCTATACAAAATCCAAGATTATTTTTTTAAGCAAAAAATATCCAAAAGATAATCCTAAAGATAAGATTTTACTTACTTCACCTACTTTCCTCGTCCTCCTCTTTTCACTCTTCCGTTTATTTCTTCTACATGTCGAGAGGGAATAAAAAAAACCTTTGATCTCTACTTCTTATTGTTTTCTTTATCATCCAACACTTTTAATCTTAAAATCCTTCTTCTTATTTTCACGATCTGAAGGTATGAATCTCCACAACGAATATCTAAGGCCACAAATTTTGCTGCAACAAGAACCCTAATTTTCTTGTGGTTTACCCTCTTCTTTGATGAATTAGCAAAGGTAATGAACTTTAACCTAATTTTTCATTTGATACTTAAAGTTGTAGAAGCAAGCTTAGACTTTCTATAAAAAAATAACCCTAGATTTGTTTCTCATCGTTGATATTTAGGGGTTCTGATTTTTGCAGATTTCTATTGATGATTGAAGGAGTTTCTTACAGGTAAAAACCCATTTCTTTTAGATCTAGGGTTTTACTAATTTTGCAAGATTTTTTTTCCACGAACTTCTCTCTATCATCTTTGTTGGAAGAGTTTAAAAACATTGAACTCATGCATATGATGCTTAAAAAGTACGGCACGTAACCCCGAGAATCAAACCAAGCTTATACTAATTCCACTTTCTCGAGATCTAATCATGACCTTTCCGATAATTTATGCTACACCGCCGGCAAAAACTTTATATGGTCGACAACCTATCACTCGATGAAACATCTAAAACGCAAACCTTTGGTAATTCCGTGCACCCAACTTTACACTGAAGCTAGAAAACTGCCCACTTAACGCTAGAAACCACTCGACTACCGAAAACAAATAGTCTTCCTTTCAGCAGATTCTTCATTTATCTTCTAACCCGAACTATTAGTCGCCGGTGAGCTCATGAAGTTTCTCTGCCGATCTAAATGTTGAAGGTGCTAAGAAGACGCTGCTACTGTTCTGACTTTATATGCATTGTAAAGGAATCAAAACAACCATTATTTCGGCCAACAGAGTTCATCGTAGCTTCAACTACGATACA
Organism: Papaver bracteatum; assembly: GCA_023529315.1. NCBI lineage: Eukaryota > Viridiplantae > Streptophyta > Magnoliopsida > Ranunculales > Papaveraceae > Papaver > Papaver bracteatum. The sequence goes on along the minus strand of JAJJWX010005228.1, from coordinate 414,720 downwards.
CTAACGTGTATTTAGGAGCTTCTGATCGTCTCTGAAGGTCTTCACGGCAAGGTATCCGGAGATGTTAGTCGGATCCCCTTAGTCGGCGCTAGAATGTAGATGCATTTTACTGCAAACTACATCCAAAGGATAGAAACCTTCTACACAAGTAAATGAAAGTAAACACTCAACAATGAACACGAGATATACGTGGTTCGGTATGATTACCTACGTCCACGGGGGTGAAAGGGTGAATCTTATTACTTCAAAGTGTTACAAAGATGTTGCTCTTAGTCGGATTTCCTTACAAGGTGAACTCACTTCTGACTCTCCTCCTCTTGGTGTAAAATCGAGTTTCTCTCTCTCCCTCCCTACAAATTACAATCCACCTCTCTTTGAATACAAGTCACTCTATTTATAGGAGAAGTTTCATACAACCAAGTTAGAGTGTTGGTCATGTTACATCTATTCTTAAGTTATGTGATCGGGCCAACTCGTGTCGTCCCTTATTTTATGCGTATGGCCGATGTGTCTTGATTCCTTCGCCTGTCTCTTGCCCGAGCCGACCTCTTCGGGTGTTCTCTTGGCACGACATCGCCTGTCTTATATGTCGCATGTTCGGTTGGCCGATGTGACACATATTTTCTTATCCATTTGACCATAGCACCTCGTTTGATCCACCATGTCTTGTTTTGTCAGCTTTGTTAGAATCCTGGGGTCAAGTCTTGTCCGGCAGCTGTAGAGCAATCATGCCCGATCCACATGGCTTCTTAAATCTCGCGCATGCTAATCTTCGTTATGTGCTTCGCGTCTCTTTTTTTTTAAGTGCACCAAGGCTTAAGATGTTGCCACTTGGATCTGTGGATAATTTACACCTACAATAATCAGCCAATAAAGCTCATAAAATCAATCAAACACAGAGAAACAATAACTCAGGAACACATAGTATATAGACTCAGGAACCGGTTGATCTTGAAAACTATAGTCAGTTATACATCTTACATTTATTATACACTTGGAAAACTACAAATACAGTATAAATACAATCTGTTTTTTACTGTTGGACTCATAAAGGTCTTTATCCTAATTCTAGTTATGAAACAGAAACATGAGGGACTGGATACGAGGGTTTACTGGTGGACTCATAAGGACTCACTAAAGTCGCATGCCAGTTGATTATAAATAAACATAAACTCTGGTCTCTAGTGCTACAAGAAAAATATTATCAACATAAAGATCCAATTAAACAGTCTGATACAAACGAAGGTAGCTAGATATTGAGAGGAATACCCAGAACTGTCAAACAATGATCTGAAAAGTAGGTAATAGACAGAACATTAATATATGGTGGAAAAAGATTCCTGGTACACAAGGTCTACTCCTTACAGAACATGAAGGAATGTTCTCACAATCCAACAAGTTTCAGAATTTATAAATCACTCACACAAGCAATTGAAACTAAACCACCTGCATCAAAGATTCAGTTCTTCTCAAGTCCAAGGAACAGATATACTAAAACGGATCTCTAACACCTAAAGGCTTGACAGTCAACAATACTTATAAAACTCTTCTTCATGAAATCTCAACAAAAGAGACAATATGGCTATTGATGGAGTTGAGGTTTCAATACGGTGGATACAAATGTTATTGTTTCAGTTTGGGCGTACGACATTGAAAATACAACATCTTAAGACTCATGAGTTCAATAACATGGAGTTCCAAGGAATTTGAATGACTTAAAAAAGTCTCTAACCAATACCAAGAGATATTAGGAGACTCTCCAAATTCTCTAGCTATGGACTAACAATAGATTTAAAAACTCTACAGAAATCATTTGATTACTTCCCTGTTAAACAAAAAGTTTGGAAAATTGAATAAATAATCTTATTGATTCTTAATAGTAATCTTATTGATTCTTAGAGCAGTTCCTATGGACTCAAAAAATCAAAATTAATAGTAATCTTATTGATCAAAGATTTGTTGATTTTGATCCCACTATGGACTCAATAAACATGAAAAATGGACGTACAATTTGTTGGTTTGTTGAGTCAGATGGATGGACCGGCGCGCGCTTGATGGAAGGCCAGGCATTGGAAGCAAAAACACAGGCTTTGGAAGCTTGACTGCCCCTCACAATTTCTCTCTCCAAATCTTGTTATTATATTTAGGGTTTATTTTTGGTTTTATTAGTTAAATAATCAAACCCAACTCTTATTAGTTTATATTAATAAAATTACTAATGGGACACTAAAATATCAGATTTGTTCATTTTTCCTTGATTTCCCATAGTGCAAAAACATATTTGTTTATCCACGTGAATCAAAAAAAAAAAAAATTGTTCATTACATACGAATTGTCGTTAATAGTAAAAAAAGAAATCTAAAAGAGTCTCTACATTACGAATAATAAATGCTGCTTTTTAAAAGTAAAATGGGTCTTTTACATTTCCAAGATATTGTTTTTAAAAATAAGGAAAATTTAAAAAGTTCAAGACCCTTTTTTTTTGTGAGATTAAGAAAATATTTTTAATATTGTTGCCTTCCCTATTCGAGCCAACAATAATGAACTACTTTCTCATCGAAGTTTTTATACCTTACTCCTAATCTTCTTTCCTTCTAACTTCATCCCACTATTGATCAGCTCATCATTTTTCTCAAAAAAGTCATTCATCATGTAATATTCAAATTTGTGGACAACCTTCTTAGGTACCGAAATAAGAAGTTTTACAGCATTACTATCACCAATCTGCGGTAGAAAAACACCCCATTTCTTACTAGCCAATAGACCAACATGCGAAGGCTTACCTTCACCAAAATCCAACTTTTGGAATCCTAGTGTTCTCCAATCAGATATAACCAATGTTGTTGACACGACAGGTTGTACTTTTTTTTCTTCGATAATATCAATCACAGATCTCACATAATCATTAGATTGTACTCTTCTTTTACCATTTTGAATTAATTCTATAATATAGTTCAGTTTAGCAGTGACTAATTCTTTGACTGTTGTTTCAGCACATGCTAGTATGAAACCGTTACCGTAATACCCTTTTGGTAAATTTGGTTCTATATTTGTCCTCATGATAATTGGGGCAGATAATTTGACTATGAGTGATGAAGGTAAGTCTAGGGCTTTAACGTAACAGCGCCAGACGTGTGAAGCAAGTGCTTCAAAAGTGCTGCATTTAAGTGAAGGTTGACAAAAAGTTTTGAGACGTTGGATATGTGATTGTGTCATGGTTAAACAACTAGGAGACAATGTTTGAGATTTAAGATACATAGAAATATCAAAATCTTGAGTTATGTCTGTGAATTCAGGGTGATGGAAGGGTATTTGTACGGGGTTTCTGGATTTTAAGAGTTCACGATTGTGGATTAGGGGAATAGGAAGATCCATGTTGGGGTTAGCACGTAGGAATGCCCAATCATGCAGAAACTTCGATACACCAACACCATCGGCCATGCAGTGATACATGGTGATGCACATCAACATTCCTCCACAGCTTAGATATGTTACCTACATAGACATAATGTATTAATTTCAAGAATTAAAATAAGGTTATTTAATTGTGTCATCAATTGTGTAATATTAAATAAGGTTATATTGATACCTGAATCACAAGAGGAGGAATATCCAAGTCATCAACTTTAAACAAGAGCTTATCCTTCCAAGCCATGTTGATCCATGTATTATCTTTTAAAAATTCATCAACAGTAAAATCCATGAATCCTTCAGCAAGTAAAGCACCTTTCCCATTACAATCAACTTCAAGTCTATCTTCATCTTCTGCACAACCTCTAATTCTTCCGGCTAGTGGATAGTAGTGAAAAAGAAGTTCAGAAAGGGAAGATTTTAAATCTTCAATAGGTGTTGATTTTCTATAAACAAACAGAAGTTCGAAATGATACCTTAGAAAATTCAGATTATCTATGTTAGAGAGATATAATGGACATTTTGGAGTTGATTTTTTAGGGAAGATTACAACTGGTTGGGACTTATAAACACAAACTGGTAATTCATTTGACATCTTTCTTTTTGTTAACGGGAGATATAATAGTTGTTTAGAGATATTTAGAGCGTATAGTACAAGAGATTTTCAAGGAATGAGATTGAGAAAGATATATATTTGCTAAATAAAAGTTGTGCTATCTGGAGCTATAAATTAAAAAGAAAATTTATATATGCGTTACTTGCAGCGAGATGACAAGTGCACTAAATTTCGTGATTATCTATGAGTCTATGACAAGTGCACTAAATTTTTCGTGATTATCTATAAGTCTGCGACAAGTGCATTAAATATTTTGAGAAAATACATTAAATCGCAGTTAATGCATTATCTTACGAGAATATCTAATAAATAAAGGAAGAGATATAGATAATTAATTGTGTCAAAATTTATGAATCCCTCAAAAATCAGGGTGCACATTTCGATAAAAACATTTTTTTCTTGTTGATCAAATTCAATTAAGGAAAAAATAAGCATTATTATTTTTATTTGTTATTCTCACGATCATGATCAAGTTGATCTTCGTCTTGGTAATGTTTAAAATTTATTTGATTTTTTTTTAATTTAATCTGAATCCGTAGATTGATAAAACTCGAGTTGTTTTTGGAAAAAAAAATTGTGGAACTAATTGGAGTAATTTATTCAGTTAAAGATTAGAGCGTTTATTTGAATCTAGTGTTTGATGAATTTTCAAATCCGACAATCTAACAATTTTTTGGGACTAACTTGATTAAATTCCAAATCAATGAAATTTTAGTTAGTTTTCAAAACTACAGTTAGAGGACTATAATGTAAGAAACCATCAATAAGTTTCTTTTTCATATGTGTCAAGAAAGAGGTTTTAAAAAATGCATATTATAATCACAGTATACTCAACACGGCAGTGCTCGGTCGAATTGGTTATGATTAACTACACTCCAACCTCAATAAACGAATTTTTGATAAAAAATTATCTCATCAAATGAATAATTTTCTTCAGTTTCCTCACCAAATGAATGTTTGATAATCCCTTTCGTTGCGCAAGTTTCCAACAAATGATCTTTGCAATTGGTGATTATGGGAAAGCTATGCCCCCCCGTCGGTCGCATTAACGATGTGCGGCGATTGGGTAGTCAGTCTAAACTCTCGAGAAAGGGTTTCGAAATAAAAAAAAAGAGGCCCTGAAGCGAAGGACGGGAACGAGCGGAATCAATGTGTTCCAATTTCTGGCCTTGCACCGACCATCCAATGGACCATGGACTAAACGGCCACTGCCTGAAAGGACTATGTCCAGGGGACCGGCGCCCCCCCCCACAAGGTACATCTCGCGCCTATGGGCCGCTATAACTATCCAAGAAGACACTCGAAACTGGAACGAAACCCACCCGTTGGACTATCGAGCTAGAAGTCCTACGATAGAGGACCGGGATTCTCTAAAAAGCCAAGGTGACCAGACTCTTTTTTTCAGATAGTTATAGTAGACTCTCTTGTGAGCTTACTGGCTTTGTTCCTTCGGTTCAAGAACTCCCCTTCGTCTTTTACCTATTGGTTCTGCCACTGATCTCTGATAATTGTACTTACCATCAGACGCTACGCCACACTAGCTAGAGGACACAAAGTCTAGCTAGAGAGTGTGGAGAGAGTAGACCCCTCAATTAGAAGAAATGAAGAAGTTTGTTAATACATTTAGGGAACATTAGAAAAAGTTTGGATGTTCTATCATGTCCGATGGTCGGACGGATGGGAAAAAACGACTTCTTATTAACTTTTTGGTGAATTGTCCTAAAGGTTCAGTTTTTTTGAAGTTTGTAGATGCGTCAGATAGAACTAATGATGCTGATTTCATACACAAGCTTGTATAGGAGGTAATTGTTGATGTTGGGGAAGAAAATGTAGTTCAGTTCATTACGGATAATGGTTCAAACTTTAAAAAGGAAGGGAAGGATTTAATGCTTGAATACCCAAATCTATTTTGGACTCCTTGTGGTTCTCATTGTGTTCATTTGATGCTAGAAGAACTTGGTGACAAGCTTCCACGAATCAAGAAAGCCGTCACTCTAGGTAAGAGACTGGTTACATATATATACACTCATTTTCAAGTATTGAGTTTAATGAGGGAGTTGACACGTGCAGACTTACACAGGTCTACAAAAACTAGATTTGCAACTCAATTTTACACACTAGAGAGTCTTCAAAAGTATAAAACTCCTCTGCAAATGGTGTTTGTTAATGATATGTGGGTGAAAACTAGGTTTGCAAAAGAAACTTTGGGTATTAATGCACTTAAAATTGTTACAAGTAGTACATTTTGGGAATATGTTGATTACTCGTGTAGTTTTCTAAAGCCTTTAGTTAAGATTATAAGGTTAGTGGATATCGAATGCAAACCTACAATGCCTTGTTTTTATGATGCAATAAGAATAGCAAGGGATCAACTTGAGAAGAATTTCAGTTAAGATAATGATATTTGGGCTATAATTAAGGATGTTTTTGATAAAAGATGGAAGAATAACTTTAATCATCCTTTACATTGTGTTGCTTATTATTTGAATCATTTCATATTTTATAAGATTCCATCTCATTTGATGGATAATGATCCAAAGTACATAGAAATCAAAAGGGGACTTCATGCAGCTATGGGAAGGCTTATAACCAATGAAGATGAACTTGAACAAGCAACAAGTGAATTGAGACTGTATAGTGATGCTTATGGGATTCTAGGAACTCCGGTTTGTAAAACAAAAGAGACAAAGATCAACCTCGTAAGTTTGCATGTTCTGTAAGTTTAAAGTTTGATTACATTTGTGTTAGATAGGTTTGTATCGATTAACTACTTTGTCTATGTTTATGACAGATAATTGGTGGATTACATATGGAGGAATCGATGTCCCACACCTAATTTTTTTGCAATTAGGGTATTGAGTCTTACTTCTTCTGCTTCCCCATGTGAACGAAACTGGAGCACATTTCAGAATGTGAGTCTTACTTGTTTCGTTTTCACAGTTGCATTTTGTTCTTTGCAAAGTCATGAACTTCAGTAACTAAGACTATATTGTATCTCTAAGTCAATGTATATTGTTGTCTTCTTATCACAACAAGCAGCAATGCATGAAACAATTAGTTTACCTATTTATTTTTCATATTTTAGTTGCACTCCAAGAAGCGGAATCGTATAAAACAACAGAAATTGAATGATAGTGTCTTTATCCAATATAACAAGAAATTGTAGCGTCGTTATAAAGAAATTGCAGAATATAATGATAATGAGAAAGCTGGTGATCTTATTTTTCTTGATGACCATGATGAAAATGATGAATGGTTGGATCCACAGAACTTGGATGACTTGACTGTGCCAGGTGATAATGTAAATTTGGATGATTTGCAAGATATTCTAGGTGAAGAAAGTGCGCCAGTTGATAGCATAGGTGCATGTAGCTTTCGAAGAAAATCTACTTGCCCAACCGACTCTGAATATGATGGATATGATACTGATCAATTGATGTTAGACACTGAGTATGGACTACTTGGTGGATCTAATGGAATTACTGAAGATGGTGATATCTATAATAACGCGTATGATTTTGATTAAAATTGTAATATCCTTGTTTAAAATTATTGAAGTTACTCTCCTCATTTCTAATTTGAACCTTGAACTTGTTTAATTATCATTTTAGGAAGTGAAATTTAAAGCTATTGAAGTTACTCTCTTGTGTTTTTGATAAAATTGATGATATCTATTATATCTTAACCAAAAATATGTAAAGAAAATGTTTGTTATAAAATTATAGTCTTAAAATTTGGAGCCGATATTTCAACGATAATATCCCCGATATAAAGTCGTACCAAGGTATCGGTCCCGACCGAGATAAACCGATATCCGATATTGACTACATTGGGTCAAACAAGATATCATCACCATAGTGCAACTCATGAGTTGAAGAAAATTTTCTCCAGGCACCACTGATACCATTGCTTTCGCCAATAAAGTTCGTCTCATACTATTTCCCTTGTCGGTCCTCTAACCAAATATCCTGTGTTTCTTTGTTTAGGTGTCTGTTGCAGAATTTGGTTGGAATATTCTAAAGGAAAAAATAATAAGAAGAAAAATGAATAATCAAAAAATGATTTACTTCCAGAAAAGAATGGAGATTTTGAGAATAAATAGTTTGTGACTTAATATCATCTTAATTGGGCCGACCGGAGGGCCCGAAGGGAGGGAGTCCGTTTTATGGCCACTTTTTTGCAAAATATAGACTAACACAAATGTTCAATTTGATAAAAAGATTGAAAATGAATTTGGTGGAAGTCTTTGGGACATGAAAAGCCTAAAGTTGAATTTCGAAAAACGTAGTGGTAAGAAATGCGGTCATCTTTTTATTCATTTATTAGTTTTGTAATTTTAGCTTCCATAGTTTGTACTTATAGCTCCCAGGGACATAAGAAAATACAATATGTTAAATATACCATGCAAAAGAATGCGTACAAGAACATATTTTTGGTGTAAATGAATGAAAATTTTTAATAGAATTATTTTTGAAATGTTTGATTTTATTTGGAATGCAATGGAAAGCGCATCGTGCGTGCGTATTATACTAGTTGATATAGATATTTAGAAAGATAAAAGATCTGATTTTGGAGCAGAAACCAGTAAGAAGAGGAACCTACACAGCCAACTCGAATTGGTTTCAAACTGCACCGAACCCAACATAGTTTGGTTACGGTTTTGAAATTAATAACCGGAGTATGTACGGTTCTGTCGAATGTTTTGCCTGAAAATCGGAATATGTACGGTTTTGTCGACGGTTTTTCCTGAAAACCGGACCGACCCATCCAGGTACAATAAGCACTAACAATCATAGTAAACGTGAATAGTAAAAAATGAAAATAAAAAACCTAGCGTTTTTAAGGGCCAAGAGAAAGGATTTAGGGGCCAACCTGTTATACCCAGCCAAATCCATTGGTTAAGGGGTTAATTTTTTTCAATTAAAGTTACCCAAATGCCCCTGCAGTAAAAATAAAAAATAAAAACCCAAATCTAAATTGTTTCAATTTCAATTTCAACTCATCTTCTTCTTCTCTTCCTCTTCTCTCCCGATTGTGGAGTAAATTTTTTTTATAAAACAATGGATACGGGTAATGCATCCCACGGACCTAGAACCAAAAACGTTCATCGCGGTTTTGTTCCAAATATAGGGATTTTAGCAAGAAACAAAGACATTGTTGGTGAAAATGACGAAGAACGTGAAGAAAGCGACGAAGACGAATCCGTGGAAGCAGTTGGCGGTGGCGCTTCTGAGAGTCTAACACTCCGGCAACTTCAAATGGCCCAAATTAGGTAAGACTGTATCAATTTTAGGGTTTATTTGTGTTTTATTCGACGAATTGAAAAAAATAAATCCTATGGTTTTCTGCTATTTACCCATAATCGGTAGTTAAACCTATACATTTACCTCCGAATGTAGTCGTGTTCTTCATTTCTCAAGAACATCGACAGCATTCGGAAGTTTTAATTGTTGTTTTTCTCCCGAATATGTATGGACATATGTTCCTGTATACCAAAATGGAAATAATCGGTAGTAATTGAAAACTTGTTCTTCTGAATATGATTACATAGATACACAATTATCGGTAGCACACTTACTACCGAATATGTGAATAACATGAAATATAAAAAAAAAATTGATTTACGAAATATCCCATTTTGGGGCCAGGATATATTCGGAATACAAGATAATGTTTTATACCTCCGATTGTGTCGGATGAAAAATTTAGAGTTTGTGAACTCCATTTGATGCATATTCGGTTTCAAAAGTAATATATTTATCTTCCGTTTGTTGTAGAATCGGGAATGAACAATGTATTGTTGCTTCCGAATGTTTACATTAGGATTGTGTTGGTATACTTAGGATTACGATTGTGTGGTTTGTAAACATTGATAATTTTGTTGTTGTTTAGACAAAGTCGAGCTAAGCAAGCCCCAAAAACAGGAGACTTAGGGCCTCGTCGAGGAGGTAGTAAGAAATTGTCAGCTAGTGCTAGGAGAGAAAGGAGTGTCAATGCTAGTTCAATTGCTCAACAAAGTGTAAAACCACAACGCAGTCAACAAGGTGTGCAATCAAGTGCTCAACAACCCACTCAAGAAGGCGTAGAACCAACTTGTCCACAAGGAATTGAACAAGGCACTCAACAAGTTGTAGAACCAAGTGCTCCATTACTTACATCCCACCCTGAAATTGAACCAACTGATCCAGTGCCAAGAGTTCAAGAAGAAGGACAACCAAGTGGTTCCCAAAAAGTCAAAAAAGCTAACAAAGCAGCAGAAGGTGGAAAGAAGGATATTGCTAAGAAAGCATCACATTTTGTCCCTCAGCACTTGAAGGTGAAGAATATTCATGTTGGAGAAATCCTTGGGCTACCGGCGGATGGAGGGAAATTGCTTTTTGGATACAAAGACTCTTGGGCGAAAGAAATATACGAAACCGAGGTAATAATAATCGTATATTTTTTATTAATGTACTGTCTATGTGTTCTATCATTGAAGTCAGTTTTTTTGTATGTACTTTAATCAGTTTTCGTGTGTTTAATAGTATCATCAAGATGCGGTTCGTCTACTCAAACCCACCGATGCACCAACAAAAATGCTTGACTGGCCTTTATCGGGTGAATGTGAAAGGTTCAAGAGAATTGTAACCAACTCCGGGTTATCTATGCTGCGGAGAATTCATTTTTGGAACATGATCGTGTTTCTATATCGGCGTTCTTGGAGAGAATGTATCCTGAGACCGATACCTTCCATATGCCGTATGGGGAGATGACGATTACCCCGGATGATGTTGTGAAGATTCTTAACCTTCCTGACCAAGGCACAGCTGTGAAGTTCAACTACACAAAGCAGTTAAGTTGGGCACAATTATATGTTCTAACTAAAAAGTGCTTAGGTTGGGATGAACAGACGACCACAGAAGAGTTTAAGAGGCATGCAAGTTCCAGAACAAGACAATTCAACATTACCATCTTGATGGATATGTTCCGAGGCACCTTGGTTAAAGAACAAAAGGGAACGTTAACTGATGAGCAAGTGAATCACGCGGCCACAGCGTATCTCCTTTGTGTATTGGGATGTGTCATTTTCCCCAATACTTCTGGAAACCGGATCGATGCCAACCTTCTACAACTTTTGGATCCCCTACATGAAGTCGGTGACTACTCTTGGGGAACGACATGCCTATCATTCTTGATGGAAGAGTTGAGAAAGGCGTCGAGGCGAGGAACTAGCCAAGTTGCCGGGAATGTCGCTCTATTGCAGGTTATTTTTGAACTCTACAAGTCAATCTATAGTTAGTCGGTAGACACTACATATGATGGCTATTCTGAACTCCAAATGAATCATATTCGGTAGGAAACATATATTATTAACCACCGAATGTAGTGTGTTCGGAAACAAATTACATAGTTTTACATCCGCTTTTGTATAGTCGGTATTTATTCTTGCCAAATTAGTTCCGAATATATAGGCCAAAAACCAATGGTTACTGAACTCCAAATGATTTATATTCGGTAGGAAACATATATTATTAACCCCCGAATGTAGTGTGTTCGGAAACAAGTTACATAGTTTTACATCCTCTTTTGTATAGTCGGTATTTATTCTTGCCAAATTAGTTCCGAATATATAGGCCAAAAACCAATGGTTAATGAACTCCAAATGATTTATATTCGGTAGTCTATGCACATATGTTTCATCCGAATGTTTAGTATTCGGTAAGATGTAATATTTTGTTTATTCCGAATTTCTAGAATCGGGTATTATTGTTTCTACACTACCACCGAATATGTAGACAAAAAAATCTGGTATGCTGATATCCAACTGAATATGTAGACAAAAATATAGTTCCCATTGTTATGAATCTGTTTAATAAAACTTGGTTTGTTATCCTGATAGGCCTGGATCTATGACCACTTCCCTATCCTGAAGTTGGTCGGAGAAGACCCGGAGTGGCGCAAAGGTACTCCTAGAGGAAAAAAGTATATCTTCGAAGACAACCGTTCGAGGACAAAAGAGCAGCAGTTGATCCGCATGAGGGAGGTTATGGACCAATTGAAGGCCTCGGATGTATGCTTTGATCCCTACAAGGAAGATCGTGCTAGTGGACATATAAATGTTCGGTCGGACTTGTCCCTTTATTTTGGACCGTTGTGGCACCCCACAGGTTATGTGATGTACAACCCCTCTAGGGTGATGTGACAACAAGGGTATATACAACATAAACCAATGGAGGAAATGAGGGATTACTACAAATTGGAGACGGAGTTGTGCTCTTCTAGTGGTGACAAAATGACGATCGTTCACAAAGGCCCACCTACTGTTCTAGATAACTGGGATAAGAGGATTGAATTCATTATCAACACTGGTAGACCATCCCCCCCGAGGTGATGAAAATTCTCCGGGCTATATGATTTGGTATAGGAACGTATCACATCCTTTTTTTATCCATGAAGTTAAATCCAAGTCAACTTCGGCGGGGTCTAGTTATAATTGTATCATCAAAGACAAACCAACTGGTTACGATAGACTGGTGCGTATTCTTCTAACTGTGTTTATGTTATTTCTAAAAATCTTATACCGTAACTGTTTGATGTTATGTAATTAAATAGGTCAATAGGTTCAGCCGTGTTTCAAAACTGTTAACTGCTTACATTAAGAAGGGAGATCCCGTGCCAGTTGAGAAGATACAACAGGCTAGAGACCTAATCGACAATATAGACAATGAAGAATATGCAGCAGAATTTGGGGAGAAATACGCGAAGAGGAAAACGGATAAGATGACAGTATCAAAGTTTGGTAAAAGAACTCGAGCTTCTACGAGCGGTCGAACGAAAGTTGTTGAAGCTGAAGGACCTCAAACTCGTGGTCGTGGTTTACTCGGTCGTAAATTAAAATCAGTCCGAAGATGAATGACAAACTTCCTTTTTCTAGTATTTATGGATTGCTTCTTAATTTGGTTTTGTTTTTAAGTTTAGGATCGAATATTAACTACTTGAAACACGCTATGGTTTGTGATATGTTTGTTTGATGGATTATGAATGGTTTGTTTTTACGGATTATGAAAGCCGGGTTTCTTAAAACAATGACTTATCTAGAAAGTGTCAGCTAGTGTTTGGAGAGAAAGGAGTGCCAATGTTATCCTGAGAGGGTTAGCCATCACATTCGGAGGTTTCGTGTTTTTCTTTTTAGTCCGATTATTAGAAGTTGAAAAACAAGAAAATTTACAATTTTTTGGTTTTCGGAATTTTGGGCCAACTAAGTTTCGGTAGATAAAAACAATGCATTATCCTCCGAATGTGAGTAGGTCTACACCAGCCCCGCCATGGCTAAGGGTGGTGGTTCCGCATGCAGTTTAGAGGGTTAGCCATCACATTCGGAGGTTTCGTATTTTTCTTTTTTGTCCGATTATTAGAAGTTCAAAAACAAGAAAATTTACAATTTTTTTGGTTTTCGGAATTTTGGGCCAACTAAGATTCGGTAGATAAAAACAATGCATTATCCTCCGAATGTAAGTAGGTCTACACCAGCCCCGCCATTGCTAAGGGGGGTGGTTCCGCATGCAGTTTATAGGGTTAGCCATCACATTCGGAGGTTTCGTGTTTTTCTTTTTAGTCCGATTATTAGAAGTTCAAAAACAAGAAAATTTACAATTTTTTGGTTTTCGGAATTTTGGGCCAACTAAGTTTCGGTAGATAAAAACAATGCATTATCCTCCGAATGTGAGTAGGTCACATAAATAATAGTCGTTGGGTTACATAACCTATATAAGGAGTGAATCTCTTACCCTATATGCAACGAAAAAACATTTTCACTCTGAGCAACATCATATTAATCATCTTAGACATAATGGCACAACAATTCATTAATCCTACCGAGTTCACGATCGAAGAAGATTTATATCTTTGTAGACGCTATGTTCAATTCTATCCGAGACGGGGAGAAGAATGCAGTCAAGGAGGTGTAATGAGTATGAGTTATTTGTTTAGAATTCACGAAAAGTTTTGCGTCGACACCGGAAACCCAAATAACCGTCACTCGGCTGATCTATTCTGCAGAATTGGTTCAATAAAAGAAGACGTACAACAATTCGTCCATTTAACTTATCTTGTGAATGAATATCAATTGAGGGGTGAAACTAATGATGAGGTGATACAACGATCTCTCGAGGAATGGCGGAGATGGAAAAGATCAAACTTCCGTTTTGAAGCTCATTTCAGAATCCTTAAGGCAATGGACAAATTTAATCCGTTTAGGGCACGTGAAAGACGTCCCCGAAGCTAATCACAAGTCATTGTAATGGAAATGTCGAAGTTTTATCGTTACATGATATTATGATAATAAAAATAATTTCCAAAATCGGTTTTTATTCTGTTATTAAACCTACCAAATATATAGGATTCGGATCATATTATGTGTAGTAATGTACCGATTATACTACAATGGGTACTTCATTTTTAAAAAAGAGCCGTGCCTCGAAATGCACACACAATCAGTTTAAAAAAAAAACAATCCTACCGAATATTCATTAAAACAAAACAAAAGATTCCTGAATTCAAAATGCATTTAATCGGTGGTATTAAAAAAACATTTACAACTGAATACAAGCATTCGGCTGGAAAAGGTGAAACCTTTATGTCCGATTATATTTCATTATTGTTGCCACTTTTTTACGCTATACCTGTTCACTCTTTTCTTGCCACACCTAACGGCCATATTATCTTCGACAAGAGCCGTTCGAACTTTAACCTATAAAAGGAAGGTAACCTATTCTCATTTATCCCATTGTCTAGTATTTTTTTGTATCTCTCTATTTCATATTACAATCATGTCAAACTTTGACGCAGCTGAAGATTTGGCCATTGTGAAAACGTGGTACCAAGAAACCAGACGTAAAGATGTCATTGCCGGAAGGTTAACAGCCGAAATATTTTGGGGGAGAGTGTACATCCATTTTGTGCGAGAATATGGAAATCCAAAGCAAAGATCCCTCCAACAAGTTCATGATCGGTTCCGACTTATCCAAAAAGGGGTGAACGATTACATAACGATACAAAAGCGAATCTTTAACATAAGCCACCTAAGCTTGACGATCCAACAATTTGTAAGTATATGCATACAAAACAATAGCCACTTAGTTTATAGGAACTATGCATTCTATTATAGTTTGTTTTATTTTATGTAGGAGACACTTGCAAAAAGGAACTACTTAGAGGAAAAAGGAGAAGACTTCACATACGATGGAAGTTATGAATTCTTGAAGGCGGTGGCCACCGTATAGAGTCACAACAATTTCCCAAAATTATGGTCTGGAAAATGTTATATTCACAAGTTAGTGTGTTGTTTCATCTACCGATTCTTTTACATTCGGTGGTTATTATGTTATTTAATCTACCGATTCTAATAATATTTTCAAAATTCCCAACTCAGAGTTACCGGCGTACGTTTTCATATTTTATAATCTACCGAATACACTCATGTTCCAAATTCTAACAAAACCATCACATATATGATAACAATCGGTTATTTAGTGAAATGCGAAACCATCCGAATCAAACATTCGGAAAAATAGGGTATAATATTATCTACCGAATATATCACATATCTTCAATGAAATTTGCAAAAACTTGAAAATAAAAATTGACAAACTAATAGTCATCATCATCTTCAATCAGTTCAAGTAACCCGGCAGGTAGGTTGTTATTCACGACACGATCCCAGTCAACCATGTTGGACTCATATTGTTTAACCCAATCCTTGCAATGGTTCATTGGAAAGTAATCGTGCCACTTACTCAACGGTGGTAACGGACAATCTTTCTTTACCCTTAATCCGATAAAATGCATTTCATTCACAAACGCCATAATGATTCTTCTATCTTTAACCGACTCGTCGCATGCCGTTTTTGTGGGTGAAAAAGTCATACTAGGTCCATACTTCGGAGGAACAAAATAATGTACCACGCAATTAAAAACCGCCGCTAGGAGATATCCACATTTAGGCATTGTCATCCAATACTTGTATCCAATTGTCTTCAATCCCTTTCGGAACTTTATACGCGCAACTAAATCTTTGAACTCAACTTGTTTGTCGTATCTATCTCCTCGCCTCATCATCTCCATATATAAATCCTTGTCCTTTACTAGTTGTACCACCATCTTATTTCTTAAATATTGGCATTGGGTCACATCTTCGATAACCGCCTCTCTAAAGTAACCCATTTGTTCCGCAGCGACGTGAAATCCACAATTTCCATCGCCATCAACCTCGTCAGTGGACAAAACAAATGGAACAATCAGTTGAGGGAGTTGTTCCAAATACTCTTCTATAATTGTATACGTGGTTCGATTTGGTATTCCATAAAGATCCCTAGGGCAACGAAGACTACCATACTTCTATTTTATGGTAACCATTTCTGTTAGTTGTGTTTGTTGCGAGTCGCTCATTTTATCAACAATAATAGAGCTAGCTTGGCTCTCCACTAACACAACTTCTTCAACCACCTCGGATTGACTAGCTTGAGAAGGCTCCGTACAGACCTTTGGTTTAACTTTTCCTACGGTTGGTCCACTTTGATCCTTTCTTGGACGACCTCTTTTCTTAGGTTTCGGCTCATCTTCATATCCGGCTTCCAAACGCTCGGCCATACATGGTATTCTTTTATTAGACAAATACTCCTTCAACTCTTTTCTTTGGATGGTCCTCGACACTTCGGTGTTGGGCCTACCGGCACCATTTTGCTTAATAGGTTCATCAACATCCCGTAAACAAGGGTGAAGGGCTTGCTCCAAATTGTGCATCAATATTTTCATTTTTGTGCCATTTGATGTAGCGTAGCGCTGTGCTATTCGTGCACACAATTCAGACTCAAAGAAAGACGGACGACAAACTACCGGGGTGCTGGGAGTAAAATTTAATTTCCTCCAAAATGGATGAATATCATTGATGTCAATCACTTCAACATACCTACCCAACTTATGACGACACGGGAGTCCAATACCCTTCATATCCTTGCAAACACAAACCGTATTCTCGTCTTCGTAAGCTTTATAAAAACGGAGTTGTTTCATCATGTGATTTATTGCCCATCTTGATACTTTATGAACAATGCCCCTTAGAAGCAATCTTTCCTTAGCATGTTCTGTTGGGAATTGGTGTACACTAAATTGCATACTGGTTCTAATCTTTACGAGATCACGTTTGGTGTATTCATTGATTGCTTCTTGAATCGACACAATTCCATTTTGACTCCCAAGTAGTATAGTCTTTAATCGGCCATGAGACCCCTCCGCAATGCTTGTGGCTTCGTTCTTGAAGTTATGAACTTCATATGTCCATGCAAAGACAAACCTCTCCTTAATAGGTAACCATTGTGTTTTACAATACTCAACGGGTTTTGGATACTTTGTGCCATATTCATCCTCAAATTTCTTCAAGTTTGCTTCGTAAATTTCCTCGGTCATTGACCAAACAATCTTGTCCCATGATTTCAAAAACATTCTCCAAATCATTTCGTCCTCCGACCATTTTTCATCAAATAACCGTTTCTCTTCTTCTCGTTCTTCCATGGTTAATTTACTAATGCGCTCATCCTCTTCCTTCGATCTCTTCGTACCATTCCTTGGTTTTTTAGCTTGTAAATGATGATGGCAATTGGATTTGAGGTTTTTTTGAATGTGCCAAGTACATTGCAAGTTTCGGGCTTCCGGAAACACTACCGCTATTGCATGCATTAAGGCTTGATGGTTATCCGTTACAATAACCCTTGGAAAATCATCACCATTATAAATGGACCTCAACGTCTCCAACATCCAAATGAAACTCACATTGTTCTC
Source organism: Papaver bracteatum (assembly GCA_023529315.1). NCBI lineage: Eukaryota > Viridiplantae > Streptophyta > Magnoliopsida > Ranunculales > Papaveraceae > Papaver > Papaver bracteatum. The sequence goes on along the minus strand of JAJJWX010005228.1, from coordinate 396,878 downwards.
GTGATCCATTAAACCCCATGCTACCGTAAATGTGTTTTTGTCCGAAGTGTGGCAAGAAATATTCAACAACGGCATGTTATATTTGTTTGTCTTATAAGTGGCATCTATGAACAAAATTTGATGAAAGCATTTGGCCAATTGGATCATTTCGGGATGTGCCAAGAAAATACGAACCACTTTACCATCCTTTTCTTCCCTTCTCAACGTGTAGTCATGTAACTCCGCCAACCACTCCGATTGTTGCATGACAGTTCTACCATCCCATTCTGTTCTTTTGATCGTAGCTAGGGCTGACTTAATTGTAGACAAAGAAGACAAGTTGTTGGGGTCGTCCGCCTTTATTTTACTTAAGATCGCACTCGCTTTTTGGATCCTCATACACCTCACCGTCTCCATTTCTCTTGGTTTTAGCTTGGAAACCATTACATGTCCAAGTAGAGTATCCGGATCATCGTGGTTATGACAACCATTATCAACTTTAAATATTTTCCACTCTAAACCGTCCTTACCGTCTGGCTTTAAAAGACAATCTTGAAAGGACATCCTATCTTTTTTGTATTGCTTCGGTATTTCCTCTGCGTTTTCCTTATGTACTTACTATACTTTCCCTCATGAATCTTTCGCTTCCCACCACGCTCACAAATCATTTCAAATCGAGTTTCATCCACATGATTGTTTTGAACTACAACGCACATGTTATCTTTTGCCTTGTTGATAAGCCATTCCTTTGCCTCCTTCTTACTTCCAAATGTCTAAACATGAATATAGCAAAACTAATATCATAAGTATAACCATTTAACATACATATTTGAATAATAATAATAATAATAACAGTAGTAACGAGCATACCAAATCGTTTGAATAGTATGGCGAAGTATCGGGCCTCAAATAGAAATCATCAACAACCGCTACAACGGCCTACAAAAATGAAGCAACAGGTTTTACATTGACATTCGGACATAATTCTGTAGGTTATACAACCGATTGTACCACAATCAGACTAATATATTACATCAAACAACCGATTTTAATAGAAAGATCTGGACAGTCTCCTGAGTACAAAAACAATCATATTCGGCGGATATATATAAGGTAATACTTCCGAATATTAACAATCGGAAGGTAAAGTAATCACTATTCCTCCGCTTTTCACATAGGAATTACAATTTTTCCAAGTTTGCGACAAGTTGAATTTTGGGCCAATGATACATTCGGTAGTTATATAAATTTTAATACAACCGAATTTAAAAATTTTTTTTACTAACTTTCATAAATTTTGAGGAGTTCGATTTTGGGGCCATTCGGTAGTACAGGTAATATACTAATTACCGAATGAAGACATTTTGGAAAATAAATTTGGGGGTTTTCGAATATTCGGTAGTAATAGACATTCTTAAAACTAGCGAATATAAATTTTTGGTACTCAGTAGCTTATATTCGGTAGATATGTGGATACATTAACTACCAATTCTGGGTAGTTCAGGGCGTTAAATGCATGCATTAATCGAGTTTTCTCCTTTACAAACACATACAAACGCATTGAAAGTGGGTATTGAGTTTCTCAACACAATACCTGTATGTTTGATGCATCATTAGCTTCGATCTCCGTTGATTCTCCGTCTTCCTCCATGAAAGCGTCATCTAGGGTTTCCTCTCCACAAAAGTTTGGATCATTCAACATATATCCCAAATCGTCTTCTCTAAACGATCCTGAACCTTCAACATTATGTTCTTCAAGATCATTCTCACCTTCTTCTTCATATCCATCCATTTTTGTTGCCTATTTCTAAAAAAATTGTTTTTTCACTATTACCCTTCTTCTTCTACTCTAGAAATATAAAATACAACAAATGAACAAAATGTAACAGTCTACTCAAAACAAAAAATTAAATGAAAACAACTATTACATGATTCCAACACCGAAGCGTCCACAATCGGACGTTTTTTGTTTTTGTTTTCTACCGAATTAATTCGGTTGATAAAAATCCTTATTTATCAACCGATTAATTGAGGGCAATTTTGCCATTAGGAATTACGCGATATAAGGGGTGGCTTCGTTTTACATTTGGGTGACCCTATTTTGTTTTATTGTTGGCCCCTAATTCTTTTCTCTTGACCCCTAAAAAGGCTAGGATAAAAAATGCACAATGAGTGGATTGTCTTTGCTACGGACTATCGCTAAACCATGACGCTAGGTAGAGGCTCAACATTTCCAGATGCCTCTGGTGCGGCCAACATTTCCTGCGCCTAATAAGTCTAGCGGACCGGCCGGACCCTTTCCAACAAATCCAACGGGCCCCCAACTCACTGTGCAATTGGCACTTTTGCCCTCCCAACACCGCCATAATATACTCTCTCATCGTTTCCTTCCCACCCGATGTGGGACTATTTTTGAGTTTCGTCGTTTTGGGAGGAAACCAGAGAAGATTTGGGTTGAATCGAAGAAGATGAGTAAGAAAATCAAGACGATGAACCCTAAAATCAAAGAAGAAATGGACGTGGATGAACTGATTAAAGCAGCTCAAGACGAATTACTACTCAAACTCAGTATCAATTCACATACAACTACCAATAATCTCGATTTAGATCTTCTTCATCGATTTCAAGCTCTTAAATCGAACAACAAAAAACCCTCCTCTGTTCCTTCATCTTCTTCGAAGACAACAACTGCTGAATCTGTTTCTTCCGAGGTTTCGTTGCCGAAGAAGAATGAAGGTTTGGATCTGGATAGTAGATTTAATGCTCTGAAGAACAAATCTGGTGGTTCTGCAACTACGGCGGAGATTGGACGGCTGGGATTAAATGATGGTGATCAGAGTGACGGTGGCGATGAAGACGATGAGGTTGAGAAGCTGATTAGGTGGGCGAAAGATGCTGCCCGGCTTGATCCTTCTCCGCCGTCCGACGATGAAGTTGTTGATCCGGAAGATGATGACAGCGATGATGATCTCGAGGATACTGATGAAGATGATGAGGAGGAGATGAGGAAAAAGAGTAAAGTGAAAGATGCTAAAGTTAAAAGCACGAAGAAGCGGTAGAGGTGTTTGTTGTGCCACCGTGTTACATGTGTCATGTGTTTTTTTTTTTGTTTTTAGGTGACCAACTTGCATTTTCTTACATTATTTTTCGAGTATGGTTTTTGTTACTGTTTTTTTGACTTTTTAATTTTATCGAACTTCTCTCAATGTGAGAAATTGGAAGTTTGGAACCATTGGATGAGGAGGGTCCAAGTCTAATAATTTTCCCATGTCATTTGATAATCATTTCAAGCATCATAATTTGCCAGTGATTGCTTAAACCATCATCTAAAGAGCCCAAGACAAATAGTTTAGTAGTAATGTCATCGGTATCGTAATTTGAGTTCGAAATTCACCTGCAATGCAATTTAGAAAAATAATAATTAGTGATTGAATACATACTCTCTCTGTTCCAAAAAAACTGTTGGTTTCCCTTATCTCTTCTAACTGGGTAGAGATATTGGTGTCTACCAATAGATTGTTACCCCTAATTTGAAAGCTATAATTAAAATCTGAATTTGAAAAACATACATCCTTCGATAAAACAGAAATTATGAATTGCGGCATTATCAACCATTGTTGTTTATGTATTCCCCGTTTGCGCGTTTTTTTTGTCAGAGTGTCTGCAACTTCATTGCCTTTCCTATTCTTAAACAGAAAACCCAATTTTTTTTCACAAGTCCTCAGAAATTTCACTGCTTCTGTGACTAAGCCTTGGTTACTCCAAAAAATGTTACTTTGCATGTCTTGAACATACTGAATCAACCTCTGAGAAAAAAAATGATAATCACTTTTAGGAACTGAAGTATATTTTTTTCTTCTTTTGGTCGATAATTTTTTTTGTTGTTGAAGAGTTTTCAGTTTTTACAAGGGTCAAGGAATTTTCCGGGAAAATCTTTCTATGTAGGAACGAACACGACTTTATTTAGACTGTCAATGCGATGAATATACCTCAGATTCGAATGTAACTCGGATATGATGATCAAATTCATATTTTTTTTTCTTCTTTTGGTCAATATAAATTTTGTACCTCAAATTCCTTCGTCTAATAATTTTACCATTGTACCACCGTTACGTAACAACATAGTGATTCACACCAGAGTCGGATACAACTAAAACTTGTGGAGTCCAAATTTGTTCACACTCCTCTAAAGAATGTACATTTAACACATTATTCTAATTGGTTGATTATTTAACTGATGGCCCATTACCCTCCATGTTTAAAATCTCGACCCCCGTTACATAACTCCCAAAATTAAATCAGTGGTGGAGATTGAAATGTTACGTGCACACTCCTTAAACTTGTGCTCATCCTTAAGGAGTGTGCACAAATTCAGACTCAAACTTGTGCTTGTACGTCAGGTAAGGAAAAGAGTCCAAATTTGTTCACACTCCTCTAACGAGTGTATATTCCACATTTCCTTCTGATTAGTTGATTATTTAACTGATGACCCAATTACCCTTCATGTTTAGAATCACAACCATCGTTACATAACTCCCTAAATTAAATCAAGAGTAGAAATTAAAATGTTATGGGCACAAATTCGGCCTGTCGGTCATCCTTGTACTAGACTACACGTGGAATCCACTAGATATCATAGCCACGTTCACCTCAATAGCACAAACTGTACACGATCATCTCATCTTTCACCCCACGTTTCTGTTAACTTCTCTTCCTCCTTCCTCTTCAAAAAAAGAAGATAAAAACAACTTAACCATGGTTACCTTCCTCTTAATTCCACCATCTACCCAGAAAACAAAACACAGAGAGACACCCAAACAACAACAACAAAGTAGAAAAGCAACACTGAAAAAGAAGAAAACTCAGAATCCAATACAGAATCAGACGCACACATCTCAGATCTCTGTTTTTTCTTTCATTTCTTCAGATCAAAACCCTAAAAAACCAAAATTAATAAGATCTGGAATGGAATTCATCATCATCACACCTTAGTGAAAGGGGATATGGGGATAAGAGATGGAATGATGAGTGAATTATCACCAGAAGATGCTACTGTTGGTACAATTGTATGGGTAAGAAGAAGAAATGGATCATGGTGGCCTGGTAAAATTGTTGGTCCTCAGGAATTAGCTTCTTCTCATCTCATGTCACCAAGATCTGGTACTCCTGTTAAACTTCTAGGTCGTGATGATGCTTCTGTGTAAGTTTCCCATTCTCAATTCATCCTTTCTTTTTTTTTAATGAAAAATTTAGTGATTGATTGGTGTTTTGCTGGTAAACTGTTTGATGAAATGTCTCAGAGAAAAATGTTCTCGGAATGTGTTAGCATGATACTGTCTTGGTAATTTAAGGGATGGGTTTTGTTTGTTTTAGTTAGGTTCATCTTTGTGATGATTATTGGTACTGTTTTTGTCCTGGTAGTTTTGGTGGAGGAGTTACAGGGGTGGGGGGCAAAATGGGTATTGATATGGAGTTTATTGCATTACAAATTGGCTTGCTAATTTAGTGATTGGTAGTTTTGGTGGAGGAGTAACAGGGGTGGGGGGCAAAATGGGTATTGATATGGAGTTTATTGCATTACAAATTGGCTTGCTAATTTAGTGATTGGTAGTTTTGGTGGAGGAGTAACAGGGGTGGAGGGCAAAATGGGTATTGATATGGAGTTTATTGCATTACAAATTGGCTTGCTAATTTAGTGATTGATTCGTATAATTAGATTGGTCTTACTTAAGTTTTGTTGTTAAGTGTTTTAATGAATTGGCTCAAAGTTTGGTTATGGGTAGGTAAATCTTTATGATGATAATTGGTAGTACTGTTTTATGGCCTGGTAATTGATGGTCGGTTAAGATAGCACCACTGAGAGGAGCAAAATGGACTTGATTGGATTAGAATAGTCTTGGTGGGTTAGCAAAGTAGTGTTAATTATACGGAATTAGCGGCTGTGGCGAGCTCAGTTTAGGGCTGTGGGGGGCAATTGAGCCTCCCGGCGTCTTTCACTGGCTGCGTCACTGCTGGTAATGTCGTATAATCTGCTCTGATGAGTTTCCTTGACATGATACCCGGTTTGTAACGGGCTTGGTGGGGTTAGCATATATTGTGGATTAGACGAAAGTACCGGCAGTGGCGGACCTGCATAGGGTATTGGAGGGCGAATCCCCCATGGCCTATGGTGGCTCCGTCACTGTGGGTACTTTCGTCTAAATCCAGACTTATGGTTTATCTTAACATGATACTGTTTATCAGAATTTAGAAACCAGATTCGTGTTGATCTTTGTGATGATAACTGGTACTGTTTTTGACCTGGTGACCGCTATAGCACCACTGAGGGGGGCAGGGGGCCAGAATAGACTTTGATTGCATTAGAAATAGGCTTGGTGGATCAGCACTTAAGTGGTAACCAGATGAAATTACCGGCAGTGGCGGATCCAGTATAGGGCCAATAGGTGGTAATTACCCCTCGTCCATGGCCTATGCTGGCTCCGTCACTGCTTGTAATATTGTTGAATTCACACATACGAACTGAATAGATATTCCACCAATTTTTAATTATTTGATAAATGGCGTTGAGATGGGCGTTGGTTGTTCTGAAATGGACATGCTTTTAGGTCATAGAAAATACAGCAGATAAAATAAGTCATTATACTGGGAAGTAATAGAAACACAAGAGTTATCTGCTTTTGTAATACAAATCTTGGTGGTTAATCGGTGAAAAACATTCAGAAATTGCGTTCTCTCTTTCTTAAGGCTGAGATTAAACTAGTAAACCAGCATTCTTGAAGTTGCTTAGAATGGTACTGTTTTAGCAGTTTAGTGGCCTGTCTGCGTCACTCACTGTAGGAGTGTGTGGACTGATTTTCACTATCAATTGAAGTTCATAATCAGTTCATCTGCTCGTGGACTACTTCAATTATAACATCTCTGTCTTAAGAAGTGCATACTATTCTCCATTTAATTTTGGTGTTAAATAATTTTTGTTTCAGGGATTGGTACAATTTAGAGAAGTCCAGACGTGTAAAGGCATTTCGATGTGGTGAGTTTGATGACTGCATTGAAAAGGCTGCAAGCTTTCAGGGAAAAACCCCTGTAAAGAAAAGAGAGAAATATGCTCGTCGAGAAGATGCAATTCGTCATGCTCTTGAGCTTGAGAGGGAACAGCTGGAAAAGAAGCCGAAATTACGCAGTGGTGTTAATAGTTTCAGAAATAAAAAGTTGAAAAATGCCTTAGGTATTCCGGATAATCTTGCAAATGGTCAGTCCAGTGTCAAATCACAGACAACTTCAAAGAAATTAGATTCTTCTGGTCAGGTAACGAGCATTGGGAATTCTTTATATGCTCGGAAATCTAAACATGGGAAGCAACCAACCTCTGAAGGTAAAACTCCCCCTCTAGCAGATACTCATATCAAGGTGGAACCTACTATTGTTCAAAGTGTTGGAGTTGAGTGTCCTGCTAACATGAGTGAAAAATTGCTGGACATGAAAAGGAAAGGGCCAGCGGTTCAACCATCCGAGTTTCCTGCTAAAAAACGTGATAGACGTCGTTGTCTTTCTAAAGTATTACAAAATAGTGCAAAGGTTGATGGTGAAAGCGTGCCTATCTCTGCCCAAGGTGAAAAAGTGCAGACAGGAGATTTATGCAGAATGAACAGAATACAGGGTGTTAATTTTCCAGCTGAGTTGAATAATGGATTGTATCATACAGATAATCCTGGAGACAAGATGCTGAGTTTAAAATCTCAGTTTAAAACAGATCACTGTCATGTGGACCCAAGTTCTTCAACTGAGGAAAATAGCTCATCTGGAACAATGGAAGACGAATCATCTGATAGTGAATCTGTTGATCAGGATATGGATGAAAATACACCCATGGTTCCAAGTAAGATCTTTAAGCTCTTCTGATTTTGGGCTTTTATTTTATTTTTATTTTTATCCACAAAATTGATTGTATTATTAAATCACGTATGATTATATAAGTTGGCTAATTCTGTACTGCTTTGTCTTCCTGGATGTGCAGATGCTATTGGGAAAGTATATTCTGGTAGACACATAACTGGTAATAGTTATAATAAGTTCCAGTCTGGTAGAATGAGCGTGGACGAACTGGATGAGGCAGCATATCCTGCTTACAGATCCCAGCAACATACATTTGACCAAAGTCCAGTGGATTATGCTGCTGGTGTGAAGTCATCTAGATGGCAATTAAAGGGTATGCGGAACATACGTAGTGAGACAGCATATCTTGATAGAAGACCGAATCTATATCACAAAAGTGAGGAGCTGGACAATGGTTTTGAGGACGAGTTGATTGAGAACTGGGGATATGGAAGAAAAAAGTACCAACCAAAACTTGAAGCTGCTCGAAATGATCGTGGCAGAAAGCGGCGTAACTTCTTCGAATCTGAAGGAAATTGGGAGGTTAATGGGCTATCTCAAGTAGCATCAAGAAAGTACTGGGATGAATCTAGTGAGCAGTTTCACCCAGCTTTTGGCGGCCATTATCTCAATGATCGCACGAAATCCTTGCTGGTGGATGTGGATATAAAGGTCCAGTCTGGTTACCATGGGGAACATGTTCCTTTGGTTTCTTTGATGAGCCGATTGAATGGAAAAGCGATAATAGGCCACCCTGTTCAGATTGAAGCGTTAGAAGATGATTCAATGGATCCTAATTTGGCAAGTGAAGATTTGAGGGAGGCCACCATCTATGGCAATGGTGCTATGTTGCCAGTTCCACCAGCTTGGAGAACTGCCAGAAGGACAGTTATGCTTCGTGTCCGACGTCCCAATCCTTCATCATCAGCCGCATTCAGTGGTGGCCAGGCTGAGGCTTCCAATCAGAGTCTTTATCGACCCCCAGGTTTAGAGAGCAAGCTTTCAATTTACAGGAAATCATATTCAAGTAGTCAGAAAACAAGTACAGACATCTCAAAAGTTCATAGTTCGAGGAAGACACAACATGAATCGTTGAAAAAAGTAACATTGGCTAGCCAAAGAACAAGAATGCTGTCATCAATTGCTGCTGATCGAAAACACAGTGGTAAAGTCGTTTCTGATCAAAAGCTCCTGAGTAGAAGTGCTGTGGATGGGTTCAACAAATGGGACGAGGTTGGACCTCCTGTAGTAACCTGCATCCCTGTGAAACTTGTGTTTAGTAGGTTAATGGAAACAGTTGGTAGGCCTCCCTCTTCCAGAATAGAGAGACGGAGCTATAAAGTGGCGATCAGTGATGGTGATAATGGAAAAGAAGACACTATTGGTACAGAGTTTACTGCGAAGGAAGTTTAGGTGTGTGGAAATGCTGTAATACATATTCAGTATTACAGTCCGTGACTCCTTTTGTGACCAAAAATAAAGCATCGGTATACTAGAGATTATATAGAGGCAGTTTGTTCGTGGGGCGTTCTCCCTGACACCCCTCATTGAAGGAATGTAATCCAAAATTTATACGTAAAATTTTGTAGTTTTTATAGGCTTAGGATACTCAGTGTCTGCCTCAGGGGTGTTTCAAGTGGTTGTGATGCGGCTCAGGTCGAATCAGATGCTCTCCTTCCTCTCCCTTTGGATTCAGAGTTCCAGCAGACAATGGTACATTTCCAGCGATCAAGCTTTTCTTTTGGTGTTGAAGTGTTTTCTCTTACACCCTTGTATAGTTTATACTAAAACCTTGTCAGTATGTCAGTATCGGCTTCGGCCACTCATATAATAATCTAGAAATACGAAACAAGATGATAACATTTCTACTCTGTTCGCCATATGGTTTGTTCACACACTAAGGGTTGTGTTTGGCTGTTGGAAGACTTAGCTCTACACCAAGCACAAACCCATTCTAGAAACTTGTATTCCAATTTTAGTTGACTCTGAATCTACCAATAAAAGAGTTTTCTGACATCACAATGTTTCATTGATTCTTGTCCCTGTCATATGTGATATGTGTGGTCATTCTGATGCTGTTAGGAGTTGAATTTGATAATTTTTTTGGCTGTAACTTTGATGCAGTCATCTTGAGATTGCAGGCAGTATACTGGGGAGAATGATAGTAGATTGTTAAATTAGGATAGAAGAAACAGAATGAATCTTTTGGGTACCAATAATTGCTGTGTGTATTGAATGTCAAACAATTTATAAATTTTCTAATCCCACTCTCAACCAAATGGGATTAGAAATATTCTGATATCTGACAGTAAGCCAAAATTTCATAGAAGAAGGCGGAGTTCTCATTGGCCATTCCTATCACAACCAAACAGGTACAGATTCAATGTCAAATGTACTTGGGTAACTGACAATCACCCTTTACCTCTCTTTTCTCCCTCTCTCTCTCTCTCTCTCTCTCCTCATCATATGTAGTTTCACTATATATTGGGTTTTAGCTTCTTTAGCTTGATATCATCGAGAGATAGAGAGAACCCAAATTAGGATTGAATTTCTCTTGATCCTCATGGCTTCTTCTTCCTTGCAGTGTCCACCTTTTGGTTTTTCAGGGAAGTACTACCACATATCAGGAGCAGATTGCGTACGCCAAGGTAGTTTCTTCGAGGGGAGAACAGTTCTGAATCAAGGTGTTGGATATGCTGTTATATTAGGATTTGGAGCTTTCTTTGCCTTCTTCACTTCTTTCCTGGTATGCGTGACTTAACTTAACCTTATCTGAAATGAATGGATGGTATGAGCTTGCTCTTTTCTGTATCACTTACGTTTTATGTTTAACTTATGTTCAGTGAATCTTAGGAAATTTTAGTTTCTCAGTTGAGAACTTTGATTATTTTGTTGAAGTAAGGTCTCAGATTCTATCTTCATGTACCGATCAACACCAACATGTTTTACTGCATCTACTTGATTCGGTTTTTCTTTTCTTTATTATTTTGTTTATTTCTTCAAGAATCTGGATGGATAGATTCAATTATTAGATTCCATTACGTAATTGGTGGATTATGTTGACTTTCTTGGACATAGGAAAGCGATGCATTTGTTTTCTTCTTCTAAGTTTGTGTTTTTAGCATATGAGAATTAGTCTATCGATATATGTCTTTTTCTATCATTATGAAATTGAATAAACGAAGCTTATTCAACAATTTGAAATAGTTTACATATATTCTTTCCATCACACATAAGATAGTAGATGGAACCTGCATCATCTCCATTCCCAAAATAGTAAAGAATATCTTACTTGGAGAAAATAAAAAAAGTTTATTCTGATTTGATATTGATATTTAGGTATGGCTTGAAAAACGTTATGTGGGAGCTCGTCACACGTCTGAATGGTTCAACACTGCAGGGCGGAATGTTAAAACTGGACTGATTGCCAGTGTTATTGTTTCTCAGGTAACAGCCAAGTAATTTCACATATACAGTATTTTACTTTTGCAATATTGTTTTAGTTTACGTTAAAGGAATTTTAGCAAACCTAAAGTATCTTAATATTTTCTATCGGGATTCTCAAGTGGACGTGGGCTGCTACAATACTTCAAAGCTCTAATGTTGCTTGGAAATATGGTATCAGTGGGCCTTTCTGGTATGCCAGTGGAGCAACCATCCAGGTTGGACACTTTCACAGAGCTTTAACCTCAATTTTATAGAAGATGAGATTATTCTAAGTTTTCCATTTGTTGTCTTTAACGAAACACACTTCAAGTTTTGCTTTTGTGCCTAATTCTTGTATATCAACCAGGTTCTCTTGTTTGGTGTTATTGCTATTGAGATCAAAAGGAAGGCTCCTCATGCTCATACTGTTTGTGAAATTGTACGAGCTCGGTATGTATTACAATTTTTTATTGTTTGATCTTATTTTTTGTTTTGGGATTGGCTGTTTTTTTTTTTTTGCTACCTAATTATTTCAGAATATTTTGCTTGGAGAACATTAAGTTTTCAATGAACTTCAGATTATGACAATATGAACAAGATTTTACATGTTTTGTCTTCAGGTGGGGAGTTCATGCCCATATTGTCTTCCTCGGGTTTTGCTTCTTAACAAATATTATAGTTACAGCAATGTTGCTTCTTGGAGGTTCTGCTGTCGTAAATGCCCTTACTGGAGTGAACATCTATGCTGCAAGTTTTCTAATCCCTCTTGGTGTGATAGTCTATACGTTAGCAGGTGGATTGAAGGCCACTTTCTTGGCTAGCTACATTCATTCTGTTATTGGTAATTGTTCCACCACAACTTAGCTTTTATATAATGCCACCATAATTCTCTGTCAACCTTGTAGTGTTTTTATACATCTGGTTGGCTAAGTTTCTGTTTATTTGCTTAATTGTTTCAGTCCATGTGGCACTGGTTATATTTGTATTCCTGGTTTACACTTCAAGTAGTGAGCTGGGTAGTCCTAAAGTCGTATATGAACGCCTCTTGGAAGTTGGGAGCAAATTGAGGGTCTGTACAGAACCAATTAGTCATGCTGGACAATCCTGCGGGCCTGCTAGTGGCAACCACAAAGGATCCTATGCTACCATGTTGAGTTCTGGTGGTCTTGTTTTTGGTATCATCAATATTGTTGGCAATTTCGGTACCGTCTTTGTAGACAATGTAAGTTTTGAGTCACTTAAACTAGTTGGTTCTTTTGCCTAAATATGCTCATGTTTTTAATGGGTGAATGATTGTGGTCATGCACGTGTGTAGGGATATTGGGTCAGTGCAATAGCTGCAAGACCTTCATCGACTCACAAGGGATACTTATTGGGTGGGCTTGTTTGGTTTGCGGTACCTTTTTCCTTGGCGACATCACTTGGTATAGGTGCACTTGCTCTAGATCTTCCTATAACTGCAAGCGAAGCGGATCATGGTCTTGTTCCTCCTGCCACTGCTATAGCTTTGATGGGCAAAGGAGGATCAGTTCTTCTTCTCACTATGCTGTTTATGTAAGTCCACCATTGATATGCAATTAGAAACTATTTTATATTTTTCTTCATCTAGAACATGACGATATGCAATCTTGGATTTGCTGTTTATATGCACAGGGCTGTGACGTCAGCTGGTTCCTCTGAACTAATCGCAGTTTCCTCCTTATGCACATATGATGTCTATCGGACGTACATAAACCCCAATGCAACTGGAAAACAAATTCTGAAAGTGTCTAGAATTATAGTTTTCGGTTTCGGATGTTTCATGGGTGTACTAGCCGTCATACTGAACAAGGCAGGAGTTTCCTTAGGTTGGATGTATTTAGCCATGGGAGTTTTTATCGGTTCAGCTGTTCTTCCTATAGCGTTCATGCTTTTATGGAGGAAAGCTAATGGAATAGGTGCCATTCTAGGATCTATTATCGGTTGTATTTTAGGAGTCATCACATGGTTAACTGTAACCAGCGTACAATACGGCCGCGTTAATCTTGACACAACCGGTCGTGATGCTCCGATGCTCGCTGGGAATCTAGTATCTATACTGGGTGGTGGTGCTATTCATGCAGTATTCAGTTTTCTACGGCCCCAAAACTACGACTGGGAAACAACGAAGCAAATAACAGCTGTGGAGAAGGAAGCAAGTGAATTGCCGGCCGAGGAGTTCAAACCTGAAAAACTACTCGCAGCAAAAGCCTGGATAGTGAAATGGGGGATTGTATTTACTGTTGTCATTGTGATATTGTGGCCTTTATTGTCTCTTCCAGCAGGTAAATTAACCCGCCATTAATCTCAATTTTTTTACGGTTTAGTCGTTCAACTTGGATTCATTATGATTTATAAATTCTGCGCTTAATGCAGGAGCCTTCAATTTGGGGTACTTCACATTCTGGGCAGTCATAGCTATTATATGGGGAACAGTTGGATCTGCTGTGATTATTGCCTTACCCTTAATCGAGAGCTGGGACACGATCCAACTCATCTTGATTGGAATGCTTACAAACAAGAAACCAATGAATGTAGAACAACTCGAATCACAGGAGAAAGAGAAAAAAAACAGGTGACATAATTACACAGAACGACGTAACCACTCGGACCAAGTTGAACAGCATTAAGGCGTGCAGTTTGAAATGTGTATAATGTTTGTGATTTTCCTTGATTAATGTTTGTCCATATAAGTCTTAAATTTGATTCGAATAAAGTTGGATCGTTTGATTAAATACGTCGGTAATGCAGGTTTTGTCAATTGACAGAATTGTCCTGCTAACCTGACGGTCAGGGATTCCTTGGTTTAAACCCTCATCACTAGGATCATTTTCTGGGTCTTTTAGAATGATTTGATTAATACATTTCACTTCCTCATTTTTAAAATTTCCCCAAACTTGTACAAGTATCTAAAGCCCGATTCGGACTAGTTATTAGCTTTTTGAATTTGGTCTGTTTATAGGTAAATATGTAAAAATAAAATAAAAGTATTACTTTTTTTCTAAAACGGAGATAAAAATTTTATGAAAAAATGGAACAGTGGATGTGACATGGCAGATGAGAGGTCGATCTCTCTATGTTTCAGGATAAATGATATTTTTATTTTTTCGTTATGTTCCTCGGTTTAGCTTATTTTTAGTTTGTTAATGTCAAATAATAAATTTATTAATAAAAGATTTAATTGCTCAAATAAATTTCCAAATAACAATATTATTTGAATAATACAAACTCTTTTTATATCAAATGATTAATGAGATGATTAATTTATATTTTGATTAAAATTGGAAATATCTAAAATTTCTCTAAATAGGAGCAGTGGATTGTTTGACAAAAATGGCAATTTAACTCGATGAGAGTTTTGTACATCTCCTGGTTGTACAGGGGGTGTCAAAATTCGGTTGATTTTGCCGCTAAAAAGCTGGTAAATTTTGAAGGATTCATATGTGAGGAGGAGATATTGACAAGGACAAAAATCTCATCCTTTTTGATCCAAACGGTCATTTCTGTCCATACAAACTAACTTTTTATGATTCACCCCCAAATTTCATCCCTCTCTCTCTGGCAGCCTCTCCTGCTCCAAATCCATGGCGGCATTTGCTTCAGCAACACCACTTTCCTCTTCCAGATACTACTCATCAGTCCTTCGAAAACCAAGAATTTCTCTTCTGACTAAACTTAACCACAATTCACCAAAAATCAGGTCTGCATTTGATTCCGGTGCAGCCCAGTCACGTAGTAATCAGTCGAAATGTCAATCAATATCGAAACCAGTAAAGGTTCATGGATTGGGGTCATCATCCAGGTTCTTGAACATGGACCATACAGAAATATACGGCACCGGACGGCAACAAAACCGAATTTCAATCAAAACCAAGGCAACCAAGGATGGAATTGCTCTTCCAAGTGTGAGAAATGACTTTCATTTTCTTTGGCACATTTTTATTTTCTTCCGGACTTCGAATTCTTTGTGTAATGTTTAATGGTGAGTATTTTTCATGGGTAGGTGTGATTTTAGGCTGTGGAAGTTCTACATTTGGCTGTCTCACTTGGTACAATCGTAGCAGCGGATAAATTCCTGAAACAAGCCTTTGTAGCTGCTTCCATCAAGTTCCCAAGTGCTCTTTTCGGGATGTTTTGCGTCTTCTCCGTCCTGACAATTCTCGATGTTACTCTCCCGTCGGCTGCTTCAAACATTGTTTCATTCTTTGCTCCAGCAAATTTGTTCATCCAGAGATGGCTCCCATTGTTTTATGTTCCATCTTTAGTGGTTTTGCCATTGGCTGTCAAGGATATTCCGGCTGCTTCAGGGCTCAAGATCTGCTTCATCATAGGTAACTGAAATTCAAGGAGACACTACTGAAATATGCAATCTGTATTCATTACCGGGATTTTTTGTTGTTGCAGTTGTGGGTTGGTTGGCGTCGCTTGCTGTTGCGGGTTATACTGCAATTGCGGTCCGGAATCTCGTGAAGACTGAAATGGTTGATGCTGAACCTATGCAGAAACCTTCTCCATTCTCAAGCTTTGAAATAGGGGCTTGGACTGCGATTTTTGCAGCATCATTCGCTGTGGCCTACGTTAACCCAGTTGCGCTTGGCACAAGTGCATTGACATGCCTTCCGTTCTTACTTGCAGCTACTGTGCTTGGTTACATGGTCGGTACAGGGTACGTAATAGCTACTTCTCAAGGATAAAAACCACAATAACATATACATTACATGGTGCATTGTCTTCGGATATTTTACAGGTTGCCGTCTTCAGTCAAGATAGTGCTCCATCCGATTATTTCCTGCACATTGTCTGCACTTGCAGCAGCGTTTTCTTATGGTTACTTCTCGGGGTCTGGCCTGGATGCTGTTCTAGGTGATTACTTATTTTTTACTAGCTGCTATCAATTTTGCATTGTGCCGGGGAAAAAGCTTAACAGGTTATTGCAGGACTCTATCTGACAAAGGCATCGTCTGATCCTGGAGCTGGTGATATACTAATGGGATTCTTGGGATCGGTTATCATTTCTTTCGCGTTCTCCATGTTCAAACAGAGAAAGGTATGATTGTAATAACACTATATAGTCTGCAGTTGATGAATGTGCAAGTTTTTATTGTATCTGACATGAAATTTACGTTTCGACCAGCTGGTGAAGAGGCATGCGGCGGAGATCTTCACATCTGTGATCATTTCGACGATATTTTCCTTGTATTCAACAGCTCTCATTGGACGCCTCATAAGCTTGGAACCAACTTTGACGCTCTCGATTTTACCAAGATGCATCACCGTGGCTTTAGCCCTCAGCATTGTCTCCTTGTTTGATGGTGCCAATGCTTCTCTAACAGCTGCAACAGTTGTCGTAACTGGTTTAGTCGGTGCAAATTTCGTTCAAGTAATGCTCGATAACCTGAAGTTGAAGGACCCTATTGCTCGGGGGATCGCAACTGCATCCAGGTAAAATCTTGTCAGAATCCTTCTAATTAACCTCATCAACTGACGTAAACTAAAAACCTTTTGTTTTCTTTTTCTTCAGTGCACATGGGTTGGGGACGGCCGCATTATCTGCAAAAGAACCAGAAGCACTCCCGTTCTGTGCTATAGCTTACGCGCTGACCGGTATCTTTGGTTCATTGATTTGTTCAGTTCCTTTGGTGAGAAAAAGTTTGCTCTTAATCGTTGGTGCCTGATTAGACATCAAGAACCAAAGGATATATTCCATTTCCATTCTTTTGATATCATGTATAAGAAGGAATCAATTTAGAGCATATATATATGTATAATTACAAGTTACAGTGAATTACAAGTTGGTAGAAGATTAATGACAGTTAATTAATCCGTCAGCCTTCACGTAACTTCGAAGTTAAGCTGTGTAGAATATCCAAAACGATTACAACAATGGATAATATTCCTCACATTCTCCGTTTTCTATTCAGTGTACAACTAGACACTCACTGTATCTATTCTGTCCATAACCCAAATGAACAAAAAAAACTTAAAATTGATGCTTACAAGAAAAACCCTTGTTTGTGTCACAATCATTTAGCTGATCGTCAACATTGTAACCCATTTATAGTAACTGCGTAATCAGGTTCTGCTAATCAAATTTTAAGTAATGGAGTCGACAAAGACCACGGGGACTTCTGACATGGGTAACAGTAGCACTCCTACTGATGTTCCTTCGGCACCTTCATCGTCTGAGCATACGACTGTAGAAGTGGTTCTAAGTGATCGTCAACATCTTGCGGGAGTAACACCGTATCACCGTGCGGATATGACGCCGGATGTTCGTATTGCACCAGTTAAGCGACGGAGAACTAAGAGTGTTTTTCATGGGACTGAAGAGTTGCCAACAAATTTTGAGATATATACTTGGTATTTATATGGACTCTGTTCATATTTCATTCTAACTTTTGTGATTCCGCTTCTCTTCCCTCTGATTATCGGTCAAGTCGTATCTTCTTCTCCGTCTTCGTCAGCGTCCCATTTGCAAGCAAGGAAGATTGACTTAGCTAAAAAAATTGCAAGCAAGGAACCTTGAGAGTTTCAGGGACAACTTGCACTGCAGAGTCAATGAAATGAACCTGTAAGTCCTCTCTCTGACTATCCTACTTACTAACATCATTTTTTATTTTGTTTACCGGATCTGACTGAAATCACCTGGAGGATTTGATTCAATGGGTTCGTTTTGTTAGTCAGATTTGAGTCAGCTTGCTTAAAAATATGTATATCAATGGCTTGGTCCCATGAATCAGAAGCATTTTGTTCTCTCGCTCAAATAGGTCCAAACCGGGGATTAGGTCTCCATTAGGTTGCGAGTCAGATCTGACTCAAGCTGAAAAACAAATAGTCTGATATCTGACTCGTCCTGTGGGATAATACTAGTTAGTCCCACTCATTTTTACCTATCTCCTTACCTCGATCATGGTCGTCGCCCTCTCCAGAAACTCATTTTCACTGGCGCTATACTGATCGGTTCACTATCTTGCCTCCCTGTTGTTTTTTCAAAGTAAAATGGATTTTCATTCCATACACTATATCAATAGTTATCGGTAATGTCGTAAGTACCGCCTTCGAGACACGCCATCTCGGTTTCTTCATGGGTTCTAGCGTTCAAAAGAATCAATTCCACGAGCGTAAAAACATCGTTACGTCTCTCTCACTTTACGGTACCGCCGCTGGTTGTGTCGCTGCAGCTGCATTCTCTGCTTTCACGTATCACATGCTCCATTACAGAGAGAAAGTCACAAGTTTATGGGTCGTTTCGATTTTTAGCGGTCTTTTGTGGTTTATTGGAACTCTCCATGCAGTATCCTCAAACCGGCCATCATCTGCAACAACTCCTGCAAGTACCACTACAAGGACAGCACATTTGCTATCGGTATTCAAGTATCCCCATGCAGTAGGAAGTTTGGTTTCAGTACTGATTTCATCATTCACATCAACTTGCATATTCATGAGCGGTTTACATTACGTCGTCGGCCAACTATGCGTCAAACCGGTCTTCCTTTTATTCCTTTTCTTGATTTACTTCATTTTCCCATTGTTCAGTCTCCCACTCTTCCATGCAGTACGAATGCAATTCTTAGGATTCTTCGTCTCCGCGATTACGTCAGGGGCCGGTTTCTATTTCAAGAACAAGAACTGGAATCATGTGCACTTGTCAATATTGGTTGCGTTTCAGAGTTTATCTGTTGGGGTTTTGCATGCATTTGGTCTAGTTTTGTTGCTGGACTGTACACCGCCGAATAAAGAAGGTGTTTTCTCGGTATGGTTTGCATGGACTAGAGCCGTCGGTACGTGTATCGGTTTTATATTTTCATCAGCTTTCTTCGACAAAGTTGGAGTCACGTTCGGTATTGCATTTTGTAGTGTCATTGCTGGTATGATTGTTTTGGTTTTGGGTAAAGTAAGTCATTTTAGTGGAGCTGTTGCAGCTGGTCACGTCGTCGAGGAAGAAGATGTTGTTATGAGTGAAAAAGGGTCACCGGATAATGCCTGAGACCGGCGAACAAGCTATTTCCGGTGACATTGATAACACAGACCAAGATCTAGAAAGGCTTGTAGATTCTGCTAATTTCTTTTTTTACCTCATTGTATTTGTTTAATAAGTTGGTTTTGTTTGCATCAAAATTCTTGATTATTTTTTTTATGTAAGATTATAAACATTTCTTGGAATGGACTGCTTACTTGGATTATATGCTATTAGATTCCGATTATATGCTGCCGGCTATTAGGGAAGAAATGTTGATAGGCACAATTTGAGTTTCTTATGTGTATATCAGAGTAGCACTATGTATAATATACATTTACACAAAAACTGTCAAAATACATGGTGAATAAATGCAGCTGGCACGGCAGCAGTGATATTATGCAGGAACACGGTGGCAACGGCACCAGAATGCAGTTCCTCCGCCTCTGCCTTGAGCAACTGCGATTTCTTCATCTACATAAAACCATATGAAGAAAGGGTCTTTGGTGCTTGGCTCCTTATCATCTTGTGTTCCTAGATTTATCTTCAGAGGAGGTAATGGCCCGATCTTTATTTTTAGCAACTCGAATGTGAATGCCAATATTCTCTTCTTCCATGAGAATTTTCCTTCAAATGTCAAGCATCCTAGTGGCCCAAGGTATACTCCATTCTCAATCATCTTTCCCTGAACCACCATTGCACAAATCAATACACAAACAAGAAAATATACAAATGAAGCACTACAACTAAGAATTTGACTGCTGCAAAGTACTTACAGCGGCATCGAATCGTTGAACTGCGGTTATAGGGAAATAGCTACCCTTCTTGATTTTATCCTGAGTCGAATTAGCAAACTGAATATCAGTACACATTCATTCATACGGTGAAACCCCAGAACAATATATCTTCAAATTAGAGTATATGGTTAAATTAGCACAAACTTGATTACTTTGGAAGTGAAGATAAGCATCCAAGTGTTTCCAGGTGATTGAGTTCCACCAAGGGTATCAAGAAAATTTGAAGGGTCTATATCCTTATTAGCCTTCTTGATTACACCAAGTGCAGCAAGAACTTCTTCTTTGGCAACTTTCCTAGTCTTGGCTGCTTTCTTTAATACCTTTATACTTTCCTCAACCTCCTAAATCATAATAATAATAACAAACAAAATCATTCAGCAAATGAATCAATAATAACAAGAACAAGAAGAAACTCATAGCAAGTAAAAATTTTTTTTACTTACTTTAGTGGCATCCAAAACATCATCTGTTGTAAGTGGAGTAGTAGCACTAGTAGTGGTACATCTTGACACATGTTTTTGTAGAATGGTTCCTGCTGGTTTATTGGGTTTGATGAGTGATACGGTCTCTGAAGAGAGTCTAGTTGAATAATGTTTTTGGTTGATGTTCAAAGGAGTACTATGAAATTGAGTTTTTAGAGAGAAAGCTTGTGAATCTGTATGGCAATTATAACATAATAACTTGTTCATATTCATCACTACAGATGATGACGATGATGATGCCATTTTCTTTCTTTCTATCCGTTCTTGTTTTTAGTTTCTCTCATTTCTTATCTTCTCTAGTATTTTTGTGTGATGGGAGTTTCTTCTCTTATTCAATGATGAAAGAAGTGGATCTAATCTGTGATACTCATACAATGATCAGTGGACCTAACCACTAGGCCCAAACACGCCCATCTTTTTTTAAGAAAGTTATTACTCTCTCCTTTTCTAAAAAATAGTCAAGTTTTTTTATTTGGGTATGTCAAAAAAATAGGCTTGTTTCCATATGTGGAAAGTCAAATGTTATGATTTTACTAATATACCCATAGATGGACCACTTTTCTCTCTCCTTTTTTCTCTCTAATATAAAAAGGGGACCAGTTCTCTCTCCTCTTTCTCTAATAGCAAATGAGTGAGACCAAATGATAGTTTAGGAAAAAACATGAAAAAATGGCTACAATGATTGGTTTTCTTAATTTTATTAGGGAGTATTAGGAATCATTTTTTGGGGACTACTCAAAAAAGGTGGGGACTACTTTGTGATAGAAATGTCCACCCTACAATGATAAGGGGTGTCCTAAAATGTGGAAATGACTAACATATCCTTAACCTATATATATTACTACCTCCTCTCATCACCACCACCTATATATATATATATATAACCACCTCCAACTCCTCCCATCACTACCGACCACCACCACCGCCGCCCACCACAAACCACCACCACGGCCACCTCTATATATAGCTTAATTTAAATCATTAACAAAACAAAATCAAAATCAATATTATAAAAAACCCATTACTTGTCATTCGTTTTTGGTTGAAAAAATGAGAAGTAATCATCAAAATGAGCTGAAAATGGAAGTTGCAGACAGAAGTTCGGCTAGAAAGTATGTGAAAAACTTTGTCGAACTAGCCGAACTCAACTTTAATGGATGTTTTTGTTTTTCCATAGAAAAGTTCGGTTACGTCAGAAAAAAAATGTCTCAGCCGAACTTTTAGTTCAGTTACATCGCAAAAAGTTCGGTTTCGTCGCAAAAAAGTTTGTCTACGTCACAAAAAGTTCGGTTACGTCGCAAAAGTTCGGTTTCGTCGTAAAAAAGTTCGGTTACATCATAAAACTTCAGTTACGTCACAAAAGTTCGGTTTTGTCGCAAAAAGTTCGGTTACGTCGCAAAAAAAAGTTCGGTTACGTCGCAATTTTCTTCTCCTAACCGAACTTTTCTCTGAAAGAAAAACTCCATTAAAGTTGAGTTCGGCTACCTGTGTTTTCAGAAACATTAGCTGAACTGCACTTGCAGATGAGTTTGGCTACATGTTTTGGCCAATTCAAGAACCATTAACTAAATTTGAAGTATCCGTGAGTACCCAAAACATCATACTCTTGTTGTGGCTCTTAAAGAAAAAGATCTAACTTTTTTTCTTCCAAAACCCTCATCTTCATTATCATCTTCATCTTCTTCTTCTCTCTCTCTCTCAATAATTCTAATTCTAACAAAACTATCCTATTAATAACTCACTAACCACTAACTAATCAGTAATTAATCATTACACTAACACTAACTAATCAATAAACTAACTAATTTAATTATCAAGGGTAAATTTGGTATTAAAAAAGAATTTAGATAAGGGGTGACCCAAAATTACTTCAAATATCCTACCAAAAATGGAAGAGTAGTCACCCATCTTTTTTTAGTAGTCCCCAAAAAATCATTCATTATTAGGCCGTCACATTCCAATAGTGGAGCTTCACTTGGATTCTTAATGTCAAAAAAAATGGTTATGGGATATCCTAATACAAATACAAAATATCTAGATTACCCTTTAACTAAAATAAAAACTTGAAAACCTAATCTTTTATATTCTAACTCAAAGAAAAACTTCTCCTCTTCCTCTCCTTTTTCTCTTTCTCTCCTTCACAGTAAATCAAATTCACTTTATCGTTTTCGATTAATCGGGGATTCGAAAAGCATACCATCGTGGATTGATATCTCTACTAAAGATGAGGAAGAAGCAAATTGATTGCAGTGATAATCAACATCTCAATAAACCACCGGACGATCAAATTCAACACCAACAACCGAATCAAGAATTTGAAGAATCACGATTTCAAACTCCTCAACAAGAACCCATGGTTTATGTTAGGTATTAATCGATTACCCATCTTTTTTTTACTCGTTTTTGCGCCTAAAACAGGTTGGATTGAATGAAATCGAAGTCAAATTAGGTTTTCAGTGGTGTTTCTGAAAGTGTCCCGGTTGGCTTCGCTAACCGTAAATATAGGTTTGTGAAGATATTACGGTTAGGTTTGGATGAAGATATTACGGTTAGGTTTTTATATGTTTTGGCGTTGTAGATGGTTGGCAAAGTAAAAACATTCAATGGGTTTAGGCGCTTTATATGACCGAGTATATCAATAGGTTTCCTACGGTTTTGGTCATGGAACTCACAATCATTTTTTCTTCATCATTAAGCCGCGCCACATAAGGATGGTTTAGCAAAGTCTCCGGTATTAGGTGGTTATGACGACCGCATACAACTTTCTCTAAAAACCACACATTACTTTTGTTGTTGAAACAAATTGAAGCTTGAACGGGCACTTAGTCTTCTTAGTGAAAGTAGTATTCTTCCTCTTCGTATTTCCTTTATATTCGGTACCCTTTTTACATGAATTTTACTTTCTCCACTACACTCGCAAACCATTTGAAAGTGACGCTCATTTTTCGATCCATT
Source organism: Papaver bracteatum (assembly GCA_023529315.1). Lineage (NCBI taxonomy): Eukaryota > Viridiplantae > Streptophyta > Magnoliopsida > Ranunculales > Papaveraceae > Papaver > Papaver bracteatum. The sequence continues at coordinate 373,392 of JAJJWX010005228.1, read as the reverse complement.
ACAAACTATAACTGATACATGTGTATCTTTCTCTCCCCTGGAACTAGTGATCCTCAAGATGATTGAGGATATAACTGTAATTTAGGAGGGATTACTGATTTAGGGAATTGTATTTCTATAAAAGGAAAATAAATTTCTAAGAGGTTTGGGAAACCAAACCAAAGTAAGGAAGTATGCCAAGATAAGGAAATACTTTCTAGACAAGACATATGGGCCGGACATGGGTGGGATTTTCAAATCCGTACATTTTAGCGGTTTGGGTGCGGTTGGGTATTGAAAACCGCGGATTCATCCGCACCGTAGGCTTGAACTCAATATCCTCTGAATAACCTATAAATAACTGAAGCCCATTTATAAATGCAACAAAAAAAAAAACCACTGGTCCCATTTTAAGTTTCATACAGAAACTCACGTATGAAATTGATAACAAAGGAATGGAATCAAGGGCATTTAGGCCCACCTTGTTGAGTCTTCTAGTTGTTGTAACAAGGGCAGACTTCTTTGTTCCAGTAAAAACCCGGTGGAACACATACATTCTCGCTGGGTCAACTAGCCCTTGCACAAGACCTGAAGGTTTATATAAGATGGGTTACATACACTCTCGCTGACCCTAAGCATGGATGGAAAATTAAATTGGTTTTAAAAAAACTAAATCCGTGGTTAATCCGCATCCGGCCCGTACAATCCGCTGATCCGCGGAGGTCAAATCCGCGGGTGATTGGGCCGGTCACGGTTCCATTTTCCAAATCCGCAACTTTGACGGTTTGGTTGCGGGTGACCCCTAATCCGCATCCGTCCGTCCGTTGCTCACCCTAATTGGAACGTGAAACCCGTTTTTGTGATTTCATTTGGTTTCAGTTCTGGTTCTCAAATAGGTGGAACTTGAGCTTTAAAAGTGACATATTTTCCAGAAGGGTAGGATTAAGATATTCCAATTTTATATTCAAGATTTACTTATGAAACAAATCTACTCTACAGCATGTTAAAACTAACTTATAGATTAATAAACCATCAAATTTATAGATTAAAAGAGAATGTAAAAAGAGAAGGACATACCAAAATCAAATTTATAGATTAGATTAACAAACCGTCCAAAAACTCATGGGAACATAAAATATTCATGAAGTTTCCCTCTCTAAAACGGAAAAAATGATATTAAATATTGGACGTTTTGGTTACCTCCAAAACTCGAATCAGGCTTCTTCTGGCAGCATATTCAGTTATTCACCTCTATGAATCACATCAAAATTTTGCAAGTTATCAGTGAGGTCTGACCTAACGTCGAAAACTCTCCCTATCGAGTATGGCCTTGGAATACCTACCTACGACATGAAAATCCAGAGGCCAATAACTCAGTGATCATTTTCTATGGTATATCATATCAAGAAAAAAAAAAACTTGCTAATTATTATAGATAACTCATTGGAATTAGTTCTTCAAATTATTAACAAAAATATTACACATATAGATTATCTCAATGGTGGGAAGTATTTTACCACAGTACCAATACATGACATTTAGAATCCTACAATAGGACATGTGTGATAATATAAGACAACTATATATAACACTCATAAAACAAAATATGAGAAAACAATGAACAACCAAAGGACCTAATCCGGTTAAGGTAAGACAAAGTAGCAATTACCATATGGTTGTAGTTCTTACACACTCCATTTGGCAGTTGGAAACTTATTCAGTCTTTAAATCTGCTAGTGATATTTGATGTACCTTAAAAGTTAGACGAATGCAAATATTTCATCAACTCTCACAATTACAGATACTTGGGAATAATGCAAAACTAATCAAAATGTCACAATCCTGTTCTTCTGGTGATTTCTTAATTTGTAATTGGAACTCGTTCATAATTAACAGAGTACCCTTCTGCTCGAAGTTCCTCATAGACCTACATTGTATCACAGAGAAACGTAGTTAGGAGCCTAACACTTACTCGTGGATCTTCAAGTAATTGGGCCGACCGAGCGAAGTGAGGGAGGAGGACCTTTATATGACCACTTTTTTGTAAGATGTAAGTGATCAATTGATACAAAAAGATTAGAAATGTTTAGGGCCGAAAAACCAAAAATGTCCCTCTCTTTTGGTCCAATTACTATAATTCTTTGTGTATCCTATCTTTTCAGTGGTATAATTTGAAAGCAAACTTAAATATAACATATCTAAAATCCGTGCCTTGGAATTTTACAAATTTTATCTCGTTGGAAAGCTAATAAAAAAACCTATCCAACGAGCACAAACAACAATATCAAATTTTTAGTTTTTACGAAAAATTCAGAGGTACTTATCATTTTAGGCACAATTTTAGAAAATTAAGTATATATCCATTATGCAAACCACCATAAATGATACATAATAGTTTATGAAGCAAAATTTTGGTTTATTCATCAACTAATTTTCCGTTGCAACTAATAAAACGATGTACTCCTCCGTTTCAAGAAAAAATGATACTTTCATTTTAGGCATAATTCTCGAAAATTGAATGCATAGCCATTATGCAAACCACCACAAAGGATGCATAACACATCATGCAACCATATTTTGGTTTATGGATCGACTAATTTTCCGTTTAAGAAAAGGTGATACTTTAACATCCCGTTTCAGGAAAAGTGATACTTTCGCTCGGTTTCGGAAAAAATGATACTTTCTCCCCGTTTCAGAAAAAGAGATTCTTTTTCTGAAACGGGGAGAAAGTATCACTTTTTTCCGAATCGGGGCGAAAATATCACTTTTTCTGAAACGGGGTGAAAGTATCACCTTTTCTTAAACGGGACAAAAATAGTCGCAGACAAACCCCATCTTCAAATTCTTCTTCGGTCGGCCCTCCCACCGTGGAAACGGTCGTAAAAGTATATACACCTCAAGATCAACTTAAAGTGCACCTACTTATTTATTTTTGAATTTGAAATCTTTTTGGATGAGTAAGCAGTCTTAGTTGGATCTTGCGCATTGTAGAGTAACTGATCTTATTTTGAGGTTGATTATGAGACTTTCTTAGGAAATGTAAGAGCTTCATGAAGATTTCACAAATAAATGCCACCTCACTAACTACTATGCAGTGGTAACATTAACGGGTGTTAGATCATTTTCTTCATTAACAAAAATCAGGAAATTTAAGCATCAAACATTGTTTTTTGGGAATTCTCAGTGCAATTCGAAAGAGCTAGTCTAGTATTAGATTCATTACACTCTAAATCCAAGATATGGTACCTCTATTCAAAGTATAGTCTTCATTGGTTGGTACTGAATTTGTTTACTCCATCTCTTCGATCCCAAAATGGAAACACAAAAAAACTTCCTGATTTGTGTTGGATGAACGGAATTGCACAAACCCGTCTACAATTACATTTGACAAATGTTGACAATAATTTAACTTCAACATCGTGGACAACAGATGCACCATTAAACACAAAAAAAATTAACCAAACACTCAGGCTTACCTCCAAAAACAGCGTAGAAAATTCAGAATCATCAATGTAGAATCCGAAATTTGGGAACCCGGAATCTGTGAGAGATAAAAAGAAAAAAACTTAATAACCTTAAGGATTTGATTCGCTCACATATTGTATATTCAGATTTCCTGTTAATCTTGATTTTGATTTTGACTACAGCAAGCACAATATCACAGAACCAATTTAAAGGTAAACACAAAAGCAATTTAACAAACACTTAGGCTTACCTCAAACAACAGTGTAAATTTTTATGAATTATCACATGCAGAATACAAAACTATGTAACCCAAATCTGTGATCTTTCAGAAAACCAAGCTGAATTCACATACCTGACGAAGTAGTTCATAAGCAGCCACTATATTCTGGTTATTGTGATGAATACTTTGGGAGATTGTTTAATTGATTCTTCAAGAGAGACCAACACTCAATTTTGATAGCAGAGATCTAGTTAAACAGGGGATGCGAAGAAGAAACATAGAGATAGCAGTTTGGAAAATCCAATGTTTTGTCGATTATTTTCAGTTACCCAGGCAGCAGCTTTGGAGAAAGATGGGGTTAAGAGGAAATGGCTTACGTGGGGGTGTAAATGATGTGTAACTTTTTTTTTTGGTGTTAATCGTGTGGGGCTAGAATCAATGAGATAGCTGTATTTTGTAATACTCTCACCACAATTATCCACATCAGATTTTTGTGGGGGTTAGAATTAAGGAGAATTCAGTATTGAGTTTCAATTATCATCTAGTTAGATAGATTAGATAGATATCATCGAGAGACAAGAAAGAACCCAAATAAGGATTGAATTTCTCTTAATCCTCATGGCTTCTTCTTCCTTGCAGTGTCCACCTTTTGGTTTTTCAGGGAAGTACTACCACATATCAGGAGCAGATTGCGTACGCCAAGGTAGTTTCTTCGAGGGGAAAACAGTTCTGAATCAAGGTGTTGGATATGCTGTTATATTAGGATTTGGAGCTTTCTTTGCCTTCTTCACTTCTTTCTTGGTATGTATGACTTAACTTAACCTTATCTGAAATGAATGGATGGTATGAGCTTGCTCTTTTCTGTATCACTTACGTTTTATGTTTAACTTATGTTCAGTGAATCTTTAATTAGTTAGGAAGTTTTAGTTTCTCAGTTGAGAACTTTGATTTTTTTGTTGAAGTAAGGTCTCAGATTCTATCTTTACCGACATGTTTTACTGCATCTACTTGATTCCGTTTTTCTTTTCTTTATTATTTAGTTTATTTTTTCAAGAATCTGGATGGATAGATTCAATTATTAGATTCCATTACATAATTGGTGGATTATGTTGACTTTCTTGGACATAGGAAAGCCATGCATTTGTTTCCTTCTTTGCAGTCTGTTTTTTTAGCATATGAGAATTAGTCTATCGAGATATGTCTTTTTCTATCATTATGAAATTGAATAAACGAAGCTTATTCAACAATTTGAAATAGTTTACATATATTCATTCCATCACATATTAGATAGTATTCAAAGATGGTGGAATCTGCTTCATCACCATTTCCCAAAATAGGAAAGAATATCTTACCTGGAGAAAAAAAAAAGGTTTATTCTTATTTGATATTGATATTTAGGTATGGCTTGAAAAACGTTATGTGGGAGCTCGTCACACGTCTGAATGGTTCAACACTGCAGGGCGGAATGTTAAAACTGGACTGATTGCCAGTGTTATTGTTTCTCAGGTAACAACAACCAAATAATTTCACATATATTTTACTTACACTAAATGAAATTTTAGCTAACCTAAAGTATGTTAATATTTTCAATCGGGATTCATAAGTGGACGTCGGCTGATACAATACTTCAAAGCTCCAATGTTGCTTGGAAATATGGTATTACTGGGCCGTTCTGGTATTCAAGTGGAGCAACCATCCAGGTTGGACACTTTCACAATGCTTTATGTAGATAATCAGTTCTTAGATCAGCTTCTATTTTATCTAAAAAAAGAGTATTTTAAATTATCCATTCATGGTCTTTAACGAAACACACTTCAGGTTTTGCTTATGTGCCTGATTCTTGTATACTGAACAGGTTCTCTTGTTTGGTGTTATTGCTATTGAGATCAAAAGGAAGGCTCCTCATGCTCATACTGTTTGTGAAATCGTACGAGCTCGGTATGTATTACAATCTTTTATTGTTTGATCTTCTTTATTTGTCTTGGGGTTGACTGCTTCACTACATAAATATTTCAGAATATTTTGCTTGGAGCGTGTTAAGTTCTCAATTGACTGCAGATTATGACAATTTGATTTACATGTTTTGTCTTCAGGTGGGGAGTTCATGCCCATATTGTCTTCCTCGGCTTTTGCTTCTTAACAAATATTATAGTTACAGCAATGTTGCTTCTTGGCGGTTCTGCTGTCGTAAATGCACTTACTGGAGTGAACATATATGCTGCAAGTTTTCTGATCCCTCTTGGCGTGATAGTCTATACGTTAGCTGGTGGATTGAAGGCCACTATCTTGGCTAGCTACATTCATTCTGTTATTGGTAATTGTTCCACCATAACTTTGCTTTTTTTATAATGCCACCATAATTCTCTGTCAATATGATATCATGTTGGCTACTTTGTTCTTTGCCTTTTTATAGGCTTTCAGATCTCTAATTTTTTGTTTATTTTCTTAATTCTTTCAGTCCATGTGGCACTCGTTATATTTGTGTTTCTGGTTTACACTTCAAGTAGTGAGCTGGGTAGTCCTAAAGTTGTATATGAACGCCTCTTGGAAGTTGGGAGAAAATTAAGGGTCTGTACAGAGCCAATTAGTCATGCTGGGCAGTCCTGCGGGCCTGCTAGTGGAAACCACAAAGGATCCTATGCTACGATGTTGAGTTCTGATGGTCTTGTTTTTGGTATCATCAATATTGTTGGCAATTTCGGTATCGTCTTTGAAGACAACGTAAGTTTGAATCACTTAAATATATCACAAGTTTCGTAGGTAATTGATGTTTGTTGGACACGAAAAAAAAAAAAAAAACTAAGCAGAAGGCTTTGAAATGGTGTACGAAACATTTTAGCAAACTATTTTAATTGAATAGACTTTCGAGAGAATGAGTATTTATTAGGCTAGTTATTCAAGTATGATGCAGGATAAATTAGTTAGTTCTGCTGCCTAAACATTCTTATGCTCATGCTCATGTTTTTAATGGGTAAATGATTGTGGTAATGCTCGTGTGTAGGGATATTGGGTCAGTGCAATAGCTGCAAGACCTTCATCGACACACAAGGGATACTTATTGGGTGGGCTTGTTTGGTTTGCGGTGCCTTTTTCCTTGGCGACATCACTTGGTATAGGTGCACTTGCTCTAGATCTTCCTATAACAGCAAGTGAAGCGGATCATGGTCTTGTTCCTCCTGCCACTGCTATAGCCTTGATGGGGAAAGGAGGATCAATTCTTCTTCTCACTATGCTGTTTATGTAAGTCCACCTTTGATATATATCCTCGTTTCTTTATTTTTCCGCCGCAGCAATTAGAAATTGGAAATTTTGGATTTCTTCATCTAAACATGACGATATGCGATCTTGGATTTGCTGTTTATATGAACAGGGCTGTGACGTCAGCTGGTTCCTCTGAACTGATCGCAGTTTCCTCCTTGTGCACATATGATATCTATCGGACGTACATAAACCCCAATGCAACTGGAAAACAAATTCTGAAAGTGTCTAGAATTGTAGTTTTCGGTTTCGGATGTTTCATGGGTGTACTAGCTGTCATACTGAACAAGGCAGGAGTTTCCTTAGGTTGGATGTATTTAGCCATGGGAGTTTTTATTGGTTCAGCTGTTCTTCCTATAGCGTTCATGCTTTTGTGGAGGAAAGCCAATGGAATAGGTGCCATTTTAGGATCTATTATAGGTTGTATTTTAGGAGTTATCACATGGTTAACTGTAACCAGCGTACAGTATGGTCGTGTAAATCTTGACACAACTGGCCGTGATGCTCCGATGCTCGCTGGGAATCTAGTATCAATATTGGGTGGTGGAGCTATTCATGCAGCGTTTAGTTTTGTGTGGCCTCAAAACTATGATTGGGAAACAACGAAACAAATCACAGCAGTTGAGAAGGAAGCTAGTGAATTACCAGCGGAAGAGTTCGAACCCGAAAAACTACTTGCAGCAAAAGCTTGGATAGTGAAATGGGGGATTGTATTTACTGTTGTCATTGTGATATTGTGGCCTTTATTGTCTCTTCCAGCAGGTAAATTTACCCGTCATTAATTCCAGTTTAGTCACTCACTTTCTTATCAAATGCAGAATTTCCAGTATGGTTTTGATTCTTTGTGTACCTTGAATTTATTATGACTGACATTCTACGAACTCGCTCAATGCAGGAGCCTTCAATTTGGGGTACTTCACATTCTGGGCAGTCATATCTATCTTATGGGGAACAATCGGATCTGCTGTGATTATTGCCTTACCCTTAATCGAGAGTTGGGACACAATCCAACTCATCTTAATTGGAATGCTTACAAACAAGAAACCAACGGCTGTACCAGATGCAGACCGACTCGGATCACCAGAGAAAGAGAAGACCAAAAAGAACACAGATAACGTAACATTACCATGAGCAACAACTCTCAGAATTCCATCCACACAAACCAACTCTGGACCGAGTTGGTTATGGCATTAATGCGTGCAGTTTGAAGTTGAAAGTGAAGTTAATATTTCTAAAATGTTTGTAATTTCCTCCATTAATGTTGTCCATATAAGTCTTAAATTTGATTCGAATAAAGTTGGATTGTTCGATTAAATACGTCGGTAACATAGACAGAGCAGATTTTGTAAATTGATGCAGTGATCCCACCAGCTGAGTGGGTCTTGCCAATTGACAGCATGGTCCTGCAAACCTGACGGTCAGGACTTCCTTGGTTTAAACCTCCATTACTGAGACCATTTCCAGGGTCTTTAAGAATGATTAAAACATTTCACTTCCTCATTTTTAAATTTCCCCCAAATTTTTGGAGGTATCTAAAGCCGGATTTTGACAATAAGTTATTCTCTGTGTTTCAGAAAAAATGATATTTTTACTTTTCCATGTTGAGCCTATTTTTAGGCAAACATAAATAAATAAATAAAGCAGCAAGTGAAAATATCACATTTCCTGAAACAGAGGTAATGTGTTGTTATGGAAAATTGGAAATGGAACAGTGGATGTGACATGGCAGATGTGTGTACGTAATGGCTTCTTCTCTAGCATAAAAACCACAATAACATGTGGTGCACTGTCTTCGATTTTAGTCTAATAATGCTGGTTAGTGATGGATATTTTCAGGTTGCCGTCTTCAGTCAAGATAGTGCTCCATCCGATTATTTCCTGCACATTATTTGGACTTGCAGCAGCGTTTTCTTACGGTTACTTCTCGGGCTCTGGCCTGGATGCTGTTCTAGGTGATTACTTATTTACTACCCGCTATCAATTTTGCATTGTGCCGAGAGAAAAAAACTTAACAGGTTATTGCAGGACTTTATCTGACAAAGGCATCGTCTGATCCTGGAGCTGGTGACATACTAATGGGATTCCTGGGATCGGTTATTATTTCTTTCGCATTCTCCATGTTCAAACAGAGAAAGGTACAATCGTAACACTAAATAGTCTGCAGTTGATGAATGCGCAAGTTTTTATGTATCAGACATAAAATTTACGTTTCGGGCAGCTGATGAAGAGGCATGCGGCGGAGATCTTCACATCCGTGATCATTTCGACAATATTTTCGCTGTATTCAACGGCTCTCACTGGACGCCTCATAAGCTAAGAACCAACTTTGACGCTGTCGATTTTACCACGATGCATCACAGTGGCATTATCCCTCAGCATTGTCTCCTTGTTTGATGGTGCCAATGCTTCTCTAACAGCTGCAACAGTTGTCGTAACTGGTTTAGTCGGTGCAAATTTCGTTCAAGTAATGCTCGATAACCTGAAGTTGAAGGACCCTATTGCTCGAGGGATAGCAACTGCATCAAGGTAAAATCTTGTCGGAATCCTTCAAACGTCATCAACTGACACAAATTAAAAAGCTATAGTTTTCTTTTCTCTTCACTGCACATGGGTTGGGAACGGCAGCATTGTCTGCAAAAGAACCAGAGGCACTCCCATTCTGTGCTATTGCTTACGCGCTGACCGGTATCTTTGGTTCATTGATTTGTTCAGTTCCTCTAGTAAGAAAAAGTTTGCTCTTCGTCGTTGGTGCCTGATTAGACATCAAGAACCAAAGGATATATTACATTTCCATTCTTTTGATATTATGTATAAGAAGGAATCAATTTAGAGCATATATTTATATAATTACAAGTTACAGTGAATTACAAGTTGGTAGAAGACTGATGACAGTTAATTAATCCATCAGCCGTCACGTAACTTCGAGGCTAATTCGAAGTTATGTAAAATATCCAAAACGATTACAACAAGGGATAATATTCCTCACATTTTCCGTTTTCTACCAGTGCACAACTAGACACTCACTATCTATTGTGTCCATAACTTCGAGATATATACTTGGTATCTATATGGACTTTGTTCATATTTCATTCTAACTTTTGTGATTCCGCTTCTCTTCCCTCTGATTATGGGTCAAGTCGTATCTTCTTCTCCGTCTTCGTCAGCGTCTCATGTACAAGCAAGGAACCTTGAGAGTTTCAAGGACAATTTGCGCTGCAGAGTCAATGAAATGAACTTGTAAGTCCTCTATCTGACTCTCCTACTTAATTACATATTAACATCATTTTTTATTTTGTTTACTGGATCTGACTCGTCTGAATCTGACTGAAATCACTTGGATCTGATTCAAATTGTTCGTTTTTTGAGTCAGATCTGAGTCAACTGACTCAAAAATATGTATATCAGTGGATTGGTCCTATGAGTCGGGAGCATTTTGTTCCCTGAATCAAATAAGTGAGAGCCAGGGATTAGGTCTTAGTCAGGTTCTGAGTCAGATCTAACTCAAATGAATAAACAACATTTGATTCGTGCCGAGTCAACGGCCGAGGCCGAGTCAGATTCAGACTCAGACACCGATTCAGTGAAAAACAAAGATGAAGCTGAAGTAATTCCGGCTAATTTTAGTTCAAATTTGATCCAATTGCAGGTACAATGGTCTAACTCAACGATCTATCAAATTATTGAATTCCAAATTCTCACCACTAGAGTGGACAACATTATCATGGGGTATCGGGATAGCGCTAGGTAGTCCCATTCTTTTCTACCTATCTCCTTACCTCGATCATGGTCCTCGCCCTCTCCAAAAACTCATTTTCACCGGTGCTATACTGATCGGTTCACTATCTTGCCTTCCTGTTGGTTTTTTCAAAGTAAAATGGATTTTCATTCCATACACTATATCAATTTGTTGGTAGGTCGGTCAAGGACTAGATTAGGAAATCTAGTTGGTTAAGGAAACCAAGTACTTGTGTCCTAAGTATAGAAGCTTAAGAGGTTTGTCTCTTAGAGCTAAGCTAGGAAACCCTATACTTGTAGGAAAGTAATCCTTGTTAAGGAATGTGTCCAGTCCTATTGATGTGTATAAATAGCCAAAGAGAGAACTAGAGAAAAACACACCAGAACTAAGAAAGAATTCTCTTCTTCTCGTCTAAATCTTTGTATATTCCAACCTATACAGTGATATATAAAATTGATTATTCCTTCCCGAGGATTCAACCTTGTTAAATATTTGTTCTTCTTGTGTGTGTGTTCTTGGAAATATTGGAGTACCATTGTATTAGTGAAACCTAACGCTTCCGCAGGCTTTGGCGCAACAATTGGTATCAGAGAAAGGAGACGCTCTTGGATACGGGAACTCAGATTGCAGTTGAAGTGAAGGTATTTTTTCTGAAGATTGCTTGAGGTAATACTAATCTCAAAGGTTCTGTTTTTTTATATATATTTGGTTGATTAAGAACAATGGTTGACGGGGATAAATCAGTTGATCAGAACGATCCTGAAGGAGAACATTCGGAGTCCTCAAATAAATATAAAGAAACAAAATAAGAAATACTTCATTCACATAGATCACCACTCAAGGTAGAAAAATTTATAGGAACCAATAACTTTGGTTTATGGAGAGCGGACGTAATGGATGCTCTTGTTCATATTGACCTAGAAGAATCTCTAGAAGTTCAGCCAGTGGAGATGTCTGAAAAGCAGTGGAACAAGATGAATAAATTATGTCTTGCTTCGCTATGAGGGTGTTTAGCAACTTCAGTAAGAGTTAATTATCAGCACAAGACTTAAGCTAAGGATCTCTGAGAAAAGCTAGAGAAGTAATACCTTGTGAAGAACGTGGAAAATAGGATACATCTTAAAAGGAATTTGTATCGCTATAATATGAAAAGATGTTCAACCCTAAACGAGCACCTAGATTCATATAATAAACTTCTTGCTAAGTTGGTTAACTACGATGAGAAGATCGACGACGAGGAACAAGCTTTGTGTCTGATAAACTCTCTTCCTGAAAAGTATGAACCCGTGATTAAAGCATTAATGCACGGAAAGGACAAGATGACATACGCCGAGGTCACTACAACATTGGGTAGTGAGGAGTTCAGGAAGATGGACCGTGAAGACCTGTCAAGTGAAGCTAACATTTACTTGGTTCTTGCAAGAGGTCGTTCAACAGACATGAGAAAGAAGAATGGTGGTTATGGTAAAGTTAGAGGACGTTTTAAGAGTAGGACGCGACTACAGAAAGATGAGTGTGCTTGGTGCCATGACTTTGGTCATTGGGCTAAGGATTGTACCAAGCATAAGTCAAGATAAGGAGATAATAGTAATACCGAGGTGAACATTGCTAAAGGTAATGAAGAATCAGATGATGCTTATGATTTCTCGCTAACTATGACACCATCATCTTGTACTATTACAGATGGAACATGGGTATTAGATACTAGAGAAACATATCATATATGTCCATATCGTGACTGGTTCTCAAGTTTTGAAGAGATTGATGGAGATGGGAAACAATCATACCTGCAGGGTGATTGGGATTAGAAGTGTTCGTATCAAGATGTATGATGGTATGGTTAGAGAGCTGAAGGAGGTAAGATTTGTACCTGCCATAGAAGAATCTGATTTCGCTCGGAACTTTGGAAGCTAAGGGTTGCAAGTTAGTCGCTGAAAATGGTGTTCTAAAGGTAATTTCTGGATCTATGGTAATCATGAAGGGAACACGTCATCATAACTTGTATTACTTAATTGGGAGTACAACAACAGGGGATGTGTCTATTTATGAACACATCGAGAGTGCATCTACCGAGAAGACGAAGTTATGGCACATGAGACTTGCACATCCAGGTGAGAAGTCGTTGCATAGGTTGATTCAACATGACTTGTTGAAATGTGCTATCGCCTACAAGTTAACACTTTGTGAGCATTGTGTTAAGGGAAAGAAAACAAGAACAAGCTTTGGCACAACTATCCACAATACTAGTGGAGTTCTTGACTATGTTCACTCAGATGTTTGGGGTCCTTCCAAGAATGCATCATTGGGAGGGAAATATTGGTTTATGTCGTTCATTGATGACTATTCTAGGAGTGTATGTGTGTACACCATGAGGCATGAGGATGAAGTCCTAGAAATTTTTGTGAGGTGGAAAAAGGCAAATGATACTCAAACTGGCAGAAAGATCAAATTACTACGTTCGGACAATGGTGGAGAGTACAAAAGTGATCCGTTCTTTCAAGTATGTCAGGCTGAGGTGATAAAGAGGCACTTCACAGTTAAGAAGACACCGCAACAAAATGGGGTAGCTGAACGCTTGAATCGTACTTTGCAGGAGAAGGTATGATGTATGTTATCTAATGATGGATTAGGTAAGGCATTTTGGGCTGAGGCATTTACATATGCGTGATTCCTCATTAACAGGTTGCCATCAGCTGCATTAGAAGGTAAAATTCCTATGGAGAAGTGGTTTGGTAAACCATCTTATGATTATGACTCAATTCATATCTTTAGTTGTCCTGCGTGGTATCATGTTAGTGAAAACAAGCTTGATAACCATGCTGTTAAAGGAATCTTTGTGGGTATGAAGAATGGAGTAAATGGGTTCAAGATTTGGAATCCAGTTGAGAAGAAGATAATCATGAGTAGAGATGTCAGATTTGATGAGATGTCTATGGTAAAGTCTTGGGGTTCTCGACAGGTAAAGGACAGAAGCACCAGTACTAGTGAGCCTTTGCAGAAGATGGAGATTGATGTAACTCCACTAATTCTAGCTAAGTCTGTATCTGTTTAGAATACTTCTGAACACATTGGTTCTATAAGAGAGGTAACTACTGAAGTTCCAAATGATACTGACACTATTGAGGAAGAGGAACAAGAGTCAGTAGAAGATACAAAATCTACGGTCACGGAGACCATAGCAACCATCAAACCAAGAAGATCAACTAGGAAGCCTGATTGGATGAATAATTACATTGCTTATGCATTACCAGTTATATAAGATGGTACTCCTACTTTCTATTTAGAAGTTGTACGTAGTGCAGAGTGTAAATAATGGGAAGGTGAAATACATGACGAGATGGAGCCTCTTTATAAGAATGACACATGGATTTGAAGCTTCCGAACGGTAAGAAGGCATATGGTGCAAATGGGTATATGCTAAGAAAGAATGATCTCAGGTGAATCAAGTACGCTACAAGGAAAGGTTAGTTGCAAAAGGTTATGCTCAAAGATAAGGGATTGACTACAATGAGGTGTTCTCTCCAGTTGTGAAGCACTCATCAATCCTAATTTTATTGTCCTTGGTAGCACAATATTATTTAGACCTAGTTCAGCTAGATGTTAAGACATCATTCTTACATGGTGATCTAGAAGAGGAGATCTATATGACTTATACGAGTGGGTTCAAGGTTGATGGAAAAAAAGATTGTGTATGTAAACTAAATAGATCGTTGTATGGGCTGAAGTAGTATCCAAGACAATGGTACAAACGATTTGATCAGTTTATGATAGGCCAAACATACACAAGAAGTCACTATGACCATTGTGTATACTTTAAGAAGCTACGTGATGGATCTTTCATATATTTTCTCTTGTATGTCGATGATATGTTGATTGCATCGAATAACAAGAAAGAGATTGATAAATTGAAGTGCAAGTTGTCATCTCAGTTTGAGATGAAAGATCTGGGAGAGGCTAAGAAGATTCTTGGTATGGAGATTCAACGTAACAGAGAGAAGGGTAAGGTTTGTTTTTCTCAGAAGGAATATTTGAAGAAAGTGTTACAGAAGTTTGGTTTCCACGAAGGAACTAAATCTGTAAGTACTCCCCTTGGTGCTCATTTTAAGTTGAATGCTCGTATGTCTCCCACTACTGAAGTAGAGCGAACGTATATGGCCCAAATCCCATACGCTGAGGATGTTGGTAGCTTGATGTATATGATGGTATGTACAAGGCCGGATATTTCACAAGCAGTTAGTATGGTCAGCCGTTATATGCATTGTCCTGGCAAGGAATATTGGAAAGATGTGAAATGGATTTTGAGGTATCTTTATGGTACAATTGATGTTGGCTTAGAGTTTGTAAAGGATAAAAGTAACAATCAGTTGTGTGTTGGGTATGTGGATTCTGATTATGCTGGTGATTTGGACAAGATACGTTCAACTACAGGGTATTTATTTACCATAGCAGGAGCACTAGTAAGTTGGAGATCAATATTGCAGTCTATTGTGGCGCTTTCAACTATGGAGGTGGAGTATATGGAAGTAACTGAGGCATTTAAGGAGGCTATATGGTTACAAGGTTTACTATATGACTTAGGAGTTATGCAAGACCAACTTCCTGTGCATTGTGATAGTCTAAGCGCAATTTATTTGGCTAAGAATCAAGTGAATCATGCTGGAACTAAACATATAGACGTACGATTTCACTTTGTGAGAGAAATTCTTGAAGAAGAAGACATTCTACTTGTGAAGATCGATACCAAAGACAATCCAGCTGATATGTTGACTAAAGTAGTTTCTGGGATCAAGTTTCGACATTGTTTGAAATTGATCCACATCCTTCCGGTTTGGTGAAAGGCCCTTTTTGGAGTAGAGGTTCTTAGGAACCTGGTGGAGGTCTTCTAGAAAGGCCATTTGAGAGAACTACGGTCGGGTTTGACTCCTATTGAGGATACGTATGCATCCAATGATGGTTCAATCGACGTTGGAAGATGGAGGTGATTTTATCTATTGATCGTCTCATGCATGAATACATGATCCGAGGTGGAGAATTGTTAGTAGGTCGGTCAAGGACTAGATTAGGAAATCTAGTTGGTTAAGGAAACCAAGTACTTGTGTTCTAAGTATAACAACTTAAGAGGTTTGTCTCCTAGAGCTAAGTTAGGAAACCCTATACTTGTAGGAAAGTAATCCTTGTTAAGGAATGTATCCATTCCTATTGATGTGTATAAATAGCCATAGAGAGAACTAGAGAAAAACATACCAGAACTAAGAAAGAGTTCTCTTCTTCTCGTCTAAAGATTTGTATATTCCAACCTATACGGTGATATATAAAAATTGCTTATTCCTTCCCGAGGATTCAACCTCGTTAAATATTTGTTCTTATTGTGTGTGTGATTGTGTTCTTGGAAATATTGGAGTACCATTGTATTAGTGCAACCTAACGCTTCCGCAGGCTTTGGCGCAACACAATTATGATCGGTAACGTCATAAGTATCGCCATTGAGACCCGCCATCTCAGTTTAATGGTTCGGGGTTTCTTCATGGGTTCTAGCAGTTAAAAAAATCAATTCCACGAGCGGAAAAACATCGTTACGGATCTCTCACTTTACGGTGCCGCGGCGGGTTGTGTTGTTGCAGCTGCATTATCTGATTTCACTTATCACATGCTCCATTACACTGATAAACTCACAAGTTTATGGGTTGTTTCGATTTTTAGTTGTCTTTTGTGGTTTATTGGAATTCTCCATGTAGTATCCACAAACCGGCCTTCATCTGAAACAACACCTGCAAGTACCGCTACAAGGACTGCACATTTTCTATTCGTATTCAAGTATCCTCATTCTGTAAGAAGTTTGGTTTCAGTACTGGTTTCATCATTCACATCAACTTGCATATTCATGGGCGGCTTACATTATGTCGTCGGGAAACTATGCGTCCAATCGTTGGATTATTTACCGCCGGCTGTTAGATTCCGATTATATGCCGCCGGCTATTAGGGAAAAAATGTTGATAGGCACAATTTGAGTTTCTTATGTGTATATATGATACATTTACACAAAAACTTCCAAAATACTTGATGAATAAATGTAGCTGGCAGCAGTGATATTATGCAGCAACACGGCGGCAGCGACACCAGAATGCAGTTCCACCACCTCTTCCCTGAGCAACTGCGATTTCTTCATCTACATAAAACCATATAAAGAAAGGGTCTTTTGTTCTTGGCTCCTTATCGTCTTGTGTACCTAGATTTATCTTCAGAGGAGGTAATGGTCCAATCTTTATTTTTAGCAACTCGAATTTGAATACCAAAATTCTCTTCTTCCATGAGAATTTTACTTCAAATGTCAAGCATCCTAGTGGCCCAAGGTATACTCCATTCTCAATCCTCTTTCCCTAAACCCCATTGCACAAATTAACACACAAACAAGAAAATATACAAATGAAGCACTACAACTAAGAATTTGACTGCTGCAAAGTACTTACAGCTGCATCAAATCGTTGAAAGATGGTTATAGGGAAATAGCTACCCTTCTTGATTTTATCATGAGTTGAATTAGCAAACAGAATATCAGTACACATTTATTCATGCGGTGAAACCCTAGAACAATATATCTCCAAATTAGAGTATATAGTTCAATTAGCACAAGCTTGATTACTTTGGAGGTGAAGATAAGCATCCAACTGTTGCCAGGTGATTGAGTTCCACCAAGGGTGTCAAGAAAATTTGAATGGTCTATATCCTTATTAGCCTTCTTGATTACACCAAGTACGGCAAGAACTTCTTCTTTGGCAACTTTTCTAGTCTTGGATGCTTTCTTTAATACCTTTATACTCTCCTCAACCTCCTAAATCATAATAATATCAAACAAAATCATTCATCAAATGAATCATCAACAACAAGAACAAGAAACTCATGGTAAGTAAATAGATTACTATTTTTTACTTACTTTAGTGGCATCATCTATTGTAGTTGGAGAAGTTGTAGTGGTACATCTTGGTAGGTGTTTTTGTAGAATGGCTCCTTCTGGTTTATTGGGTTTGAGTGATAGTATCTCTGAAGAGAGTCTAGTTGAATAATGTTTTTGGCTGATGTTTAAAGGAGAATGAAATTGAGTTTTTTGAGAGAAGGCTTGTGAATCTGTATTGCAATTATAAGATAATAACTTGTTCATATTCATCACTACTGATGATGATGATGATGCCATTTTCTTTCTTTCTATCCCTTATTGTTTTTAGTTTCTCTCATTACTTATCTTTTCTATTATTTTTGAGTGATGGGAGTTTCTTCTCTTATTCAATGATGAAAGAAGTGGATCTGATCGATGATACAATGATCAGTGGACCTAACCACTAGGCCCAAACACGCCCATTTTTCTATTAAGCAAGACACTCCCATCTAACTATAGACTATTATAATTTAACAATTTTTTTTTTTTTTTTTGATAAAAGGAAATTCATAAAACTAAACAAGGAAAGAAAAATTGTTCAACTTACAGACATTTTTTAAGGAAATCAAACTTTAAACTTATGTTCTATATCCTAGAGTCTATGTCCTGGTATAATAGCCTATTTAACTTTTTAGCTACTTTATCCGCTACGAAGTTACAATCCATGTTAACATAAAACAAAGAATAAGAAGCAAAAGAATTGTTGATGTCCAGAGATTTATCGATAAAGACTTTACACCTCCAATTTGCAGCAAAATATCTTCTCTTCATACCATTAATTACATTGATATTTTCATTGAGAAAGATGATATCGTTTATTCCTGAGTTTCTAGGCCACCTTGTGGATTCCCGGAAAGATCTTGCTTCTACCTCATCAGAGTCCGAGCACTTCCCAGTTCCTCCTGCAAAGTCACATATAGAACCAGATTTGTCAAATAGCACCAGAGCGTAAGAAAAGCTCTTAGACAGGTTATTATAAGCACCATCAAACATAATATAATTAGAGTTATTAAACACATCAGTTGAACCCTCTTTGCATCCTGGATGAGGAATATCACAAGTTTTTTTAGGTCTAGCTGAATGAAAAGTATGATTGCTCAGGTTAGTGACTTGGAAAAAGTTCAGATCTCTTTTTATAGTGTTTATCAAATCAATGGGGTTAGGTTTAACGCCATCAAAGGAAACTCTGCATCTATATTTCCAGATAAACCAAAGAATATAAGCACAAACATATCTATTGATCTTATATTTTAACCATTCAACACACCATTTTTTAAAACCTGAGTTTCTTATATTGTAGAAAATATGCGAGTAAGATAATCCTCTCCAAATAGCTTCAGAAAAATTACACTCAAGGAAAAGATGGTCAGTTGTTTCACTAGTAATCCTATTACACAAAACACACCGAGTATATAAAGGGATATGTCTTCCTAATCTTTCTTTGAATGACAGACAATCACTGAGGGATTTCCACATGAACAGTTGAACTCTAAGAATTATCGTGAGATTCCAAATATCCAACCATTCCACTCTGAGATCTAAATGTTTCTTATTACATAAATAATTATAAGCAGATCTAACTGTAACCTCTCCATCCTGAGTACCAATCCATTTAGGTCTGTCAATGTTTTTAATGTTAGTTCAATCATTTTTATTTTCAGAGTATGGACATCATCAAACAAATTCTTTATAATACTAACATTCCACTCTCCATTAGTGTTAATCAGATCATAGACCTTATTATAGTTACTGATACTATCCTCATTCTTAGGTTTTGGGATTTCGCCATCTAAAAGTCATTTATCCGTCCAGATATTAATGTTTTCCCCATTTCCTATGTCCCAACTATGATTTTATTTTATGATGTCTAACCCTTTACATATACTAGTCTAGACCCAAGATTTGTTATTCTTTTTTTTGTACTTCAGTGGTTCAGTTTTGGGAAAATACTTACATTTAAGTATTTTTTCCCAGAGCTTATCAGGATTATTTATTAGTCTCCAAGCTAACCTAGTAAGAAGGGCTAAGTTGAATTTATGAGGATTCATAATACCTAGACCACCAGTAGTTTTACTAACTCACATATCATCCCAAGCCTTTATATATAAGTCTTTATTGTTTCTCGTTTTCTTTGGCCAAAAATCTCTCTGGAGTGCATCTAATCTGTCAAGGGTTTTCTTAGGTAAAGAGAAGCACATCATCTGGAACATTGTCATAGCACTAGTGAATGATTTAATAAGTGTAATTCTTCCATCTTGTGACAGAAATTTCGCTTTCCAACCCTAAATTCTATTATACACTCTATCAAGCATGTTTTGGTAGTTAAAAGATTTAGTGCTATTGAAAAATAAGGGAGTGCCTAGGTAAGTATCAGTTCTAGTGATTCTACTAACCTTAAGAATTCTAGCTAAGATTTTACAATGTTTATTTTGAACCTTTTTACTAAAGTATATACCATATTTTTGATGCTTTATGAGTTGGCCAGAAGAATTACTAAATTTTTTGAGAATGTCCAAAGGTTGTGGCCTGAGAAATACTAGCAGCAGAGAAAATAAAAGAATCGTTAGCAAAAAATAAATGAGAAACAGGTGGACTCTGACTTGTAAATTTTATACCACTTATTTTGCCAGATGTTTCAGCATGAAGTAAAAGAGAGGACAAATCTTCCATGTAGATATAATAAATAAGGATGGAGATAAAGGATCTCCCTGTCTGATTCCCCTAGTGGGACAAAAGGTCTCACCTGGTATACCTTTCACTAAGACAACATAGGAAACAAAGGATATACAAGCATAAATGAGATCACAGAAATCCTTTCAAAAACCTAGACACTCTAAAATTTTGATAATAAAGTTCCATTCAAGCCTGTCAAAGGATTTAGAGATATCAAGTTTCAAAGCCATATAACCGTTTTTTCTTTTACTAGTTTTCATTGTATGCAAAATTTCATGCGCCACTATAATGTTATCAGTTATTTGTCTTTTGGGAATGAAGGCTGACTGGTTCTGTGAAATGATCTTATCTAAGTGAGGTTTAATCCTGTTTGCTAGTTTTTTTGCTATTATCTTGTACAAGGCATTACTTAAGCTAATTGGTCGAAAGTCACTGGGGTTTTTTGGTGTTTTATTTTTCGGAATTATTGATATAAAAGTGTGATTCATTTCTTGTTTAAATTTTCTATCTCTAAAAACTAGTTGAACCCAGGTAACAACATCTGTTTTCATATCACTCCAATGCATAAATGTTATTAATTCTCTGTCTTTCTAAAGCATTTTGATGAAAACCTAGTATTGTAATCATTCTCCTTTATCCATTTTTATTTCACATGTTTCCCCCAATACTTTTTTTCAATTGTGTACCAAGAATTCAGGTTATTATGTAATAATTCTAGTTTTTTCTTAGTCTCATAGTTGTAAGGTTTCTTATTTTCAATTTTAATTTCATTTAAAATGTCCGTAATGTTTTTAAAAATGTTACCAAACTCTTTTTTGTTCCAAATCCTAAGTTCAGATCTTAATCTCTTAATAGTGTCATTAATATCAGAGTTACTAGTTTTAATTCTCTCAAGATAGTTTTCAATCAGTTTACTATAGGTTTTGTCTTCCTGCCAGCATTTTATGTACCTATAAGGTCTAGATGTTTTTGTTTTGGGTAAGGTTTCTAGCATTATTGGAGCATGATCCAATACCACTCTAGTGAGATGGTTTGGATAAGATCTAGGAAGTAATTCAATCCATTTGTGGTTTACTAAAGTTCTATCTATTCTTTCTTGTATATTATTTTTTTCGGTTCTCTTGTTGGTATAAGTGAATGGAAGACCAGTAAATTTTAAATCTACTAGTCCTAATTTCTGAATACAACTATAAACATGTAAAAGGCTATTAGAGTTTGTATCTTTACCACCTTCCTTTTCATATTTGTGAAGGATAAAGTTCATATCTCAAATTAAACACCAAGGACTATTAATGTCACTAAAACTAGAAATGAAATCCCACTGCTTAATTCTTAACTTCTTATGTAAAGCACCATAAACAAAAGAAATATTAAAACTCATATTATCCTTAATAACATGGAAATTGAAAACATTATCCTTAAAATAAATGAGGTTTGCGGAAACTCCCTGAGTCCAAGCAATAACAAAACCACCTGATCTACCAATGGAAGGAATGATAAACCAATCTTTCATTTTCATTTTTGTCATTCATTTATCTACACATTGCATCTTCACTTTGGTCTCAGATAAGAAAATCATATCAAGGTTATGAGTTTTATTGAGGTGATTTAGATGATCTTGTTTTAATTCAGACCTAATACCTTGGAGGTTCCATGATAAAACTTTGAAGTCATACCCATATGCTCTATCATCCATCAATATATATATATATATATATAAGAACAATAATTTATTATACCATGAAAATAAACTATTCATGTCATTCTTAAGGAACAAAAAATAGGTAAAAACAACACATGCGAACAGATTGTTTCGTAAAAATAATTTTGCACCTGGTTCTATAGATTTTAAGGGGTAAAAAATTAGAGAAAATGTTAAAAACATGCCAGCATATTATTTTAACATGGGAGATAATTTTGACTTCAAGCTTATCATAATGGGTTTTGAAGTTTTTAAAAATAAATACCTCATTTGGTTGAGCATGTTCTATAGGGATAGGATTGGCAGCAAGAACTTCAGTGTTAGCCATCACTTGGTCAGTGCTAGTTCTGTTCTCAGCTTCAGCTTCAATAATGCTCCAACAAAGTTTATCTTCTTCACTTTCACATGAAATGCTTTCCATCTCTTTATTACCACTTTGTCTAGATAGTTGCAACAAAGTTTGTCATGAACCTTCTCTGAGAACACCCAAATTATCTTCTACCATCTACCATTCATTATTTCTCACCTCTTCCTAATCATTTACTGGTTCATTAATAACAATACTCTTTTTTACACCCATCCCTGTATATTGACTCAGCATTCTAAACTAATTTTCTTGTTTCTTTTTCTGCTTTAGTTCTTTTTGACTGTCACTGCTTCCTTCTGAAATTATACTTTTTCCTTTCATCCTTCTTTGTTCATCATCTGACAGATTGTTCATGCACAAACCAACATATCTTTTGTCTCCTATAACTTCCATATTTTTGTTTTCATGTCTCCCCTCTACTTCCAATACTGTCAGTACTACCGCCAGTTTTTGCAGGTCCTTCCTTTTGTGATCTATCAACTTCTTTTGGATGGTTAATGCTTCTTTCTACATCTTCAATCTCAATGTCCATATATCAGCTTCAATCCTTCTTCTTTTGGTACCTATGGTTTGGAAATCGACTTTGTCGATCTCACTTTCATAAATCCTTAGCCCTGCAACAGCATTTTCCAGATTCTCAGCTCTTTCATCAACTTCAGCACCTTGATTATTGGTTCCTGGTTTTTCTCCATATTCTATATAGACATAGACTTTTGGCATATTCCTCTTGTATTCTTCAATTCTTGGTCTGCACTTCTAATCGGAATTCTCACCATCAACATTCCATCATTTTCTATAGGTACCATGAGGAATGACCATGAAGAATTTTTTAATTTAATTATTTCCCTGTCTACTCCATCTAGCTGTAGTCAGGTCATCTATAACATGAGTTTTATATTCCCCTTTTTTATTAACATGACCAATTAGAGTGAAAACTTTGCCAACTTTCTATGCTACTTTAATTGCTACATTTCCTCTCTCCACCAAGTCGCCTCTCAGCTCAAAGCTAATCCAAAAATCTTGAGTTGTATAGTCTATATCTTCAATTCTTTGATTATTGCTGCACATGCGCATTGTAAGTATCTTACCATGAACTCTGTTTGGGATTGAGTAGATTTCTGCTGCAAAATCCCTAGCATTTGTGAACCTGATAATGAAGATTTTTGGATCATAAGTTTTTTGAATTATAAGACGACCATTTGGTTTCCAAGCATTGTTTAGAGCAAAAAGCATTTCTCCAATCTTCAAGCCTCTTGGGTCATCATTTTTCTTGATTTCTTTAAACAATTTAACAATAACTCTAGTAAATCGAACCTTATCAATTAGGTCGCCGATATCTCTAAGGAATTTAGCATAGTACCTAAAAGATTTAGATAAAGGTTTAACTTGATCTTCTATGATTTCATTAAGGTGAGCTAAGTAATTCTCAGTTGGGATGTATGACATTTTCCCACTGAGAATGAGAGTAAGAATGGAAAGAGAGGAGTGAGTCAGTAAAGAACAAGTATAGTTTTTATAAGTGATCTCACTGCATGTAAATTGTGAAATGGCAACTTTGAGCTTCAGTACCAAGTGTAAGAAAAAATGAGGGTTATGCAAAGAATAATTCTTTTACATAAGTGATTTCATTGCATGTAAATAGTAAAATAACATATCTGAGATTCAATGCCAAGTGTAAGTAACCATGAGAGGTATGCAAAGAATGATTGTTTTGTAAAGTATTGTATGAAGGTTTATTAGATAAGTAATGCTGGATATCTGCCACTTGTGTGAATATCATATTGTTTTCCTTACAATATGGAAATCCTAGATATATTTTAGTGATTTTTCTTGCAGCTAAGAGAATATAAGTACTGCATTTTACTTCCACGTGTTGAAAATATTTGATAATACCAAGAGTATGAGAAAGATTATCTCTGACATTAGATGTAAGATTGATGCAATCTTCTATTTTGTACGTCATCACTAACTCCAAACACGAAGAGGAAGAAATGATGACCCTTTTTTGAGAATCCTTGGAAGTTAAGCTAATGTTGTTGTCGTCGTATGCACCTAGGGATTCATTTCTTGTTATGTTAAAATTACCACGCCCTTGGAGAAGATTAGGTACCATGTACTGTAGCTTCCCCCAATTCTCGTTACCGAGTCACTGACCTGAGATGGCCTCCACTGAGCATTTGCTCCAACAATTCTATCCCTGTAAAACAAGGAGATTAAAAAACAACAAATCAATTTAAATTTGGTCATGATTTAGAAAAGAATTGGGCAAAGAAAAGATAATACAAAACCTAATTTGAATTTAAGATGGAGGATGAACAAAGATAAAAAAATTAGAAAACTAAATTTAAGATAGAAGGATGAAAGGGAAGGATTGAAAAGAATTTGGAACAACCCTAATTAGAAAAAATATGAAGAAAGTAATAGAATTATAAAAGAAAGAAAAGATAAAACATTGAATTAGGAGATTCAGAAAAATTACAGATCCAGATTTTAATAAGGATTTTACTAAAAAAAAGTTGTTAAAAAAGGCTTAACAGAATTTGGGAATTCAATTACTAAAGGAATGAGATAGTTGAGATGAAAGAACAAAAAACAAAGAGATTGAATTAGAATATCATGGGTGAGTGTCGACGATTTGAGAACTGGTTTGACTCAGTTTTATCACCGATCCGCAGAGTCTCTCTTTCCAAAATTTTGGTCGTTTCTATCGTCATCATATTAGAGAATTTAACAATTAGATGTACTTTTTTTTACCTTTTTTTTTAATGTATTTGGAAGCATATTAGCATTATAATATCTTGGAGAAACACCTATATGCATTTCTCCTATAACTATTTCACATTTTTTTAAAACAAAAAGATTATGTTTTTATGTTAAATGTGTGTTTATCATCATGAAATATATTTTCATTAAGAATTAATATCGACTGTTGACGAAAAAGGATAGCTGTAGTTAGAACGTGATAATGGATAAGGATATATAGGTGATGCACCTAGCCACCACCAACTTGCTCTTCTACATATGCATTGATCTTCTATGTGTATATGCTGCATATGCTACTCTTTTTAATTCTTCGTTAACAAACATTAGAAATCTTGATTTATAGAAAGGTGAATATGAATACTGTTCAATGAGAACATATATTACCCATGTTCAACATCTCCATTCTGGAGACTTATAGTCCAAACCTATTTCAACGCTAGATATTCGATAGGTTTATTAACTAGTATTCTGGTTCTATTTTTTGCCTCAACTTCCTTTGAAGTGTACAAATTGTCGATTCACCTATCATGAGTTTTTTCCCAGAAGATTTGTAAATACTATCACGAATCATTCGCTTTTATCCTCAACTATTTTCCCGGACTATTTTTTTCTGCTCCATTTTTTTGCAGACAGCCTACGCCTCAATTCAGCGTATTGCACTTGTAAACAATTGTAAGAATGCATCAAGAGATGAGGAAACCTATCATAAAAGTATTCATAGTAGTCGATCTCACAAATTATTTTCTACATGAAAACAACATATTAAATTAAAAGATTAAACAAGTGACGATTAATGCTACAAATATTTTGTCACCCAACTCGATAAAAAAAATGTACTACTCCTCAAGTAATAGTGAAGTCTAAACTTTTACCTTCTCATCATCC
Source organism: Papaver bracteatum (assembly GCA_023529315.1). Taxonomy (NCBI): domain Eukaryota; kingdom Viridiplantae; phylum Streptophyta; class Magnoliopsida; order Ranunculales; family Papaveraceae; genus Papaver; species Papaver bracteatum. Next base: position 347,413 of record JAJJWX010005228.1, on the reverse strand, counting down.
GAATATATATTATAAGGGGCAGATGTATTTCAGTTGCTTTTTATTACAGTCTAAAATTTTCATGAGATAAATAGTGGAATATGATCGAATTTTTACTATGAAGCTTTTGATCTTGAGAATGCACCATGCGACATAAATTTTTTTAGATTAAAATATTTATTAATGATGTATCACCTATAATACTGATATTTAAAATTCTAGTCAAATTTTTTCAGCATTCTCCATGTTAATACTAATATAGGGTTTCACTTCAGAGTGATTTTTTTTTGTTACACTCGTATTACACTCACTTTAGCTCTTCTCTTTTAGTCAACTAGATTGACTAACTCTATGTTCTCTGAAATTTCCTTCTTCGGATTTAAATAACCCTAGGATTCATTCTCTCGATCATCCAATGCCTAGTGGTTCGATTGCATCAACAACTACAACATGGAATTGAAATTGGAATGTGTTAAGAAAGAAATAAAACTTGTGTTTTGGTTGAAGACCTTTATGCTTGCAAATTTCCACTGAATTTCTATATGCAACATAAAAATCATGTGATAGTATAAGCTACGTCATTGGATTAGATAGTTTAAGAGAACTGAACCTAGCCATGTACTCGTTAAAATTAATAAGTAATATGTTCTTTCCAATTCTATAAGCTATGTCATGGGGATCAGATAATTTAAGAGAACTGAACCAAGACATGTACTATTTTCAAATAATATATGGAAGTTGGAACGGGAATTGGAACCCGTTAATGTCTGCACATTTGGAAGCATATTTAAGAAACTTGGTGGTGCATAAAATGCGGAGATGACCAACCATCTCAATTTTAACTGATTTTTTGAAACTTTTGCAATGTGGGTTTAACTTAGAGGTTTCATGAAATTGTCTTTCTACTGCAGCTTCATGTTCAAAATCAATACATAAAATAATCACAATGAACTAAGAAAATAAAGAGGAATCATCAAATTTTCTTACTATTCATATTTGGATCTTTTCTTTTATTGTAAGGGTTGTGGAAAATTCCATCTCCCATCTTCCAAATTCCAAATTCCAAAAATATATTATATTTGTTATTCGAAAGTACTTTCTATTGTAACTTGTAAATCTCACTAAAAACTCAGTTTATCTTGCAAGGATGCCATGAAACTAATAAAAAAAAAATATATCTGAGGATGGAAGGAAAATACCAAAAATATATCCATACAGACCGGGTACTCTCAAATCCTAATAAATACGTTGGATATGTTCAAAAAAAAAGGTTGAAGATTTATGGATTTATAATGAGTCCAAAACGGTATATAAGCCCATTTCCAATGTTCATGCTTTCTTTAGGTGCTTCTGTTAGAGCATTGCTCGGTCGAACTCTCATGTGTTGCTATCTCAAGCATGTTTGTCAATATTAGTGATCAAAACTATATGTCTTGATTTCTAGTTTACTTATGACTAAGTCTGGGTCTAGGATAGTAAAGTATAGTTGAGCTCCAGACTCCATGGTTATTATCTTGCGAAGATGAAGAACTACTCAAGGAACCGGTGGAACTTCATACGACCAAAAAAGTATGTGGAGACTTGAACTTATCTAGCACTCAAAATTCTATCTATCTCCTACTCTTGAGACAACAGTCGTAAAAGTATGACAGTTTTCATACATACACATTTGCTATTTCGAGCCGAGTTTACTCGCCTATCTTTTTCTCGAAATATGTATTGGTAAGCTCTCACTTTATCCACTTTCATCTTTATCCGTGATGAAAGTCATGATGACGTTTCAATCTTGAAAATGGCTTTGATGAAGATAGTCGATTCTTTATGTCTAACGACTATTAACATTATAGAAGAATGTTTCAATGATTGAAATGTAGAGTTGAGATTACGTAACCACCTATGGATATAAGCATATATAGTGTGTTCGCACATTAGTGTATAAATCCATGTACCGGAAACTAAGTGCGAGCATATGTGTGCATGCGGTATTGGTGAAGGAGACAGGATGGGTATGCGTACCCGTACGTGTACTGGCGGAAGTTCATGTCCACGAATTTTTGCTGAGTTTGGAGTTTACGAACTTACAAACCAGTCACCTAAGGTACACGTACCCTTACACGTACCCACATAAGTTTTTATCCGAGAATTTCTGCTGGGTTTTCAAACCATTTTCTTTCTTTTCTCTATTTGACTTTTTCCTCTCATTTGTTATCTTTTTTTCATGTTTGGTTAGTATTTTTATGTGATGGGAATTTCTTCTCTTATTGGATGATGAATGGAATGGATTCGGTTAGTGGATACAATAACCAGTGGACAAGGAAAATTTGCGAAAACATGCCAACCCATGAAATTTACCAACTAGACGCAGGTTAACTTGCTAAATTATACCACCATCTTCTCTTTTTTTTTTTCTTTTTTTTTTTTAAATTTTGAAGCATATTACTATCCTGGATAGACACTAATTATATGCATTTCTTCTGTAACAACTTCACAATTTTTCAAAAAATATAAATATTTTCATATTATATGTGTGTTTACCTTCATGTAATTTATTTTCATTTAGTATTCGTGCATAAAGTAATCAAAATGAACTAAGAAAATAAAATGAAATCATCAAATATTGATATTATTCTTATTTGGATTTTTATTGTAAGAGCGATGGAAAGTTCCATCTTCAAAATTGAGCGTGAGATACACAAACTATAATTTGGACTGTCTAACTTTGTAAGTGTCTCGTTGGAGTAGAACTGCTAGAGATTATTAAGATCATCTCCACATTAGAGCTCTATTTTTGTATCCGAAAGATTATCATTAAGGTATGCATTCGCCAACATGAGACCTTTTTTACTACCACCGATAAGATTTTTCCAAGATTTACATACTCATTTGTTCTGTAGTCTCGATTCAACAGGTAACCAAGAAAATATATTTTCTATGAGATATGTGGAAAGGTTATCCATGAAAATGATGAGATGGTTCAAATAAGCGCACCTTAGTAGAGGACTCCCTTGACCTTAAAACCCTAATGAATCGTGAACTTTTGCTTTTTAGATCTGTGTTTCTTCAGTATTCTTACCTCAACTCTACAATCAACGAGAAAAAGTGAAGGAAAACGAAGGTTAAGAAGAAGATCAAATTCACAATCAGAAAAACCTAACAAAAAGACACCCAAAATAAAAACCTTACAATCAGAAAAATCTTGTGACTCAGTATTGCAATTATAAGATAATAAATTGTTCATAGTCATCACCACTAATGACGATGATGAACTTTACCAATTATATGCATGTTAACTTACTAAATTATACCACTATTTTATTTTTATTTTTAAATTTGAAACACATAACAATATTCGGTGGATACTAATTATATGCATTTCTTCTATAACAACTTCACATTTTTCCAAAAAATATATATTATATTTTTAAATCATATGTGTGTTTACCTTCATGAAAGTTATTTTCATTTATGTATAAGGTATTGAACTAATAATTTCATCTTCCAAATTAAAAAAAATATTACACTTCTTATTTGGAACTACTTTATGTTGTAACTTGTAACTCTCACTAAAAAATCAGTTCATCTTGCAAAGATACCGTGAAACCCCTGCAACAATATTATAGATAAGATGTAGAAAACTTATCTGAGGATGAAAATGAAAAGATCAAACAAAATATCCATACAGATTGGTTACTCCCAAATCTTAATAAATATGTCGGATCTGTTCATAAAAAAAGAGTAAAGCTATTCAGAAAAAAGGGTAAAGATTTATCGATTTATAATGGGTCAAAAATGGTATATAAGCTTATTTACTAGTTCCTGCTTTCCTTAGCTAATTGAACAAGATCTTACAGGATGCAACTGCGATAGGTTTGGGACCACTGAACCAGTCGATTATAAATATATCTTCAATTTCCAACTTAAAAATTTGGAAGTCGTGACCCTTGGGCCATCCTGTGCAACCGAAGAAAATTGAACAACCAAATATAAAGTCTGTATACATAATAATATATACAAACCATCTAACTAGAAAATAAAAGATTGAGAGTTTTGGTTTACCCTTCATTTCTGGTTGTTTGTTTTGCAAATAAGGCATATTTAGCAAAACTAGCTTCCTAGAAGTCAATAAACTGGTACAAATATGAGCAGTTCAGGTGAAAACTCTGATTAGAAAAAATGGATGAATAAAAGTTTTAAACATAATCATACATCTCTAAGATGATGAGGTACAACTAATCATGTACTCCGTGAGGGTAAAATACCCGATGGCCACATGTCAACATCTCAAGGGATGATTTCATGATGAGATGATAAGGTAGGAGCACCGAATCATACTCTACAAAGCTGATCTTGTCGGAATAGAGACGCCTGCCACATATATCGCATGAACGACGCATGGAAGGAATGGTCTAATCGAGTTTAGACGGTCAAGTCAAGAAAGCAGCACCGCATTTAGTGAAGGATCAAAAGAGGCGAGGGCGAGCCTATGTCACATAAGAAGGCTCGGACTACCTATACTGTAACTCGTAGATGAAGCAGCACGAAGGTCTCAATGGAAGAGTTTCACGATGACGAGCAAGGCGAGATAACTCGGGAGTAGAACCCATCATACCATCACGAGGGATAGTATAGAACCAACCCGAAGCAATGAAGACGACGAATGATGGCTCCACAAGCTTGGCGAGGATGGACCTTTACCAGTGTATTTTGTCTATAAATACCAGTCCATGTATCAGGAGATGAACAAGTTAATTGATGTATTCTTAGATGGTCTTTCTATAGATAATTCCTGAGAGAGATCTAGAGAGAGAAAGAGTGAGAGATCTTAGTGAGATTTGTAGCTCTTTCAAGGGTAAGACCTTTTGATTAATAAAGAAAACATCTTCTCTCCCGTGGACATAGGTCTTCAGGGCCTAACCACGTTATATGCTTGTGTTAATCTTTACTTTCATGTTCTTTACATCTTGTTTATCTTCTTATCTTGAATGTTAGATAGATTATAGTCTTTATATTTGTACGGATGTAGTCATCAGAAAAGATGCAACTACACACTCAATCTTGACATATATCACCAAAATTATAAGATGATATAAAGGAAACTAACAATATTTCTTAACATCCCTATATAAAATGAAACAAGTGAAATCTTTAGTTCCCGAATATAAAATATACAATTGAAATCTCATGAAACGAAACAAGTGAAATCTCATGAAAACCTACATAGATTCCTCTCTCCATCTAACGTTAACCTAAGGTTCCTTCATTATAATTTTAGTGACACATTTACACAAACACCATAATAACAACCAGTGATTAGATTAATCTACACAATAATTCCATTTCTTCCAAATCCAGTAAGAAATAAAAACCCAGAAATCAATCATTCTTGAGAAAAAAAATTCACAAAAAAGAAACGATTTTTCACTAACAGAAAGTTCGATCTACACTTCCATTTATAAGCTCAGACACATGCAATGATGAATCTGAGAATCTTACCTTTTATGATTTTTCTGTTGAGAAATAAAAACCATAGTTCTCCAAATTAACCCATAATTCCAATCAAGAACAAAAATTAGAAGAGACCTGGACAAAAGGGTATGCTTATTATCAGTATAAGGATTTAATTTCTTGAAAGACCCATCTAAATCTCAAGCAGTGAATTAATTAGGTCTAGGTGGTGGTGCTGCTACTCTTGTATTTCTTCAATTTCGAAGAGGAATTAGGTTGAGGTGAACATATCAGCCACTACTAATAAATTAACAGTGCATATTCGCTTTCCTACTGATGGTTTTTATCCGGCACCGACTACATAATCGTCGGTTGTAAAATTTAACAGAAAAAAATGGCAAGTTATGAACCCCGTTTAGGGTCTTAAATGGTGTTAGGGTAGTAGGTCATTTAACTACTTTAAAAGGGTATTTTGGTCAAAATCAGACGGTCAAAGTCAGTCTACGACCCTAATACATCAAATGCATGTTCTACGACCCATACCCTAATTACACTATAAAGTTACGACCCTTTTACAAAATATCTCTTGATATTACTTATGGGTGATCCGTTTTTGTTCTATTAGGTGATGCCTTTTTATTTGAATGTGATGCCCCAATAATAGCTTTCTTTTTTAAGCAAGACACACCCATATAACTGTAGAATATTAGAATTTAACAATTAGATGCACTTTTTTTTAATGTATTTGGAAGCATATTAGCATAATAATATATTAGAGAAACACCAATATGCATTTCTCCTATAACTATTTCATATTTTTTTTTAAATATTATGTTTTTATGTTAAATGTGTGTATATTTTCATTTAGAATTAATATCGACTGTTGATGCAGAAGGATAGCTGTAGTTGGAACGTGATAACTGATAAGGATATAAAGGTGATGCACCTAGCCACCACCAACTTGCTCTTCTACATATGCATTTCTATTTTATGTGTATATGCTGCATATGCTACTCTTTTTAATTCTTCCTTAACAAGCAGTAGAAATATTTATTTACAGAGAGGTGGATATGAATACTGTACAAGGAGAAGATATCTTACCCATGTTCAAAATCTTTACTCTTGAGACTTATAGTCCAAACCTCTTTCGAAGTTGGATGTTCAATAGGTTTATTAACTAGCTCTCTGGTTCTATTTTTTGGCCTCAGTAGCCCTTGAAGTATACACAGTTGACGGTCCACTTATCATGAGTTTTTTTTTTCCCCAGAAGATTTGTAAATACCATCGCGAATCATGCTCCTTTATGCTCAACTATTTTTCCATACCATTTTTTTCTACTCCATTCCTTAATATGTGTTGTAAAACATCTTTTCTCCCATACCCAATACAATTGCATACCCTTCATTATTTTTTTATTTTTTTTTCTCGAATTTTAGCAATCGTGAAATCGGTTCCGGTGTTATAAGAAAAAATGTTGTATTTGCTTCATTTTCGTCAGTCATCTTCTTTATTTCTTTTTCGATTGAAAGTGTTAAAAGCTTTAGGCTGATCTTTCCTTATTCTTAACTTTTGCGGACATCTTGTGCATCAATTCAGCGTAAAGCACTTGTAAACAATTGAAAGAGTACATAATGAGCAGAGGAAACCTATCATAAAAGTAGCCATAGAAGTCGGGCTCACCAATTTTTTTCTACATGAGAACAAGAGATCAAATTACCCGATAAACAAAAGAAGAAGAAAAAGGTATTACTCCTCGAATAACAATGAAGTCTAAACTTTTACCTTCTCATTATTCGAATATGTGTTATAGTGGGCGAATGTATTTTGGTTGTTTTTTATTATAGTCCAAAATTTTCATGAGATAAATAATGGAATATGATTGAATTTGTATTATAAAGCTTTTGATCTTGAGAATGCATCATGTGACACCAAAGTTTTTAGATTGAAACATTTATTAACATTTAAAATTCTAATCTGAATGATGTATAACCTATAAAAACCGATATAAGCTTTTATATAGGTGTATCGGACCCGGCATATATGATACTCATACACGATATTAACTAATTTAAGACAGACAAAAATTCGTTGTTTATCACTTATCAATTAAATTTTACTTTGATTTTAATATTTTAGGAAGTTCCACAAACCTATCTCAATCATGTAATTTAAGGCAAAAGGGGTATAGTTGTCTAAATTTAGGGTCTTATTCATCAATATTTTTTTTGTATTAAAAATAAATTAATAGCGATATTTGGTTACACTTTATCATTATTCTCAAGATTACCAGGGTGTTTCTTAGTAGGGTTATGAATCATTTTGAAACTTGGAGTTTTAATAATCTGAAAGGAAGGTGCATGTAGGGATCGAAGTCCGTGATAGTCTGAATTGTGTAGTATTATGACATTTATGGAAGGAAAGATGGTTGAGCTAAATTTTTGGCCATGAGTATAATAGAATTTTTAATGGTGGAGCTAAATTTTTGGATATGAGTATAATGCTTATTAAGCAGACGCTAGTTCTCTGTTTTCATGACAAGGATGTGCTTACAGAGATTATGTAACAAATGACAAGGATACGTTCAAAGGGATTAATTTAAACCAAATTTTATTTCATTGTGAGACAATTCCGACAAAGCAAGGAAAACCTCGATTCTTAATCCCAAAGTTTGACACCCAATGTGGCATGCATCTAAACCCTAAATATAGAGCGGTTAACCCTTTTGTAGCATTTGTTGGGGTTGTGCGAGTGCGAATAACCAATACATGCGTCACACATAAGCATGGCATGCTTTTGGATTCAACTTGCATTCACATGCATGAGTGTGTAGAGTGGCTCTTGCTTTATACATATTTAAATATTTTCACTTTAAATATAACTATAACCTACCAATTCATATATATCCCCATGGTATATCCCCATTGTACTACTGCAACATTGGAATATTTTTCTTTTTGTAAAACAATAGGTATGTCGATCCTAGCAAGGTAACCAAAATTATAAGCAAAAGTTCTAGACAGACCGTCCAAACAAACCATAAAAACATATAGACAAAACTTCAAAATGGGACCCCTGTTTTTCCCAATAGGGTAAGGCCCTCTATCATGTGTCTGTGAGGTTTTGGAGTGGTTTAAAGTGGCACTCTGTCCAGAACCTCTCAATTATAAGAAGAAAATGCTGGCAGCCTATTATAGGGGATTCAAAATCCAATAGAGGGGCTTCATTTGGATCCCTAGTTACCAAAAAATTGGTTATGGGGTATTCTTGATTCAATACCAAATGTCTAAAATACCCTTCAACTAAAATCAAAACCTAATTATAATTCAAAAATCTCTTCTTCTTCCTCCTATCCTTTATCAACCGTAAATCGTTCCCCCCCTTTTTTTTTTTCTTCAATCAGAATCATTTCACCATCTTCGATCAATTGGAGGTTCGAAAAACTTATAATCGTCGATTGACTTCTCTATTAAAGATGTGGAAGAAGCATATTGACAGAAGTGATGGTAATCAAAAAAACAATTACATTTGAAATGGTTAGATTGATTGAAACAGGAGAAAAAAAATTAGGTTTCAGAACCAGTTACAGTTGGGTTTTCCTTAAAAATATCTAACCGTAACTGTTTTACAGTTGGGTTCGACCAAAAAAAACACCCAGCCGTAACTGATTTACAGTTTTGTTTGATCACAAAAAACCCAGCCGCAACTATTTTACAGTCGGGTTTGACAAAAAATAAAACCCAGCCGTAACTGATTTACAGTTGAGTTCGACCAAAAAAACCGAGTTGTAACTAATTTACAATTGGGTTCGTTCAAGACAAAACTTAACCGTAAAACCAAAAAACCCTGCCGTAAGCTAATTTACAATTGGGTTTCCCTAATTTTACCTAGTTACGGTTAGGAGTTCATCATCATCTAACTATAAATTTGTCTTATGGTTGGCTACGAAGGAAAACCCCAACCGTAAACCGCTTTGAAAAGCTAAAAAATTCAATATTTTTTTTATTTTTTATGTTCATCAATTTTGAGAAATGAAAAGGATATTGGTAAGGTGATTTAAGATCTAGGATTTTAGTTCGAAAAATATCTCATTTTTTTCAATTTTTTCTATTAGAATAGTAGCTAACTGCATGAGGGTTGCTTAGCTATTATGAAAATATTTTAGATAAGGGGTTTTTGAAATTACTAACGGATGATCCATTTTTGTCCTGTTAGTGAAGCCCCTATATTATAACGTGAAGCCAAGTATTAGGCAAGAAAATACCTATACTTATCAATCTCAAAGTCCCTACTCCTCCTCACCACTGGTAGTAATCAAATCCTAAACAGAATCAGGTAAACCTTACAAATTCTCCTAGAAATTTGGTCTTCTAGTGATGTCTCAAGTTCAGAAAATGGAGTTTTGCTGTAAATTTATTTGGGGTTTTTAATTAAATTGGTGGAATTGAAAGAATCTCTTGCTGTAGTGTAAATTAGGGTACACAAATTGGGGGGTTTGCTATAAATTTAGACACTTGTATTTGGGTTTTGATTGAATTTAGTGTGTAGTATGCAGATTTCTCAATTGTTTTGTGTATTTTGGTTTTCAGTAGCTATTATATTGATACGAGGTCGAAAATACTGGAACTTCAAGAAGCTTAGCAGAAGCAGAAGCCGTCAACAGAAAGACGACGACAAAAGCTGACATGCATGATACTGGGAGCGACACACGGGATGAAGATGTTGACATACTTGATGCGGATGGAAATGGTGACATGCAAATTTTGGATGACCAATTGTTACCCACCAACTCTGAGCAAGTTGCAGGTTCATCAAGGAAAACGAACCGTGAACTGGTCCGAAGACAAGTAACTGACCCTCATAGCAAGTCTAACAACGCAAACTGCACCGATAATGGCCAAGGAAGCATCTCTATGCCATCAGGTGAGTACTTGCATACTGTAACTTAGTAACTAATTGTTTATTTTAATTTTTATAGTAATGTTTTGTACACTACATTTACTAGATAGGCGTATCCCAATTACATTCGACAAATATGGGCGGCCTTGTGATGTTGGCTCAGTAGAATTTGCAACGGATATTGAAAAGATATTACGAGCACATTGTCGTCCTGCGATTGAATCTTGGAAAAAGGTTCCAAACAGCATGAAAGACAATATATGGAAAGATATTGTTGTGAGTGAACTTCAATTTATTTGTGTTATCTTAAAATCTTTATGATCAGTACATGATATGCAGATTGTTTATGTCGTACCTGAAATTTATAAGCCTAATGTTTTGTCAAGGGCTGGCATGTCATGGAGAAATTGGAAGCATAATCTGTGGTTAGAGTTTGATAAACATGAGACAATTGCTGAGAGAGATAACCATGGTGTTTGATTATGAAGAGAGAAGATTCGGAAAGTTTTGTTGATTTCTGCAATACAGATGAGGATAGGAAACGTCGCGCAGCTGGTTAAAAAACTGGCAAAGCTGTTGAATTAATACAATCATATGGAAGGACAGGAATTTATCGCAAAATATACGAAATGGTAAATACTTCATACTAAATCAATAATTTACAGATTTTTATTAATACAACCTGAAAAATGCCGTGTTCTGTCATCTAATGTAGGAAAAAGAGAGTCCAACTGGTGAAGTTAACGGAGCTGCGATATTTGTTGATACCCCATATTTCCAAGACTGTAAATGATCCTAAAATGGTAAGTTTAGTTATTGGCTTCGTCATACCATTGGAATATTAGAGCTACCATAAATGTGAATGGTAAAGTAGTATAGTGTAAACTACATATTACGATTCACATTACATTATTACTGTTTAATTCACTGCAGGATGTGATTACCCGTCCCCCCTTTTAAACACAGCATGCTGTTTTATTCTCATCTTAGTTAAATTTTATCAATTATACCATATGGTGTATTATACAAATGTACCCATTGTGGATGCTCTTCGTTAGTTTATGTAATTATCTGTGTCTGTTTACTTTGTCCTTGCAGAGATTAGTTAAAGAGCTTGTAGAAGCTAATCCAGACGGTCAAAATGATATCTACAACGATGCTGTCGCATTGGTTAGTGAAACAAAAACTTTAGTATGTCTTTTGTAGGCTTCAATCTTTTCTAACAGTGAAATGCCTTGAACAACTCTTTTTTTCTTAGGTGTATGGACGTGATATCGGTTTTGTAAAGGGTTAATTAGTATTTGGGTCGTAAGTTTTGGTATGTCTTTGAGTTTGGGTCGTAAGTTTGTCCGTTTTTGAGTTTGGGTCGTTGACCCCGTTAGTCAACGACGTCACTAGTCAAAGTTAACTTCAGTTAGCCAATGTATTTACCCAGTTCGCAGACAACAAGGGGCAGAAAACTCTGCGAAACTGGCACCAATAGGTAGGGATTTAGGCGACACTTTCTTAACGAAAAACGTTCCTCTATGTCTTGTATTTAATGAGTTAAAAGGTCTTAGCAATCGGATTTATCGTTTAGGAGATCTGTTCCCCGGAAACTAGCTGTCCTGAGCTGAAATCTGTAGCTACGCAGTTTTGTGACCTAGTTTGCGCATACTTTTGATTGACCATTTGAACTCGGAATCTGGATTTTTAAAGTGAGTTTGGAAGGTGGTTATTTCGGCTTTCTAATATGGGGTCAAACTCTTAATTCTGACTTCTAACGAAGTCTAGAGAGCCTCGACAAATAATACTTCGACACCATCAAATCAATCTGTGGCCCAGACACAAAATCGTATTTCTGCTCTGTCAAAAGCATGTATTAAGCCTTGTTGACAATTATGATCTGGGGCTTGATAAACTGGCCAAAAGCATGTATTAAGCCTTGTTGACAATTATCCATGTCATTATTGTTTTTTCATTTCCTGTACCTAAGTTGTAAGTATAGTCTTTGCAAGTGTTGTCTTTTTGGGTTCCATTTCCATACCAATTTATCTAGAAAAGGCATTTTGTCCATGACTATTTGGTCTAATAGCAGATTCAGCAACTACTGCTTTCCAGGCTGTTGATATAATCTGAAGGTTGAATCAGAAGCTCTTTTTGACCTGGGATCCGCAGCACTGGAGCCTGGAAAGGAATACTGCTGCAGCTGGAGGTGAAAATGCCTGAGCTGACAAAAAAATAGTGCACGAAAAATTGAATAGAACCAGCAGTCGATTTATGAATGCAATCTGCATGGTCTTATCTAAAATTAAGGCACACAACAAACAGTACAAAGCAAAAGAAGGTTTTTGTCTGTCTTGACAAAATGACTCCCCAGAAAAAGGTTCAACCAACACAATATTGCAGTGGTATAGAAACATCAACCCTGCAGTTCCCAACTCAATATTTTTCTTGCAGCGCCCCTTCATGAGATAATCTCTGATGAAGCTCTGGCCACCAGCAACCCTGAAAAATTCAATATAGCAGTTTAAGAAACCCAGGTTACAAAGTGTTCTTGGCCCTAAAGATACAAAAATGCGATGATACAGATGCATTTTATATAAAAATAGGTCATACAAGATACTAAGATGTATATAAAAAAAAAAAAGTCGAAGAAAAACTCTGATTCAGCATGTTTACCATCAGAAAGTTCGAGAATCCTGCGCGAGTAGCAGTATAACCAAGAACTTTAAATATAAACTATCAAAAGGAGTATGTCACCGGAAACCGTAAAAGTAAACAAATGGTCCAAACACACACTGTACAACAACAATTCGACTTTATATCTCAATGAAAATGAAAACAAACGAAGTTTTAAGGCTTCTGCATCAAGGTCTTAAAATTTGTCGTCCCACAGGTTTCTTGAAGTCCCAAACATAGAAATAACGATTTTTCATACTCTTTACCCAAAAAGACGGGTGGAGCATATTGAGCTGGATAGCACTCTAACCAATGACTGTAGTGTAGTGATAGCACCATAATGTTTTTCTTGATTCCAGTGGATGTATCTACATAAGAGGACCTTAAATGGTGCTGCAGACAGGTCAGCTAAACTTGCTAGAAACCAGAACATCACTAGATGTTGGAAGACTTTTCCACCAGCTTGCATCTCTGACAAATGCCAACAAGTTACCTTCTCCTTTGAAGCCATGCCTGCTGTTACGCTTGCTGACGTGAAAGGTTTCGATAGTAGAATTGGAACTATAGGAAAAACAAAAGATGGTATGTTATACCAATATATGAAAATGATGAACTCATAAAGTACAAGGAGAACAGAAAATTTACCTTTTTCTGCTCCATTGACAGGCCGTCCATTCATTCAATCAGAAAGACAGTCTCAGTTACACGTTGAACAAAGAATCTGTGAGCTTCATAGCCTTGAGAGCTAGAACGCCTTGATAGGACCTTGCGGGAGCATTTAGGACACTAACACATCGTTTTATGTTCTCCTGGTTGGGGAGGAAAAAATAGCAGTTAGCAACTCTTTTAAACAATAAATTACACAAGGCACGCAAAGTACCTACATCATTGAGACATACAACTCGGATGTTCATTCAATTACCAAATACACTAATAACTAAAACAATAAGTGTACACATTTTTCTAATGACAATAACAATCTAAACAGCAAATAACTAAACCTTATTGATACATGACATACATTTTGGTTTAAAATCTCCCAGAAAGCAAGATATCTTTGGTAGAATAGAAATATATCCACTTTGGTTTTGTGTGCATCATTATTCACTACCGAAGTACGGAACAAATAAACCGACAAGTTGGACTGCCCTTTTCTTAATAAACTTCCATTAAAACGACTTTCAACTTTCATGTAGTTCCTCCTATTCAAGTTTAGTGGGTGCACATACATAAAACATAGTCAGCAACACGTGAAACAAGATAGCTTTCTGTTTGAGGGATGAAGAAGCATTTAACAATGTATATTGAAGTTCAAATAGATAGAATGCCAAGTACACATGAAAAAATCATTTATCCAATAGTAATTCATTAGGGTCTCAATCAGTTCCATAGTCAGAAATGACCCTGGCAAAGTTGATTGATATCTGAAAATGTTTTGGATAAGAACATACAGTACGTGGGAATAGAATTCCGATAAATAACAAATGTGGTCCACTAGAACATTACATCTATGAGTGTCAATATTATTCATGAAAAGGTATTACTGGGAAGCCTCCGCATACCCCAATGGCCAGTACTGCAATGCGAATAAAACCTGAGTGCTATGGATAAATTTTTAAATAAAATTAGAGAATCGCAACCCTCTCCCTAATGCATCCAAAAGTAAATAAGGAGAATGATAAGGATATGCAAATAATCCCAGATTGGTGTTATGTGATCTAGGTAATAAAATTTGAATACTCATATCCTAATATGTAAGCAAAAACATATAATCCAGCAACGAACTATGCACATGCCAGAATGTTGTGCCATGTTCCAACTTCCAAGCACGAATTTCACCTCAAATAGACAAATAGGAAACAGGATAACGTACCACCCAGCAGTGTTGTTGTTGGCATTAACTCTCTCAAGCATCTCATCATTTCAAGCTGATAATTAGCTGTAATCGCTTTGATCTCCTAGTCCCTAATCTGAAATTGTAAAGCAAACCCAGGTTCAAGCACAGGTATAAGTATTCACTACAAACACAATACAGTTATGCACATACAGAAGTTCCTTAAACACGAGGAACTAAGATTCACATACTGGGAATGGAAAACAGCTGGTAAATCCAAGAGTGCTGGTAGCTGCCAACATCTAAATCAAAAACTTGCCTGTAACTAGAGACTGCTGGAGAAAACTCCTTGCAAAACCACCATTGTTATTATGTTCACTAGTAATACCCCATGTGTGATGCACATGCTTGAATTGGATTCTTTTAACAACACCAAATTTGATAATAATGAAGAAAAAAAATCTTAAAATAAAAATTTAATATTCTTGTTTGTACTCATTATGTAGATAATTCAAAGAGCTTTCCAAATATATTAATTTTACAAAAATCCGATATATATTTTTAAAGATATCTAAGTTTTAATTTTTTTGATCTATTTTTAAAACAATGATATACCTGTAAATATACAAACATTGATTAAAGACTTATTTAATAGAAATATTGTTGTCATGTGAAAAGGTTTCACCAAACAAAAAGAAGCATCACTGCAAAAGGATTATGTAATGTGGAGAAAAAAGACAAAATATAAAGGCTATCTGGAGACAAAATTAAACAAAACCCCAAAAGAGGAACTCCAAGGTTGAGTAAACAAAATTCTGCGGTGAATGTTCACCAGATGTTTGCCAGCCATGCATAAACAAAATTAAGAGAAAACATCGCACAAATTGGGTTTGGTAATTCATTTATCTCTCCCTTTCTATAATTGTCCATCGACTATTTTGGTTTCCCAGGATGGACAGTTTTTCTCTAACTAATCCAACCACGTTTAAGATTCTTAAAATGCTTTGATGCAAAAACAGAATAACATGATCAGGTCACTTACTTATATTAAACTAAAGATACTTGAGTTGGAATCATGTTTTACACATCTAATTTATCATAACCCTTCCATCTAATCAAGGGTAAGAGTTCGAGTACACAAATCAACCCACCTTAATACTATTTAACGAGTAGTACATCAAAACAGAAACATAGAAGCCTGAAAAATCCAAATAGAATCTTAACATACACAAACAGAAAAAAGAAGGCATTAAAGTTGCATCTTGGCTGCAGGCACAAACAAAGTCGCGATCACATAACAAAAGCTGATGGGTTGTAACAATATAGCAGAAAATCCAAAATCATGAAACCATACAGGAAAAAGAAAAGAAAAACTCCTGTTCTGAATTGCAAGAAAAATAGATATGGCTCTAGATTGGAGATAATATATTCCTGATTTTTTAAGAAATCCATGATATATATTAAGGTAAGGGTCTACAAATTAGAACTGCAAGAACAATAAGGGATACAACTTCACCAGTTTTTCTTCCTTCAATAGCTTATTCTTCTTCTTCAGGTTTCTCTAATTCCTCTATTGGCTCTTCTTCCCCAACATAAGTACCAGACTCAAGAGAAACTAAGCTTTCAAAGTAATTCCCAGGAATTCTGTGGAAAGTCTCATCGTTATTTAGTTTTCTAGCACTTCCATGTTCTGGATCGTACAAAACTAGTACACCAGAACTCAAGAATAGAATTTTACCATTCTCAAAAGACCTCAACGCAACTAAATGTATAATATGGTTACTGATAAAGCTCTCGTTAGTAATGATATAGCGTCTAGTCCAAGATTCATTAACTCCATAATCCAACATCTTCCATACTTCAACACTAATCTTTACACCATTAACATATGAGCTGTGAAGTATGCAAAGGCAACCTTCCAACAATCCCAGAATTTTAGAATCCCCCAGATGACTCTTCTCCAGAAGTTCTTTTAGTAGTTGTATTTCTTTGAAACTCTCGTCACTGATATCCAACGAGAGTAAGAAAAACTTACATTGAGCTATCCCTAACCAATGATGGTATCCATTAACAAGCACTCCATGCATTTGCAGAGCAGCACTAAACACACAAGGCATAGTTGGCCCAGGTTTCCACGAATTTGATGCTAACGAATATAAATGGAATACTATATCCTTGCTTTGAGGAGCAAATATACTATCTAATTCCTTTACACCTACTGCCAACTTATAATCATCTGTATTGTGGTCATAACCCAAAGCAAATACCCTCATTTCAATTCCATCAATTTTAATCATCGGTGATAATTTATTATATTCTCTCGTTGCTGGGTTCCAAAGACAAAGAAACTCCCTATTACCAACATTTTTCATTATTACCAATCTAACATTATAATGTAAAGAAGAATTTAATGGGAAATTAATTTCCATAGCAGCAGGTTCAATTTCAGATACTGATGACTTTAATAAATCATAACCAATGGAGTAAAATCCACCCTGCCAAGTACATGTTCGAAGCATGAGAATGGTTTTTTTTTTTGTGTGTGCAATAAAGTGAAGATGCGATTTAACAAAATCAGAAGTAGAGATTAGGCCATACCACTTCTTGCTGACGGACTTGCATACAAGTAATGATTTAACTGGTAACTTCAATAGAATTTCATGGTAGATCTCTTCCGGAATGCTCGACATTTTCACAATTCAGCTTAGTGAAAGTTAGGGTTTATGGCGCTTTTTATTGTGGTAAAATAAGAAACCAAGAAAATGAATTTGCGGATCGCTGTTGTAAATACTCCAATAAAACTTTCATTTCTAATTTCTGGAGATTAGGGTTTGAAAATTTCACAGGAAAAGAGAGAGAGACAGTGAGAGAGCGAGTTCAGGGAAAAATGAACTTCTTAATTGGGTTTTGTACAAGCGATTCATGTAAAAGGGCCGTTCTTGGGATCGGAAGCCCGAATTACTGTCCAATACTCTCCAAAAATATTTGACACGATGTACAAGGATTTAAACCGGTTAACGTATAATAACTTGGGAGCTCCACCGGACCCCTGACCAAGGGGGTGTTCAAATTAAGCAAGCTTGGTAAATGGCGTCACATAATGGTAGAGGGGCGTCACCCTAATAAGACAAAAAGGTTATTACAAGTAATTTTCAAGTGTCCCTTATCAAATAAAATCTTGAAATCACTAATTAGCCCTTATTGTTGATAATCAAGATTAGTAATGATAATCAAGATTAGTGTTGATAATCAAGATTAATGTTGATAATTAATTTTCACTTATCATATGATTCATAACTCTAAAATAGGTTATAAAAAAAAAAATTAGAGAAGAAAAAAGAAACTTTTATGATATTTGTGAAGGTCAACCTCAACCAATTGAAGAAATTAACCAACAAAGTGAAAAACCCAGCATTGAAAATGACTAGGTATACTTCAAAAGTACGTAACAAATCAAATTTTTTAAAATTTCAGAAGAACATACGGTTGGAATTGAGCTCGTTACCAACCGTAACTATATATTACGGTACGTAATGTATCAATTACCAACCGTAACTGGTTCAATTTTGGGAAAACCCAAAATTTCAGAAGAACATACGGTTGGAATGGAGCTCGTTACCAACCGTAACTAACCTACGGTTGGTAACTAATGAATAGAAACCAACCGTAACTAACCTACGGTTGGTAACTAATGAATAAAAACCAACTGTAACTAACCTACGGTTGGTAAGTCATCTTAACTTTTGAACCGTACATAACTATTTGATAAGTTGTTAACATTCAGGATAATTTACGGTTGGTTAGTTTAATTGAGTTTCAAACCGTAACTGAACATATTCTCAAAACTAAGAACTTACGGTTGGTATTTGAGTTTAAACCAACCGTAACATCAACCCAATCAACAGTTACGGTTCGTATTTGAGTTATTACCAACCGTAACTAGCATAAACCCAGAAATTTCAATTTCAATTTTCATTCAAACCCTAATTTTTGATACAAAATTAACTTAAATCCAACACGATAAACTAAACCCTAACTGGGTTTTTCCAAACATTTTTCAAATCGCCGATTAATCGAAGACGATGACATTTTCGGTTTTAATGGAGGTTAGGGTTGATGGAGGAGAAGAGAAGATGAAAAAAAAAAGCTGATTTGATTTTGGTTAATTGATTTGATTTTGGTTAATTAAAAAAAATTGATTTGATTTTGGTTAATTTAAGGTGAAAGGGTAATCTAGTCAATCTACACCCCTATAGGACACCCCCTAAACAATAAGAGGGACATTGCTATCACACTTGACGCCCCTCTACCATTTCATGAAGCCCCTTTACCAAGCTTGAAATTAAGACGTGGTCACGTCAGTACAGGGATTTCTGTCTGATAGGAAAAATCATCATAGAAGGAAAGATGGGTTATAATATTGTAGAAAAGAACATTCAGTTCACCTGGAATTTCATACCTGCTGAAGAGGTTAAGATCATTGAGGTTGATACCAATGTCATGATTTTCAAACTGAAGAATAAGGCGGTAGTGGATAAAGTTATTGAAGAGGGGCCATGGAATATAGATGGCTACTTATGCATTCTGTTTGATTATTTTCAAGGTTTGATCTACCAACAACTAGATTGGACTAAGCAGATGTATTGGATCCAACTGAAGTATCTCCAACCAGAACACATGAATGTTAAGTCTGTGGAAGATATAGGGAAGCTGTTGGGGGAAGTACTTTCCATTGAACCTGCTAATGCAATTCCAACTGCTGGAATACCTGTCAAAGTCTGTGTGAAGATTGAGCTCACCACACCCCTAATAAGAGGAGTTTTAGCCATAACAGCTGCTGGAACAACAAAATGGGTGAAGTTTTTCTATGAAAAACAACCACACAAGATATGCCATGAGTGTTACATAATAAATCATTGCAAGGAAGTTTGTCCTGATGCAGCAGAATTTGTGAAAACTAATCATGTTAAACCTGTTCCACTAGGAGGAGTAGGAAAATGTAAGAAAATACATACTGAAAGGGGTAAAAATATTATAATCTCTAAACCTTCAATCAGAAAAACCATCCAAGCTGCTCATTTTATTCCTCCAAAATATGGAATTCTCGTTGTTAAGGAAACTGCTACTCATTCTGAAGATACTCAATCAAGATCTAGTAAAAGGCAAAGGTCCACCGGTGCTGGAAATGACAAAATTGAGCTTACAACACCTGATAATTCTGTCAATAACAATGGGGATCTTTCAGTGAAGCAAACAACAGACAGAATCCCACTTAAGGACAAACATGATGCAAACATTAAATGTCACTCATTGTCTTGTTGAGATTTATACTAGAACAAAAAAATCTCTGATTTCTCTTATATATGGTGCCCTAGATCCTGGAGTCAAACATGATCAATGGGATTACATGAATAGTGTGGCTTCTCAGTTGAGTTTACCTTGGATTGTTGCTGGTGATTTTAATTTTGTGATATCTCATGATGAAAAGGATGGTGGTAATACTATTAGTCAAACAGTTTTGGATGAGAATAATGATCTGTTATCTAAAATTAGTTTGTATAGTTTAAATTATATTGGTAACCTTTACACATGGTCTAATAGAAGACAAGTCCATGCCCTTATTCTAGAAAGGCTAGATAGATTTCTGGCTAATGATGCTTGGATTAATCTGTTTCAAGATTTTGATGTTTATCATCTGATTCCCTTGTCTAGTGACCATTGCCCCATTATGTTATCCACATACAGAATTCATAACGATACCTATAAGCCTTTTAGGCTAAATAAGGCCTGGTTTAGAGATAGCACTTGTAAATCTATCATAAAAAAGAGCTGGAAGGTAAATAGTAAAGGCTCTTATGCTTTTAAGGTTACCAAATCCTTATTTAATACTAAGAAAGATCTCAGGAAATGGAATTATGTTAGTTTTGGTAATATTACTACCCAAATTAATAAAATTAAATAACAACTTGAGGTTTTGTACTCTAGGAATAATACTGAGGATAATGCCATGATAGAAGAACTGAAATGTAAGTTGAATCAGTGGTATGATATAGAAGCTAATTTTTGGAGACAAAGGAACAAGGATCAAGACCTTAGGGATGGAAATAGAAATACTGCTTATTTTCATCAAAAAGCAAACTTCAAGAAAAGGAGAACTAATATAGATACTATCCGGAATTCTAGGGGAGTTTGGCTTACTGATAGGAAGGATATAACTAATAACCTTATGAGTAGATCTACTTCCCCCCTGCCCCAGATGATTACTATAAGAATGTTGTTCCTTGTATTACAATTGAAGATAATGATATGTTAATTGATGTTCCATATCATGAGGAAATTAAAAAGCATTGTGTTTGGTATGCAAGATTGGACTACCTCTGGACCAGATGGGTTCCCCCTGGGTTTTACCAAAAAATATGGCCTACTGTTGGTCATGATATTGTGAATATGGTGCAAGCCTTCTTTTATTCTAAACATCTTCCAAAGCAGTTAAATAACAATTTCACATCCCTAATTCCAAAATAGAATTGTCATGTGTGTGCTATAGATTTTAGACCCATTAGTCTCTGCAATGTAAGTTACAAAATCATTTCTAAGTTGCTTGTCACTAGGCTAAAACCCCTTCTAGACAAATTCATATCTCCCTTTCAGTCTGCATTTGTCCCTGGTAGAGTGATAACTGATAATATTGTTATGGCGCATGAACTCATTGACACTATGAAAAAAACAAAAAGCATGAAAGGATGGATGGCCATAAAACTTGATATGAGTAAAGCTTTTGATAGAATTGAATGGAGCTTTGTGATTGCTAGTCTGAAAAGTTTAGGTTTCTCTAAGGATTGGTGTGATATTGTTTATCAATGCATTTCTACTGTTTCAACCTCTATTATGTTAAATGGTTCTCCAGGGGAAATGTATGCACCTCAAAGAGGTCTAAGACAAGGTGGCCCTTTATCACCTTATCTTTTCATTCTCTGTATGGAATCCTTGTCTAGGAATTTATTTGCTGCTGAAATGAAGAATGAAATTCATGGTTGTACTGTGACTAAAAATAGCCCATATGTGAGACACTTATTCTTTGCTGATGATTTTTTGTTATTTGATAGGGCTAATAATAATAAAGCTAAACACAAAGCTAATATCATTGATAACTTTAGCAAATTTTCTGGCCAGTTTGTGAACTTTGAAAAATCTGGCTTAGCTTTTAGCCCAAAAGTACCCAATGCTGTTAAAACTGAGATTTCAAATATTTTGAATATAAAAAAAATGGCTTTGCATGACAAGTATCTAGGTGTTCCTTTGTTGCTACAAAAGAACAAAGTGGAATCCTTCTCGCCACTTGTTTAGAGAGTTACTGACAGGTTGTCTCCTTGGCAGTCAAAGTACATAGCACAACCAGGTAAAACAACTCTTACTCAATCCGTCTTTGGAACAATATCCAGCCATCACATGTCTGTTTTTCATATGTCAAAAAAGATTACTGATAAGTTAGATGTTGTCCAAAGGAATTTTTGGTAGAATAAAAAACAAAGAGAAAAAGGAATTTTTGGTAAAAAATGGGACCATGTTGCTCTTCCTAAAGATCTAGGTGGCTTAAATATTATACAGTCAGCTATTCTTAATCAATCCCTCCTTACTAAGCTAGCTTGGAGAATGCTTGAGAACCCTGACTCTCCCTGGGCCAAACTTCTTAGTCATAAATATTTTCATGGTTTTGATACCCTTAATTGCATGCTCTCTAGACAAGGGTCTTGGGTTTGGAAGGGAATTTGTGATGGTATTGATATTATCAAAAAAAAAATATTGTTGGCAAGTTGGAGATGGTACGAACATCTCCATATGGAAAGATACTTGGATCCCAAGTATTAATGGTCCTCATAAATCTCAGTTCATTTCTGCAAATATAAATAAAGTTTCCAATTTAATTGATAATGACACTAAATCTTGGAATGTCTCTACTTTAGAAGCTCTATTTGACAGGGATACTGTGATTTCTATAAAGAACATTAGA
This sequence comes from Papaver bracteatum, assembly GCA_023529315.1. Taxonomy (NCBI): domain Eukaryota; kingdom Viridiplantae; phylum Streptophyta; class Magnoliopsida; order Ranunculales; family Papaveraceae; genus Papaver; species Papaver bracteatum. Next base: position 324,587 of record JAJJWX010005228.1, on the reverse strand, counting down.
ATCCCTTTTCAAGGTAAAGATGTGATCAGGTGGAAGTCATCTGTTTTAGGTATGTTCTCTGTGAAAACAACTTACAGAGCAATCTTAGAATCTACTCAGGCTAGAACAGCTAATAGCAATATTATAGAGTGAAAAGCAATTTGGAAAACTAATTTTCCTTTAAACATATAACACTTCATTTGGAAATTCTTACAACAATGTCTACCCACAAGAGATAGAATTTCTAAACATTCCTCGCATAGGGTTGATAACTATCCTCTATGTAATTTTCATATGGAAACACCTTAACATCTTTTCCTGGACTGCAATGTGTTCATCTCTATCTTGTCTGGTATTGATCCTAAGTGTGTTCATTTATTGCAAGGTAAAATTCTCCATGATTGGTTTAAGTTGTGGTTTGATAATAATGTTCAGTTAAGACCTACAAATGACAATATGTTTCACAAAATTTGCTTCACCATGTGGCATGCTTGGAAATTGCGTTGCTTTGTTATTTTCAAAAATCTACAGGTCAATATTGACACAGTAATTACTGGAATAAAGGATCATATGGAAGATTGGCAAAGGGTTCATAGTACAAACCATTATGTAAACAGCACAAATGTTGTTTCAGCACAACAAAAGATTTGAAAACCTCCTTTAAATAATGACTGTAAAATTAATTTTGATGCAGCATTCTGTAAACATAATGGCTTGTCTGGAATTGGACTAATAAGTCGTGATTTCACAGGTTCAAGCAATGGAGCTCGGGGAATCCGCACATCAGCCTTAGAACCTGAGCATGCTGAGGCATTAACATCTTTGGAAGCAGTTACTTGGGCAAAAGAAAAGGGAATCACTCATCTTCACCTAGAGGGAGACAACCAGAAGGTGGTGAATGCTATCAATGGAAATCAAGGAGGAATTAAATGGACTAATGCCAGCATCATTCAAGACATAATCTATTTACTTAATAGTATACCCACTTGGAAATGTAGTCTTATCCATCGTGGAGGAAATAATGTCGCAGATACAATTGCGAAAAAAGCTTTATCTTTTAACAGTAAACATGATTGGCAAGAATGTATGCCAAACTGGATCCAAACTGTGTTAGACTCTGATGCAATTTTACTTGCATCCATCCCCTGATTTTAATTATAATTTCTTCTTTCGTATTAAAAAAAAAGTCACGTCAGTACATTTTTTTCTAAATATTTTGACATGTATTTAAATTAAAAAACTGCCACCTCTAAATCCTCATAATTACTTTATTTTTTTGAAAAAAAATAGGAAGTTAAGACAAACAGTTAGATAATAAAATGGTTTTGGAGAGAATAAATCTATTTTATAAGATGCGTCATCATATAAAGATAGGCTACCGCCACATACTTCATGCATATGGCTCGACCACATCGTAGCTCCACTACCACTTGCAGCGACGGAACCAGGATTTTATGTCCGAGTGGGCTAATTATTATTTTTTCCCAATAATACTTTATTTAAAATTTGGTATATACACTCCCTCCTATAAATATTTTTCCACATTGAATACTCTGTTTTGTTTTTTTTCAATTGAAATAATCATAAATGCATTATGGCGGCACAAGGTTTTCTTTTTTGCATATCAAGTTTCAACTCGAGAGTTCTTCCCTGATCACCATTTTTAGAGTTGGCTGCGATTTTGTTGCTACGTGGAGATTTTTGTCCTTCTGGAATATTGCTTCAACCTAATGCCTTTTTCAATATATTTGTGATTGCGGAGGGAAAAAACAAAAAGCTAACCAACTAAGCAGTGATAACATAGTTAAAAGTGGTGAACACTTGTTGGAAATTTTAGACCAAGGATTACCAACACACCGAAACATATTTTCTTGGGCGTGTTCTTATACTGCCTAAGGGTATCGATCATGAGTTGTAAAAGAAAGAAAAACATAGGATGGCTAGTTTTATTGCAAATGATGCAACATCAATCATCTATGACAAAGTATTACTAATTTTCAATTGTAGTATGTATTCATGTTGAAAATCAAAATTTCTCAGCTTACAGAATCAATTACGGACGGGAAACATAAGAATTCCCAGCCGTAAAACAGAATCAGGAGATTCTCGTTGAATAACGGCTAGAAGTTCTTAACTTCCCATCCGTTATTTGTGCTTACGGCTGGGAATTCATCATATCCAAACCGTAATTGCTTAATTATGGCTGGGTCGACACAATTTCCCGGTGGTAACAGAATCAAATTCCAGATTTTTTTCAGATTTTTGACGGATTTGAATTGATGAAATTGATGTTGGGAGTTGATTATAAGTTTATCTTGAGTTTTGTGATGAATGGCTTCATCATTTTTCTACAAAAAAAATTCCACCAAAATCACCATTTTTCCTTCTTCAAAACTCAAAAAAATCAAGTTCTGATTTGCAAAAGATTAAGGTTTTGATTAGTCTAATCGATTCACTAAAACTAATTAGTTACATTAATCAAGTTAATTAGCACTAATCAAATTAAGGGTAGATTAGACATTACAAAAAATGATGGATAGGGGGTCCTATGGGTTGTTATTTCATGACCCCATTTAGCCCCAAAAATAGGATTCAAAAAGAAAGGTGCTCTAAATAACCTGGCGTCATTATGGGCCACACAAAAGGATTAGGGGATAACAATAAAACAAAATAGGGTCACCCAAACCTAGAGTGAGTTACCCCTTATCTCTCATATTTCTTAATAGCAAAATTTCCCTTATATAATCGGCAGGTAATATATTATTTTTATCCTCCGAATGCATTCGGTAGACAAAATAAGAAGTATGCGTCCGAATGTAGTGAGTGCAGTATTTAAATGCATTTTGTTTCATTTTGTTTCATTTTACCATGAGCCTTGGCATATAAGGCTTTGTTCACAGGAAGATATGACCTATAATTCTATCTCCCGAATACTATCGATGTTCTTGAGAAATGAAGAACACGATTACATTCGGGAGATCAAAATCATGAATATCTCCCTAATCTGGGAAAAAACTAGAAAAACCCTAGAAGAATGAAACAAAATTCATTCAAATACTACACCCACTACATTCGGACGCTTACTTCTTATTTTGTCTATCGAATGCATTCGGAGGATAAAAATAATATATTACCTACCGATTATATAAGGGAAATTTTGCCATTAAGAAATATGCGAGATAAGGTTAGGTTTGGGTGACCCTATTTAGTTATATTGTTGTCCCTAAATCTTTTTGAGTGGCCCCTAAAAACGCTAGGCTAAATAACCACATAATTCTCTTGTATTCTTTGGGTCTTGAATTATTGATTGAAAAATGTAACTCGGTAGTTTCTTTTTATTTCTCCATTTTTCTAATTCTAACATGGGTGGATCCCTTCACACTGTCAAATTCACTCTACCTCACATTTTATGAGATATTTTTCTTATAAAAATTAGACGATAGCGTATTTAAACATAATATTTTAGAGATATACTTGTCCTACAATACTCTACACACCCACAAAAATTACTTATCTTTTATCATGAGTTGTGGCAAAAAAAATAAAAATGAAAATGAAAATAAAAATAAAAATTGCGGGGCATAATTTTTTTTTTGCTTTGGGGCAAAAATAAACTCAGGGACGGCCCTGTGAAAACAGTGGTGGGAGTTGGTTCAAAGACTTGGATGAGTTGGTGCATCATCTTTTCCCTAACCAGTAGTTACTATGTGTTATCTTTCAATTTTAAAAGGAAGTTTCATCATCTTTGGAGTAATGTCTCAACATCACAAGAGAATGTATTAGTTTCGACATCACAAGAATGTATTCTTCTTCGGCTTTGGAGTTTCTCAAGGAAAATTTCACCGAATTTGTAACGTAGATTTTAGCCAACTCGATTTTCAGCCAATGAATCCTTTTGTGAAGCCAGGGTAAGAAAATTCAAGCCCTTTACTTCAAATCCTAGTTCCGCCCCTGCCCATACCTTGTTTTTTCTCTATAGACATCGAGCTATAAAGGGTACTTTGGGTATTAGGTAAAGTCAGTCACACTTTTAGAAGAATTTTCAAATTGGTCACACTTTTGGAAGAAATGCACATTTCAGTCATAGTTTTAGGTAAATTCCCTACGGGATGGGCATTTGATCTAGTGATGATTGCACATACTTCGGGTGGAAAAGAAAGAACTGAAGTTGAATGGAAGATGTTATTGAACAATGCAGGCTTCCCACGCTATGTTATTGGATCACCCCTATTTATGGGAGTCCATGTTATAGCAACGGTCAGGATTTGTAGCCGTTAATTTCAGATGATGTAACACATGTCACAATCCTAGTTAAGAGGACATGCTGATCATTTCAAAAAAAGAAATGACATTTCAGTAGAACATGCCCCGAAATCTGTCACGGTCCATTATATAAAATAGCCACGTGTCGCTATCTCAATTATTAGGATATGGTGGTCATGTCAATCTAATTATGAAGGATATAAATATAATTGTTTCACACGTGCGAGTACACATGTGTGCAAATTTAACTACTTAACTCTCTTTAATGGCAAAAGTAACATATCGGGGCATTTTGACTTATTTCAAAACGTCAGAGGCATTTCCACAAGGTGATGGTCCATTTTGGGGCATTTTAGCTATTTGCCCAAATGGTTGTCCATTTTATCACACTAACAAATATTGCAAAGTTCTAAAATGCGTTATCCAAAGATCCAGGATATGTGGATGGTCAATTGGTTAGCAAATAGCTAGCTTTTTATTGCAAAATAGCGTGTCAGACGCGTTTCCATGATCGTGTGTCTTCTTATCATACGTTTCTAAGTATGGTCTAGTACTCTTTGAGAAGACATCCACTGACTTTTAATTTTGTTCAAGCTGTAATGATATGGATAACTTTAGACCAGTATGTTTCACATCTTTGCCATTATGATATCCATCAAATCCACAAGATAATCTCCAACTAAAGAGAATACACACAGACAAGCACCCCAAGTTGGAAAAGCCAATACAGAAACCAATACATCTTATCTTATACTGTAATAAAAGAAAAGACTCATTTTTTGGTGTCTCAACATTTTTTTGGTTACTTTTTATTTGGTTGATCCTAACGATATTCCACACTGATCGTTTCTTCTTCTCCTCTCCTCTTCTGTGCCACCTCCACCACCACCTCCTTAAATTTCATCTTATGACTGTCAACCCCACCACCCTCCTTCTCCACCACCACCACCGCAACACCACGTTCGACCAAAAATACCAGTTTCAATTCATCCAATTACGATTACTACCTCCTTCAATTTTATCTTCTTACTCTCACCGCCACCACCCTCCTTCTCCTTCAATTCTAAAATCCATCGTTTCAACACACGATAAACCCCAATTCCAGGAATTCAATCTGCTGCTGCTGCTTCTAAATTTTGAATTTTAACTTATTTGCTAATGAATCTCCTCAACTCCTCACCAGTTCAATTCCAATCTATTCTGATCTCATCAATACATTTCTCCAACAATAAATTTGAATTCTCCCAAGGTAATGTACTTTCCATTATGCAACTCTTTTTCGATCTTTTTCATATTTATCGTGAGACGCATTTGGTTGTTTGTAACTGAAACTTTACTCATTTGTAGTTAAAAGAACCAATTTTTTCCTACATATTTTGTTTGATTACAGCCGAATGACGTTCTCCAATTTTGTTTGAAGAAATGCCTCAAAGATTATATTATGAATTCATATAGTGATTTGAGCCTGCTCCAGTCAATCGTTAACTTATGTTGTCATCCATGGGATTTAGATTACATTTGCATAACCACATGTGGTTACAGGAAAAACCAGATGAGGGCAATGAAAACACCAGCTGAACACAAAATTGAAGAAATTTATGTCACCAATAATAATGGTTCCAAATTTAGGTATTCATGTTCCTTCCTTCCCTTTTAAATCCTTAAAACACAAACCTGCAAATTCTTATAGTTCTTCTCATATGTTCATATTACTTTAATGGTCAGTATATGTGTTCGGCTTCAAGTTTAAAACAGTATATGAGTAATTTACATGTACCCTAATTAAGATATCATATCAACATGAAATATTTATGGAACCTACATTTTGGCAAGACTATTAGATTTTGCACCTGCAACAAGATCCAATCATTAGCTTTGACTTATGGTGTGAGCAAGCTAAGAAAAGGTAAGCTCCACTGCTCCAGTTAAGACTGTTCTCATCCAAAATTGAACATCTTGAATCCAATTTCTAAATTAATTTGTACTGATGTACATTAGATATAACACTTTACTTCACATAAAAAAGAAATAAGAAAAGGTGCAGTTAGAATGAGTAATACTTTTACCTGTTCGAATGAGAAAGTTAAGTTGTGCTCAAATTGATTGTGCTTTAACGTTTGGTTGGATTTCTAAATAATACATACAGGTTCTTATAAGTAGTGGGATTACCATCAGCCCAAACCTTGGGTAACATGCTAACACCCTACTGGACTATATGGAATTTGATTTGAATAGAGTACAAATGGATGCAACACTCATGACATCAACCATTATGGCACAGCTGCTCTTTATGTTTGTGTACCCTTACTATCACCTCTATCTTATGTTTGGATTTTAGAATACTTGAATTCAATCATGGTTCTCCTATCTTAGGCTTAAAACGATTTTTTTCTGAATCTTTTTACGGTCCTCATAATGCACAATGCAGTGTTGATTTTTTGAGAAGGAAAATAATTTTTTGGTGATCAGTTTGTTTGTTTGATTGTTATTTCTAAAGAAAAATAAGTGCTTCTGAGATCTTTCAAACTTTTATCTTTTTTTTGTTGTTGCTTAGTAGATATGTTTCCATTGGCTTTCATTGTTGTCTTTTTATTTATTTATTTTGGCATATAAGGCACTGAAATCTTCTGATTTTGAAACATTTAGCCAAGTCAACATGGTGGTATCGCAGCTGGATATGAAGTGGATCGAGATGGATAAACATGTGGACAATTAAACTTTTTGGAAGTTTCCAATTTTCCAATGTCGAGTCTAGCTAATACCAAAATATTGTTAGTTTAAGGAAGAGTAAAAGAATGGTGATGCATGAACAAGTTGTGCCTCTTACTTTAGCAAGAATGGAGGGTAAAAATGTTATGTTTTGCGGTTTTGTAATCGAATGGCACTCGCATCGCGCGTGCGTCTTTGCTAGTAAGTATTAAGGTTTTATAAGTCGGACAAAGTTTGTTGGATTAAAACCCCCGCCTGCATCTTCCTTTGTGATCGCAAAGGGGTGGTGTGATTCTGAACACATTTCCATGGAAACCACCTTTCCCAATCAGTACTCCCATTTCAAGAAACGAAGCAGGAATTCTAGTTAGAAGACGAGCAGAATGCAAAACATGCATGTTGTAGTGAAAATATTTGCCGCATACAAGTGAACTTGCAAAACATGCATGTTAGTTATATCATCTTAATCTCAGTGAGCTTTTAAGAGGAGTAGTTGGTGTTAAAGATAAAAAAAATTAATACCGTTATATATTATTCATATACTACAAATATTAATGATAACAAAAAGAATCGGATTCCATTTTACAACCAATTAATAAGTACCCTAGTGAACCTAAAACAAAGACACAGGCCTAGCAGAAATTACTTGTTTTTCAAAACGCCATTGTGAGTTCTATAGATAGACCTTCTGAAAGCCAATTCATGATACAAAAACTCATTTGAAAGTCAATGTGGCAGTATAGTTAATAATAATATGAACAAAAGAATCGGATTCCTTTCTACATATAGAAATGCAACGACTCATTTGAAAGTCATATATTGTGCCAGTATACTTAATATTAAGAAGATAAGAAACCGAGAGAATCAGATTCCTTCCTAAATCACAATAAATGCATTCGTTTGAAAGTCATTGTGGCAGTATACTTAAGTGTTTAACGTCATGATTACTCGATAATAGTGTAACCACTAGCTATATAATAAGATTAATATAAGGTTCTACCGCAGCTGTCTGCATTATTAATAGCATTTGATATGAGTTTCGAGCTGATCATTAAATTTAGAACGTGATAACTGATAAGGATAGTAATGCAGCAGTGACCACGAACCAGAAGTACATTTTTACGAAATTTAAAAGGTGCACCCACCAGTCTGCTCTTCTGTATATATACGTTGTTTTTCTATTTGCATATATGCTGCATATGCTACCCTTTCTGATTCTTCAGTCAACAAACATAAGACATATTGATTTATAGAGAGGTGGAGATGATCACTGAAGAAGAAGAAAGATTGAAAGGGCAAGTAGAAATATGGGAGCACATGTTTGCGTTTGTCGATTCAATGGCATTGAAATGTGCAGTTGAACTTGGTATACCCGATATCATTAATTCTCATGGTCGTCCCGCCACAATATCAGAGATTACCAACAACCACATCATCATCTCCAGACATCGACTATCTTACCCGTGTAATGAGATTATTGGTTCGCAAGCGCATATTTTCTTCACAAATTTATCAAGAAACCAATCAAATTTCTTATGGTTTAACTCCATCTTCCAAATGGTTACTGAGAGATTCTAAATTTAGTTTATCATCGCTTATTTTGGCGAACCTCGATCCATGACTACAAAAACCATTTCAATACATGGGAACATGTATTAAAGATGGTGGTTTGCCTTTTGAGAAGGCTCATGGAGCAGAAATTTGGGATTTTGCTTCAGGTAATCCACAATTTAACCACCTTTTTAATGATGCAATGAGATGCGCAGCTGAGATAATAATCAATGCGGTGTTGGTCAAGTACAAAGATGGATTCAATGGTATCGAATCGTTGGTTGACGTTGGTGGTGGGACTGGCACAATGATCACCGAGATTGTTAAAGCAAATCCACATATTAGAGGTATCAATTTTGATCTTCCACATGTAGTAGCTACAGCACCTGAACAGCAAGGAGTGGAGCATGTTGGCGGTGATATGTTTGTGGATATTGTCGAGGCTGATGCTGTCATCATGAAGGTTAGCCCAAAAAAAAAATTTCTTCTTATATTCCAAAATACTAAAGCTAATTTGTGTGTCTGATGTAGTGGATATTGCATGACTGGACTGATGAAGACTGTCTAAAGATCTTGCGCAATTGTCACAAAGCAATAGCAAAAAATAAGAATGGGAAAGTTATTATTGTTGATTGTGTACTTCGACCAGATGGAGATGGCTCGTTCGATAACACAGGATTGGCATTTGATCTAGTGATGTTTGCAGTTACTTCGGGTGGAAAAGAAAGAACTGAAGTCGAGTGGAGGATGTTATTTAACAATGCAGGCTTCCCTCGTTGCAATATAATTCAAATAGCTGCATTTCCTTCCATCATTGAGGCCTTTCCTGAATGACTATTGTTAAGCTAGATACAGTCATCACCTAAAGACTCTCAACTGAGTCAGTTGAAGACCGAGTACAAGGCTAGAGTCATACTGCTATCTTTTAGAATTCGTTTGTTTCTTTGAACAAGTTTCAAATCTGTAACAACTTACTGTGTAATCTTTCAAGTATAAATAAAAGTCGAATCCACATGATTAAGTGTGGAAGTCATTCCTCCAAATATCTGTTCTAAGTTGGTATCAGGAGGGTTCGATCCCCTCGCTTTTCCGCTGTAACAGCCGCCGCCATCACAACCAACAGTAGATCAACACCATCAAAGCCGCTTTCATATCAGCATCCAAACACTCAAATCCCCTCATTCTTCCACTGTGAAAGAAATAATATACCCCTAATCTGCTCATCAAAATATTTCAGAGAGTTTTGAACTCTACATCATCTTTAGGTGTTTGTTTTTCACCCATATCACCAGTTCCATCACCTACTTTACTCACATCATCCATCCATTTTAACTGCAACACAAGTCTCTATCACCAAATCATAACAATTCACCACCGCCATTAACACCGTTTTCTGCTAAGCAAGCTTGTTCACATGTCTCTAGCTAGTGGCAAGGCCATGCATCAACACTTTAGATCTGGTATTAATAACAATTTAAAAACCAGTTTTAAACAAATTTCAATACCTAAACAAATGTAACCATTACCAATTACATCTGTTAACCAACACACATCAATACTACCAATTGAAGAGGTATTCCAACTATCTCACACAACCATTTGAAGAGGTATTTTGACTATCTCATACTATGAATTTTAAGAGAAACACCAATTTTCTCATACAACAGTTTGAGGGGCAGTTACAAGTTCGTTTCATAAGTTAAAAAAAAAACAGCTTCATGTCAGATTTATAAACTCCAGGGATCAATTGGAGGACATCTTTACTAAGGGTCTTCCAGCAGCAAGATTTCAGATTATACGTAGCAAGTTGCACCTTCGCCAACTCCAGTACAACTTGAGGGAAGGTGTTAAGCTAGATACAGTCATCACCTAAAGACTCTCAACTGAGTCAGTTGAAGACCGAGTACAAGGCTAGAGTCATACTGCTATCTTTTAGAATTCGTTTGTTTCTTTGAACAAGTTTCAAATCTGTAACAACTTACTGTGTAATCTTTCAAGTATAAATAAAAGTCGAATCCACATGATTAAGTGTGGAATTCATTCCTCCAAATATCTGTTCTAAGTACTATAAAGGAGTTATATGAATAACATTAGACATCAGTGTCACTGGTTTCATGTTATTTTTTATTTTATACAAACTCTCTCCAGGGAACTTATTAATCGAAGAAACCAAGAAAAAAAAGAAAAAAAAAAAGAAAGAAAGGAGAGATGACATAAAATCCTCTTTGGGGAATTTATTGCTTTCAGAAAGAGATTTTAAGTTATTGATATCATGTAATTGTTAGTTTGCTTTAGTGAAGAGTTGTGTTTGTATTCTTTTGATCTCTCCCTCTCTGATGAAGTCCTCCTAACAACGGGTATCAAAGATTCAGAAATTAGTGTTTGCAACAAATAAAAAAAAAAGAGAGAAAATATCAATGTTTTCCATGGGCTATTTCATAGCTATTGCGCTGCGTATAATGCTCTTGTACTATTTTACTTTCTTCCAATGAATTTAGTTGTTCAATGGGCTAACTGTACGAAGTTTCTATCGACAATTCAGTTCAGGTACTCTCATATCTATAGAGAGGGTAATGTTGTAGTGGATTTACTGGTTGAATGGGGAGCATCTATGGGCTTGCAATGGTGGAATGAGCCACCACATTTTATTCGATCAGCTGTGGGTACTGAAAGTTCAAGTTTGTCGGTTTACCATTTTAGATAATTTGTATCATGTTTTTTTACTTTTGTTTTTGTCTTCTCTTCTCCTGTCCGTGAGGTTTTGGCTTAGTCAGTTAGTCCCCTCATTCTTTTTGTTTTCCTTTTTAATAAATGCTCCTACAGAGTTTTGCGGAAAAAAAATAATAAATAAAAAAGCGCAATAGCTGTGAAACGTGTTTGTTTGGATCTGACTCGGGATCTGAATTTTACAAGGCATGTGACGCGGTCCAGATCAGATTTCCTGATTTTCATACATCTGACTCGGAACTCGGAAGTATGCGAGTCAAATAAGAATTTTGTGTAGATTTGTTGTGCACATATCTAGCTTGATTGAAACGTTTAGTGTAACCTCGGTATTTAATAATTTTTGAGTCAGATGTACTATTCAGACAACTCGGCCGGTGTGCCAGGAAAAAGCAAATAACCTTCAAGTCCCGGGGATGGTCAACTATTTAGCAAATCCGGATTCCGCTCAAGAGCCGAAAAAACAAAGAAATCAACTTTTTTCTTAATAGGATTCCGGGCTTGTATTCACGAGAGATGAAATCTTTTTAAAGAAATCAAGATGAATTATAGTTGAAAGAAAAAAAAAAAAAAAAAACTCTAGCCATGGCATTGAAAAAAAAAAAAAAAAAACTCATATATTTCCAAAACTCATTAATCTCACTCATATATTTCCAAAACTCATTAATCTCACTCATACTTGTCGATTTATTTCAACTTCACAATCATCTGCTCCAAGCTTGATGGTCACCAATGATCAACCAGCGGCGTTGATGGAATCAAACCGTCTGGAAAAACCAAACCCTAAGTTTCTCAAACACAGTTCACCCTATCCTGTGGTGATTAATTGATCCCTCAATAATCCTTTCTTTTCCTGAAACTCGAGTTACTACTCTTCCGAATGGTTTAAGAGTTGCTACTGAATCTAATTTAGCTGCTAAAACTGCAACCATAAGTGCTTGGATTGATGCAGGGAGCACACATGATCCTGATGACACTAGTGGCGCTGCTCATTATGTTGAACATATAAAATTAAATGCAACATCTAGGACGTCAAGGGAAAAAAGGCAAGAAGAGATTCAGGACATGGGAGGGTGTTTGAGTGCAAAAACTTCCAGGGAATATACTGCTTATAACTTGAAGGTCAGAGATAAGTATGTTCCTGATGCACTTCATATTATAGATGATATTTTGCAGAAGAATTCGTATTATGGTTATGACGATGTTGACCTTCTAAGAGGTATTATTCTCCAGGAGAAAGAAGCGGTTGGGAGATGTCCCGAGAAACCTATTTTTGACCATTTGCACACTGCAGCCTTCCAGTTCTCTCCCTTAGGTAGAACAATATTGGGGCCTGATCATGTTATCAAGACAATCCAAAGAAATAAAATTGTCAACTTCATTTCAACTCATTACACAGCTCCTAGAATGGTCATTGCTGCTTCTGGAGCTGTAAAGTGTTGGAATAAAAGACTGAATGGGATTAGAAATGTTTAGGACTCACACGGTTTTTCTCACCAAACACTTAACTATGGTTGAAGGAAAAAACAAAATTTATTGATTTTCAAAAGTTTACAAGCACACTTACTTTGAGTAATCATTTAGAAACACACTTGATTACTCACTTCCTCCTCACTCGACACATTCACCTTTCTTTTCTTTTTTTTATTCACTCGACCACTTTCTTTTTGTTTCCACCCGCTCAATTGCACTTTCAAATGTCTTCACTACTTGCCTATTTATAACTTCCCCTCACCGACTCATTTATCTCTAGAATTCCCTGGTCCAAAACTTCTCTAGAAAACTCTAGTGACCGACTTTGTTTGCACCGACTTTGATTGAGCTAAACACTTCTAGAATTTGACTCTTCTAGACATTTCTAGCTATCGTACACTCTAGATTTTTATAATCTTGATTAAATCAAGTTTACTTTTTTAACAGCCGCCCTTAAACTTGATTTGCAGTAACTCCAACAATCTCTCGTAATTTGACGAAGACCTCATGCTTTAGTGGTTTCGTGAATATATCTGCAACTTGGTCTTGAGATTTTGTGTATTTCAGTTGTACCTTATTCTCCGATATGCAATCTCGAATAAAATGGTACCGTGTATCAATGTGCTTGCTGCGGTTGTGGAACACTAGATTCTTTGCTAAAGCCATCGCCGCCTTGTTGTCCACAAATATTGTAGTTGGTTCTTCCTGCTTCATTTTTAGCTCCTTCATTAGACTCCTTAGCCATATGGCATGACAAACACACGATGCTGCTGCGACGTACTCATCTACACAAGTGGAGAGTGTGACGATCGGTTGCTTCTTCGAACTCCAAGTAAAGCTCGTATCTCCTAGGAAAAATACAAATCCAGTAGTACTTTTTCTTTCATCTAAATCTCCGGCCCAATCACTATCACTATATCCAACGAGTTTGTACTTGTCTGACGACGAATAAAATAAGCCAAAATCAAGCGTGCCTTTTAAGTAGCGCAAAATTCTCTTGGAAGCCTTCATATGGGTAGTCGTAGGTTCTTCCATGTAGCGACTGATTAGCCCCACTGCATAGAGAATATCTGATCTCGTACAAGTTAAGTATCTCAAGCTTCCAACAAGACTCTTGTAATGAGTCGGATTGACTTTCTCACCTTCGTCGATCTTTGATAGTTTGATTCCGCATTCCACAGGAGTAATTGCCGGATTACACTCCTCCATTTTAAATTTCTTAAGGATTTCTTTCGCATATCCTTCTTGAGATATAAAAATTCCATTTTCCTGTTGTTTTACTTCGAGTCCCAGATAGTATGACATAAGACCGATGTCTGTCATCTTAAATTCTCTAGTCATCGCTTTCTTGAATTCTTCGAACATTATTGGGTTATTGCCGGTGAAGATCAAATCATCCACATATAGGCAGACGAGCAACATATCTCCTTTTTCATTCACCTTCACATAGAGAGCATGTTCATGTGGGCACTTACTGAAATTATTTTCTTGGAAGTACTTGTCAATTCTGCTATACCAAGCTCTTGCCGCTTGTTTTAGGCCGTATAAACCCTTTTTCAACTTAAGGACTTTATTTTCTTGTCTTTTTATTTCGTACCCCGGCGGCTGCTCGACGTATACCATCTCTTCAAGATGAGCGTTTAGAAAGGCAGACTTGACGTCCATTTGATGGACTTTCCATTTATTTTGGGAAGCTAGAGAAATAATTAATCTTATAGTTTCAAGACGAGCGACAGGAGAAAATACCTCATCATAGTCGATGTCTGCTCTTTGGTTGTAGCCTTTTACAACCAATCTTGCCTTGTATCTTTCAATCTCCCCTTTAGCGTTTTTCTTGGCTTTGTACACCCACTTTACTCCAATTGATTTTTGTCCTTTCGGAAGTGTTACAAGCACCCAGGTACTGTTCTTCTCAATAGCCTTGATTTCTTCATCTATCGCCTTTCTCCATTTCTCGCTTTTGACGGCTTCTTCAAAATTTATTGGTTCACTTTCTGCAAAGAGACAAAAAAGAGATACATTATCTCCGTAGATATCAGTTAAACTCCTCGTCCGTAAGGGTCTTTCGCTAGAACTTTCATCTGCTGATGATGGATCATCATGATGCACTGCTGGAGGTGATGGTGGTGGTGAAGTAGCTGGGGCAACTGCTTCAGGTGGTTGTATTTCTTCTTCTTCTTCTAGAATAGGGAGAAAATTGTAATCCTTTTCTTGAACGCCGAAATCCCAGAAGCCTTCTTCATCGAACTCCACATCTCTGCTTGTGATGACCTTTTTATTGATTGGAACGTGCAACTTGTATCCCTTAGATCGAGAGTCATAACCGATAAATATGTACTTGACACTCATGTCATCCAGCTCCGTTCTCAGCTGACCGGGCACATGAGCATATGCGATACTTCCGAATACTCGTAAGTGTGAGATGTTGGGTTTCACTCCGCTCCATGCTTCTAAAGGAGTCATGTTCCACACGCTTTTTGTAGGACATCGGTTTATCAGGTAAACCGCACAGTCAACCGCTTCTGCCCAAAACTCCCTGGGAACTCTCTTTGTCTTCAGCATACTCCGGGCCATGTTGAGAATTGTCCTATTTCTCCTTTCGGCAACTCCATTTTGTTGAGGTGTATATGGAACCGTAAGAGGCCGACGAATTCCTTTGTCTTCGCAGTAAGCCTCGAACTCCTTCGATGTAAATTCACCTCCTCTGTCTGATCTCATAGCCACAATTTCAAGGCCACTTTCTTTCTCCACAAGGGATTTAAATTTCTTGAAATTGGAGAAAACCTCCGATTTTTGTGTCAAGAAGTAAACCCATGTTTTTCGACTAAAGTCATCGACAAATATGAGGAAATAGTTATTTCCACCATACGAGCTTGGCTTTATTGGTCCACAAACATCTGTGTGTACCAACTGTATCAGTTTTGTGGATCTTGAGAATGTTTCCTTGGGAAAACTTTTCTTGAAATGTTTCCCAAGTAAACATCCTTCACATAACAGATCCTGGTGGTCTATTCTTGGCAAACCTCTAACCATATTTTGTTTGGACAATAATTTTAATCCTCCAAAATTAAGGTGTCCATACCTAAGATGTCAGAGCCATGACGAGTCTTTGACACAAGCAGTCAGACATCTCGCGACGTCATTTTGAATGTTCAGATAGAACATTCTATTCCCCTTCATCGGCACTTTGGCAATCAACTTTCCTCTCCTATCTCTTATAAAAAGACTAAGGTTTTCCATATTCATCCTATAGCCCTTTTCTAAGAGTTGTCCCAAACTTAGTATATTCATTTTTACGTTAGGGACATAATAAACATCAGAAATAAACTCATGATTTCCATTTTTCAACTTAATTAAAAAATTTCCAAGACCACTCACCGGAGTTTTTGCTCCATTTCCGAACGTCATGTTGCCGGAAACTGATTCATCAAGCTCCACGAACTTCTCCTTCGTGCCGCACATATGGTTGCTTGCTCCCGTATCAAGCACCCATGTACAATTCTCAATGTAGTCACCTCCTTTGCATGCCACCAACAAAGTCTGGTCTCCTTCTTTTTCTTTATTAGCATAGTTAGCTTTTTCTTCGACGTTATCCGATGAAAACCAACAATCTCGAGCATAATGACCATGCTTATGACAATTATAACATTCAACTTGAGATTTATTATACCTTGGCTTATTATTGTTATTCCATGAATTGTTTCCTCTGCCACGACCTCTTGTGAAGCTTGACCTCTGGCCCCTTTGATCATCATCATTCTGCTTGCCTCTTCCTCTTCCGCCGTAGTAGCCGCGTCCTCTTCCTCTAGCATTACTACTATAGCTCTCTCCTTTGTCTTTCAAAGTGAGCTTTGCTTGTAGAACTTGTTCTACTGCTCCCTCTTTGCCTCTCTTTCTCATTCTTTCTTCATGGGCTTGTAACGATCCCATGAGCTTATCCACGGTCATGGTTTCGACGTCTTTGGACTCCTCAATTGCGACGACGATATAGTCAAATTTTGGAACGAGTGACTGTAATATTTTTTCGATCAAACGACTATCACTCATGACCTCACCATTTCTTCTTAGTTGATTAACAACAACTAAAACTCTTGAAAAAATAATCCGAGATTAATTCAGACTCTTTCATGGAGAGAGATTCAAACTCACCTCTTAGAGTTTGCAACCACACCTTCTTTACTTTGTCCACGCCTTTGAAGGAATTTTGCAAAATCTCCCATGCTTTCTTTGCATTAGAGGCTCTTGATATCTTCTCGACGGACGACTCATCCATGCCTTGATAAAGAAGGAAAAGATCTCTTTTATCTCTCTTTTTAGAAATACGTAGCGTATCCTTTTCGGCTCGTGGTAGCGCCGCTTCATTTTCCGGTTCGACATAACCTTTTTCTATTATTTCCCACGCATCTTGCGAGCCTAGTAACGCCTTAATTTGAATGCTCCAGTTGTCATAGTTTTCTTTAGTGAGTTTAGGAATTTGAAAGGGAAACATTTCGGTAGCCATTATGATCTATGGCTCTGATACCACTTTGTTGGAATAAAAGACCGAATGGGATTAGAAATGTTTAGGACTCACACGGTTTTTCTCACCTAACACTTAACTATGGTTGAAGGAAAAAACAAAATTTATTGATTTTCAAAAGTTTACGAGCACACTTACTTTGAGTAATCATTTAGAAACACACTTGATTACTCACTTCCTCCTCAGTCGACACATTCACATTCACCTTTCTTTTCTTTTTTTTATTCACTCGACCACTTTCTTTTTGTTTCCACTCGCTCAATTGCACTTTCAAGTGTCTTCACTACTTGCCTATTTATAACTTCCCCTCACCGACTCATTTATCTCTAGAATTCTCTGGTCCAAAACTTCTCTAGAAAACTCTAGTGACCGACTTTGTTTGCACCGACTTTGACTGAGCTAAACACTTCTAGAATTTGACTCTTCTAGACATTTCTAGCTATCGTGCACACTCTAGATTTTTATAATCTTGATTAAATCAAGTTTACTATTTTAACATAAATCACGAGGAGATCGTTGAGAAAGTAAAGTTGATTAGAAACCTGCCAACTGATCCTACTACTGGTTCTCAGCTTGCAGCCAAAGAACCAACCATTTTCACTGCTTCTGAGGTTAGAATAATTGACGACGGTGTTCCCCTTGCACATTTTGCTGTTGCATTCAAAGGAGCATCTCTGACAGACCCGGATTCAATTGCTTTAATGGTTATGCAGTTCATGCTAAGTTGTTGGAATAAGAGCACAGACATCGGAAAGTTCATAGGTTCGGAGCTTGCTCAGTGGGTTGCCATTGATGATATTACTGAGAGCTTAATGCCTTTCAATAAAAACTATAGGGATGCTGGTCTGTTTGGTGTATACGCCTGTGCCAAGCCGGATCGCTTGTACGATTTGGCCTATGCAATTATGTATGAGATAAGCAAGTTATCACACCGAGTTTCAAAAGGTGACGTCATCCGCAGTTGTAACCAGTTGAAGTCTTCTATTCTGCTCGATCTTGATGGGACTACCCCAGTTGCTGATGCTATTGGCAGTCAGCTACTTGCTTATGGAAGAAGAATTTTATTTGCTGAAATGTTTGCAAGGATTGAAGCAGTGGACGCAAATACCATCAAGGGTGTTGCTCACCGTTTTATACTGGACCGAGATATAGCGAAGACCCAGATTGTCGGTAGATTTTGTTACGGGGAGTTGTATTGGTTTGTGTTTGATGCTGTTCCCTATTTCTGCACAAAACCAGTCAAAAAAAATCTTGAGTTTGTTTATTTTTGTTGGTTTTAATATGTAAAGATTTTGTGGTGTCTGGCACTGACATTTATATGTAAGAGAATTTTTTCTCAAATCTAAATTCCGAGAAAGTGAGAAACACAGAAAAATAAACAAAACAGAGAATGTTGCTTAATTTTCTTTGCAGGTCAGAGGGACATGGACATGATTGTGAATGCTTTTTTTTTTCTTTACATTTTTCTGAATATGTATATACAAAAGAGAGTAAAATTACAGAACATAAGACATGTTCCATATTTTCAAAATTATTGATTACAAATGCATAAAACCCCTAGAAATATAGTCCTAATTGCCGATCTTTCTCTTGTTGAGGCTGCACACGAACAAGGCTTTCCGTAAAAGTTGTAAATAGAGACAACCCATTATGAAGGGAAATCGGCAAGACTCGGTCCATCTTATCCATATTCTTGAAAGTCTTTGTCTTGCGATCATAAGAATACAAACATGACATCTTTTCATATGAACCGAAACTTCCTGACAAACTTTCTGAGTATTGAGAGATTAGTATCTTGTCAGGAGCACTTGTCTCAGCTGATCCATGAAAACCAACAAACCGGCGATCGCAGAAAGAAAAAGGTAGTGTAATAGTTTCTGTGCTCCAGTTACTAGTTCCTTTTCCTTGAAAGTTCTCTAATCTTTGCTCGACTCCATCATCATCTAACATCCATAGCTTAACCATGTAACTGCTCATTTTATATATTAGAGTTATGCGTCCACCCAGAAATAGGAAAGCAATAGATGTCTTTTCTCGAGTCTCGTCAAGGATGAAACTAGGAATTGGGATTACCCTGAATTTCTCGCTTCCAACATCGAATGCTACTTTGACGTCAGGATCTGTAAGTATATATTGTTCATGGCAGTTCATATGCTTATTTCTCCAATATATGGTACCATTTGCATGCACAGGTTTTCTATCTATGCTATATGGACGCAGCATCTCCATCTTATTAAGTTTTATCAAGTTGTTCTCATCAGGAACCACGCCGATCCTTCGCCATTTAGTATCACGACCCACGGTCAGCACCTCCCAACTTGAATAGATACTAACAGTGTCACTAGTAAAATCCTCGGGTCTAGCGGATAGTCTCCAGAAGCAGAAAACTTTATGTTCCTTCTTCTCTGGATCAAAGCCAATTTGATACATTGGTAAAAAATCACTTTTTATCTCTACTGGGTTATCTTCACTCTTAAATTTATGTTTTTCTTCCGCTAATAATGTTGATTTGATCCATGGTGTTACTTGTCGTGTACTGACATTGTATATCCTAACAGCTGCTGCTCTCCGGTCTAAGAAACAAACCAGACCATTTATCTGTTCCAAAACATCATCATAATCAAACCAATTTTCATCGGTTGTCTTCTTAACATTATGAATAATAACTTTTCCCTCTCCGCCGCTACTTCTTTTAACAGATAAATTTTCTGTCAGAATATGCTGAGGTCGCGTTTCATCTTCTTTTATTTCCGGCTTTGGAGCAATGCAGAGGAGCTTCATACGTTTTTTCGAATGAGTGCAGTGTAAATCAATGAAGTTTTTATCCTGTGTAATCAGAGACCACCAATGTTTGCATACTGACTTGAACCGTAAGAGCGATATTACAGGAAGTCTGCTTAGAATTTCTGTGACGACACCATAATCCACAAAACCAGGAAAACTACCAACTCGATTCGAGTGCGAATTCGTGCACACTCATTAACGAGTGTATGTTTCACATTTCAATCTCTACCCTTGATTTAATTTAGGGAGTTATGTAACGAGGGCCGTGATTCTAAACATGGAGGATAATGGAGCCATCAGTTAAATAATCAACCAATCAGAGTTTAATATGAAATATACACTCGTTAGAGTAGTGTGAACAGATTTGGACTCAACCGGAGTCCTATTGATGTCATCATCATAATCTTTATAAGACTTTAAGGAAACATCATCACACTTGCTGCTACTATTGATCATGTTTATATTATCAACCTTGATAACAGACAGACCCGAACAAGAATCATGCCTACTGTTCTTGCTGCTGCTCTCCTCTCTTCTTCTTCTATAAGAAGACTGACTAGAATGGAAGTTTAAGGAAATGTTATCGTATCATCCCCCCCCTTTTCTGTCTGATGTCCGGCCATAATCAATGTCCAGAGAAACATCCTCTCTTGTTCTTCTTCTTTTATCTGATAACCGGCCATGATAAATATCATCACGCCTGCTGTTGCTCTCCACCTCTCTTCTTCTTCTTCTTCTTCTTGATGACCGGTCTTAATAGCTCTCCTCTTCTTTTCTTCTTCTATTTGATGATCGGATGTAATTAATGTCCAAGGAAATATGACGCCTGCGGCTACACTCATCTCTTCTCCTTCTATTTGATGCTGACCACCGGCCGTAATTACTGCTGGTGTTGATCTCCTCATCCTCCATTCTTCTCCTCTTTACGAAACGACTAGAATAAATGGAATCCCCAGTTTCCTCCTCCCTCCTTCGAATAGAATAATCCCGAACATAATAATAATAAAAACCCGTGGGACGTTATTTCAATCACTTGGAAATTCTCCGCAGATAGAGAATCTAGTATTAATTAGGGCGTTATTTTGCATTATCTTGAGTGCAGTATTATTAACATACAGTAAATAGAAGAAGAAAACAAATTCTACATCACAGATTATTGTACGGCATGGTACCTGAGTAGTTTTACGACGATCACCGGTGTAGTAACGTTGTGAATCAAATCCGTTCTTCATGTCAACAGCAGCAAATAATCAAAATCAGGGTTTGAGTGAGAATAATCTTCCAAGTAGAAGGAAGAGAGAGATCTGAGTTAAAAAAAAATAGAGAAGAAATCCGATTTGAGTTTTTGGAGTGCATGGGTTGTATATATAGGGTATAGAGAAAAAAGAAAATTTCTATAAATTAACCGGTACTCCTGTCTAGTGGTCAAACACCCGTACTGAAGAAAAACCACATGAGGGTTTGATAATGGAATTTTAATTTTGGACGTCTGGAACATATTACCGAAAACTGGAATCTTGGGACGTATTTCCAAGATGAAAGTTGATTTTGGGGCATATACTCAATCTTCCCGTCCTAAAACCATGGCAATACATGAAAAAATATATTCAAAAAATATGCCATCTCATGCATAAAATTGTCATTTTGCGCCGGCAGATCTGTGCTATCATCTGACTTCCATCTAAGTATGCCATCCCAATCTTTCAGCCCAGTTGTATCAGTTAAAGTCTGATGGTCAAAGTTAACTGTCAGTCAATGGTCAAAGTAAAAAGTTGGTCAATTGCATATGACACTCAACATATGGTGGTCAATCCCACTCCCCTCACCCATTATGTTTGTCCAATCCGATTCGTATACACGCCTAACATTCCAATAAGTCTACTAGCTAAGTCTGTTGACTAGTCAACTACTGATCAAAGTCAACCATCGGCTGACGGTCAAATTCAACCCGCAAGTCAAATTCAGTTATCCATGTCGGTTTGGTCTGTTTCCACCAACCCTATGTCAAAACCCTAAAAGAAGGTCCTCAAAATTTCTGGTTTGAGGTCATGAAAATTTTTGTGGGAAAAATATCGTTTGGTCCTTTTTTAGGTGGGCCCATGTCTGTTTAGTCATTTGGTCAAACGCCTTTACTGTTTCATCCATAATTATTGAAAAATATTTAAATAGACAAAAATATCCTTCCGTGTTAATTTTATTTTTGTAGCAGTTCTTCCGTGCAAAAAAAAAACAGACTTCATTCTCAGGAATGAAGTCCATACAAAAAGCTAAAAAAAACAGAAGTTCATACAAAACCCTAAAAAAAAAGACTTCATTCCAGGAATGGAGTCCATATAAAAACCTAAAAAAACAGACTTCATTCCAGGAATGAAGTCCATACAAAAACCTAAAAAAACAGATTTCATTCCAGGAATGAAGTCCATACAAAAAGCTAAAAAAAACATATTTCATTCCAGGAATGAAGTCCATACAAAAAGTAAAAAAAGACTTCATTCCAGGAATGAAGTCCATATAAAAACCTAAAAAAACAGACTTCATTCCAGGAATGAAGTCCATATAAAAACCTAAAAATGATAGACTTCATTCCAGAAATGAAGTTCATCTTAAGCAATAGCAACAGAAATAATCTTTTTCTTCTTCTTCGTCATACACAGCAGCAGAAAAATGTGTTTCTTCTTCTTCTTCGTCTTTTTTTTCATCTTTTTTCTTCTTCTTGGTTAATAACAGCAGCAGAAAGAAATTTTTTTTTTCTTTTTCTTCGTCCTTTTCTTCTTTTTCGTCTTTTTCTTCTTCATTTTTTTCTTCTTCTTCGTCTTTTTCTTTTTCTTCTTCACCTTCATCGACGTCGTTTACAGCAGCAGGAACAAAAAAAAGAGAAGAAAAAAAATGAAACCGCCATTAACAGGAGGAAAGAAGAAGAAGAAAAAAAGGAGAGAGAAATTCTAGATCTGAAAAATAGAGAGAGAAAGTAAATCTGAGAATGATTTATTCTCTCCTACTTTTTAACTATATATATATGGTCCTTATTCAAAAGTGTATTTCTGCCACTACAGAGTGATATTTACATCATCCATGACATCAGCGTACGACCAAATGATAATTTTTAGGACCAAATGATAATTTATATTACCAAATAGGACCAAACAGACAATTAACTGGGTCAATTGGACTAGACTGATACTTATATTTTATTATTATGACTATATGGTATTTCCTACAATTTTTGTTTGCTGACCAACTTAGTAGGGGAAGGTTTGGAGCATTCTGAATGTCTTGCTGGCCAAGTTAGCACATATGGAGCTTATCTTGAATTTAAGGTTGATCTTATAAATTCTATTGTATAACTATATTGGACTTGAACACCGAAGAGCGAGATAAGCCAGAGATTAGAAAACCCTAAACATCGTATTTCTTTCAACCTAGAAAAATATTTTTGTATACTGAAATCAATAAAATATTTATCCCTACAGAGATTCGTTTGTGGAGTAGACACAACTCGTCAAACCACATTAAATCTCTGGTCTTCTTTAGGTATTTCATATTTTTCTTTAATTCATGTTGAAACTATATTTTACACCATCATTATCAACGTGGTGTTTAAGGAAGGATTCATTTTTGTCCAGACACAACCATATGCTTTCATTCGTCTATTTTGTAACTTGGAAGATCTTATTAAATTGGTTGTTTCTTCTACAACCATATTACGCTTAATTTAATATGTCTTCGAATAATAAACACAATATTCAATGTTTTATTAGAAGATGAGAAGTGGAGAAGGAGAAATTGAACAACATAGATAAATAAAAGGGAGACTTGTATGTTAGTTGAATCAAGTTTTGTGTTCATCTTTAGTTTATGAGAGATGATACACCGACGGAAACAATCTCCCGCGATCTGCACCGCGGAGAGATCCAAGGGATGTTCGTTTATCCCTGCAAGGGGTGGGGTCAAGGGTGAGGCTCACCACTGTTTTTTCTCTCACACCGCGCTCGGTGCACATCACGGGATACAAGCTCGGTGTGTATCATTTTTGTTAATTTATCCACTTTCCCATTTTAATATATTATATTAAAATGCAAAAAGTATAAACAAAATGATTATCTAGTGTTAATTTGATATCATGCGGTAATAGGAGCTCGATTCACAAAATAATTCCCCAAAAAGTGTTCATCATTCCTAATGTCACACCTTCAAATGCTTCAAGCAATCTTTCGTGAAGATATGACCCTGCAATACAGTGGACCAGTGATCTCTTATAACCCACTCGTATTTCAGCCTTATAATTTTACACCCATGCAAATAACCAACTCTACCTTGAGTATGCAACGAAAGACTTACTTAGATTTTCTCTTCACCAGCAATGTAGCCCACATTACAAAGAGGTTAGTGTCATAATTATGCTTCAAAATAGTTGGGAGAATTATTGAATCAACAGAATGCCAAGACCAATTTATAAGCCAACAAACTATTTCATTAGCTTAATGAGAAGTTACGAAACCCTTCAAACCAATGGACTTACAAGCTTATTCTCTTCACCAGCAAAGTAGCCCATATTACAAAGAGGTTAGTGTCATAATTATGCTTCAAAATAGTTGGGAGTATTATTGAATCAACAGAATGCCAAGACCAATTTATAAGCCAACAAACTATTTCATTAGATTAATGAGAAGTTACGAAACCCTTCAAACCAATGGACTTACAAGCTTATTCTCTAAGCCTAACACAGAATTCACTCTCTACTAAAAAGTAGTTCCTCAACACTTCAACAATTAAACAAATCTCATCTGCAAGGGTTCTCAGGCCATTTATAATGCTAAGAATCAGGGACAATCCGTATGCAACTTTGTTGCACGCCCTATGAACAACCATCTGTCCATAGGAAGTTCCCTAACCGCCAGACTTACTTTTTAACTGGTACCTTTAGTGCTGGCGTGTAGAATGGCGCCACACTTGTCTCTTTGTAATCGTCTCTAACCGCCAAACTGTATCAGATCTGAGATGAGAATCCATCGAACGAAATCGAGATAAAGATTGGAATTAACATCCAGACTGAATCAAATCCACCAAGGGAGAAGTGAAACCAAAATCTTGGTTTTCATTTTTTTCGTTTTTCTTTCAGTATTGCGCAACTATTACGCTTAATTGTTGGGCCATGTCATACCTAATGTCTTGTGATTATTTTTTTTGGTTAAGGGATGATCTTCTACCACACATTCCAAGTTTGTCTCCTTAGAATGTTTTCAGGTTCGCGAGTCCATTCAAGATCTTTACACCGTTTTTAAAATTGTGGTATTATTTATCCTTCCGAACGAGAAGATGTGGGCACCTCACTTCAACTCAATTAAATGGTTATGCAGTGTCTGCCATGTTGGACAAAGCAAAAATCGTGTAGACACATGATAAATGGGACCCACCCCCAGAAAAACAAGAATTTTGCACGGTTTTTACATAGTCCATTTGGACTTTCCTTGCAAAAGTTTTGCTCAATCAATTCAGGCATATTTAAGACTTTTTCCATGTGAGATGACAACAGCCTAACACTTTACTGACCTGTTAGCTAAGTTGGGACACTTTAGATTAGTAATCCAAGTACTTTACATATAAAATTTCGCAAAAAACAAATAGCTCCCGCATGGTTGTTTTTCATTATACAGCCAACTTTATAGCGTGTCAAAGGCGCTTCCATGAGTATTGTCAGATCCCATGGATAATAAATAAATATATAAACATTCTCTGTTTTATTCCTGTTTTGTTTATTCTCTGTTTCTCACTTCTCAATATTGAGATTTGAGAAACAAACTCTAAATCTCAATGTCAGACACTACCAAAATTAACCAAAATCAGACAAGAAATTGTTCTCAGAACATGCTAGATCCTGTTATATCTACTAGTAGTGAATGGTTTTGTGCAGAAACAGGAATTTACAACAGCAAGCACAAACCAATACAACTCCCCGAAACACAACATCTTGATGTTGTTTCGTTTATTTTCTCACATAAACATGATGGGTTTACGGCATTAATTGAATCCCAATCTGGGTTTTCATTGTCTTACTCAATACTACAACAATTGGTGAAATCCATGGCTTCTGGACTTCATAAACATGGAATCAGTAAAGGTGATGTTGTTTTGATACTTTTACCAAATACCATTTTCTTTCCAATTGTTTTCTTGAGTGTTCTGTCAATTGGTGCTGTTGCTACTACTATGAATCCATTAAGTAGTCTTAGTGAGATCAAGAAGCAGATATCTACATGTACTGCTGTTCTTGCATTTAAACTATCTGATAAAATGCCTGAATTGCGAAACTTGGGTTTGGGAGTGATTGATGTTCCTTTGGATTTTGAGTCACTAAGAGTACCTGCGTATTCCTTTTTTAATCAACTTCTTTCGAGTGACTCGAGTTTAGCTCCTTGTCCGTGCATTAATCAGGATGATACTGCAGCAATTCTTTATTCGTCTGGTACTTCGGGAATGAGTAAAGGGGTGATGTTATCTCATAGAAATTTAATATCAGTAGTTGAGCTTTTTGTAAGATTTGAAGCTTTGCAATACGAGAGTAGACTTCGTAGTTCGAAAAATGTGTATTTGGCTGCTATTCCCATGTTTCATGTTTATGGGCTTTCGCTGTTCGTTATGGGATTGTTTTCGTTAGGTTGTTCAATTGTTGTGATGAGGAAATTTGATGTGAATGAGATGGTGAGAGCTATTGATTTTTATAGGGTCACTCATTTGCCGGTTGTTCCACCGATATTGATGGCATTGACAAGAATAAAGGCTCTTGTTGGTTGTGACTTGGGTAGTTTAAAACAAGTTTCGTGTGGAGCAGCTCCTTTAAGTCGTAAGACAATAGGGGATTTTCTTCAGAGCTTTCCTCATGTCGATTTTTTTCAGGTGAAATAGCTTTTCCCTAAATGTGCTGTTTTTACTAAGATCTGTAATCTGTATGTGTTCTGAGGTAAAACATTGTTCATTATATGAGTTTTATCTTATCTTCAGGGCTATGGTATGACCGAGTCCACAGCTGTAGGAACCCGCGGCTTCAATACTGAATATATCCAAAAGTATACTTCAGTTGGACTGTTGGCTCCAAATACGCAAGCTAAAGTTGTGCATTGGGACACTGGTTTATGTTTGTCTCCTGGAAAAAGTGGTGAACTATGGCTACGTGGACCTGGCGTTATGAAAGGTAATATAAACTGATTATACATTTGATTTAAATGGAATGAGAATTGAGTTGTTTTGCTTGCAATCTTCACCAATATCTTAGACAATGCAAGGTTGTAGGCTAAAGGTGTAATGTACAATCTTGACTCCAAGTGGTTCACATATTTCTATCTTTATCCTCTGTATTCAACATCTTCTATTCAATTTTCTTACATATTCTCTGGTATATTGCACATGTATCAGTATGTTTGGTTTTACCCAACCCAACACATTTTGAATAGTGAAGTTGTTTATTCAAAACATACTGACTGATTGGTTACTGACATATGTAGAATTTTTCCAGGATACTTGAACGACACCGTTGCAACAAAGCTTACAGTTGATGAAGAGGGTTGGCTGCACACAGGAGACATTGCCTATTTCGACCAGGATTTTCACATGTATATATTGGATCGTTTGAAAGACACAATCAAATACAAAGGATTTCAGGTAATTCATTAACCTCTAGAACTGAATATTTTATCAGAACGGTGTACTTAGTTGTGTTGTATGCTAGTGCCCTTTGAGAAGACATCCAGTGACTTCTACTTTGTTCTTTGTGAAAAACTATGCAGATTGCTCCAGCTGACTTAGAAGCTGTACTGATATCCCATTCAAAGATACTTGATGTTGCAGTAACGGCGTAAGTTAGCTATTTCTTTTGCATACTCCATGGATCACATTATGATCCCCTCTTAACTGATAAAACTGGGTCCGTGTTAATCAGCAAGATTTATACTCTTGTAGGCATAAAGTTAATGAAGAAGTAGGGGAAGTGCCAGTTGCATTTGTTGTCAGAAGACTTGGAAGTGAACTTTCTGAAGACGACGTAATCAATTTTGTAGCTGCTCAGGTACTTTCTTCCTCCGCAATGTTTGAAATTCTCCACCTACTGACGATTGAGTTCCTCAACCAACATATCATGTGTGCTTGCACGGTGTAGGTTTCACCATACAAGAAGGTAAGGAAGGTGGTATTTATAGACTCAATTCCGAGGTCCCCGGCAGGCAAGGTCCTTAGAAGGCTACTGAAGGCTGCCTCTGAGATCGGCATAAGTTCTAAACTTTAGCTACCATTGATTTATGATCACTCATTCATTCACGGAAGCAAAAGGCAAAGAAAATTTGAAATTAATACACACACACCACAGCATCAGAAAACTATCAATTTTTGTACATTGATTTACTCTGTTACATTAATCATTTGTAAAAAGCTCTATGAATTCGTCTTGTCCGTCTGTTACTTTTATATAGTTACGTTACGTGCCCGGATGAAGCTTGTGAATCTTACTGATATAGTTAGAGAAAATATGATGCACCGAACCAGAGGAGGAGGCCAAAACGTATTGTTTGTGTTTGCTGCTGTACCCTGTTTCTGAACAAAACTAGTCACAAGTCTGAGTTTGTATATTGTTAATTTCATATAATAGAGTAACGCGTCCATCTAGTATTAGCAAAGCAATAGGCTGATGATCAAACTTCTTTTCACGAATCTCGTCAAGGATGAAACTAGGAATCGGGATAACCCTGAATTTCTCACTTCCAACATCAAATGCAATTATGACGTTGGGATCAGTAGGAGCGAAATCCCTAAGAAAGCCTTTCTCGCACTTCATAAGCTTGTTTCTCCAATATATGGTACCATTTGCATGGGCAGGATTTATTTCCATGCGATATGGATGCAGCACCTCCTTAAGTTTTATTAAGTTGTTCTCATCAGGAACCACATTGATCCTTCGCCATTTAGTGTCACGACCCACGGTCAATGCCTCCCAACTCGCATAGATATTAGCAGTGTCCCTAAAAGACCCGCTAAAATCCTTTTGTCTAACGGCTAGCGTCCAAAAGCAGAAAACTTTATGTTCCTTCTTCTCTGCATCAAATCCAATTTGATACATCTGTAAACGATTACTTACTATGTTGTCTACACTCTCGAATTTATCTCTTTCTTCTGCTAATAATGTTGATTTGATCCATGGTGTTACTTCTCGTGTACTGACATTGTGTATCCTAACAGCTTCTTCTCCCCGGTGTATAAAACAAACCAAGCCGTTTACCTGTTCCAAAATATCATCATAGTAAAACCAATTTTCATCGGTCGTCTTCTTTACATTATGAATAATAACTTTTCCCTCTTCACCGCTACTTCTTTTAACAGATAAATTTGCTGACAGAAATTGCTGAGGTCGCGTTTCAGTTACTTTTTCTCGCTCAAGTGGAGTGATGCAGAGGATCTTCATACGCGGTTTCGAACGAATAGAGTGTAAATAAATGAATTTTTGATCCGGCGTAATCAGAGACCGCCAATGTTTGCATACTGACTTGAACCGTAAGAGCGATTTCACCGGAAGTCTGCTTAGAATCTCTGTGACTACACCATCATCCACGAAACTAGGAAAACTACCAACCGGAGTCGTATTGATCTCATCTTCATCGTCTTCATAAAACTTGAAAGAAACATCATCACACTTGCTGCTACTACTGATCATGTTGATATCCTCCTTAATAACTGACAGACCCGAACAAGAGTTATGCCTGTTGTTCTTGTTGCTGCTATCCTCTCTTCTTCTTGTATAAGATGACTGACTAGAATGGAAGTTTAAGGAAATGTTATCGTCCCCCCTTTTTCTGTTTGATGACCGGCCATAATTATTAATGCCCAAGGAGACATCTCGTCTGCTGTTGCTCTCCTCCTCCTCTCTTCTTCTTCTGTTGTTTGATGACCGGCCATGATAAATATCATCACGCCTGCTGTTGCTCTCCTCCTCCTCACTTCTTCTTCTTCTTCTTCTTCTATTTGATGACCGGTCGTAATTAATGTACAAGGAAATATCACGACTGCTTCTATACTCATCTCTTCTTCTTCTATTTGATGATGACCACTGGCCATAATTACTGCGGTTGTTAATCTCCTCATCCTCCATTCTCCTCACGGAACGACTAGAATAAAGGAAATCACTAATTTTCTCCTCCCTCCTCGGACTAGAATAATCCCAAAGCTAATAATAATAAAAACCAGAGGGATTATTTCAATAAATTATTGGAAAATTCTCAACAGATACAAAATCTAGTATTAACAGAATTAGTGCATGATATAGGAACGTTTTAAAAATACAAAATCTAGTATCAGGGCATGATATACAAAATCAACTATTCAATCGCATTTATTGGAAAATCTGCTGATGCAAAATCTTGGGTGCAGTATTATTAACATAGTAATCAAATTCTACGTCACCGGAATGATTTAGGACATATTAGGAGGCTTATACGATTTAATATAAATTAACAAAGAAGATCCTCTCTCCCTCTTTTCTCTCTAATCAAAGAAGGGAAGAAAAAACACACATTCTTCAAAACCTAGATCCTTGATCGTCCGGTTTGATTATTCATATTTATCGGACGGATTGATTTTGTTTCCTTGTATATATTTCTTTAAGATAAAACAAATTGTTTCTAAATAATTTTTATGATTTTCTGATTAGTCTCATGGTTTCACAATGTTATCCGGACTTGTTTTTTTATTTTTTTATTAGGTTTTTTTTTTTTTTTTGATTTGTATTTGAATTGTTATAACCATGTTATGGATGAAAACAATCTACTTCGTTAGATATGGAAATTATTCGCGAAGAAATTAATTTAGGCATATTCTTATATATTTGATGATCAAGTTTGAATGAGGTAGCCTAATAAGTAAAATTTAATATAAATAAAACAAAAACAAAAAAATTCAATATAAATTAGATTATTGTAAGGTACCTGAGTAGTTTTGCGACGATCACCGGTGTTGTAATGTTGTGAATTAAATCGGTTCCTCATCTCAACAGCAGCAAATAATCAAAATTGAGAAATTTTCTTCCAGAAGGAAGAGAGAGATTTGAGTTTTTAAGAGCAACTGCAGTGGTGCGATCATAACCAAAGAGCAAAGAGCAAAAAAAAAGATCAAAATTTGGGTTTAGTCCGTGTTGCAACGCAGTGGAGGGAGACTAAAATTTGGTCAGGCGCAACTTTAAAGTTGCGCCCCAATCAGGTGTAATTATAAGTTCTGCCCCATTTATTTTATTTTTTAATTCGGGCGTAACTCCAATCTTCGCCCCATCAGGCGTAACTCTTAATTGAGCCTGACTAAAACCAAACCAAAGACCATATACTCTAGTATTTGGTTTTAGTCTGGTCTTTGATCTTTACTCCTTCTCCACTGCGTCTGGTGTTTGATCGATACTCTGGTATTTGGTCGCCCACTACGGATGCTCTAATTCCTAAGAATCAAGCATATTGGTTCGAACACAGCCTTAATCGTTGAATGATCTTTTGGATTAATTTTCAGATAAACATTGCATTACAGACTTCCAGCTTATAAAGCCTTACTCAGACTGATCTAGATTCTACGGGTAGTAATTTCCTAGTTGGTTACATCTAAACCACTCATTACAAATGATAAGGACACCCATCAATAAGCTAATTATAGGTGTAAATTATCCACAGGGCTAGGTGGCAACATCTTAAGCTATGATGCACCCAAGAATGAAGAGACGAGAATCATAGGATAACGATTACCATGCGTGAGATTTAAGAAGCCACGTGGATCGGGCGTGATTGTTCTGCATCGGACGGACAAGACTCGACTCCAGGCTTCTAACAAAGCTGATAAGACAAGACACGGTGGGTCAAATGAGGAGTGATAGTCAAATGGATAAGAAGATACGTGTCACATCGGCCAACTGCAAGGGCGATAGACGAGCAGGACAACATCGTACCATGAGAACACCTGAAGGAATCGGCTCGGACGAGAGACATGCGAAGGAATCAAAATGCATCGTCCATATGTACAGAAGAAGGGACGGCATAAGCTGGCCCGACCACAGAACTTCAGATTAGATGTAATGTGACCAACACCCTAGTATGGTTGAATGTAACCCTTCCTATAAATAGAGGGACTTATATCCAAGAGAGGGTTGTATTGGGAGGAGAGAGGCTTGTAATCACGAAAAAAGAAGAGAGGGAGATCGTCTTTCAAGTGAGTTCATTTGGAAGAGCAACACCATTGTAACACCTTGAAGTAATAAGATACACCCTTTCACCCCGTGGACGTAGGTAATCATACCGAACCATGTATATCCTTGTGTCTAATGTTTGGTTCTTATGATCATTTTCATGAGTAGAAGTTCTCTATCCTTTGGATGTAGTTCGCAATAAAATGCATCTACATTATGGCGCCGACTAAGGGGATCCTACTAAGATCTCCGGATACCTTGCCTAGGAGACCTTCAGAGACGATCCAAATCTCTTGTATACACGTCCAAGTGTTGTAGTTGAAGCTAGGATGAACTCTGATGGCCGAAATCACTTCCATTTTGAGTCGTTTAGTTTACATGCATAGTTACAGCAGTAGCAGCATCTTCACGAGGTATGGTAAAGTTTATGTTCTTCGCCCACCAACAGTTTGATCAACAGAGATTCCTCATAAGCTCACCGACGACTAACAACACAGGTTTGGAGCTAGGTTGAAAATCTGCTGATATGATGACAGCGTATTTTCAGTAGAGGATCGATTTTTAACGATAGAAAAGTTGTTTTCTTACAATGGTTTAAGAGTTCGAGTGTTGGAGAGTAACAAAAGGTCAAAGCTAAGGTGTCTTTTTACATAACAAACTGCCGATCTCGAGGTGTCATAACCAGACGATGTCAACCAGTCGTCGGAGAATCCTTGGAGAAGATCTAGGGAGAACGTCCATGATAAGGTTTTAAGGAAGAAAAGACAGTAGAAACTTAATTTAACTTTTATACTTGTGCGTCATACCTTTTAGTCACCATGTGCATGAGTTTAAATATTTGGAGCATATAGAATGAGGGACAAACTAACTTAAATGCGTAAGCCAAGTACTGAAGGCGACGTCGTACAAAGTGATAGTGACATAGCGCAAAATCTGCCACAAAGTCAGCTAGAGTCAAAATAGGGTAGATAGGGAGAACCCATCCGATAAAGTGAGTCGGCCTTGTGTATGCAAGCTTCGATATCGCCATATTTTTTGCATCAGTTGGTTATATCTCACCCTTTTTAAGCGTTTGTTTCCGATACTAGGTCAAGTAAGGTGTTCTTTGTATTTGCTGACGTATGGACGGACGATACTCGGTTCACCACGCACCACATCCGATGGCTAGCACCTCAGGGGCGGAAAGGACATTAAGGAATCACACAGTTTCTAGCAACAACATGCAGACAGGGGTAACGGGGCCAAGACAAGAAGGGAGCCGACAACCACCACTCGAGGAGTCCCGCGCAGCTGCGCGAGGCATGCCAACTGTAGATGAAGGAGTGGATCTTGGGCGAGATGACAACACCCTACCCTTGGACCAGGTCATCTTGACCCAAAGGAGAGTTGACCAAGTCGACGGGCTTACAGCTTCAGACACAGAGGACGACGAAGAAGCGCTTGCAGCACAAGCTCAGAGACAAAAAGCAAGGAAACAAACCGAGTACCAGGAAGCCTTGGGAAGATAACAAGAATGTCTTCGGCAGATTCAGTTGGGGCGAGGAGCAGCCAGTAACGTCGGACTTGTACCTGCTCGTGCAACCGGGCATACAATTGGTCCGATACTACCTCCACCACCGACGTCGGTACCACTACAGTCCCGGCCATCCCACCCTAATGGACATTCTAGTCATGAAAGCATAGACAAGACGTTGTTGGCCATTTTAGAAAGTCAAAGAAGACAAGAAGCGGCATTAAGAGAGCTCCAGCAGCGGAATCTCGCCTTGGAGTTCGAGAATTACCAGTTAAGGAACCAGTGAACTAGGTCACGAGGATCGTCTAGCCAAGGAACATCAAGCAATCGCGGCCGATCAGAGCAACCACCACCCCCTACTGGGCCGAGCTACCTTAATTGGTCGAGGCGATCTCCCATACCTTCCCCAAGGGGATACGGACCACCCGAGGACTCGTCTACTGATGAAGAGAGGCGAGGAAGGGGCGAGCGGCAGGGTGGGGCGACATAAGCTAAACTCAAATAGTTGGAGGCACAGATCAAGGATCTATCAGGAAATAGCGAAGAGAACAAACTAGCAGAGATTATGAGCGAGGAAGAGAAGACACCTTTTTCCCAAGAACTTGAACAAATGTCATTCCCCACAAAGTGTACCTTACCAACATTTCCATCTAGATTCGACGGAACAGGAGACGCGGTCGAGCATCTGAAAATTTATACCATGTCGTTGATACAATGGAAAAGTAGTACGGTAGTCATGTGTAAATTCTTTCCGTCCAGTTTGGAAGGAGAGGCGAGAGACTGGTTTTATTCACTCCCACCTAGATCGATTGACGGATATGATTCACTAGTCGAGGCCTTTCTTGAAACTTACATGCACAATAGTCGACCTCAGCCAAGAATGAACAAACTATTCACCCTTGCCAGGAGATTCAGGGAACCCTTGGGAACCTTGACTGATAGGTGGAGAAAACTATGTACTGAAATTGGAAAAGTGCCAGTAGATCAGGCCATCTTCGGATTTGAGAACGCATTGGGAAGATCAGACCCTATCTGGATAGCTATGTTCTCTGAAAAACCAAATACCTTAAAAGAAATGCGAAGAATGCAAGAACATTTTATCGCCCTAGAAGAAATTCAGGCCGAATCAAGAGATAGGGGGGTACAAGAAGCTAGCGCAGAGGCAGCCGAGGCCAAAACAGTCGTGGACGATCCCGCTAGGCGTCTCGAGAAGAGATCAGATCATCCATCGAGGAACAACGATAATAAGGAGTGGGTGGCTAAAGGGAAGAAGCCGAGGCATGAAGCCCGATCGTATACTCCTTTGAAAGCTCCCTTGGAGGAGGTATTCAAGGAAGTCGAGAAGAGAAACGATATCAATTACCCAGCGTCAAGAGGAGTCCAGTTCCACGATACCAAGAATCACCCCGAGTACTGTCACTACCATCAGTATAGGGGCCATTCCACCAATAATTGCCGAGAAGTTAAGGACATCGTGCAACACCTCGTTCGAGATGGATACCTGAGGCAATTCGTCCGACATCCAGCTCAGCCGACGGTAACACCCGACACGCCGGTTCACCAAGTTTGTATTTCCAGATCGACTTAGTTTGTGAATACCATTTTACACTCAGCTGTTCAAGACTACACTCTCGGTCCGACAATCACCTCAAGGATTCACAAGAGGGACCGTAACGGCAAAGAAATATTTAGCATGGACAAGACCTTACCCATGGAATCTTGGATGATGCAGCTTGTCTCGTTCTCGGCCAAAGACGTCCCGACGAATGGTCAGGCACACAGTTATCCCTTGTTCATTATGTTACTAATTTAGAAATGGGGAGTAAGAAGGATCCTTATGGATAGAGGCAGCTCAGTCGAAGTGTTGTTTTACGAAACGTTTAAGAGAATGGATATGTCGGACGATATCCTCGTCCCTTCAACATATCGCATCTACGGCTTTAATGGGACAGTGACCATCCCAAAGGGCGAGATAACGTTAAGGGTCTCGGATGGCGGGGGCTACCTTGATACATTAACAACTTTCTGTGTGGTCAACGTCGCCTCACCCTATGAAGCAATTATCGGGCGCCCATGGATCGCAGGGATTAAAGGAGTGGCATCAGCGTATCATCAAAGGTTAAGATTCCCGACATATAAGGGAATAGATGAAATTGTAGGCAACTCCCAAGCAGCACGACAGTTCATGCAGGTTGATCTCGAAATAAATGAAAATCGGCGAGCAAGGCAAAGGCGAGAGAAGAACAAAGCCAAGGAAGCTAAGGCTGCAGAATAATCGGAGAAAACTATTTCATAAGCGGTCATGGTGAGCGAGGCTATGGAGCAAGGCCCCTTATAGCAATTAAAGGTAACAGCTCCATTCGGGGAACCTAAGTCCAATTTCTCAACAGTTGAGGCAACACGGGAAGTGAATTTGGGGGCGATTGAGGAGACAAGGTTAGTAAGGATTGGGACTTTACTCTCGGACGAGCAAGCGGGACAACTCATGACGGTGCTAAAATAAAACATAGACATGTTCGCATGGGAGGTGCACGATTTATAGGGCATTGACCCGGAGGTCTACTGCCATCACTTGAAGATTGATCCGAGTGTCAAGCCGGTTAGGCAGAAAATGAGGCGAATCGCACCAGAGTTACAGACAGCGGTCGAGGCCGAGATGAAGAAGCTACAAGAGTCTGGGATAATCAGGAAATCCCATTACCCGCAGTGGATATCTAACATGGTCGTGGTACCAAAGAAAAAGGGAGGAGTCATAATATGTATTGATTTCAGCGACTTGAACAAGGCTTGCCCGAAGGACTGCTTCCCCCTCCCAAGCATAGACCAACTAGTAGAATCCATAGTCGGGTACGAGGCGATGACACTGATGGACGGTTACATGGGATACAACCAAATACCATTAGCGCCCGAGGATCAGGAGCATACCTCATTTTTCACACCAAGAGGGTTGTATTGTTATACTAAAATGCCATTTGGACTTAAGAACGCTGGTGCTACTTACCAGAGGTTAGTGGGAGACATGTTCGAAAGCAAGATCCACGACACCATATAAGTTTACGTGGATGATATGTTAGTAACGAGTCGCCGAGCTAAGGATCATGTCCGAGACCTTCGAGAAATTTTTCAGACGATGAGGAAACACAAGATGAAAATCAGCCCCGCTAAGTGCGACTTCTGGGTAACATCAGGAAAATTCCTGGGATATATCATCACCCCCAGAGGAATAGAGGCAGACCCCAAGAAGGTTAGGGCTGTCTTAGAAATAATGCCTTCCCCCGTAACGGTATAAGACGTGCAAAAGGCTAAATGGATGCATAGCAGCGTTGGGGCGATTCGTGTCACGGTCGTCGGACAAATGTAAAGCCTTTTATGACACCTTGAAGAATGGAAAACAGTTTCAATGCACGGATGCAAGCGAATAGGCTTTTCAAAACATCAAGTTACACATAGCCAGCCTCCCGGTCTTGCAAAGGCCCGAGCCGACTGAAATCCTCACCCTATATTTAGGGGCGACACCATATGCCATTAGTGCAGTATTGGTTAGGACGGAGGGAAATGCGGAGAAGCCAGTATATTTCACTAGCAAAACACTAATCCCGGCCAAGAAAAACTATACCAGAATGGAGCAGATGGTTTTGGCACTATCCGTTGCCGCTTCTAAACTCCGAACGTATTTTCAATCTCATCGCATATGGGTGCTCACCAAATCACCCATTGAAGCAGTCTTGGATAATGCATGGCGATCGGGAAGAATATCTAAATGGGGAGCCTTAATCAAACAATATGATGTGGTGTACTAGACAAGGACGGCGATCAAAGGACAAGTAGTGGCCGACTTCCTAGCATATTTCCCACTAAGCGATGAAGACGAGGTTGAAGATGTACCTGGGATAATGGAGGAAAGAGAAGAACCCGCTGACCTATTAACAGCTAGTAGTCCTACACAATGGGAAGTTTTCATCGATAGGGCATCGAATATAGAAGGATCAGGTCTTGGGTTGGTCTTCACCACACCTAAAGGAATAAAGATGGTGCACTCGTTCAGGTTGTAATTCAAAGCAACAAACAATGTCACCGAGTACGAAGCAGTAATCCAAGCCTTTCGGATAATTGTAGAAATGGGACTACAGGAGGTTCGTTTAACTAGTGATTCACAGTTGGTGAATCGGCATATTACGGGCAAATATGCAACACACGACCCCGTTTTGCAAAAGTATTGGGAGATCGCCCAATATTACATCAACGAAATACCAAGCATTAAATTTCTCCACATTTGTAGAAAAGACAACAGGCACTCGGACGCCCTATCCTACATCGCCTCACAGTTGGTGGATCCGAGCATAGAGGGTATTCGTATTATGAGGCTCTTTACTCCATCAATCCGAGAAACACCGGATGTACGGATCGATATGGCTATTAACACGGCTGAACGATACAAAGAGGGCGATTGGAGAAAGCCAATACACCAGTACCTGGAATCGGGCGAACTACCCAAGGGTCGGCCTGAAATAAATAAAATCAAAAGTAAGTCGGGTGCCTTCGAGCTAAGGGAAGGGATCTTATACAGAAAATCCTACTTAGGGCCACTCTTAAGATGTCTGAGTAGGGAAGAAGGCCACATAATCTTGCATGAATTACACTATGGAGCAGCGGGAAACCAAAGCTCGGGGAGAAGCTTATCGGCCAAGGCAAAGACAATGGGCTATTTTTGGATGTATATGAATGAAGATGCAAAAGCAATGGCGAAGGCTTGTGAAGAATATCAACGGTACGTCAAGAAAATCCAGGCGCCAGGAGTACCTTTAAACTCTATTTTAAGCTCATGGCCCTTTGCCAAATGGGGGATAGACATTGTCGGACCATTAAATGTAGGAACGGGGCAGAGGAAGTACTTGATCGTGGCCACGTATTACTTTACCAAGTGGGTAGAGGCTGCACCGCTAAGGCACATCCGAGACAAATATGTCTTCAAGTTTATTTGGGAACATATCATTTGCCGATTTGGGGTCCCGGCAGCCACTGTCTTTGATAATGGCAAACAAATCCAAGGGGAAAACATCGATCTTCTTTTCAACACGTACACAATTAGGAAGAGAAAAGCTACCCCTATTTACCCCCAGAGTAATTGGAAAGACGAGATCACTAACAAGACAATCGCCGACAACATGAAGAAGAAATTAGATGGAGCATATGGTAATTGGTGCGAGGAGCTGTATAACGTGTTGTGGGAATACAGAACCACGCGGAGAGAAGCTATATGGATCTCGTCATTTATGCTTGCTTACGGAACAGAGGCGATTCTACCAACGGAAGGAATGATCCCTATAACTAGAACAGAAGCATGGAGGCGAAACGTATCGTCCGATCTAATTTTGGCAAAGCTCGACGATTTGGAAGAAACAAGGGAGATGGAGTTACAAAAGATGGAAAACTATCAAAGAAGGCTACAACTAGAATACAACAAAAGCGTTTTCCCAAGGGAATTTCAACCGGGACAACAAGTGTTGAAATTTCTGGCCGAATGGGAGCGAGACAAAAATGGCGGAAAACTAGCACCAAAGTGGGGTGGGCCGTATATAATTGTGTCTAAAGCGGGCGAGGAATCGTATCGATTATTGAGACTCGATGTAACAAAAGAGTCCAAACCTTGGAACGTCAAGTACCTGAAACTCTACCACCCTTGAAGGGAGATACGAATAAAAGGTAAGCATACTTGCCTTCTATCTCTTTGAAACCATGAGGGGTATGAGATAAGGCATGAGCGACTAATGGTAATTTGTACTCGGGGCAAATCCAGTGTTGAAGTGCCGAGGTGACTTACACTCGAATGGTCATTCGTACTCGGGGAAAAGCCAATGTGGAAGTGCCGAGGTGACTTACACTCGAATGGGCATTCAAACTCGGGGAAACGCCATTGTGGAAGTGCCGAGGTGCCTTACAGTCGCCTGGCTATTCGTACTCGGGGAAGTGGCAGTGTGCAAGTACCGATGTAGCCTAAGGGTTCTGGTAGTTGGAAACCAGTTCCAAAGGTTGTTGAGACGCGAGGTCTCCTCAGCTAGGTGGCCTACTAACATTTGAAAGGCCTCCCCCATCGCAGGTGGCTGTGATCACTTGCCCGAGATTGGTTGACCAATAACTGCTCGGGGAAATCCAGCCTAGAACTAGGTTGACTGGTATCCTTCCACTGAATCCGAGAGATAGTAATGAGATACCCTAATCAGGACATGGCATTGGGCCCGATGACCCTCCTTGTTGGGTGTGTTCGACAGAAAAGGTTAAATCACTAACATGCGTCAATCAACAATTGCAGGAATAACACAATGAACAAAATCTAAATCGGTAGCGTCATGCGTCAGTCAACAATTGCAGGAATAACATAAGGAACAAAAGCTAAATCGGTAGCGTCATGCGTCAGTCAACAATTGCAGGAATAACATAAGGAACAAAAGCTAAATCGGTAGTGTCATGCGTCAATCAACAATTGCAGGAATAACACAATGAAAAAAATCTAATTCGATAATGTCATGTGTCCAATAACAAAGCGCAGAAAGTGTCAAGCGACCATACGAAACGGAAAGTGTAACGAAAGCAAAGCGAACAACATCGGCGACGCAGCACCACACATAAACACACATGTAGTATATCAGAAGTAAAAAGGGGAAGAGGTGTTCAAAGCGATTTACAACCCAGAACAAAGGGCGAATTAGTGACGCAGCACTACAAAAATAGAAATCAAGCCTTGGGAGGAATCGCGCCAGCCCTCTTCTGAGCGACCTTGCGCCGCTTATTCTCGACCCACTCCTCAATGCCCGTCCGAACCTTCTCGTCCACCTCCTCTGCATGAGCGACGCGTTCCTCCTCGAGATGCTGGGTAAGATGAGAAGCGGTTTCCTCGGCATCGGCCAGCTTGGAACCCAAATAGGCCTCGACCTGCTTCAATAGTCGGAACTCTAGATCCAACTCCTGAGAACGTTTTTGCTCGGCTACAAGATCACAAAGATAGAACATTATTCATTGAACACGGTTTAACAATTTTGCAAGAATAAAACGTAATCTAAATCTAAGGAACGGCCTCAACACATCGTCTAAGAGACCTGAAAAGGCTGGTAACACTGACTGAAGTGACTCTACCGACTTGGAAAACTCATCCTCGGCCTTGGACAACTTCATGGTTAACTCGTTATAGTGCTTCTCGTTGAATTCGTTACTGGGGCAATACTTCTTGTGTTCGCTCCACTCGTTCATTAAGAGATTACGCGACAACTGAAGCACTGTAAGCTGCGACCTACTACATTCTAGTTCTCCCACCACTTTGTCAAATTCGCCCACTTTTCCCAACAGATCCCGGTTAGCTCGCTCCACTACATCTTTATCCCTCAATATTCGTCGGCGATCTTCATGAAGGTCTCGGTTCTGCAATTGTAAAGCGTCTACCCGTTACTCTAAATTCGTGGCATCTCTGCAGGGTCATACTCAAAATGACTATACCGTTCTAGTTCACCCTCGAGTTCTTCGATTTCCCCAGCTTGGCGATCTATTTTGCCATCTTTGTTTGACATTCGCCGATGCAGATTTTCCACTAAATACTTTTCGATATCCCACTTCCTCTTCATGATCCTAAACTTAGAGGAAGAATCTAAGCCTACACTAGTTATCTCGGCTAGTAGAAGGGTACCCGACTCAGGATATTGGCACGATAAACTCAATCAACATAAGTTAAGGTTCGCAGAATTGTAACACACCTTGGTCATCAGCGAGCTTGATTTCTAGATCGCGCGCACGACTCTTCTCGTTCTGCAATTGAAGTTGGAGGGATTCCACCAGCTGCCTTTCCCTAAGACGATTAGCAGCATCTAACCGTACCCGATTCAGAATCTGATACAAGTAAACAAGTAAGAATAGTAGGCAACAATAAGAAATAAACCAAGGGAGGGGAATCACCCAGACATACGGAATCACTCACCATGGTATCAAGAGTCTGAGCTATATCTCCGTACAGGGGCACGACAGCAAGAATTTGCTCATCAGTATACGCACCGAAGTCAGGGGAAGTCAGCGCTCCAAGAGAATTCATGATAGGGCCTGAGACAGTAAAAGATGTTTCAACATCGGATGAGGACCCACCCGTAATCAGGGGCAGACGATGAGGTACTTCCGATTCAGCATCAAAAGTTTTTCCTAGCTCGGGTGCCTTCAAGGGTTCTTGTTTGTCGGCCAATTCAGGATCAACGACCACCTCAGGACCAACGTTCTCTCCCATACCCTTCCTATCGCCCTTATCACCTGGGATATCCTCGTCGAATATGTCATCTTCATCGGGAATATCGAAGATTGGTTTCTGCTTTGGTTGTGGCTTAGCAACGACATGCTTCCCCCTGTGAGGATTACATCTAAAAGTTTGAGGGTCAACCTCCTCCACATCAGCTTCGTCACCATCACGCCTAGGGAACTTATGCACAAGGTTTCTTGTCAGAACATGTGAAGGAAAAAAACAGGGGAAAGTACATGTACTTATAATAATATCACTATGTTTGTTACCTTCCCCTGGTCTTCCTCAATCCTTGCGCCAGCCCCCCTCATCCTCGAGACGATAACCTTGGTATAATCGCCTTGAGACGTTAACGTCAGCACATAACCAGGTGGCATCAAGTTTAGCAAGATTGAAATTAAGAAAGACAGAAGGAAACACATACCTTATCTGCCTTATCATCATTAACAACCCAGAAAGGATAGGGCTCAGCGGGAAAAAGAGGCGATGGAAAGCTACCATGTAAAATGGGACCTCGGATAAGGAGTGGAACTCATGGATAAATCGGGTCATTGGTATGACAGGGTCGCCTGTTAGAGCCTTGGCCGAGAGGATCGGAATCCAACATCATCCTTTCAACATTTTTGGGCATAGTCCTGTGACGATGGGGACTAGCAGCAAAACCGGAAAGATCACCCAAGGTTGAAGTACCAGCTCGGTAGTTGGCAAGGAAATTGGCAACGGTATACCCTGAAGCATCCCCGGGATTTTAGGCTGACCACTCGGCGGTGGAGCCGTGACCATCCCGGCGAGCTCTCCATTCATCCATAATTCTAAAAATGTTGCCAGTCCATTGAACAAGAGCGCGATAAGTCTTGAGATGAGAAAGAACCTCATAGTACAAAGGGTTATTGGGGTGATACAAAGGAAGACGAAGACCTATCTCCAATTGTCCTTGAGTAATAACCACGCAGTTAGCCGACTGTTCGTGCTTCCCCACGTCGGACTTCTTCAAAATGTTGTTTTGGCCCGAGATCAGGGTAAGTTCGTAATTCTGAAGACCGTACTTCTCTTTCAGCTTCTCAATGAACTCTTCGTCAGAGATCTTTTGCCCTTTTCTCGGACCTGCATGAAATAGAAAGAGAATCATCAGGAAAGATAGATCTCATGGCGCGATCATCGTACTTAGAGGGACTATCAAACGAAAACAGGGAAGCAAGGGAAAAAGCATCAAACTCGGAAAAAACATCATCGACAAACCTTTTTTCAGTCATGGAGGGAGAAGAAGCCATGGACTCAAATAGTGCAGAACTGAAAAATCGGTGAAGAAGGCTGGGACGACGAGAATGTAACCACAGCTACTGTGACAATCGATGAGGAGAAGATAAAAGAAGAAAATTAAGAAAACGAGGACTTTTAGAAGAAGAAAGTGGCGAAGAAATCTCGAAGAGAAGGTTGCAGCGGCAGGGAACTGGAAAAGGAATGGTAAAAAAAAAGAAAGAGAAAAGGAAGCGGGCTATTTAAAGTGGAGAAGTTGTAACCGACGCCGACGGTTACAGGTAATAAAGTGGAGTTAATGGGGTACTGCGTGACGAAATTTGCGGCATGGACGAGAACGTGGGCAGCTGGGACGACTTTCTTCCACTCGTGTCTGCCATACGAGCGAAAAAAGGGGCATAGATATAGGTGTAAATTATTCACAGGGCTAGGTGGGAACATCTTAATTTATGATGCACCCAAGAATGAAGAGACGAGAGGCATAGGATAACGATTACCAGGCGCGAGATATAAGAAGCCACGTGGATCGGGCATGATTGTTCTGCAGCGGACGGACAAGACTCGACTCCAGGCTTCTAACAGAGATGATAAGACAAGACACGATGGGTCAAATGAGGAGTGATAGTCAAATGTATAAGAAGATACGTGTCACATCGTCCAACTGCAAGGGCGACAGACGAGCAGGACAACATCGTACCATGAGAACACCCGAAGGAATCGGCTCGGACGAGAGACAGGCGAAGGAATCAAAATGCATCGGCCACATGTACAGAAGAAGGGACGGCATAAGATGGCCCAACCACAAAACTTCATATTAGATGTAATGTGACCAACACCCTAGTATGGTTGTATGTAACCCTTCCTATAAATAGATGGACTTATATCCAAGAGAGGCATGTTGTATTGGGAGGAGAGAGGCTTGTAATCACGAAAAAAGAAGAGAGGGAGATCATCTTTCAAGTGAGTTCATTTGGAAGAGCAACACCATTGTAACACCTTGAAGTAATAAGATAGACCCTTTCACCCCGTGGATGTAGGTAATCATACCGAACCACGTATATCCTTGTGTCTAATGTTTGGTTCTTATGATCATTTACATGAGTAGAAGTTCTCTATCCTTTGGATGTAGTTCGCAATAAAATGCATCTACACTAATAATAATGGGCCTTAATCATACTAGTCAGATACAT
Source organism: Papaver bracteatum (assembly GCA_023529315.1). Lineage (NCBI taxonomy): Eukaryota > Viridiplantae > Streptophyta > Magnoliopsida > Ranunculales > Papaveraceae > Papaver > Papaver bracteatum. The sequence goes on along the minus strand of JAJJWX010005228.1, from coordinate 280,160 downwards.
ATATGACAATACCTTCACCTTTCTCATACCCCGTACCTAGATTTTACCCGTACCTAGATTTTTGATACACCAAGGGAGAAGTAATCCTGTTTTTTATGTATGTATTACAGTAAAACTTGGTTAAATTAATCCGCGATAAATTAATAACTTCGCTAAGATAATAATTTTTGCTAGTACCGACTTCGGCCAGTGTGTTAAATTAATAACCCCGCTAAATTTATAAGATAATAAAAATTTCAAGTTTTCAATATGGCCCAACTAATATATAAATTAATAATCAGTATAATAACATTATATTATAGTGCTTAGTAAAATAGATATCAATGGTTATTTGTTTTTGTCCACATTTATAATACGTTGGACCCCATCTTTAATTTATTGTACTCCACTGAGAAATTTTGAAATGATTTTATTGTATATTTATTTTTCTTATTTTAATTTTAACATTAAAGAAGATAATAATTTGAACATTTATGCACATAATATGCCATAAAATAATTTTAATCGAAAATAAAATCTCTAGATATTTCACACTACACACTTATTTTAGAAATTTAAAGTTAAATTTGGTATGTTTCGATATAATAATAACTTATTAATTTATCGATAAATTAATACTTCACTAAATTGATAGAATTTAGCAGTCCCAAGACTATTAATTTATCGAAGTTTTACTATAATTGCAACCACCAATCATTGAAGGATTAGTCAATATACTATGGAGCACAAAACAAAATCTAACTTAGTGACATATTGAGCAAAATCTAATAACCTTAGCCTAATATATTAATTATTGCAAAACTGTTACTATACACTGTCTTTTACAATGACGGTGCACAAAACCTTAGAAAACAATAACGGGATTATATATAGGACAGTTCAAAGTTCAAACACATGTCCTTTCTAAGCTACAAAAACGTACAACATGCTTATAATTATTAGATGCGCTTTTGAAGCTCATTGAATTCCACCTGCATCGAGAATCCGCAGGGGCATCATTTAATTCATATTGATCTCTCTTAGTTTGGTATATATGCTCACTAGGTCTCAACCCGTGCCTTAACGGCACGGGAAAGGATATGTGTTTCAAATGTATCCATCGATTCATACATGTCGAATTGTCTGATAAGAATCAAAACAATCGATTTAGGTCTAAATGTTTTGAGGAGTTGGTTAATAAACATGTCCTTATCCTTAAATCTTTTAATATTGTTACTATACACTGTCTTTTACAATGACGGTGCACAAAACCTTAGAAAAAAATAATGGGATTATATATGGGACAGTTCAAAGTTCAAACACATGTCCTTTCTAAGCTACAAAAACGTACTACATGCTTATAATTATTAGATGCATTTTTGAAGCTCATTGAATTCCACCTGCATCGAGAATCCACAGGGGCATCATTTAATTCATATTGATCTCTCTTAGTTTGGTATATATGCTCACTAGGTCTCAACCCGTACCATAACGGCACGGGAAAGGATATGTGTTTCAAATGTATCCATCGTTTCATACATGTCATAATTGTCTGATAAGAATCAAACCGATCGATCTAGGTCTAAATATTTTGAGGAGTTGGTTAATAAACGTGTCCTTATCCTCAAATATTTTCATATTGTATATGTAAGTCATACATCCCTTTGGGACAAACATAGTTAATCGTTAGATGGGCAGTATAACATTACTTCGTTCACTACTTCAAAAAAATATCATCAAAGGTCATTCACCAAACTTGTAACAAAACTAAAAACACCTAAGTTAGTTTAAAATCAATTAGATTAATCTTGCAAAACTTGTTAGCATTAGAATTTAATTTTTCTCTTTGATATAAATTGTTGGGATCCATATTTACATATATTTGTGTTTATTCATTTTCCTAAAATTTATAGTAATATTTAATTTTTGATCAATTTCTTTCCTTGTCTCTTTACCTATTATCATGAACTATTTCTCAAGCATGCATAATTACATGAAGTTGGGGAGAAATGACAAAAACAGAAATCATGACAACAAAGGGGAATAAAGAGAGATGTGAGAAACTAAATTGATTACAATTAATTCATGCGTAACTTTGCATAATCCCATGAAGTAGGGGAAAAATAATGACAGAAACAAAAACCATGACAAAAAAGGGGAGTAAAGAGAGATGTGGGAAACTGAACCGATTACAATTGATTCGCGCATAGCCTTGGGTTTGGTCAATTATTTTATAAGTTTCATTTTTCTTCCTACCCCCTACCAGGAAAATCTTAAAATCACAACATCTTCTTTTTTGGAAAAAAACATGGCCTTTAAAAATTGTTTTAGTTTTAAAAAATGATAAAAATGTAATTTGAAAACTAAAATCAAATTAAAACATGCTAACGGAGAGACAAAAAGCGGTTTTTGGTTGTTTGCAAGCAGCACATGCCCAAGATTTTCTTCTGGCTATTCCTATTGAGGGGCTGGGGCAGAAGATGTCTCCTTTGGAGTACCGGTCTATCCTCAAATACAGGTTAATGATCCCGCTTTATCCCTCTGACTCTCGCTGCCCTGCTTGCATCACAGGTTGCTTGGATTCATATGGTGAACATGCAGTTCATTGTAAATTAGACCCTGGTTATAAATATAGACATGATCATGTGAGGGATATCTTGTATGATGTACTGTGGAGGTCTGGAATTTCTGCAAAGAAAGAAGCACCTGTGCATTTCCTGACAGACCCACTTGAAGGGAGATCGACACTAAGACCAGCTGATGTTCTTATTTTTGGATGGGCTAATGGGAAACACACATGTGTTGACCTCACCGGGGTATCTCCTTTGGTAGGCATTGGACATGGAACCTTTACAGTCGGGCGAGCAGCGCTAAAGGCTGCCTCAGGTAAGATATCGAAGCATGAGAAAGCATGTGTTGACAATGGGCATGCTTTCGTCCCCATTGCTTTTGATACTTTTGGCTATTTGGCTCCAGAAGCAGTTGGACTACTCAAGAGGGTCCAGAAAGTCATGCACAACTATGTAATGACCCCTGGCTCATGAGATTTTATTTTTAATAGGATAGGTTTTGCTATTCAAAAAGGGATAGCGGCACAGCTTGTCGCTCGCTTGCCTAGTATGTAATTTTTAACTTTGTAAGATTTTGAAAATATTGAGTAGAAATTCAAACGAATTTAATAAAAAAATTAAAACAAAACAAATAAAAATTAACCAAGGGTGACTAAATAATTTACCTATCTTAGGACACCTTTTCTCACCCTAATATACCACTACTTCTTCCACCACCACATTATGGTCACCACTCCATCAATCTCACCAATACCCACCACCATTATCCCCATCGCCGATCCACCACCACCCACAATCACAACCACCATTAGTGCTTAATTTACATATCTTAGGACCACTTTTCTCACCCTACTACCACTACTTCTTCCACCACCACCCACAATCACAACCACCATTAGTGTTGAATTTACATATCTTAGGACCACTTTTCTCACCCTACTACCACTACTTCTTCCACCACCACATTATCGTCACCACTCCACCAGTCTCACCAATACCCACCTCCCACTACACCAAATCAGGAATTTTGTCACAGGTTATACCTATTACTTATTAAGTTTGTAACGGTTACAGCCTGTAGCAAATAGGCCCTTATTAATAATTGTGATGGAGTTTTGTAACGGTTTTAGTTGCGCTTGTGCCATTCAGCCGTGTGCCACTTTTTTCCACCCTACTTCGGTTATGGGAGAGGATAATTCCTCCCATGCCTCAGTTTTTTCTCTCCCCCCTTGTATCGATTTTTTTTCATTTCTCATTTCCCTCTCTTCTCTTCCTCTCAACTGAAGACTCACATCTTAGATCACTGTTAATCTGTTAATCATCATCAGATCTGGGTAATTCTTTCATCATCATCAATTTTTCCGATTTTAGGGTTTCATTACCAGTTTTTCGATTTTAGGGTTTCATCTATTTGTTCATTAACCGATCATTAATCATCTGTGAATCTGTTAATCTTAGTCTTTTGTCTTCCATCATTTGTTAAATCTAATACGATTTTTTTTTTTCTGGTTTCATATTAGGGCTCTTTTGAAAAAGAAAAGACAACCCCTAGAACCAGTAAACCAAATTTCTGGTTTCATATTAGGGCTCTTTTTCTGGTTTCATATTAGGGCTCATTTGTTCGATGCTTCCTCACTAAAGTTAGTTCTGCTGATTTTGGTTTCTCAATTATTCAGGTTTGCAATCGTTCACTCAATTTCTGTTATCCCTAAAAAGAATTATTCTTCCGTGTTTTTGGTCGATTTGTTCCTCACTGATTTAATTCTTCTGGTTGTTCAATTTTTCAGGTTAGTGATGAGAATGATGTTGATATTATCACTTCTAAGGTATTCAAACATTATTGCTTCCTCTAATTTCAATTTCTTAATTTAGGGTTTCTTAAAAAAAATGGATGGTTTTTGAGCTGAAGGTTGCTTTTGAATTTGATCTGCTGTTTAGTTGTTTTGTTGTGAGTCTAATTGTGAATGGAATTTACAGGGTGCTGGTTTGCGGAATCTGAGGGATACATGTTTTTTTTTTTTTTTAATTCGGTATTTCAGTGTTTGACATGCACTCATTCTTGCTGCTTATATGCAAAGTGGGAATCATAAATCTTCTTGTGAGTTTTCTATTCTCTCTGAATTCTTCTACTCGATTCACTATCATATAGTTAATTCAATTGTCTTCTGCTGTTTCTTTGTTGAATATTCAGTATTCTTGTTAATGTGCTGTTGCTGCTTATATATGTTATAATGTTGATGTACTTTTTTCTGCAGTGAGTGGCGCCTGCAATATTGGAATATTTTATTGGCGGGTTAGCGAGAGAATGGAAAGAAATGCTTCTAGCTGACAGTTCAATATGGACCAGAACGTTTTCAACCAGCGTGTCGCCAAACAGCTGGACCACCAGTTGATGAGGAAAGTGGTGTTGTATATGCATGTGATGGGAGGCTTAAGTTGGTATTTTTTGAACTCGCAGATCTGGTATAGGTTGTTTCATTCCATCTTTTAGCCTTACTTCTGACATGCTGTAATTTTGACTTGCTCACGCAGGAGGTTTCTTGTCATTTATACCGTCAATTCCAAAGAGCCTTTTGCTAGGTGGGGAACAAAGTATAGATTCACACTTTCTTCTTGTTAGTTACCAAGAGGATGTAATGGTGGTTATGGTTGTAGTGCTGGTGCTCGACAGGTGTAATCGAGGATATGATGGTGGTTATGTCTCTGACATTGATCAAGAGGTATACAAATGTATTCTCAGAGTTTCTAAGTTTAATTTATGTTGTGTATGTATTGTTGAATTGAATCCCGATGTCCGCGAGTAATTGTTTGATCAGTTAGGTTACTGAAAAACAGCTTACAACACTCTTTATCAATTGTGGACAGGTAATTGATCATCTGTAGCAATTGTGTAACTTTGTGATCACGTCCTTCCCTCCAATGTTTCTCTCAGTTGAAAAGAGAGTGAGTGGAAACAAACATATGTAAGTGGAAATTTAAAGTTAATAAAGTGTGAAAAAAATTGAGAAAAGGAAGAGTGAGCAGAAACTTAAAGTGGTTGAGCGTAAAAAAGAAGAAAGTGACCGTTTGTAAACAAAAGCAAGGTCAATCGACCAAAGTGTTTGTAATTAATTAAGTTTGTTTCTCCCAATTCAATTGTCCTGTGAGATAATTAAGTGAGTCTCAAAACCCAATAATCCATCCCGTTAACTCTAAAATCATTTCCAACAGTGGTATCAGAGCTCTTGGTCCTAATGGCTACTGAAATGTTTCCCTTCCAAATTCCTAAACTCACTAAAGAAAACTATGACAACTGGAGCATTCAAATGAAGGCGTTACTAGGCTCGCAAGATGCGTGGGAGATAATAGAAAAAGGTTATGTCGAACCGGAAAATGAAGCGGCGCTACCACAAGCTGAAAAGGATACACTACGTATTTCGAGAAAGAGAGATAAAAGAGCTCTTTTCCTTCTTTATCAAGGCATGGATGAGTCGTCCTTGAGAAGATATCCGAGCCGCTAATGCAAAGCAAGCATGGGAGATTTTGCAAAATTCCATCAAAGGCGTGGACAAAGTAAAGAAGGTGCGGTTGCAAACTCTAAGAGGTGAGTTTGAATCTCTCTCCATGAAAGAGTCTGAATTAATCTCGGATTATTTTTCAAGAGTTTTAGTTGTCGTCAATCAACTAAGAAGAAATGGTGAGGTCATGAGTGATAGTCGTGTGTTCGAAAAATATTACGGTCACTCGTTCCAAAATTCGATTACATCGTCGTCGCAATTGAGGAGTCCAAAGACGTCGAAACCATGACCGTGGATGAGCTCATGGGATCGCTACAAGCCCATGAAGAAAGAATGAAAAAGAGAAGCAAAGAGGGAGCAGTAGAACAAGTTCTACAAGCAAAGCTCACTTTGAAAGACAAAGGAGAGAGTTATGGTAGTAATGCTAGAGGAAGAGGACGCGGCTACTATGGAGGAAGAGGAAGAGACAAGCGGAGATGACGATGATCAAAGGGGCCAGAGGTCAAGTTCCACAAGAGGTCGTGGCGAGAGGAGATAATTCATGGCGCAACAATAATAGGCCAAGGAATAACAAATCTCAAGTTGAATGCTATAATTGTCACAAGCGTGGTCATTATGCTCGAGATTGTTGGTTTTCATCGGACAACGTCGAAGAAAAAGCTAACTATGCTAATAAAGAAAAAGAGGGAGACCAGACTTTGTTGGTGGCATGCAAAGGAGGTGACTACAGTGAGAATTGTACATGGGTGCTTGATACGGGAGCAAGCAACCATATGTGCGGCACGAAGGAGAAGTTCGTGGAGCTTGATGAATCGATTTCAAACAACGTAACATTTGGAAATGGAGCGAAAACTCCGGTGAGTGGTCTTGGCAAAATTTTAATTAAGTTGAAAAATGGAAATCATGAGTTTATTTCCGATGTTTATTACGTCCCTAACGTAAAAATGAATATATTAAGTTTGGGACAACTCTTAGAAAAAGGCTATAGGATGAATATGGAAAACCTTAGTCTTTTCATAAGAGATAGGAAAGGAAAATTTATTGCCAAGGTGCCAATGACGGGGAATAGGATGTTCTATCTGAACATTCAAAATGACATCGCGAGATGTCTGACTGCTTGTATTAAAGACTCGTCATGGTTATGGCATCTTAGGTATGGACACCTTAATTTTGGAGGGTTAAAATTATTGTCCAAACAAAAGATGGTTAGAGGTTTGCCAAGAATTGACCACCCGGATCAGTTGTGTGAAGGATGTTTACTTGGAAGACATTTCAGAAAAAGTTTTCCCAAGGAAACATTCTCAAGAGCCACAAAACCACTGCAGTTGGTACACACAGATGTTTGTGGACCAATAAAGCCAAGCTCGTATGGTGGAAATAACTATTTCCTCATATTTGTCGATGACTTTAGTCGAAAAACATGGGTTTATTTCTTGAAACAAAAATCGGAGGTTTTCTCCAATTTCAAGAAATTTAAATCCCTTGTGGAGAAAGAAAGTGGCTTTCAAATTGTGGCTATGAGATCAGATAGAGGAGGAGAATTTACTTCGAAGGAGTTCGAGGCATACTGTGAAGACAATGGAATCCGTCGGCCTCTTACGGTTCCATACACACCTCAACAAAACGGAGTTGCCGAAAGGAGAAACAGAACATTCTCAACATGGCCCTAGGAGTATCTTTGAAGACAAAGAGAGTGCCCGGGGAGTTTTGGGCGAGAGCGGTTGGATTGTGCGGTTTACTCGATAAACCGATGTCCCACAAAAAGCGTGAGGAACATGACTCCTTTAGAAGCTTGGAGCGGAGTAAAACCCGGCATCTCACACTTACGAGTATTCAGAAGTATCGCATATGCTCATGTGCCGAGTCAGCTGAGAACAAAATTGGATGACAGGAGTACCAAGTACATATTTATTGGTTATGACTCTCGATCCAAAGGATACAAGTTGTATGATCCAATCAATAAAAAGGTCGTCACAAGCGAGAGATGTGGAGTTCGATGAAGAAGGCTTCGGGATTTCGGCATTCAAGAAAAGGATTACAATTTTCTTCCTATTCTAGAAGAGGAAGAAGAAGAACAACCACCAGAACCGATTGCTCCATATGCTTCACCACCACCATCACCTCCATCGATGCATCATGATGATCCATCATCAAAGAGATGAGAGCTCCAGTGAAAAGGCCCTTACGGACGAGGAGTTTAAGCGATATCTATGGAGACAATGTATCTCTATTTTGTCTTTTTGCAGATAGTGAACCAATAACTTTTGATGAAGCTGTGGAAAGTGAAAAATGGCGAAAGGCGATGAATGAAGAAATGAAAGCTATCGAGAAGAATAGTACATAGGAGCTTGTGAAACTTCCAAAAGGACAAAGAGCAATTGGAGTAAAATGGGTGTACAAAGCCAAGAAAAACGCTAAAGGAGAGGTTGAAAGATACAAGGAAAGATTGGTTGCAAAAGGCTACAACCAAAGAGAAGGCATCGACTATGATGAGGTATTTGCTCCTGTAGCTCGTCTAGAAACTATAAGACTAATTATTTCTCTAGCTGCCCAAAATAGATGGAAAGTTCATCAGATGGACGTCAAGTCTGCCTTTCTAAATGGACATCTTGAAGAGACGGTATACGTCGAACAACCACCGGGGTACAAAGTAAAAGGACAAGAAAATAAAGTCCTGAAGTTGAAAAAGGCTTTATACGGCCTAAAACAGGCACCAAGAGCGTGGTACAAAGAGAATCGACAAGTACTTCCAAGAAAATAATTTCAGTAAATGCCCGCATGAACATGCTCTCTATGTGAAGGTGAACGAAAAAGGAGATAAGTTGCTCAAATCTGCCTATATGTAGATGATTTGATCTTCACCGCAATAACTTGATAATGTTCGAAGAATTCAAGAAAGCGATGACGAGAGAATTTGAGATGACAGACATCGGTCTTATGTCATATTATCTCGGGCTCGAAGTAAAACAACGAGAAAATGGAATTTTTATATCTCAAGAAGGATATGCTAAAGAAATCCTTAAGAGATTTAAAATGGAGGAATGTAATCCGGCAATTACTCCCGTAGAATGCGGAATCAAGCTATCAAAGATCGATGGAGGCGAGAAGGTCAATCCAACTTTTTACAAGAGTCTAGTTGGAAGCTTGAGATACCTAACTTGTACAAGGCCAGATATTCTCTATGGAGTAGGGCTAATCAGTCGCTACATGGAGGCACCTACGACTACACATCTGAAGGCTGCCAAGAGAATTTTGCGCTACTTAAAAGGTACGATTGATTTCGGTTTATTTTACTCGTCATCGAGACAAGTACAAACTCGTTGGATACTGATGATAGTGATTGGGCCGGAGATTTAGATGAAAGAAAAAGTACTACGGATTTGTATTTTTCCTCGGAGATACTGGCTTTACTTGGAGTTCGAAGAAGCAACCGATTGTCACACTCTCCACTTGCGAAGCTGAGTACGTCAGAAACATCGTGTGTTTGTCATGCCATATGGCTAAGGAGTTTAATGAAGGAGCTAAAAATGGAGCAGGAAGAACCGACTACAATATTTGTGGACAACAAGTCGGCAATGGCTTTAGGAAAGAATCCAGTGTTCCATGACCGCAGCAAGCACATCGACACACGATATCATTTTATCCGAGAATGCATATCGGAGAATAAGGTACAACTGAAATACACAAAGTCTCAAAGCCAAGTTGCGGATATATTCACCAAACCGCTAAAGCACGAGCTCTTCGTCAAATTACGAGAAATTCTTGGAATTACTACAAATCAAGTTTAAGGGGGCGTGTTAGAATAGTAAACATGATTTGTAGACTAGCCTGGAATAATCTACAAACAGCTAGCATGTCCTAGAATTAGCTAGAGTACAAGGTCTGGACACTTCTATGACGTGAATAAAGTAATGCCACTACAAACTTAGCAAAACGTGAGTACTCTAGAATTATCTTTGGTCAAAGTCGGTTGTAAATATTGAGTAGACTAATGAATACTCTAGATAAAACTAGAGTAGATAGAGGCGGTTGAGAGCTCCTATAAATGGGGCAGTAGACGTTGTGGTGAGGGTAAGAAAGTTGAAAAGAGAGTGAGTGGAAACAAACATATGTAAGTGGAAATTTAAAGTTAATAAAGTGTGAAAAAAATTGAGAAAAGGAAGAGTGAGCAGAAACTTAAAGTGGTTGAGCGTAAAAAAGAAGAAAGTGACCGTTTGTAAACAAAAGCAAGGTCAGTACGACCAAAGTGTTTGTAATTAATTAAGTTTGTTTCTCCCAATTCAATTGTCCTGTGAGATAATTAAGTGAGTCTCAAAACCCAATAATCCATCCCGTTAACTCTAAAATCATTTCCAACACTCTCTGCTCTAGGTTGTGGAATTAGGATGTGTGGGGATCCTAATTCTGTTCTCCGTTTTGCTTTTGTTGAATTTACTGATGAGGGTGAGTTCTCCGTACTTCTCTGTTTTTCTGTTTGGGGTTTTTGCTTAATTCGATGTAACTACCCCTGCAGTCTTATATGTAAACGAGATCACTAATGACTATTTTCTTATGTCTTGCAGGAACAATGCTTGGGTTTTTATCCCGTGAGGGTGATATCGTCAAAAACTGCAATTCCACCTGTTAACCCGACATTCTTTAATCTTGCCCAGGGTGAAAATCTGCTTCTTATTTATTTGACTAAGTAAATGCTTAATGCTTTGTCTTTCTTTATATTCAACGAATTGAATAAATTTATGAAGTGACTGATAGATATGCGAAGGATCTCGTGCTGTAAGATTTGGGTATCTCATTATTGTATTGCCAGAAAGTTTGTACATACACATCTACCATTACTAAAGTGTTACTGAAGAATGACACTCATATCAACATTTTTATCTGTCTTCCTAATTGTCATTACATTTTCTGTGCTCCCTGTCATAATGTTGTGCGGAGTATACTTATTGACATGTTTATAACTTGGGGATAGCCTTTATTTTTGTTTCAGTCTGAAGATGAGCGTGAAATGTGCACTAGGATCATCTGTTGCACAAATATTGACAAAAAGGTCGCTCTTCAATTTCCATTTCCACTAGTTTCATGAATTCATGAACAGTTTGATTGTGAAAGCTTTTATTTGACTTTTTTATTAATCACAAGTAGATTTCTCATGATGATGTCAAACTCTTCTTTGAATCAATTTTTGGGGAGGTTAGTTGCTTCCACTTTAAGAAACATTAAAGTTCTCGGTTAACGAATCTGTTAGTTTTAATTTTCAAGGAAAAGAGTTCACTAGACTACTTGTGCTTTTATGAGGATTCTTGGAGACTATCGTCATTTTGCTTTCGTTGAGTTTGTTATGGTAGTTCTTTTTTTTTTAGTTTACTTTGAATTTACTGAGCCTGATGTATCAGTATGTACCAATGGGAATATAGAAATAGATAAGTAAAACAAAAACGGAAGGTAGATATGAGTCAAGTGTAGATTCAGTTCTTGATGGTACTGGAAGTAGAAAAAGAGATACTCAGAGAATATAAGACATTATATAGGTAAGCAAAAGAAACTTGCAATTATCTGTTTGGTGTAGGTCTATCCCTGACAATTTGGTCATGGTTTAAGACAGCTGTCAAAACTCAAAGTTAAGCTTGTCTTTCATGCTTCCCCGGATTTCTGTAGTATTGTTTTTATTGACAATTTGAGCCAACCTCAGGGATTTCATCGCATGGTGGTGTCAATGCTGCCATTCCACAAGGGGAAAGTGTGAAAAAGAAAAGAGAAGACCTAGAAAGTATGGAACAGATGGAAGTGTATTACTGGCATTGTCGCCCATGTCATCTCCTCCTTCAGCGTCATCTTCACTCTCTCCATGATACGAGTAAGCATACTGAACTCCAGTAGCTTTTATTTGATGACAAAGTCATGGACTTGGTCTTTCTCATAGTTTGTGTTTTACTGCCCGTTGACAAATTGATTTTTTTGTGTAATTTCATCAATATGTGTGGTATGGCATCTTAGGTTTGTCTGATTTTAACATAGGTTGGTATGCTTATAGATGTTTTAGGTTTCTTACGATAGTAAATTTTAGGTTCCTTTCTTTTTATGCCAAATCTGCTTAGAAGAGTAACTTAGATTTTTCCTATGTAGAGGATAGAAAGTAATTTAGGATGTTATGTCAGGACCTGAACGGGGATAATATCTGTTGAGATGCAGCATAATGCTAATTCATTGAGGAATAGTGGTTTATTTCGCAGTCCCCGGATTCCTCCCATCTCCTTACTCTTGCTTTGCACAGAGCCACATATATAGGTCTACTATAATATGTCAGAACCAACCAACCCCCCAGGGTGTTAATGAATAGTTTATGGAGCTAAATATACATCCTTATATTGGAAATGGCTTGGAAGGATAATGTACATGGTGGTCAGTCTGTTCGAGCCCATTTTCAGTCCGCTGTTGGATTTGAAACAAACTTGCAGTCCGCTGTTGGTTGTCGATGCCTCATTTTCAGTATCTTTATTTTATTTGTGTTATTTGTATGAATTTTGAGGGCTGGATCCGTGTTTCTGACTAAAACAACGCTTAATATTCGACAGGTGTCATAAATTGCAAGGGAGGCTGTCATTGGAGAGTACAAAGCCCATTCTACCTTGAGCACTTCCTTAACACCCTGAATTTAGGAGAGACGGAAGACATGGAACACAAGTTTGCTAGTCAGAGTAAGAACCCTTTAAATTTGAAAGTAAATCTGAATCTGTTTAAAAATGTATTACTTGTATTTAGTTAAAGCAAATAAATAAAAGAAGCCTTTAGTTACTTATAAATACTGTAAGATATTATGATCTGGCACGATCGACCCACATGCAGAATGCCCCAGAAGAAGTAGACTTTGGTTCCAGCACTCATATTATTTTCTCCACAGAACCTTGGGAAATCTCCAATCCTTGGACAACCCAAAACAAAGTTGTTCGTGTGAGTGCAACTGTTGTTTCTCAACACCATCAAGTAAGTTTGATAATGGTTATGCTCATCTGGATTTGACTCTTTGTAGAAAGAGTTACCTGCAACTTCATTGTAGAGCTTGACGGAAGTCTGCACTTGACCATTTTCCTTTGCTCGGCCGTCCCATTTTGATATGATATGTGTTTCGAACCAAGTTTTCTTGAGGTGGAATCCATGATCAACATCTCTGTTTTGGAGTTGTATGGTCCAAACCTCTCTCAGCGGTGGATATTCTATCAGTTCATTGACTAAATTCAGCACCGGCCATTCGATGGGCTCTTCTTCTACCTTAACTAAACTTCTGGTCTTATCTTGGGCCTCAACTACCTTGGAAGTATAAGTAATAACCGGCCCACCAACATGGGGTGCATTTACCTTGGAAGACTCGTAAATCCCATCGCGAATCATGCACCTGGTCTCCTCTGCGGTTTTTCCATCCCATTTTCTTCCTACTCCGTTTACTAGTATGTGTTTTAGAACTTCCTTTTTTCCGCAACCTATACAGCAATAGCCATCATTGATTACTTCCCTTCCGGATTTATTAATTTTGGTGATGGTAAAATCAGTGCCTTTATAATCGTCCGGGGTAATAAGAAGGATGGTTGTGTTTTCTTCATCATTTATTTTCTCCATCTCTCTTTCAATTGATCGAGTCAAGAGTTCTGTTGTGATCTCTTCCTTGTTCTCAACCTTCAACTTAGTGGAAGTAATCAGTTTGTCACAAATTCTCTTGGAGACATCTGCATCTCCGGTCGCAGCAATTATGAATTGTGGGCATTGATGGATTTTTTTGGCTTTAAGCTCACCTGTAGATTTGAAGACGAGTTTAGTTAGGATATTTATTGCATAAAACAAAAAAACAAGCAAACAGGCTGGTATATGCAAGAAAGAATTTATGCCCTTGTTGGGCCTTAATAGTCTCAGTCGTCACCAAATCCATTTTACTATCTATCCAGCAAGTGTATCATTTTTACTTACTTCATATACTAGTAAGTATCAGATTAGTTTCCTAATTTGGGATTACGGATATAATTACCGTCCTGTATTTCTACCAACGGATCGCCGCACCGGGAAAGAATAGTGGGACACGTAGGAAGAAGAAAAAATGTTGCTGCCTCCTCATCGGTTTTCGGTGACCGTGAAAATGAGCAACAAATTTCCGGTGACCGGAAAATGACGAAATCACCCATGACGGGAAAAAGTGCAACAACCAAATCACCCGCGAGGGAAAAAGTGCGCCAAATTTACATTGACCGCGAAAATTACCAAAAAATGCAACAAACTTTCCGGAGAATCTAAAAATGACCAAACTACCGTACGTTGATGGAAAATTTGTTGTAAATTTCCTGCAACTGTGCCCTTGATAAAAATATGTGCACCAATTTTTTTCGTCCATCATGAAAAAAATCACCCTTGACGAAAATTTTGTTTTGAAGATGACCCAACTTACCCTTGACGGAAAAAGTGCAGCAAACTCTCTTGGAGACCGTAAAAATGACCAAACTACCCTTGAATATGACAAATTTTGCGGTTACCGCGAAAATGACCAAATCACCCATGACGGAGAAGGTGCAACAAATTTTCCGGAGGTGTTTGAAAATGACCAAATCACCCTTGAGGGGAAAAGTGCAACAAATTTTCCGGAGGTGTTTGAAAAGGACCAAATTACCTTTGACGGTGAAAGACCAACAAATTTTCCGGTAACCGTGAAAATGACAAAATTACCCTTGACGGTGGTGAAATTGCGACAGATTTACAGGTGACTTGAAAATGAACAAACTCCCCTGCGATAATGAAAATGACCAAATCACCCTTGACGGGAGAAGGTTCAATAATTTTTTTTGTCCACTGTGAAAATGACCAAATTACCCTTGATAGAAAATTTGTTGAAAATTTCCTGCGATAATTAAAATGACCAAATCACCCTTGACGGAAGAAGTGCGACAAATTTTTCGTCCATTGTGAAAATGACCCAATCACCCTTGAAAATTTACAACAAATATTCCGAGGACTGTGAAAACGACAAAATCACCCTTGACGGAAAATGTGTTTTGAAAATGACCTAACTTACCCTTGACGGAAAAAGTACAACAAATCTTCGGTAACCGTGAAAGTGACCAAACTACCCTTGACGATGACAAATTTTGCGGTTACCGTGAAAATGACCAAATTACCCATGACGGAGAAAGTGCAACAAATTTTCCGGAGACTATGAAAAGGACCAAATTACCCTTGACGATGAAAGAGCAACAAATGTTACAACAATAAAAATGGCAAAATTACCCTTGACGATGAAACTTTGACAAATTCACAGGTGATTGGAAAGATGAACAAATTATCCTTGGCGGAAAAAGTGCAACAAATTTTCCCGTGACAATGAAAATGACCAAAAAGCGAACAAATTTTCCGTAGATTGTATAAAGTTTAACAATTCTTCGGTGACCGTGGGAATAACTACCCATGACGACGGAAAAAGTGTAACAAGTTTTCCGTCCACTAAGAAAATGACCAAATCACCTTGAGGGAAAAAATGCAAATTTTTTTTCCAAATTCGGTCAAACGGACCAGACTACCCTTGACGGTGAAAGAGCAACAAATATTCCAATGACTGTGAAAATAACCAAATTACCCTTAACGGTGAAAGAGCAACAAATATTTCGGTAAACGTGAATGGCAAAACTACCCTTGACGGTGAAACTAAGATAAAATTACAGATGACTGGAAAAATGAAAAAATTACCAACGGCGAAAAAAATGCATCAAATTTTCCTGTGACTGTGAAAATGACCAAAAAATGCAACAAATTTTCCGGAAAATGTGAAAATGACCAGATTACTCTTGATGGGAAATTTGTTGGCCAAAGCGCCATTAACGGAAAAAGTGCAACAAATTTTTCTTCAATTGTAAAAATGACCAAATCACCGTGGACGGAAAAATTTACAACAAATATCACAGAGACTGTGAAAAGGACCAGATTACCCTTGACAAAAATTTGTTTAGAAAATGACCATCTTAAAAAGTGCAACAAATCTTTTGTGACCGTGAAAATGACCAAATTACCCTTGACCGTAACACAACAAATTTTGCGGTTTCCATGAAAATAACCAAATTACCCATGACGGTAAAAGTGCAACAAATTTAGCCTACACTGAGAAAATGACCAAATCACCCTTGAGGGGAAAAAGTGCAACAAATTTTCCAGAGGTGTTGAAAATGACCAAATTACCTTTGACGGTGAAAGAGCAACAAATTTTCCGGTAACCGTGAAAATGACAAAATTACCCTTGACGGTGAAACTGCGACAAATTTACAGGTGACTGGGAAAATGAACAAATTTTTTAGTGACAGTGAAAATGACCAAAAAGTGCAAAATTTTTCCGGAGACTATGAAAATGACCAAATCACCCTTGATGGAAAAGGTTCAACAAGAGTTGTGACCTTGGGAGAGTGTCCACGAGGAGCTCAACAACAAATACATTCAAGTACATAAGAGTTGTGATCTTATATTGAGTTTTTTGTTAGTGTTTTGTCATTGCCAAAATTTACTCCCATAATTATCGCCTAAATTAACTAATTCTAGTTTGTTTGTCCTTAAATAAAATTTTGTATAAATGGAAATCCTTCCGTGTCTTCGTAAAAAGAAGACCGTGAAGATTGAATGGTGAGTTTTTGAGTAAATTAGCTTGGAACTAAATTTTAGAAGAACAAATTATGTGTGCCAACAAAATGTACTGTAAATGGTGATTTTAGATCAGCTTCAAATCTAGGTTTCACAATTCACATAGTGAAGTCAACACATACGTTAACCACTCAATGGATGAACGTCCAATACAATCTGGGATAGCCATTAATGTTGACGGCCGCTCTGTAGATGGATCATCAATTTGATTTGAGTGGAACTTAAACGGTTCTCTCAAGTCGATGGAGAAAACCATGGACATCAACACGAAGGGAAGATAAAATTCCAAGGAAAGTAAAGACGGTGAAGATTGAACGGAAATTTTGGAGTTATAAATCCGGGGTAATATTGTCTTTGAAAAATAGTGTTTTAAGAGCTGTTAACTTGAACTTAAACAGGTAATATTTGTTGAGAAATGCTAGGTTTCGCTGTTTCGGACAGAGAAGAGGGGCCCGTTCCCATCGTAGCCTTCAAAAATTAGAAGCTGAACTATTATTAAACAAAATAGATTGATGAGACTGAGGTTGAGCCGAGGCCTACCTAGTATTTATTTACGGAAATAGAGTTATATAAAGAAACGTTCTTTACTGCAATTAGTGGCGACATTAGGAAGCCTATCAATATGAGGAAACCAGGGGATCGAACGCCGGAAAATATCTATTATAAACCATTCACCCCCAAAATCACATTCAATAACTTCTCTTTCCCAAAATCAAATCCCTCTCTTCCGAAGTTTGATTTGATTATTTGCTGCTGTTGAGATGGAGAACTACTACACCGGTGGTCGTCGTAAAACTAAGGTACCATCTAATTCTATCAAACCTTTTTTCCCTCTAATTTCTTTATGTTTTATTGAATTTTGTATGCGTTCTTGAACTGACGGTGATGTAGAATTTCTTTATTCGTCTATTTACTGATTATATATGTCAATATTACTGCACCCAAGATTTTGTATCACCGGATTTTCCAATAAATGGGAATCAAAAATTGAATTTGTATATTATGCCCTAATACTAGATTTTGTATATTATGCTGCTTCTCCTCCTTTTCATCCTCACAAAGCAGGAACTGAAAATTGGGTTTCTTCATTATTTGGTTCTCCAAAACCAGATCGAGTGGAAGCAACAATGGTTTTCGATCCGCCACCCAAGTAGATGGAAAGAAAGATCCTGTATCCTTGTCTTCGCAAACCTCTCCTGAAACCTTCAATCGCTGTAAAGATCTAGTGGTGGAGGAGAAGAATGGAGGAGATTAACAACATCAGTAATTACGGCCGGTGGTCATCATCAGACAGAAGAAGGAGAGATGAGTGTGGCAGCAGGCGTCATATTTCTTTGGACATTAATTACGACAGGTCATCAAATAGAAGAAGAAGAGATGAGGAGAGCCACAGCAGGCGTGATGATATTTATCATGGCAGGTCATCAAACAAAAAAAGAAGAAGAGATGAGGAGAGCAACAGCAGGCGTGATGTCTCCTTGGACATTAATTATGGCCAGTCAAACATAAAAAGGGGGGACGATGACATTTCCTTAAACTTCCATTCTAGTCAGTCATCTTATAGAAGAAGAAGAGAGGATAGCAGCAGCAGGAACAGTAGGCATGACTCTTGTTCGGGTCTGTCAGTTATCAAGGAGGATACTATCAACATGATCAGTAGTAGCAGAAAGTGTGATTATGTTTCCTTCAAGTCTTGTGAAGATGATGAGATCAATACGACTCCGGTTGGTAGTTTTCCTAGTTTCGTGGATGATGGTATAGTCACAGAGATTCTAAGCAGACTTCCGGTGAAATCGCTCTTACGGTTCAAGTCAGTATGCAAACATTGGCGGTCTCTGATTACGCCGGATCAAAAATTCATTTATTTACACTCTATTCGTTCGAAACCGCGTATGAAGATCCTCTGCATCACTCCACTTGAGCGAGAAAAAGTAACTGAAACGCGACCTCAGCAATTTCTGTCAGCAAATTTATCTGTTAAAAGAAGTAGCGGTGAAGAGGGAAAAGTTATTATTCATAATGTAAAGAAGACGACCGATGAAAATTGGTTTTACTATGATGATATTTTGGAACAGGTAAACGGCTTGGTTTGTTTTATACACCGGGGAGAAGAAGCTGTTAGGATACACAATGTCAGTACACGAGAAGTAACACCATGGATCAAATCAACATTATTAGCAGAAGAAAGAGATAAATTCGAGAGTGTAGACAACATAGTAAGTAATCGTTTACAGATGTATCAAATTGGATTTGATGCAGAGAAGAAGGAACATAAAGTTTTCTGCTTTTGGACGCTAGCCGTTAGACAAAAGGATTTTAGCGGGTCTTTTAGGGACACTGCTAATATCTATGCGAGTTGGGAGGCATTGACCGTGGGTCGTGACACTAAATGGCGAAGGATCAATGTGGTTCCTGATGAGAACAACTTAATAAAACTTAAGGAGGTGCTGCATCCATATCGCATGGAAATAAATCCTGCCCATGCAAATGGTACCATATATTGGAGAAACAAGCTTATGAAGTGCGAGAAAGGCTTTCTTAGGGATTTCGCTCCTACTGATCCCAACGTCATAATTGCATTTGATGTTGGAAGTGAGAAATTCAGGGTTATCCCGATTCCTAGTTTCATCCTTGACGAGATTCGTGAAAAGAAGTTTGATCATCAGCCTATTGCTTTGCTAATACTAGATGGACGCGTTACTCTAATATGTCAAATGAGCAATTACATTGTTAAGCTATGGATGTTAGATGATAATGGAGTCGAGAAAAGATTAGAGAACTGTCAAGGAAAAGGAAGTAGTAACTGGAGTACGGAAACTATTACACTACCTTTTTATTTCTGCGATCTCCGGTTTGTTGGTTTTCATGGATCAGTTGCTGCTGACAAGATACTAATCTCCCACTACTCAAAAAGGGTGTTAGGAAGTTTGGGTTATAAAAAGATGGCATGTTTGTATTCTTATGATCGCAAGAAAAAGACTTTGAAGAAGATTGATGAGATGGACCGAATCTTGCCGATTTCCCTTCGGAATGGGTTGTCTCTATTTACAACTTTTACGGAAAGCCTCGTTCATGTGCAGCCTCCGAAAGACAAAGGTCGGCAATTAGAACTAGTTTTCTAGGGTTTTTTTATTCATTTGTAATCAATAATTTTGAAGTTATGGAACATGTCTTGTGTTCTGTAGTTTTACTCTCTTTTGTATATACAGGAAAAAAAAAAAAAGCATTCACAATCATGCCCATGTCCCTCTGACCTGCAAAGAAAATTAAGCAACATTCAACCAGCAAAAAAAGTTCTCACTTTCTCACTTTTACATAAACCAGCAAAATATACAAACTCAGACTTGTGACTGGTTTTGTTCAGAAACAGGGAACAGCAGCAAACACAAACAATACATAGAGCTTTGTTTTGGCCTCCTCCTCTGTTTCGGTGCATCATATTTTCTCTAACTTTATCAGTAAGATTCACAAGCTTCATCCGGGCACGTAACTATATAAAAGTAACAGACGGACAAGACGAATTCATAGAGCTTTTTACAAATGATTAATGTAACAGAGTAAATCAATGTACAAAAATTGATAGTTTAAATGGAATGATAGAATTTTACAGTCATAACCAAATGGCGATCTACGGTTAAGGAATTCGTAACCGAAGGAGCGACTCTCCAGCTGTGGAAACTTAAGTTTCTTCGGATTCGGAGTTTTCTGATGCCGTGGTGAGTGTTTGTCTTAATTTCAAAGTTTTCTTTGCCTTTTGCGTCAGTGAATGAATGAGTGATCATAAATCAATGGTAGCTAAAGTTTAGAACTTATGCCGATCTCAGAGGCAGCCTTCAGTAGCCTTCTAAGGACCTTGCCTGCCGGGGACCTCGGAATTGAGTCTATAAATACCACCTTCCTTGACTTCATGTATGGTGAAACCTACACCGTGCAAGCACACAAGATATGTTGGTTGAGGAACTCAATAGGTACAGAGAAATAGGTGGAGAATTTCAGACATTGTGGAGGGAAGAAGTACCTGAGCAGCTACAAAATTGATCACGTCGTCTTCAGAAAGTTCACTTCCAAGTCTTCTGACAACAAATGCAACTGGCACTTCCCCTACTTCTTCATTAACGTTATACCTACAACGAACATAAGTCTAGATGATTGACATGGACCCACTTTATCAGTTAAGAGGGGATCATAATGTAATCCATGGAATATGCAAAAGAAATATCTAACTTACGCCGTTACTGCAACATCAAGTATCTCTGAATGGGATATCAGTACAGCTTCTAAGTCAGCTGGAGCAATCTGCATAGTTTTTCACAAAGAAAAAAGTAGAAGTCACTGGATGTCTTCTCAATGGGCACTAGCATACAACACAACTAAGTACACCGTTCTGATAAAATATTCAGTTCTAGAGGTTAATGAATTACCTGAAATCCTTTGTATTTGATTGTGTCTTTCAAACGATCCAATATATACATGTGAAAATCCTGGTCGAAATAGGCAATGTCTCCTGTGTGCAGCCAACCCTCTTCATCAACTGTAAGCTTTGTTGCAACGGCGTCGTTCAAGTATCCTGGAAATTCTACCTATATGAGTAACCAATCACTCGATATGTTTTGAATAAACAACTTCTCTATTCAAAGTGTGTTGAGTAAAACCTACAACTTTTCTTGTTTGTCTACCTTTGGTAGACAGTGTAAATTCTCCTTTCTTCTAATAAATTCTCTCTTCTAATCAAAAAAGAGTAAAACCTACATAATGATACGTGTGCAGAGAAGCGCAGCGAAAAATATGTTTACTAAATTGAATAGAAGATACTGAATACAGAGGATAAAGACAGAAATATGTGAACCACTTGGAGTCAAGATGGTACATTACACCTTCAGCCTACAACCTTGCATTGTCTTAGATATTGGTGAAGATTGCAAGACAAAACAACTCAACGATAATGGAAAAGTAAGAAGAAACATGACTATCCGTTTGAATCCGATGTATTCCTAACACCAAAATCAGTTCATATTACCTTTCATAACGCCAGGTCCACGTAGCCATAGTTCACCACTTTTTCCAGGTGACAAACATAAACCAGTGTCCCAATGCACAACTTTGGCTTGTGTATTGGGAGCCAACAGTCCAACTGAGGTATACTTCTGGATATACAGTAAAACTTCGATAAATTAATAGCGTTGGGACCAAAGAAAAATATTATTTTAGCGAAGTTATTAATTTATCGAGTTAAAATTTAGCCTATCCAAGCCTAGTTGGGACCAGAGAATTTTATTATTTTAGCGAAGTAATTAATTTATCGAAGTTCTACTGTATTCAGTATTGAAGCCGCGGGTTCCTACAGCAGTGGACTCAGTCATACCATAGCCCTAAAGATGAGATAAAACTCATATAATGAACAATGTTTTGCCCCAGAACACACATATAGATTACAGATCTAAGTAAAAATAATACACTTACGGAAAAGCTATTTCACCTGAAAAAAATAGACATGAGGAAAGCTCTGAAGAAAATCCTGTATTGTCTTATGACTTAAAGGAGCTGCTCCACACGAGACTTGTTTTAAACTTCCAAAGTCACAACCACCAAGAGCCTTTACTCTTGTCATTGCCATCAATATTGGTGGAACAACCGGAAAATTGGTGACCCTATAGCAATCAATAGCTCTCACCATTTCATTCACATCAAATTTCCTCATCACAACAATTGAACAACCTAACGAAAACAATCCCATAACGAACAACGAAAGCCCATAAACATGAAACATGGGAATAGCAGCCAAATACACATTCTTCGAACTACAAAGTCTACTCTCGTATATTGCAAAGCTTCAAATCTTACAAAAAGCTCAACTACTGATATCAAATTTCTATGAGATAACATCACCCCTTTACTCATTCCCGAAGTACCAGACGAATAAAGAATCGCTGCAGTATCGTCCTGATGGATACTCGGACACGGAGCCAAACTCGAGTCACTAAAGTTGATAAAAAAAGGAATACTCAGGTACTCTTAATGAATCAAAATCCAAAGGGACAACAACCACTCTCAAACCCAGTAAGTTTTGGAATTGAGTCATTTTATCAAACAGTGTAAAAGCAAGAACAGCATTACATGTAGAAATCTGTTTCTTGATCTCACTAAGACTACTCAATGGATTCATAGTAGTAGCAACAGCACCAATAGACAAAACACTTAAGAAAACAATTGGAAATAAAAGAGTATTTGGTAAAAGTATCAAAACAACATCACCTTTGCAAATTCCATGTTTGTGAAGGGATTTTACCTAGAAGTGTGACTGAAAAGTGAAAAAATCCCAAAAGTGTGACCAAATTTGAAATCCTTCCAAAAGTGTGACCATGACCGGTCAACGGACACATATGCCCCGGTCTTTTACGGAAATACCGAATTTTGTCCTCTGATGTCCACATATCGGGTAAGGATGTGTACACATCGAGTAATGATGTCCACATATCGGGGTAAGGATGTGTACACATCGGGAAATGATACCCCACCATGAATAGTGTCCGATGTCTACATATTGTATGTAGACATCCAGAATCTAGGCATAATCATTATATGTAGACATCCAGAATAGTGTCCGATGTATACGTAAGGATGTGTACACATCGGACACTATTCATAAATATGTGGACATCAAGCCAATCGTATGTGGACATCAGCTATAATGTGTAGACATCGACTATAAATATGTGGACATCCTTACCCGATGTGTACACATCGGGCTATAAAAGGGTACGTTGGGTATTAGTGAAAATCAGTCACACTTTTGGAAGATATTCGTTTTCAGTCATACTTTTGGAATTTTTTCACTTTTCAGTCACACTTTTAGGCATTTCCTCGTTTGTGAAGTCCAGAAGCCATGGATTTCACTAGTTGCTGTAGTTTTGGATAGGATAGTGAAAACCCAGATTGTGATTCAATTAATGCAGCAAACCCATGATGTTTATATGAGAAAATAAACGAAACAACATCAAGATGTTGTGCTTCGGGGAGTTGTATTGGTTTGTGTTTGTTGTTGTAGATCCCTGTTTCTGAACAAAACCAGTCACTAGACATAACAGGATCTAACATGTCCTGAGTGTAATTTTTTGTCTGCGTTTCTTTATTTTTGATTTTGATAGTGGCGTCTAGCATTGAGTTTTTTTTCTTTCAAATCTCAATGCTCAGAACTCAGAAGTGAGAAACAGAGAATAAACAAAACAGAGAATGTTTTTTAAGTATCCATTGGTTCTGACGATACTCGTAGAGGCGCACGAGAAACACTCATGGAAGCTCCTTTAACACGACAGTTTTGTTATAAAGTTGGCTACTTTTCGTGTATAGCGCAAAAACAACTGTGCTTGAGCAATTTGCATTTTTATCTTTTTACACATATATACATTTTTTTGATATATATATATATTTTTTTCGGCAATGCTATTTGACGATCTTTAATGCTTCTCACTTTCCCCCCTGATGAGCTGTCATCCTATGTGGCATAAGCCACCTGAATTTTTAGTATTTGACCAATAAGTAGGCGGGAAATTAAAGCAAGTGCTGAATTTTGAAATAATATTCTATATTTGTATGTTTCTCTCACCAAAAAAAAGAAGAAGCAAGTTCTTCTGTATTATTGTTCTCTCTCTTCTGTATTATTATTCTCTCTGGTGAAGAACATCAAATTAGCTAAACAAGGAGTAAAGATGCGTATAATTGAAATCGAAGAAGAAAATTCAAATGCTAAAAATAAGGTTAGTGATTCCTATGCAAAAAAAAAAAAAAAAAAAAAAAATCAGCTACTCTAAAAATTTCTTTGAGGTGAATCAGATATGGTTTTGGGGATTTTTGGATTTGATGTTAATGAAATATGTTTGGTATAAAAACTGATGCTTTCTATTGATATAAAGATACAGACTCTTTTGTATGATTATTTATACAATGGCTCGATGGTATGTTTGGATGTGCTCCTCCTGCAATTGTAACTGGATACATATGCACACACGGTTCATATGTATCCACCAAATAGACTAGCACGAGATCATGTGTATCAAGCTAATGGAATAGCACAACAAGTGCATATGTACCAACCTTGGGAATTCTATCCGCATCCACATCCACACCTTCATTACGGAGTACTGCCAAATGCTATGAGTTATTTTCACTTGCAAGGGTCAGCACCAACTTTTCCGCAGCTTAATATGCAGATGTTTGGAGGGTAAGCAAAAAAAAAAAATGAGCCACAAATTATGAAGTCACGTATATTTTGGCAATCATGCAGCTAGAGGGTGTTTTGTAATTATGAAAATTGCTTTGCAGCATACCTCACTTAATTTTTTGGTATATACGTATGTGTGTGTACATACAAGACACTATAATACTTTTCAGCTTCTCGGAAATGTTGCCTGTGCTTAAAATTGTTATTTTTAATCTGCAAATGATAGCATCGGTATTTAAAGAATCTAAGGGTTTGACTAATCCCAATTTTGTTATTTAAAGTTGCTTGTTCATAAGGGATTGTGTTGTCTCAAATTCATAAGAATGTCTCATACTGATCATGTGAAGGAATTGGTTGTTAATTCAGTAAGAAGGGAGCTAAAGAGTTGTGGCTCCTCTGCTCTTGTGTGTGCTTGAATGTATATGCAAACACCGTTCAGACTATAGTCTCGTTGAAATGTTCAAATCACAATCACACTTCGCATAAGCAACAGTATGTCAGTATATGTTAATTAACAACACCATTCTCATCTAGACAATAAGGCAAATACCTTGTAAGCATACCAAATAAACACTTGTACTTAATACAGTACAAAATTTAAGTGAACCCAATTTTTGAACCAAGGAGTAGAAGGTGAATACATGATTAAATTCAAAATTAACACATCAATCAATTTAGTTGATCTAGTAATCATTAATATATTCCAACAGACTATACCACATTAACCTTCTCTGTAACAGTCACTGAGAATGGAAAGAAAAAATTATATGAAGGAGAAAAGACAAAAGTTGTCTTATATAAATTTTAGCTAATGAATTATTTCAATCCGGCCCAAATTTTAAGAATTCAAATTTCAGAATTTCACATTCCCAAATTTTAAGAATTCAAAATGTACTTTAATTTCCCGCCTACTTGTTGGTCAAATACTAAAAATTCACGTGGCTTCTGCAATTTGGTTTTTTCATCTCCATATAGGATGACAGCTCATCAGGGAGGAGAGTGGGGAGATAGATCTTCAAATAGCATTGCCGATTTTTTTAATATGGTATAGGTTCGAAAATATCCCCACACAAATCCTAACCACTGAGCCTATTTCCCATAGCAGAAACAACCCAACCACATGTCCATAATTCACCTAAGATAGTATAAGATGAGTTTTCATGAGATCTCTAAATTCTGGAATGGATACTTGATACTCCCTGTAGTAGTAATTTTCTGATATGACGTTAAGACCCGCTAAAAACCTAGTGTGTACATATAAGAAGCGATGCCTTAGTCGTTTGCCAGCCACCTACTGGCGATTCGAGCAGATACTTCGCCTAAACTAGTTGTAGAGGGAAGGCTCTAGACGGTGCGACTACGATGTGGCCGGGACACATATTCCAAGTTTGTGGCCCATTTTTCTTTTTTTGACACGTATTATAAAGTAGAAAACAAAGTCCAAAAAGGTTTCATTCAAAAATTATTTAACTAATTTCTTTTGTTAACTTCCTACTTTTTCTTACAAAGTGAATTTTTACGGGGATTTGGAGGGGAAGGTTTTTAGTTTATATAGGGTCAAAAAATGAAAATGGGCCACGTACTTTGAGTATGTGGCTCGACCACATCGTAGCCCGGGTGGGATCTAGATGGGTCCCATAGAGGCAGTCGCTATATCTCGGTCCAGAATAAAACATCGGGCACCACAGTTGATGGTACTTGCATCCACTGCTTCAATATCCTTGCAAACAATTCAACAAATAAAAATTCTTCTGCCAGAAATAAGTAAATGACTACCAATATCATCAGCACCTAGGGAAGTCCCATCAAGCTCGAGCAGAACAGAAGACTACAACTGATTACAGTTGCGGATAACATCATCTTCTGAAACTCGGTATTATAACTTGCTTAACTCATACATGATTGCATATGGTAAATCATACAAGCGATCCGTCTTGGCACAAGCGCATACACCAAACAGACCGGTTCATACAGTTAAAATCATCCCAAGGGGATGCAGACTTGCATTTTCACACACCTTGAAGACAGCACTTCAGAAGGTGGCAGATGAACCTAAGTCCGTTACACAGTGGGTTAAACTATTGATGCTCCCTCGTTGTTCCTAAGGGTAGAGCATAAAGCAAGCCCGGGAATCGTAAGGCAATTAAGCAAACACAAATCCTAAAAGATTTAGTAACTTTGGGTGAACCTGCGGGGTGCAAAAATTTGTAAAGGAGGTATTGGGTGCATGCTAACGTCGGGGAGGGGTGTAACTGATCACGACAAAAAGGAACGAAACAGTTTGAGCACCAATGTTACAACTTGTTTGCGCAAGGTAGCAGATAGGCATTTCACAGCTGCGTATTTTTTTTTCCTTCTTCCTCTTGGGTTCCTTAAAGAGAGAGATAGTCTAAAATAAAAAATAACATGAAACCAATACCACTGATTTCTAATGTATCTTTGGGTATCTTTGGTAGCTCTCTTTGGGTATCTTTGCCCTGCTCATAATTGATTGACAAGTTTCAAGCACTTAATGCTGACTTACAACAAAGACATTATAATACAAATTTTCTGGAAAACTGCAACTGTAGCAACCACGAAAAGTGCTGCTCTGGTATATGCAAACCATCTTGTTTTCCAAGAGAGACAAAAACATGAGCACTACCCATCTCAGAGTATTACCAATACAAAAGGAAATCTTGCAATCAATTATAGGCAGGGCAAAGATAACCAAAGAGAGCTACCCTTGAAAGGGAATAAACAATCTCTACAGACTGGTCAACACAAGACTCCAGTCACTAACAATCAATTTCAGCAGAAAAAAAACAAATCTGCTACCTACAAGGATGCAAGCTTCAGAAGACACATCACCCATGTATCTTGCCCCACCCATATCACTTCTCTGAAATCTTCCTTACTCATGGAGGATGAACCAAAGTCTTATCACTAAATTGATAATGACCTATCAGCACTACAACACAAAACATTACAAGAGATCCACAACGTATGTCAGTACCAAAAACCAACAGAGAGGGCACACTGAAAGGGATACCACTATCCCAATCCCTACTTCAATAACTAAAACCATAATACAATCCACACAAAAAAGTACCAACACTCTCTATAAAAAAATTCAGCTTCACCTACCCATCTCTCTGCTAAGAAATACCCAAACTACTGCTAAAAAAACCACCTCCAACACCTATCTCATTATCCTTGTAGGTGTAAATTATACACAGATCCATGTGGCGATATCCTAGGCCTGATACACTCAGATACGAAGAAACGCGAAGCATAGAAGGAAGATTAGGGGGCGCGAGATTTAAGGAGCCACGTGGATCGGGCGTGCAGACATCGGACAAGACTTGATCTGGACTTATGATAAAGCTGATACAGACAAGACAGGGCGGGTCAAACAAGGTGATATGGTCAAAAGGGTAAGAAAGTAGGAGACGCATCGGCCAATCGTAAGGGCGGCAACCAAGACAAGCGACATCGGGCCATCGGAACACCAGACGAGGTCGGCTTGGATAAGAGACAGGCGAGGGATGAAGTCACATCGGCCACACGAGACAGCAGAAGTCGGCCCAACAACGAACAAACAACTAGACGTAATGTGACCAACACCCTAACTTAGTTGTATGTAACCTCTTCTATAAATAGAGCGACTCGAATTCAAGAAGGGGCAGGTTGTAATCTTTGGGGAGAGAAAGAGAGAGAAACCCGAGTTAGCATTAGAGAGAAGTGAATGAGAAGTAAGTGCATCTTGTAAGGAAATACCACTGAGAGCAACACCATTGTAACACCGAAAAGTAATAAGATTCATCCTTTCACCCCCGTGGACGTAGGTAATCATACCGAACCACGTATATCTTGTGTTCATGGTTGAGCGTTTACTTTCGTTTGAGAAGAGTAGTACATTTCTATCCTTTGGATGTAGTTTGTAGTAAAATGAATCTACAATCCTAATGAGTAAAGAAGAAACATCCATAAACATTTCTAAATTAGCTGATCAGATGAAGAAAGTTGCAAACATCTCTGATCAAGATGAACCTTGTGTGGAAATTGATCCCTCCTTCCTTAAAAAAATAGAAAAAAAGGATTGGAAACTGAGTTTTATTGGTAGATATGCAAGCCCCAGAAAATGCATCATTATGGAGCTCACAAACTGCATCAAAAGAACTTGGGATATCTCCAATGGATTCAACATCACAAGATACAATAAGTGGTGCAACTGTTTTGTCATAAAGTTCAATACTGAAGAGGATAAGGAGTACCTTAGCAAAAGAGGTCCATGGATGGCCCTATGAAGCTACATGATCCTCAAGGAAGTTTCAAGAGGAGGTCCATCAGATCTTAAATTGGAATGGTTCAACCACATTTTGATGCCAATACATCTAAAGAGAGTTCCAACATGCCACACAACATGGGAAGCTTTATTTGAAATATGCAAGCCAGCTGGTATTCTATAAGACACAAAGAGGTCTTATGGAAGGGATGATGAAGAAAAGAATGTAGATGTCATAGTCCTAATGAATGTCAAAAGAAAAATTCCAACAGGAATGTGGGCAAAGGTTTGGGAAACAAAAACAAGGATTGAATACTCTTATGCAATCACACCAAAGCTTTGCCAGATCTGTAGAATTCCTGAATACCCTATCACCAACTGTGAGCTAAAGGAAACAAATGAAAACAATTTGCAAGAAATCAAAGGAAAGAATCAATTGGAAATCAAAAACTCTAAATCCATAGAACAAAACCACATGGAAGAAGACATCAACTCAACATCCTCTGGAAGTCACCATGTCTCTATTCATGTCACCAGAAATGAAAATGCAAGAGCTTTGAAAATTGTAGGCTTCACTGGTAGTCAAAGAGTAACTGAGGAAGAAGACAAGGAAACAAACAACAAAGATAGAAAGAAAACCAAAGGAGAAGTTACTAAAAAGGATTGCATGGAAAACCTAAGTCCTGCAGACCTCAGTGACCCTTTCTTAAACATCCCCAACAAGAGAAACTATGAAGAAAGTGAAAGAGAAGGGATGTTTAACATGGGGACAACAAGCAGCAATGAGGGGAGCAAAAAATCTGGAAGAAGAGTTATAAAACCACAATCTCTAAAAAAAAGTGGCCAGGGGAAACAAATTCTCTCCAAAACTATCCACATCCTCTATTCCCCCACATATCATTCCAAACAATAATCAAGACATCACCAGGTCCCCATTACCAGTCAACCTTTTGAGCAGTTTTGAAGCACATGACACTACAGAAACCAGCCCCAACAACTCAAAGAATAAAAGAGGAAGTGCTGATATGAACAACCAAACCGCCTCTCTTGGTACAGGACACGGGGAACTCACAGAACCAAAATTGGAAAGCCCAAACCCCTGGTACAATACTGCTAATGGAAAGGTACTCATAAACTTCCTGCTTCTGTTTAAATTGCACACTTACACCCTCATCAAGATACAAATATGTAGGAACACAAGACACTCTAAACTAGCACAAACAATGCACTATAAAGAAAAGCTAGAATATCCAATCATCTCATATTTCTGGGAGTTTGTTATTATTTTGGGCTGGAATTGCCAAGGTTTAAGCCAAAATAAAACTCAAGACTATCTAAAAGATCTTATGGATTATGAAAATCCAGACTTATTATGCCTTATGGAAACAAAGCAACAGGATAAGAAGATGCATAAGATTCTAAGCAAAATAAATGTTCAAAACTACTGGCTTGTCCCCCCTAGAGGACAAGCATGTGGAATGGCATTCATCTGGAAAAATAATATGAAAGTAAGCATACAAAACCACAAACACAACACTATTGATGCTATGGTTACTGATAATACCACACAAAAAAACTATTTGGTAACTGCCTTCTATGGTAGCCCGTACACAAGTAAAATTGAGTCATGGAAGCACATAAGGAAAATAACCGGACAAATAAACATCCCCTGGATGATTATTGGAGACATGAATGTAGTTCTAACTAACGAGGAGAAAAAAGGGCAAAGGCCTTGGGATAAAAATGAGGCAGACACATTCAATGATATCATCTCAAGTATGAGATTGCAGGACATTAGATTTACAGGCTATCCTTTTACTTGGTGCAATCAAAGTCTTGACAATACTAGAGTTGGAGAAAGGTTAGATAGAGCCCTATGCAATAATGAATGGATTGAACTCTTCCCACAATCCAATCTATTTCACTTAGTTGCAAGGGGCTCTCATCACTGCCCTATCATTCTAAAAAATAACCCTGGGTGGAAAGATGGAGCTTACCCTTTCAAATACTTTGGGGGCTGGATGGAACATCCAGACTGCAAAAAAATGATCATGGAAGCTTGGGACTCCACCCAGGTTGGTTCTGCAAGTTACTGCATAACAAAAAACCTATATAATATCAAAAATATCTTAAAAAAATGGAACAAGAATGTTTTTGGAAACATCAAAAACATGATTGATACCATAAAAAAGTATCAAATGATATAAATAGATGCCCAATCACTATCAACAGACTTGAGGAAACTCTAAGTCAATGGAAATACATTGAAGAGGACTTTTGGAAAACAAAGAGTAGGAACAATACCATAAATCTGGGAGATAGAAATACCACCTTCTTCCATAACACTGCCAGAACCAGATATAAGAGAAATAGGGTGGATACCATCAAAGGAAAAGATGGTGTTTGGTTGAATGACAGAGCCAGCATAGCCAACTGCTTCACAAAAAACTTCAGAGAAATCTCCACAACCTCTATTCCCACTCTCAATATGGAAATGATCAACCTTATTCCAAATGTTGTAAGTGATGAAGATAACATAAAGCTAACTGAAATACCTCTTCCAGAGGAAATAAAAAATGCTCTCTTTGATATGGATGGAAATAAGGACCCAGGCCCAAATGGTTTCCCTCCAAATTTCTTCCAAGAAAATTGGGAAACCATTGGACCTGACTTAGTCAAAATGGTTCAACATTTTTTTCAATACTGGCTTCACGCTGAAAGAGATGAACTCAACATTCATCTCCCTCATCCCTAAAACTCAATTCCGTAGCTCCCCTGTGGATTTTAGACCAATATCCCTCTGCAACACCACATATAAAGTTATTTCTAAGTTAATGGCTAAGAGAATGAAACCACTTCTCCATAATATCATATCTCCTTATCAATCTTCCTTCATTCCAGGAATACAAATTCATGACAATACTATGGTGGCACATGAAATTATCCACAATATGAGAGTTAGAAGAGACACACAATGCTGGATGGGCTTAAAAATTGATATGTCAAAAGCTTTTGACAGAGTTGAATGGGAATTTCTCATTGATGTGCTCATCAAGATGGGATTCTCCAAAAAGTGGTGCAATCTGATACAACAATGTATTTCTTCTACCAATCTAGCAATAATGCTCAATGGAGTTCCATGTGATTTCTTTAAACCAACAAGAGGATTAAGGCAAGGAGACCCTTTATATCCTTACCTATTTATCCTATGCATGGAACTTCTGTCCAGAACACTTCTAAGTGATGGAAACAAGGGGCACATACATGGGATAAAAATTGTAAAAAAGCACCACCTGTGAGACACCTTTTGTTTGCTTATGATTGCATAATCTTCTGCAAAGCAAATAAGGAAGAAGCTCACAACATTCTCCAAATTTTTGAAAATTTCAGCTCTTGCTCTGGTCAAATGATTAACCTAGCAAAATCTGGAATTTTCTTTAGTAAAAACACAGCTAGATATTTGGTTCATGATATAACAAACTTCATGCAAATTGAACCAATCCCTCTAAATGACAAGTATTTTTTTCACAAACAAGTCTAAAGTGAAAGATTTCTACCCTATCACTGTTGCAATAAAAGGAAGGCTTGATGGCTGGAAAGGAAAAACCATCAACCCAGCTAGGAAAATGGTTCTAATAAAGCATGTAACTTTTACTCTGGCAAACTACCAAATGAGTACTTTTAAAATACCAAAAACCATCATTAAGGAAATAAACAACATTCAGAGTGATTTTTTCTGTGGTAAGGAAGAGGGTAGGAGCAAAGGCATTTATCCAAAGGCTGGGATAGATGTCTGTAAGGACAAAGAGGAAGGGTGCTTAGACTTCATGAATTTAAAAAAATTCAACAATGCCATGATATCCAACATAGGTTGGAGGATGCTGAAACAACCAAATACTCTAGGAGCTCAAGTCCTGCAAGACAAATACTTCCCAAAAGGGGACATTATGCACATGCCCACTAAAGCTAAACCCACTGACTCATGGGTGTGGAAAGGAATTCTAACTGGAGTAGAAAACATTCAAAACATCAGCACATGGAAAATTGGTAGAGGAGACAAAATACATGTTTGGTTAGACAAATGGTTTCTTAATCAAAAGAATATTCTGACAAAACCCCAGCATTGTAATGAAAACATACAAAGAATAAGTGATCTTATGATCAATAACTCTCAAAGGAATGAGGAGCTCATTCATGATCTCTTCAATGAGGAAACTGTTCAAAACATCTGCAATACTGAAATACATAGAAATCAGGAAGATACAGTTATCTGGCCTCTCACAAGTAATGGGCAGTTCACAGTTAAAAATCTTTACAAAGAGCTAACTAAAAACAGAAGCAATGTAATAGAGAGGAAAAACAACTGGAAAACTATCTGGAATCTAAATACCAGCCCATCCATCAAATTATTCCTATGGAAAGCTGCAAACAACATTCTACCAACTGGAGCAACAGTGGGAAAACACCTTCACTATATTGAAGACATCTGCAAAATATGCAACTGCCAAATGGAGACTCTAACCCACCTATTTATGCATTGTCCTCTAATAAATGATGTTTGGTTTGATCTAAAGATTAACCCTAGAGAAGTCTATGGAGATCACTATGATTTCCACTTATGGCTAACTCAAACTCTAGAAGAGTATAGACACCAGACTGCCATAAATGAAAGGATTGAAATGTACAACACTGTTATGTGGCATATCTGGAAGGAGAGATGTAGTGTTAACTTCTAAAACACTAAACCTTTAGCAAAAAATATGGTAAAGGCCATCAAACTCTTCATGAACACCAAACTTGCTGCCTTAGCTAAAGGAAAAAACAACTTCATGCACATTTATTACAACAAGGAGGCGGCTGAGAATAAAACCATTGAATTCAGAATCTAATGGCTACCCCCTAAAATCTTCACTCTGAAACTAAATGTGGCACTATCTTTTAATGATTCTCTGAACTGCTATGTCCTAGGGCTAATCCTTTTTGATTTCACAGGTGAATGCACAAGTGCAAGAGGGATCGGGCACCTCTAAGGGACCTATCTAGAAGTGCAACAACATGCATCTCAGAAGACGTTTGACTGGGCAACAGAATTGGGAAGCAAAATAGAGATAGAATCAAATTCCTGCAACCTAATCAAGCTAACAAGAAGACTTCATGCTGAGCAAGTGTACAGGCGTTTCACTCTACACTCTAGACATACTAATTATTTTGAAATAGCTGAGTAGAGTACCACAAACTCCACCCAAATTAGCTTTAAATTTAGCAACGTTATGCTTAAACTGTAACATTAAAATTTGGGAAGGATCAGAGACCCAAAACTTAATGCCCCAAATCAGAGACGATCTCTATATTGCTAGTGAGCCAGGAGACACTACGTACAATTCCGTATCATGTAACTCAGAACCTATCCTCTGAGAACCAAGACAACTCGAACCTCTTGTAATCGCCTACGTTGGCTTTTTATTAAAAAAAAAAAAAAAAAAACTGATTTCTAATGTTATTCATTTAACTCCTTCATAGTCATTCAGGAAATGCCTCAATGATGGAAGGAAATGAAGCTATTTGAATTATATTGAAACGAGAGAAGCCTGCATTGTTCAATAACATCTTCCACTCGACTTCAGTTCTTTCTTTTCCACACCAAGTAACCGCAAACATACATCACTAGATCAAATGCCATTCCTTTGTTATCAAAAGAGCCATCTCCATCTGGTCGAAGTACACAATCAGCAATAATAACTTCCTCATTCTTCTTATCTTTACACAGTCTTCATCAGTCCAGCCATGCAATACCAAATACATCAGACACAGCACATATATTAGATTCTATATTCTTGGACACACATGACCATATTTGGCATTCAACTGCAAAATCAGCTTTAGTATTTTGAAATGTAAGATGCTCAACTCAACTCCTTGCTGTTCCGGTCCTGTAGCGAGTACATGCGGTAGATCAAAATTGATACCTCTAATATGTATCAATCTCGATGATCAAAACTGATACCTCTAACTGATAAGTATATGCGATTAGTGAAGAATATTTGCTAACTGAAGAATATTTAAAAGAGTATGCCAGACATCAAAATGAGCTGGCTTACTAGCTAACTACGTGCAGGTCAGCACAATGTTGCTTGCTTCTGACTTATTCACACAAGCGCATAAGAAATAGTTAATTTTCTTTGCAGAACAAAGGGAGAAATGTGTGTTTTTCCTTATATACAAAAGAGAGAAAAATTATAGAACATAAGACATGTTCCTTAAATGTCAAAATTATTGATTATAAAAACCCTAGAAAACTAATTCTAGTTGCCGATCTTTGTCTTGTTGAGGCTGCACACAAACGAGGCTTTCCGTAAAGTTTGTAAACAGAGACAGCTCATCGTGATGGGAAATCGGCAGAATTTGGTCCATTCCTTCAATCTCCTTGAAAGTCTTTGTCTTGAGATCATAAGAATACAAACATGCCATCTGTTTATATGAACCGACAATTACCGAGTATTCGGAGATTAGTATCTTGTCAGCAGCAACTGATCCATGAAAACCAACAAACCCGCGATCGCAGAAAGAAAAAGGTAGTGTAATAGTTTCCGTACTCCAGTTACAACTTCCTTTCCCTTGACAGTTATCTAATCTTTGCTCGACTCCTTCATCATCTAACATCCATATTTTAACAATGTAATTGCTCATTTGATACATTAGAGTTATGCGTCCACCCAGTATTAGCAAAGCAATAAGATCATCAAACTTCTTTTCACGAGTCGTCAAGGAAAAAACTAGGAATCGGGATTACCCTGAATTTCTCACTTCCAACATCAAATGCAATTATGACGTCGGGATCAGTAGGAGCGAAATCCCTAACAAAGCCTTCCTCGCACTTCATAAGCTTGTTTCTCCAATATATGTTACCATTTGCATGGGCAGGATTTCTTTCCATGCGATATGGAGGCAGCACCTCATTAAGTTTTATTAAGTTGTTCTCATCAGGAACCACATTGATCCTTCGCCATTTAGTGTCACGACCCACGGTCAATACCTCCCAACTCGCATAGTTATTAGCAGTGTCCCTAAAAGACCCGCGAAAGTCCTTGGCTCTAACAGATAGCCTCCAAAAGCAGAAAACTTTATGTTCCTTCTTCTCTGGATCAAACCCAATTTGATACATCTGTAAACGATTACTTACTGTGATGTCTTCACTATGAAATTTATCTCTTTCTTCCGCTAATAATGTTGATTTGATCCATGGTGTTACTTCTCGTGTACTGACATTGTGTATCCTAACAGCTGATGTTTCCCCGTGTATTAAACAAACCAGGCCGTTTATCGGTTCCAAAACATGATCATAACGAAACCAATTATCATCGGTTGTCTTCTTAACATTTTGAATAATAACTTTTGCCTCTCCGCCGTTACTTCTTTTAACAGATAAATTTGCTGACAGAATACACTGAGGTAGCGTTTTTTTATTTTTTTGTTGCTCAAGTGGAGTTATGCAGAGGAGCTTCATACGTTTTTTCGAATGAGTGGACTGTAAATGAATGAAGTTTTGATCTTGCGTAATCTTAGACCGCCAATGTTTGCATACTGACTTGAACCGTAAGAGCGATTTAACTGGAAATCGGCTTAGAATCTCTGTGACCACACCATCGTCCACAAAACCTGGAAAACTACCAACTGGTGTCGCATCGATCTCATCATCCTCATCTTCATCAAACTTCAAAGAAACATCATCACATTTGCTGCTGCTACTGATCATGTTGACCTCCTCTTTGATAACTGGCGGACCAGAACAAGAATCATGAATGTTTTCCTTGCTGCTGCTATCCTCTCTTCTTCTTCTTCTATAAGAAGACTGACTAGAATGAAGTGTAAGGAAGTATTATCATCCCCCCTTTTTCTGTTTGATGACCGGCCATAATTAATGTCCAGGGAGACATCCCGTCTGTTGTTGCTCTCCTCATCTCTTCCTCTTCTTCTTTTGTTTGATGATCTTTCGTAATTAATGTCCAAAGAAATATGACGCCTGCTGCCACACTCATCTCTTCTTCTTCTGTCTGAGGATGACCACCGGCCGTAATTACTGATTTTAATTTCCTCCTCATCCTTCATTCTTCTCCTCTTCTTGGAACGACTAGGATAAAGGGAATCGCCAGTTTCCTCCTCCCTCCTTCGAGTAGAATAATCTCGAACCTAATAATAATATAAAACAGAGGGATGTTATGTCGATCACTGACTGGAAAATTCTTTAACAGATACAAAATCTAGTATTAGGGCATAATATACAAATTCTAGGGCATAATATACAAAATCAATTATTCAATCCCACTTATTAGAAAATCCGCTGATACAAAATCTTGTGTGCAGGATTATTAACATATAATCGGTATATAGACGAAAAACAAATTCTACATCACCGAGTTCATCACATGGATTTAGATTTATTTAGAACAATATTAGGCATACGCGATTCAATAAAAATAATAAAAATTAGATAGAAATTGATTAATCGTACACGGTACCTGAGTAATTTTACTACGATCACCAGTGTAGTAATTCCTCATCTCAAACAACAGCAAATAATCAAATTACTAATTGTGTATAGCAGTATAGAGCGTTTCTTAATATAACTCTAGTTCCGTAAATAAATACTCAGTTTTTATTTTTATTTTGGAAGGAATGAGGGGCTTCAAAGAGCCCCTAAGATTAATTTATTAGAGTACCTCATTCAAATTGAGGTTTGGAGGATTACATTGAAGAGGTGGTAGATGGACACACCCTCTTGTTTCATCATTATACATTTGGTACCAACAGAACAATTGTATAATGTAATTTGCACTTTTTGAGATTACATAAAACCAAATAACATGGAAGAGACTAACAGAAGTTTTGATCCTACAAGTGAGAAAAATGATGCTCCAAAGAATATCTTGATCATTCCCCATACCGACTTGTTGATCCCCCTGAATTATCATATCAATAAGATTAAGATTTTTCTTCAATTGAAATTCTAAATCACATACCTTTGTCTCATCCTCCAGAGAAGAAGTTGTATCAAAATCAGTATGGTATCCCATTTTTTTTACCAAAAAATCCTGAATATTCTTCATGAAAAACCAAAAAAGATTTCGTCCAACATTACATAGCTTCTCTATTCTTCCTTCCACTGATTTGGATAGATGAGGTTCTTGAGACAAGTTTTGAAGAAAAAATCTGTTGTAACAATTCCATATGTTGATTATATTACCAAATCCCAGTAAAAAGCCACGGGGCTTATGATAAACCGCTGTATAAGCGTAATAAAAGAACATAAGGCATATAATAGGCATTGAAATTAAACAAAAACCAAGACCTAAACTTAATATTGCTTAGACTAAGTCTTATGGGCTAGATTGGAGGTGCTAGATTAGCACATAAGTGTTGCAATTCCAAAAAAAAGTGTAGAAAAAAAATTTAACACTAGTTCTCTTTCCTAGAAGTTGCTAGCATGTGAACTAGCATGCTAGATTGGTACGCATAATGATTCGGCGCTAGGAAAAGTAACTTTCGCGGAACGAAACATCGCAAACATTCCAAGCATCTACGCGGAATGGTCTAGCGCAAACATCTAGCGCGGAATGGAAATGCGCCACAAAATATTCATGTTTTCGTACCAGTTTAGCTTTTCCTTGCATGTAGATTAGCTTCCTATAACTGACTCAAATGAAATCTAAACTCACCTCGAAACTCACCAAATTCAAAAGAAGCAACATACTTATTACGTAAAAGCTGATAAAATATACAAGTGACCATGATGTTCCTGTCAGTTCCTTGTATCCCTGGAATACAACATAAAGTAATAAGTAAGGTCCTTCATATAAAAAGAAAAAACTACCTGCATCAACACTTCCCATAATCCCATGACGAGCAAGTTGAAAAGTGTCACCATTTCGTTAGGGTAATCATTGAAATTGAAGAGAAGATAGCTGATCTTGTCAAGGAAATTAGATTGATTTTTAATCACTGAATGGTGTAGCGCCAGGCGCGGGATTGTTCTGCGAAAGGTAGTTGCGCGGGACAATTCAGCTCAAGGCGCTGTTTTTTTTTTCAGGGACTAGCATGCTAGAATAAAACCCCCATAAGACTTAGGTGATTTTGTTGGCTGACGTGGATTGATAATCTAGGTGCTAGACTAGCACCCCATAAGACTTAGTCTTAGATACAATATTTTTATTTAAAAAGAAAAACAATCTAATTATTGTTTCCTAGATTTCCTCAGTAGATCTGAAATCTCAGACCAAAACCGAGTAAACCTGGATCAATGAAGAAGATAATGGAGGAAAACCAGGAGAGAAAGTTTAGGATTTTTCTGAAAAAACGGTTATGCAGAGTGGAAGAGAGATAAAAAAAGGATCCAGTTGATGGCAACCAACAATTTCCATAAATAAACCGAGACACCGTACATCGCTTGTGACTAGTCATTCATTACTTTATATCCACGACAATTCACTAATTTTCCTAATTCTGCACATGGACCGTAATTCATGTACAAAAGTGTATCCAGGTATGCCTAGATACGTCTGAGAGGGTCGAGTTGTAGTATTTGAAGAAGCATTATAACTAGGTACAGAAGCATCCAGGTCTGAATCTGCTGAAATGTCGGGAAACTGAATGAAAAATTTCAGGTATGAATCGCGTTGTAGTATTAGCAGATGATGATACGTTGTTGTTTATGAATGCTAACGTGGAGTAATTTTAGAAGATTATTTCTTATTCTTTCTATTTTCTCTGGCTTTAGAATTGGGTTGCAAGGTGGAGTCTTTACCAATAAAATATTTGGGCTTACCTTTGGGAGCTACTTTTAGAAATGCTAGTGTTTGGGACGAAGTGGTGAAGAGAATGGAGATCAAGCTTTCTCCTTAGAAGAATAAGTTTTTGTCTAAAATAGGTAGACTTGTTCTTATTCAAAGTTGTGTGTCTAATCTTCCCATTTAATTACTTTCTGTCTTTGAAACAGGGATGCTCTGTCACTGCCTGCGGATGACGCTAAACCTCAAGGACGCGGGTTATGGAAGTCTATACTGAAATCAACTTCTTTTCTTCAAGATCATGCAAACTTTTAGGTTAACAATGGTGCTGGCATCAAATTTTGGTGCGACAAATGGACTTCAGATGGTCTTTTGAATATAAAGTATCCTGCAATTTATAAAATTTGTAGCAATAAAAATGAATCAATTGCAGGAATGGTGAATAGTGGAAGGCTGGTGTGTAACTTTAGAAGAAACCTCATTGACATTGAACAGTTTGAATGGAATATGATGTGTAATAAGCTTGGCCCTAAACTGTATTTAAATAATAGTGTTGAGTAAGTTTTGTGGGAGAATTCGGTTAAGAAATGTTATGAATTGGAATTGGAGCAGAGAAGTCCTACAGGTTTAGAAAAGTTGATGTGGAAGAAATTTATTTCTCCAAAGGTAAGTTTCATGCTATGGGCTAGTTTTCATGATTCGCTACCTACTTTAAATATGTTGAAGAATAGAGGTGTTTATATTCAAGATGAGACATGCAGATTGTGTCAAGATAAGGAGGAGTGTGCTGATCACTTATTTCTATTGGGGAATAACAATTAAAATTGATAATATATCAAATAACTAATAATATAAGAGGCACTTATCTGATTTTTGTGTTGTCTCCGATTCAACTGTTGATGTCTTAAATATCCCTGTTAAACACCATAGAAATAAGAAAACTGTAATGGTAGATTGAGGCACATGTTCAACATGATGTCCTTAAGAAAACAATGTCCGGCTACACTCTGAAAAAGATGATGCTATATCCCTACGGGTACATCTGCCTCCAAGATACAACAATCTTAACAAAGCTTAAATAGTTGTTTATGGGTGAAAATAGCTTCTCCCGATTTCGGTAAATTCGGTAGGTGAGTGAGAAACTGGTTTAAACCCTAAACAAATATGCTGCACGTTGAGCACTTTTATGTTCGAGAGATCAATCTGTACAAGTCCGGCCTAAACCAAGAAATGGTTGTTCCAGACTTGCTTCGGTCACAAAGAGGAGGATAATGGGTTGGTTTTGGGGAGGGAAGCAAAGAGAGTGTGAGACCAGAATAGTTTATTATGGAAGATCAATTGGGTTTCTACAACTTGTTTTCAGAAAAGTATGAGATCTCATGAGGGGAGCTAGCAGGTAAGTATTATGAGTGTTCTCTTGTCCGAAGGAACTTGTTTTTCTTGGAATGGAAATAGGTGAGACCTATATATAAAATTTGTAATAGAAACGTACTCTGGTCTCATTAAGGAGTGAGGAGTAAATGGGAGGAGGTGGTAACCATATGCATGGATTTAATGTCTCATAAAGTGGATAACGCATGAAATTGATTTTCATGAAACAATTAATGTTATGGAATTGATGTCCATAAAGTTTGTTAACTCACGGATTTATGTCCCATGAACGTTTCCCACATAACTCCCATATTTACTAGGCGCCTCACCCTTATGGCACTTCCTTATGAGGGGCATAGTGTACGCCGCACGCTGTATACCACCAAACCAATACCCAAGGAGAATCCCCCTGTTTGTGTTGATGTCTCGAATGTTTTTGGAAAACATGTAAAACGATGTTGTGGCTTAGCAAGTTGAACTTGGGGAACTTGCTAGCCAAGTGACCTTCGACGGTCGAGATGTTGCATCTTGAGAGGAGGGGAAACCGTTGATCGTTGAACGCCTTTGTTTTGGTATCCGTGTAGTGAGGTCCAATAGGGTGGCACGTCCAGGGTGTGTTTAGACTTGGCGTTAGGAGCCAAGGGTTTTCCATGGGCGCATGGCATGACTATCCTAGACTTACAAATATGATGGGCAATAGTTTTCTGGGTTAGTTTGATGTATTTCTCTGATATCTAGAGAACTTATTCAGAAAGAGGTGTATCACACATATTTTTTTTTGACGAAAAAGAGATTCCGAGGAAAAATACAAACGTGTATTCATCTTGGGTAAATACAAATATCAAGAGAAATTGTTGAAGGAAATACTAAAAGGAGCATGACTGGGAAGTAAAATATTTTAAGGAGTGGAGGCCCTGAGACATCGCGAGTGAATTATCACGCCTTCAGGTGCATCGGCGTTAATGAGCTTGCAATATCCTCCTAGAAGGACATCCGCTACCAGATATGGTTCACCTTCTCTCCCGTTGGGCTAATCGATCTGAATAGCCATTTTCACCATCATCTTCCCTACTTGAAACGAGTTCTCCTTGACCACCACATCTCCGATTGAAAACATGATCCGATATTACACAACCGTTTGAGTCTTGGATTCGTTGGTTCCAATGGAAGTTTCCAAGATTTTCGTAAAGTGATCAAATGGCCTAGCTCCCCATTCATATTTCTTGATAGTTTTCATGTCGATAGTCGCGCCGAGTCCCCATGACGGGATGGGGAAAGGAATGACTGAATGTAGAGGAGGTTGTTCAGTCAGGCTTACTTTTGTTTGAAGTTCATTAGCTAGCGCCAACAGGTCTCCTCCGGACGTCTGGGTTCCTTTGGTAGTTCGTTGATGCGATAACCAGTGGGATGAGCCGTTGGGAAATCCTTCAGGCATGGACATCGGTAGAGGATGCGCATCTAGTTCCGCTTTGTTGTCGAGTACCCACAGATATCCCAATATTATGTCATACCCAGTTCTATGACAATGTGGAATTTTCTATGTTACATCGTCTCCCACCTTGACCTCGAGGTTGATGTAGCCATGCGCCTTCAATGTTTCTCCTCTCGGGTCCTAAATTACATATGGGGAATGGGTAGCGTCTTGTTTTGTAAATGCCACTTCCTTTAGCGTCTTGAAATTAACAATGTTGAGGCCAGAGGCCATGTCGATGAGTGTGTTGTCAAGTTCGATACCTTTTAAACGAGACGTGGTCATCATTCCCAAGTTCTCTCCTTTGGCTCCACTTGTTGGGGAAGCTTGCGTCCCTGGCGTGGTTTCCGGGGAAAGAAAAGGTCGTTCGCCAGAT
Organism: Papaver bracteatum; assembly: GCA_023529315.1. Lineage (NCBI taxonomy): Eukaryota > Viridiplantae > Streptophyta > Magnoliopsida > Ranunculales > Papaveraceae > Papaver > Papaver bracteatum. Next base: position 236,974 of record JAJJWX010005228.1, on the reverse strand, counting down.
ACGACACGATTGAGAGCTACGAAAACATCTTGGCGCTGCACCTTGGAAAGATAAAGAATTTCGCATACATGCTGCATCATGGATTGTACAGTATCGTGCACGGAGTCCCCAGGGGACCCGCAGTTCCTTATTGGGAGTGGGTCTCGATGTACTCCCTCGTTCCCTAGATGGAGCTCTCCCGCTTCCATATTTTCTTTGAAAATATGCTTTAGTTTGTTGCAATCACTAGTTGGGTAGTGAACAAACCTGTGGTAATGGCAATACTTGGGGTTCGCCAGCTCGGTCTCAGTTGGTGGACGTTTGGGAGGCGGCAGTCTGATAACATCGTATTGAACCCAGGCCTCCAGGAGGTCGATTACCTCCTCCATGGGAAATGGGAAGCCGAGAGTATTCCTTTCAACTTAATGATGAAGCATGGGAGTTTTAGTGGCAGTCTTCCATGGCAGGGCTTCCCGTTGCGCCGGTGCTTCACGTTTAGGCTGGTAACTTGTAGCTGGGGACTTCCTTTTTCCCCTTTCGTTCACTATGTTCACGGAGGGTGAGCCAACGTTAAATTGCTTACAGGTGAGGCGTCTATTCCTTCGAGTCTCATGGGAGTCTTCAACTCGAGTTGACCTAGTTCCCTCCAGTAATGCTGGTGCTGTCATTGCGGATCGTCTGGCGGCTTCATGGAGTTCGGAGAATGTTTGAAAGCGCAAGTTTTCTAGCAAGGCGTGGTAAATTGGAGACATACCATTATTGCAAGCGTTCACCAGTTGTTGTTCAGTCACGTTTGGGTCGTGACAGTCAAGTGCTTGGACCCTGAACCTTTTGACAAATTCGTTCGGATGTTCGTTATCCCACTGGTACGTTCTCCCAAGGTCTGAGAAGGTGACTTGTTCGGACACGAAGAAGTACTTTCTGTAAAACGACGTGACCATGCTGCTCCAGTTGGGAATACTGTTTAGCGGGATGATGTTGTACCATGTATACGCTCTTCCGGTAAGTGATTTTAAGAACTCCCTTAGGCGAAGAACGTGATTATACTCATGTTCACCTAGGGATTCCAAGAAATGGGAAACATGCTCACATGCATTACCGGTACCATCGTACAGGGTGAATTGAGGAGAGAAGTACCCCCTTGGAAGAGGAATTATTTTCATTTCCGATGGGTAAGGGGGTTTGTGTTGATGCATGTCTAGTTCATCATTTTTGATTCGGTTGCAGAGAAGTTGCTCCAAATCTTCCCGCGTGACGAAGTTGGACGGCTGATCTCTTTCCACTTGGATTCTAGGGAGAATTTCCTCATCCGTGGAGGCGCGTTCCACTGAGGTGCTAGCGTCTGGGTTGTTGGAGACGTTCCTAAATGGCTCTAGAGGGTGCGACTCACGTGGTAGTTGCTCTGTCAGAGTCTTGAGAAAGACGTGTAATTCTTTCTGTGTTGAAACCATATCCGTCTGAGCTCTAGCAAGCATCTCCTGTCGTTCCATCAAATCTGCGATGGTGACATAAGGTTGGCTTCCCCTAGTCCCTCTGGTGTCTCGTTCCATTGGTGGGATAGCTAGAACCTTAGTTTCGGTTGGAGGTGCCATGCTAGACGTGGCGCTAGGGCTTGCAGCGTCGGCTCTGGCTCTGGCTATGGTGACTGGTGGCGTAACACCCGAGGAGGTATTTTCATTACCGTGATTAGAGGGTAGTGCAGAGACACTTGAGGCGGCGGCGGCTCTGGCCATGGTGATTGGCGTGTTACACTTGAGGAGGCGTATTCAGAGTTGCCATAGTCAATAGGTGATGTAACGATGTTATTTGGAGAGACATTAACATCATGAATACGCTCTGTGTTGGTGTTCTCGGCAGCCACTCCGGACTTGAGTTCCACCATATTAGTTTTGATGTTCGGGAAAAGAAATCAGGAGTTCAGAGTTGATATTGTAACCGATAGACCAATCCTCCCGCTGCGGTCTCCAATTGTTTATGGGTGAAAATAGCTTCTGCTGATTTCGGTAAATTCGGTAGGTGAGTGAGAAACTAGTTTAAACCCTAAAAAAATGTGCTGCACGTTGAGCACTTTTAGGTTCGAGAGATCAATCTGTAAAAGTCCGGCCTAAACCAAGAAATGGTCGTTCCAGACTTGCTTCGGTCACAAAGAGGAGGACAATGGGTTGGTTTTGGGAGGGAATCAAAGAGAGTGTGAGACCAGAATAGTTTATTCTGGAAGATCAATTGGGTTTCTACAACTTTTTATCAGAAAAGTACGAGAGCTCATGAGGGGATCTAGCAGGTAAGTATTCTGAGTGTTCTCTTGTCCGAATGAACTTGTCTTTGGAATGGAAATAGGTGAGATCTATTTATACAATTTGTAGTAGAAACGTACTCTGGTCTCATTAAGGAGTGAGGAGGTGGTAACCGTATGCATGGATTTGATATCTCATAAAGTGGCTGACGCATGAAATTGAAACTGTTAACGTTATGGAATTGATGTCCATAATGTTTGTTAACTCATGACTTTATGTCCCATGAACGTTTCCCACATAACTCCCATATTTACTAGGCGCCTCACCCTTATGACACTTCCTTATGAGGGGCGTAGTGTACGCCGCACGTTGTAGACCACCAAACCAATACCCAAAGATAATCCCCCTGTTTGTGTTGATGTCTCGAATAATTTTGTAAAACATGTAAAACGTTCTTGTGGCTTGGCAAGTTGAGCTTGGGGAACTTGCTAACCAGGTGACCTTCGACGGTCCAGATGTTGCATCTTGAGAGGAGGGGAAACCGTTGATCGTTGCACGCCTTTGTTTTGGTAGCCGTGTAGTGAGGTCCAACAGGGTGGCACGGCCAAGGTGTGTTTAGACTTGGCGTGAGGAGCCAAGGGTTTTCCATTGGCGCATGGCATGACTAGCCTGGACTAGGTGCGCGACGATGCTATGGTTTTGGTTCTAAGATCGTGAGGGGACTTTTAGACGTCAAGGATTTGCTCCTAGGATTGAAGGGAAACCGTTGATGGGTGCCTGACTTCAATTTGGTTTAGAAACCCTAATTGGTTCCCTTCACTAAACCCTCTACACAATTCTAGTACGAACTCGGATTTTGATGGTCCGCCACTCAAATCAATTGGAAAAGAATTTCCTACTTCCTAACGTGTGGAGATTTAGGTTTTGAACTCGTTCGGGAGGGAAAAATAGCCTGAAAGCAAAACTCATGAAGATTTCATGAGGGACGGTGGCATGGCCAGGCTATCATGGCATTCCTTGGCGTAGCATGGCATGCTTTGGCATATGGGGACAAAGGTTTTCCATGAGTGCATGGTGTGGCTAGGGATAAGGCATAGCGCGACTAGCTCAGGCTAGGTGTGGCTGGCATGATTTGCTATTGGCACACGAGACATAGATAGCATGGCTAGGGCCATGGTATGGTGTGATTGGCATTGCGCGGCTAGCTTGGGCTAGGAGTGGCTGGCATGATTTTCTATTGGCTCGCGGGGTACGACTAGCATAGTTAGGGCCATGGCATGGTGCAATTGGCATGGTGCGGCTAGCTTGGGCTAAGCGTGGATGGCATGATTTTCCATTGACAAGCGGGGTGCGGCTAGCATGGTTGGCATGCTTTGGCACGGTAGGGTGTGTCTGGCATGATTTTCCATTAGCACACAAGATGCGGCTAGCATAGCTAGGGCCATGGCACGGTGCGATTGGCATGGCACGGCTAGCTTGGGCTAGGCGTGGCTGGCATGATTCACCATTGGCACGCGGGGTGCGGCTAACATGGTTGGCATACTTTGGAGCGGTAGGGTGTGGCTGGCATGATTTTCCATTGGGACACGAGATGCGGCTAGCATAGCTAGTGCCATGGCACGGTGCGATTGGCATGGCGCGTCTATCTTGGGCTAGGCGTGGATGGCATGATTCTCCATTGGCACGCGAGGTGCAGCTAGCATGGTTGGCATGCTTTGGCGCGGTAGGGTGTGGCTGGCATGATTTTCCATTGGCACACGAGATGCGGATAGCATAGCTAGGGCCATGGCATGGCGCGACTAGCTTGGGCTAGGCGTGGATGGCATGATTTTCCATTGGCACGCGGGGTGCGGTTAGCATGGTTGGAATGCTTTTGCGCGGTAGGGTATCGCTGGCATGATTTTCCATTGGCACACGAGATGTGGCTAGCATAGCTAGGGCCATGACACGGTGCGATTGGCATGGCGCGGCTAGCTTGGACTAGGCTTGGCTGGCATGATTTGCCATTGGCACGCAGGGTGCGGCTAGAATGGATGGCATGCTTTGGCGCTGTAGGGTGTGGCTGGCATGATTTTCCATTGGCACATATGATGCGGCTAGCATAGATAGGGCCATGGAACGGTGCGATTGGCATGGCGTGGATAGCTTGGGCTAGGCGTGGCTGGCATGATTTTCCATTGGCACGCGGGGGAATTAGGGTTTGGTTTGCCGTAACCCTAATTTGAAAAAATATACCCTGGTAATTATTAGGGACATATTAACAGCTTTTATTAATGCGCCTAGTAAATGCTTGTTTTAAATGTCTGTTAGGGTTTAGCGTTTTACGATTTTAATCCTAAACTAGAGACCACCATCAACAATAGCTTATTCAAACCTTGTCCTTCTAGAACTTGGCAGCGAAAAACTCACAAATCGTTAGCACTTAAAACCCTCGTATCAAACATAGAAAACGAAGAAAGAAGTACACAACACCGGTGGATACAAGAGTTTTTTTTTTCATATATGAAAACCGTAGTGCAAATTCAAGAGATAATTTTGGAAGGTATTTTAATTATTTTGAAAAATCGTTTTATAATAATTTTTTATTCACATAAAACCGGCGGTTTTCCAACAGTTTCTTCATTGCAAGTTCTCATATGAGGTCTGGTCCCATTTCATTCGAGCTTTTAAAGTGCATTGAGTTATGCCAGGTACTGTTTTGGATCATTTTGAGGCTTGGAGTTATAATAAATTACATGGAAGGCGCAGAGAGATTTGGGAAAGCATGAGTTCTGTCATCTTCTGGAACTTGTTAAAGTTTTAAACAAACTTTAGCTCTTTGGTTGTTTGATAGGGATGCTTTTAAAGGTTTCATTGTAAATCAAATTTTATTTCTCTGGGAAACAATTCTGCACATGTAGTTGAGTGTTGAATTGTTTTCCTTGGATTGTGAACATCTTTTTTCTTGTAAAAATGGCCAAAAATATGATTGATTCCCATATATCTTACGGAAAATGGGTCATTTGTCCAAATATTTTTAAAACATGGTTCAAATGGACGAGTAAAAAATTAGTATGGGTGAAATGAACACCAAAAAAATAGCAAGGATGAAACTGGATTCATCCGGACTTAAACTTAAAAAATAGCAAGGATGAAACTGGATACATCCTTATGTAAATTAAAATAAGAAAAAGTATTTGAAAATAGGTAGGATGAAAGTGTTTACATCCTGGCTATTTTTGCATTTTTTTAATTAAAAATCTAAATGTCCTTTTCACCCAAGAATTGTTGATTTTGGTCTTTTTAACCAATTTTGTGTATATCTTACCCATTCCGTAACAAATACAATAAGTTGACCGAAACTATGTGTGTATTTAGATAATGGCTAAAATACCCTTTATGCGGTGATATCGGGACACATGAGTTTGATTAGTAAAAACACTAATTAGTATTTACAAATCAAAACCTATATTAAAATAAAGCCCCTTTCTACTAATTTCAACAATACTTATCTACCATTTCTCTCTATCCCGAGACTTCTTCTGAAGAACCGATAACCTAACTTAAACCCGATATTTCTAAAGAAAAGATTTGAGATTTTGGTCAGGGAAAAAAAATCAAGGTATAATTTTAATCTCATATCAATTTTCAAGATGGGTTTTTGATTAAAATTTTGAGTTTTAAGATGGATTTTTCATCTACATCAATGAGGAATTTATAAATAGATATTTCATTGATCGATTCATTGCATGTTTATGTTAAATAATTGATTGTTGGTGTCTTTGCTAAAACTATTGTTGCCCCATTAGAACGCATTAAGATTCTCTTATAGGTAATTATGTCAATTAAGATTTTTATGTAATTGTTGATTTGAAAAAAATTGTGATCTTTTTTATTAATTTTTGGGGAATTTATAGACTAGAACAGAAGGGTTTCATTCAATTGGTGTGTATATAACCACAGCAATGACGAAATCGTAACTTGAGGTTTTTATTTGTTTCATGCAGATGGAATAGCTGTCCAAATTTATTCTTGTTGCATTGTTGGCCATTTTATCGATCCTACAAGTAGCAGTTGGAATTAGATTTGTGATTGACGGGGAGGAATGCTTTTCTCATTTGGTTCCATATGAAGGAGATACTGTCCACGTTTCTTTTGTTGTGATTAAAGCTGAGGGATGGCATTATTGTAAATATGGTGTTGAATTAGTTGTAAGTATTGTCAATCCTGAAGAAGTATTTCAGGAGTTTTTCAAGTTTCTTACCTTTTCCCACCCGCATTAAAATCTACAGGTACAGGGCTCATAAATAGGTATCACCATGGCCTTACGGTCCTGGCTCAATCTCTCCTTTTATCTAAGTGTACATACCTTATTCTTCTTCTTCTTCTTCTTCTTCTTCTTCTTCTTCTTCTGTAACAATACATTAAAAAATACCACAACTTGGTCAATTAACTTATATCATTAAAGGGTACCCAATATCATTAGATAATAGATTCAATCTATATTTAGGTACACATTTCCACCAAAAATATATCTTGAAAAAAAAAAATCAATCACTTGATTTTATTTCATCAATTGGTATATCACCTTGCTCAATTTGGAATTTAAACAATGTTCCAATTTATAACCAACTATCATTGGTTAAAAGAGGGTAAAATTACGTGGACTCTCAATGATCTTCACATGTTATAGAAAGACTGGATTTGAGAATTCGTCGATTGAAGCTACAACGGTCGCCGCAACAATAGGGATTGAACCTATTGCAGTTACATATTAGATCAAGCTGTATCTTCACTCACTATTAGATTTGAACAATTTGAAAAGTTCGCAGAAATTTTTGGATTCTTATATACTGTTGATCAGGTGCGTTCTCTTGATGATGATATCTTAATGGCTTCTTGTATTAATCTTGAGAGTCATCTAAAGCATGCTATGAGTTCCGATATTAATGGGAATTATTTATATGCAGAATTGAAAGCTTTAAAAAGTTATATGCCTCCCGAAACTGGTAAAGCAATTGAAGTATTGAATTTCTTAAAAGATATGGAAGGTTTCTATCCGAATATGTTTATAGCATACGGTTGATGGTGGTTTTTAGCTTAGGGTTAAAATCGTAAAACACTAAACCCTAGCAGACAGTAATGTCACAACATTTAAAGTATCAAGCATTTACTAGGCACATTTACTGGAACCTTTAATGTGTCTCTAAAATAATTACCGGGGTATCTTTTTCAAATTAGGGTTACGACAAGCCAAACCCTAATTCCCACGTGTGCCAATGGAAAATCATGCCACCCACGCCGACCTTGCCAAAGCATGCCAACCATGCTAGCCGCACTTCTGTGCCAATGGCTAATCATGCCAGCCACACCAACCGCGCCAAAGCATGCCAACCATGCTAGCCGCACCTCTGTGCCAATGGAAAATCATGCCAACCACACCGACCGCGCCAAAGCATGCCAACCATGCTAGCCTCACCTCTGTTCCAATGGAAAATCATGCCAGCCACACCAACCGCGCCAAAGCATGCCAACCATGCTAGCCGCACCTCCATGCCAATGGAAAATCATGCCAGCCACACCTACCACGTCATGCCAAATGCACTTCGCCATGGCCCCATGCCGTGCCACCATACTGGCCTTCACTACGCGCCTATGAAAACGAAGGCGTGCAGCAATCAACGGTGTCCCTTCAATCCCAGAAGCAAATACTGGTCATCTAAGGTTACCTAACAACCTTTGCCCCCAAACCCTAGCTTGGTCACGTGCCTAGCCCAAGCTAGTCACGCCATGCGCCTATGGAAAACCCTTGGACCCACATGACAAGCCAAACCAAACTTAGACAAGCTAGACACGTCATGCCAAATGCACTCTACCTTGGCCCTAGCTATGCTAGTCACACCATGCCAAGCCAAACGCCCTTGCCTTGTACCTAACCACGCCATACACCCATGGAAAGCCCTTGGCCCCACATGCCAAGCCAAAACCGCACCTAGCCCAAGCTAGTCACACCATATGCCCATGGAAAACCCTTGGCCCCACATGCCAAACCAAAATCGCACCTAGCCCAAGCTAGTCACGCCATGCGCCTATGGAAAACCCTTGGCCCCACATGCCAATCCAAAGCCGCATCTAGCCCAAGCTAGCCGCGTCATGCCAAACGCACTCTGCCTTGGCCCTAGCTATGCTAGTCACACCATGCTAATCCAAACGCCCTTACCTTGGCCCTAACCACGCCATACGCCCATGGAAAACCCTTGGCCCCACATGCCAAGCCAAACCGCACCTAGCCCAAGCTAGTCACGCCATGCTCCTATGACAAACCATTGGCCCCACGTGCCAAACCAAAGCCGCATCTAGCCCAAGATAGCCGCGCCATGCCAAACGCTCTCTGCCTTGGCCCTGGCTATGCTAGTCACACCATGCCAAGCCAAACGCCCTTACCTTGGCCCTAACCACACCATACGCCCATGGAAAACCCTTGGCCCCACATGCCAAGCCAAAACCGCACCTAGCCCAAGCTAGTCACGCCATGTGCCTATGGAAAACCCTTGGCCCCCATGACAAGCCAAACCAAACCTAGCCAAGCTATCCGCGCCATGCCAAACACACTTTGCCTTGGCCCTAGACATGCTAGTCATGTCATGCCAATCCAAGCGCCCTTGCCTTGGCCCTAGGCACGCCATACGCCCATAGAAAACCCTTGGCCCTACATGCCAAGCCTAAACACACCCTAGCCGCGCCGCCCTGTTGGCCCTCACTACGCGGCTACCAAAACGAAGGCGTGAAATAATCAACGGTTTCCCTTCAATCCCAGGAGCAAATCCTAGCCATCCAAGGTTACCAGATGATACATGGTAACCTTTGGCCCAAAAACCTAAGTTTGGCCATGCCAAACCATGCCATGCCAATGGCATGCCAACCTAGCTGTGCTACCACATTGTCCTTCACTGCGCGGATACCAAAACAAAGGCGTGCAACGATCAACGGTTGCCCCTCCTCTCAAGATGAAAAATCTCGACCGTCGAAGGTTACTAGGCTAGCAAGTTTCCCGAGCTTAAATTGCCAAGCCACAACAACATGCTACATGTTTTACAAAAACATTCGAGACATCAACACAAACTGAGGGATGCTCATTAGGGTTTTGGTTTGGTGGTCTATAGCGTGCGGCATACACAAATACCCATTTCAAGATAGTATAATAAGAATAAGGCGGTTAGTAAATGCAAGAAGCAACGGTGAAACACTCTTTCATTATGGAACATCAATTCCATCAAATTCCATCAATACCAGGCGTTACCACCTCTTCCCATTTAACTCATCCGTTTTATTTTCTTATGAGGCCAGAGTACGTTTATTTTTAGACTTGTATAAATAGGCTTACCTATTTCCACTAGAGACACGAGTTCTTGGTCAGGGAAAAATACCACACTCAGAAAGGCAACTCTTGTTAGCTTTCTCAAAGCTTTCACCTTCTGATACAAGTCAAGCACTACTCTTCCAGAATTATTCTGGTCTCCACACTCTATTCGCTTTCCTCCCTAAACCAACCCTTCTCCTCCACTTTGTGACGAAGCAAATCTAGAATGGCCATTTCTTGGTTTAGGCCGGACTTGTACAGATTGATCTCTCGAATCTGAAGTACTCCCTTACAGTACATTGTTTAGGGTTTAAATTGTTTCTCACTTTCACAATGCAATTACCGAAATCGGCAGAAACCATTTTCACCTACAAACACACACCAAATATTATTGACAATTCCAGTTACATTCCCCTCAGCCGAACGAAGTTTTTCGAAGTTAAAGTTAATCAAGAATTATTTTCGGTCGACGATGTCACAAGAAAGGTTGAATGGGTTATCAATATTATCTATTGAGATTGAGATGTTAGATAACATTAATTTGGATATTATAATTGAAGATTTCGTGTCGGAAAAGGAAGAAAGATCAATTTTTATTATGAGAAAAAGGTATTTGCTTTGTGTTTTTAGAATTGTTTTTTTCATTATCATTTGACAATCAGTAATAACTTTAGATCAAATCTCCAGAATTTTAGTCATTTTGTTTGTATAGGCCTCGTTTCAGTAAGTTCACCTAGGTCCCCTAAAACCTTTGCTACGGCCTTGGTTGAAAGTTGTAACCATGACGAATCCGTTGATGCGAATGGTTTTAGGTTTTATTTGTTAGCTGCACTTACACAATTTTTCACGATCACAGCAAAGAACCATGGTTTATCTAATTCAACCGGAAGAAGACGAAGAAAACTTATTACAGTTGCAAAGTTCATTTTGAAACCTCATTGTCATTCTATTTTTTTACCGCCGGGAGAAGAAGAATTACAGCATTCGCAGGATAAAGCAGGATAAATTTCGGAACCTCCTCATCATTATTTAAGAATATCAAGGATGTTATTTTCACTCTGAATCATTTTTCGGAACCTAATAATGGTTAATAATTCTAGCCATGCAGTGGAGTTGGCATCGGCCACTGGCGCAGATGCTGGATGTATTTTAAAAACTATATATGATTTCCTTAATTCCTTTCTCAGTTCGGCTTTGTTTCCTAGGTCAGATGATTTCTATTTCTTAGTTTCAGTGTTGGTTTAGCTGTTTAGGAATCACTGAAGCCTATAAATAACATCCACCAAAGTTTTATTTTGGCTTAATGTTTATCTCAAATTCCCATCTTAAAAAAAAAAAAACAAAAAAAAACCGAGCCTATTTTCCCGATGAAGTTTATTTGGACCGATTTGCACAGGAAATAAGCCGTCGATCCGTATATAACACAGAAACCCTAGCTGGGAGGAGGCTGAAGGTAGCAAGATGAATAAGCATGGTAAATGTATGAAACCGAAGATCCAGAAAAAGAAGAAACAAAAGCAGCAACGGGAGCGCAAGAAGAAACTAGAATTAGCTCGCGCTCAAGTTGGTGGTAATCATCAAGTACTAGTTTATTATGACAAATTCCCAATTTTACCAGATGTCCCCGAAGGGATAGTTTGTGACATAATGAGTAGACTTCCTGTGAAATCACTCATGACGTTTAAGTGCGTACGCAAACGCTGGCAATCGCTAATCCAGAAAGATGACTTTTTCACTGATTTACACTACTCTCGTTTGAAGACAGCAGGTCGTGTTTCACTTGTACGTATCGGGGAGCTAAAGCTAAAGGGCATGCTGAATGATATGAAGTGTGTGATATCAATGGAGTTACCTCTGCCGTCAGAAATAGTTATTGGATGTGCAGCAGATTGTGGAGCTATGTCTTTATGGAAATACCCCTTTCCGAAAGAGAATTGTGCTTTCTGTACCACCAACGGATTGCTTTGTGTCATGGACTTGGTTGATTACTGTGCTTGCGTATATAACATTAGCACCAGAGAATCAACACCATGGATCAAATCAACACTGATCAAACAACAAGAAGATAAAAAACAAGAGCTACACACAGCCTTTTCGCTAACAAGGTTTGGATTGGGATATGATCCTGTAACAAAGGAACACAAAGTGATTGCATTGTGGAACGGTATTGGAACTAATGAGCTGGTTTGCGAGGTCAAAGGAACACAAAGTGATTGCATTGTGGAACGGTATTGGATCTAATGAGCGGGTTTGCGAGGTTTTAACTGTAAGACATAATTCGTGGAGAAGGATTGATGCCGTCGACCTCTCACCTCTTTGTGGGTTGCATTATTATGACCATGTAGAATCTGTTCATGTGAATGGTTTTATTTGTTGGCTGCATTATCACATTGACTACGAAGAAGATCCGTATAATATCCAATTCGACGTTCGCAGTGAAAAGTTTAAAAGAATAAACATACTTCCTAATCAAATGCTTAATGATAATTTATGTTATAGGTTAACCGATATGGCCGGCTAGCTATTTTAGCTACGGGTGGAGCATCAATAAATAGGGAAAAATATCGTTTGGTCCTATTTTAGGTGGGCCCATTTCTGTTTAGTCCTTTGGTCAATCGCCTTTACTGTTTGATCCATAATTATTTAAAAATATTTAAATAGACACAAATACCCTTCTGTGTTAATTTTTTTTTTTAACAATTCTTCCATGCTAAAAAAACAGACTTCATTCCCAGGAATGAAGTCCATACAAAAACCTAAAAAAAACAGACTTCATTCCAGGAATGCAGTCCATACAAAAACCTAAAAAAAACAGACTTCATTCCAGGAATGAAGTCCATACAAAAACCTAAAAAAAACAGACTTCATTCCAGGAATGAAGTCCATACAAAAACCTAAAAAAAAGACTTCATTCCAGGAATGAAGTCCATACAAAAACCTAAAAAAACAGTCTTCATTCCCAGGAATGAAGTCCATACAAAAACCTAAAAAAACAGACTTCATTCCAGGAATGAAGTCCATACAAAAACCTAAAAAAACTGAATTCATTCCAGGAATGAAGTCCATATGAAAAAACTGACTTCATTCCAAGAATGAAGTCCATATAAAAACCTAAAAAAACAGACTTCATTCCAGAAATGAAGTCTGTAGATGCATTTTACTACAAACTACATCCAAAGGATAGAAATGTACTACTCTTCTCAAACGAAAGTAAACACTCAACCATGAACACAAGATATACGTGGTTGGGTATGATTACCTACGTCCACGGGGGTGAAAGGATGAATCTTATTACTTTGCGGTGATACAATGGTGTTGCTCTTAGTGGGATTTCCTTACAAGATGCACTTACTTCTCATTCACTTCTCTCTAATGCTAACTCGGGTTTCTCTCTCTTTCTCTCCCCAAAGATTACCACCTGCCTCTTCTTGAATTCGAGTCGCTCTATTTATAGAAGAGGTTACATACAACTAAGTTAGGGTGTTGGTCACATTACATCTAGTTGATGTTCTGTTGTTGGGCCGACTTCTGCTGTCTCGTGTGGCCGATGTGACTTCATCCCTCGCCTGTCTCTTATCCAAGACGACCTCGTCTGGTGTTCCGATGGCCCGATGTCGCTTGTCTTGGTTGCCGCCCTTACGATTGGCCGATGCGTCTCCTACTTTCTTACCCTTTTGACCATATCACCTCGTTTGACCCGCCCTGTCTTGTCTGTATCATCTTTATCAGAAGTACATATCAAGTCTTGTCCGATATCTGCACGCCCGATCCACGTGGCTCCTTAAATCTCGCGCCGCCTAATATTCCTTCTATGCTTCGCGTTTCTTCGTATCTGAGTGTATCAGGCCTAGGATATCGCCACCTGGATCTGTGTATAATTTACACCTACATTTATGCCCCTTCTTCCGCTCGAGTGGGAGACACGAGTGGGAGAACCTCGTTCTAACTTCCCACGTCTTTGGTCATGTCGCGAATTCCGCCATGCAGCGCCCCACTAACTCCACTTTATGACTGGTAACCGTCGACGTCGGTTATGGTTCCTCTCCTTTAAATATCCCGCCTCTTTCTTCCTTCTTCTTCTCTGTCATTTTCTTTTACTGTCCCGCAACTGTAGCTTTTCTCCCCGGATTCCTTCACTGCTTTGCGCTTCTGAAAAACCCTAACTTTCTTGATTTTTCTTCCTTCAATTCCCCTCACTAATCGTCACCGTAGCTATTAGTCGCCTTGTCTTTCTCTATCGAATACCAAGCTCGCACTATCTCTCGTTAATGGCTTCTTCTCCTTCCATGGATGAGAAAAGGTCCGTTGATGACGTTTTTTCTGAGTTCGACGACCCTTCGCTTGTTTCTTTTTTTTTTGCTTGAGAGCCCCTCTAGGCATGATGATCGCGCGATGAGATCTATTTTTGCTGATAGCTCTTCTTCTATTTCGTGCAGGTCCGAGAAAAGGGTGGTGAAAGATCTCTCTGATGAGGAATTTATCGAGCAACTGAAGGAGAAGTATGATCTCCAAAATTACGAGGTGACCCTTCTCTCGGGCCGAAATGGTATATTGAAGAAGGCGGACATGAAGAAATACGAGCAATCGGCCGATTGTGTGGTTATCACCCTGGGTCAACTAGATCTAGGTCTCCGTCTTCCCTTATACAACCCTGATAACCCATTTTATTACAAAGTTTTGTCCCAGATTCGGCCTTCTCGTGCTTTAGCTCAATGGACTGGAAATACTTTCCGAATTATGAACGAGTGGAGGGATCGCCGCGATGGTCATGGTTCTACTTCCGAGTGGTCGACCTACAAGCCCGAGGACGCTCCTGAGTATACCGTTGCCAATTTCCTTGTTAACTATCGAGCTGGTACTTCCACCTTAGGAGAACTTGCCGGTTTTTCTGATAGTCCTCATCGGGTCAAAACTATGCCCGAGGGTGTTGAAAGGATGATGCTCGATGCTGATCCCATCGGCCATGGTTCCAACAAGCGAGCCCGCCATTCTAATGGCCCGATTTATCCCCGAGTTCCGCTTCTAGTCCGAGGTCCGATCCTTCATGGTGACTTCCCGTCACCTACTTTTCCCGTCGAGCCCTATTCTTTCTGGGTGGTTAATGATGACAAGGCTGATAAGGTATGCGCTTTTCTTGATTTTTATCTTGCTAGCTTCGGGCGTCAGTTAGTCATTTGTTGTTATTTAAAAATCTCAGGTCGGCCCCACCAAAACTATCGGGTCTAGGAAAAGAGGTGCTGGCACAAGGGTTGAGGAAGACCAGGGGAAGGTAACAACCATAATGATTTTCTTATAAGTACATGTACTTGCCCCTGTTTTTTGCCTTCACATGTTCTGACGAGACACTTGTGCAGAAACACCCAAGGCGCGATGATGATGACGCTGATGATGTCGACCCTACTCCGCTTAGGCGTAATCCTGGTAGAGGTAAAGAAACTGCTAAGCCACCGCCGAAAACGGGCCCCCTCATTGATCTTTCCGATGAGGATGAGCTGTTTGGAGAGACTGTGTCGGGTGACAAAGGCGGTGATCAAGGTGTGGGCGACCAGCAGGAGCCCTCGGAGATGCCCGTCGTAGAGAAGGTTGTTACTACTGTTCCGGTGGAGCTTCCTTGTGTGCCCCGGATTACTGAGGGATCGTCTTCTAGTGCTGAAACTTCCTTTACTGTCTCTGGCCCGATCATGAACTCCTTGGGCGCGCTTACTTCCTCCAACTTTGTGAAGTATTCAAATGAGGAAATGTTGAATGCTGTGCCCCGCTATGGCGACATCGCCATGACACTTGACACTGTGGTGAGCAAGTCGCTTCTGTATGGTTATGCTCCGCTTCCGATTTCTTTCTCGTAGTGTTTCTCATGAGTCAAGCTATTTTTGTTAGATCATGAACCGTGTACGCTTGGATTCTGCCAATCGCCTTCGAGATAAGCAGTTGATATAATCTCTCCAACTTCAACTTCAGAATGAGAGGGGTCGCGAGAATGAGATGGAGATCAAGCTTGCCGACGCTCAAGGTATTTGATCCTTCTTAACTTATGTTGATTGAGTTTATCGTGCCAGTATCCTAAGTCGGGTATCCTTCTTCTTAGCCGAGGTATCTAGTATAAGTATAGACGCTACTTCGGAGTTTAGGATTCTGAAGAGAAAATGGGATATTGAGAAAGACCTTGTGGAAAATCTTCGTCAACGAATGGCAAACAAAGACGACAAAATAGACCGTCAAACTGAGGAGATTGCAGGTCTTGAGGACGAGTTAGAACGACATCGCCGGTTTGATTATGATCCTTCCGAGATGGACAATTTACGGGCTCATTTGGGATCTTCTCAGCGTCTTGTTGCTTAAAAAACTGCTTTAGCCACGAGTTTGGAGCAAAGGGTAAACGCTCTTCAATTGCAGAATCGAGATCTTCACGAGGATCGCCGGCGAATATTGAGAGATAAGGATGTGGTGGAGCGAGCTAACAACGATTTACTGGGCCGAGTTCGTGAATTTGATAAAGTTATGGGCGATTTAGAGTGGAGTAGATCGCAGCTTGCGGTTCTCCAAGCGTCGCGTAATCGGTTAATGAACGATTGGGCCGAGCATAAGAAGTATTGCCCTAGTAACGAGTTCAACGAGCAACATTATAACGAATTAACCATGAAGTTGTCTAGGACCGAGGATGAGTTGTCCAAGTCGGTAGAGTCGCTTCAGTCGGTGTTACCCGCCCTATCAGGTCTCTTAGCCGATGTGTTGAGGCCATTTTTTAGATCCAGATCGCGCTTTATTCTTGCAAAAATGTTAAGTTATATCCGATGAATAACATCCTATATTTGTGGTTTTGTAGCCGCGCAAAAACGTTCGCAGGAGCTTGATCTGGAGGTTCTCCGATTGAAACAGGCCGAGGTCTATTTGGGCTTCAAGTTAGCTGAGGCTGAGGAAAACGCTTCCCAGATTACCCAACAACTCGAGGAAGAACGGGTCTCCCATGTGGAGGAGTTAGATCAGAAAGTTCAAGATGGCATTATGGACTGGGTGGAGAAGAAGCGGCTCGAGGTCGCGCAGAGGAAAAGCCGCGTGCTCCTCCCAAGGTTTAAACTTTCTTTTTGTGGTGCTGCGTCACTATGTTTCCCCTTCCATCGGGTTGTAAATCGCTCTAAACACTTCTCCCCTTTTTAATTTCTGCTACCTTGCTTGTTTTTTTTAATGGGGGTGCTGCGTCACCGATGTTGTTTGTTTCATTTCCGCTAAACTTTTCATTTCGTACGTCCGCGCGATGCTTTTCGTACTTTGTTATCAGACGCTTGGTGTTATTGATTTAGCTTTTGTTTCTTATGTTATTCTGGCGATTGTTGCTTGATGTACCATGCGATCGATGTGGTTTTCGTTTTGAATGTTGCTCCTCTGGGTGTTGGTTGTTGCACGACACTATCGATTTGTTTCTTGTTCCGCATGTTGCCCCGACCGTTTGTTGATTAACGCCCGACGTTGTTTGTTTCGCTTTTGTTCCTGGTGTTATGCCCTGCAATTGTTGCTTTTATATGTTAGAACTCTAACCATTTCTGTCGAACACACCCAACAAGGAGGGTCATCGGGCCCTATGCCATGTCCTGATCGGGGTATCTCATCACTATCTCTTTGGATTCAGTAGAAGGGTACCAGTCATCCTAGTTCTAGGTCCGATGGTCCCGAGTGGTTATCGATCAACCGATCTCGGGCAAGTGGACACGCCCACTTGCGATGGTGGTGACCTTTCAGATGTAAGTAGGCCACCTAGCTGAGTAGACCTCGCGTCTAAACAACCTTTGGAACTGGTTTCCAACTACCAGAACCCTTAGGATACCTCGGCACTTGCACACTTCCATTGCCCCGAGTTCGAATATCCAGGCGACTGTAAGGCACCTCGGCACTTCTACACTAGCGTTGCCCCGAGTACGAATGCCCATTCGAGTGTAAGTCACCTCGGAACTTCCACACTGGCTTTGCCCCGAGTACAAATGACCAATCGAGTGTAAGTCACCTCCGCACTTCCACACTAGCATTGCCCCGAGTACGAATGACCATTAGACATTTGTGCCCTATCCCATACCCCTCACGGTTTCACATAGATAGAAGACACGTTTGCTTACCGTGTTTTTTCGCATTGCCCGTCAAGGATGATAGGGTTTCAGGAATCCGATGTTCCATGGTTTGAGCTCTCTGGTTCCGTCGAGTCGCAGTAGTCGATACGATCCCTCGCCCGCCTTAGATTCAATTATATATGGCCCGCCCCATTTTGTTGCTAGTTTTCCGCCCTTTTTGTCGCGCTCCCATTCAGCTAGAAATTTCAATACCTGCTGCCCAGGATTAAACTCTCTTGGTCGAACGCGCTTGTTGTACTCCCGTTGTAACCTCCTCTGATAATTTTCCATTTTTTGTAGCGCCATCTCTCTTGTTTCTTCCAAATCGTCGAGTTTAGACAAGATCAGATCGGATGACACATTTCGCCTCCACGCTTCAGTTCTTGTGGTAGGTATCATTGCTTCTGTTGGTAGAATCACCTCGGTCCCGTAGGTAAGCATAAAAGGGGAGAACCCCGTAGCTTCCCTCCGTGTGGTTCTGTATGCCCATAGGACGTTATATAATTCCTCGCGCCAGTTTCCATATTCCCCGTTCAGTTTCTTCTTCATATTATCGGCGATGGTCTTATTAGTGATCTCGGCCTGCCCATTGCACTGGGGGTAAATCGGGGTATCTTTGCTCTTCCTAATGTTGTAAGTGTTAAATATAAGATCAATGTTCTCGCCCTGTAGTTGTTTTCCGTTATCAGAGACGATGGCAGCCGGGACCCCGAAGCGACAAATGATATGATCCCAAATAAACTTAAAAACATCTTTATCTCGAATATGCCTCAGTGGTGCCGCCTCGACCCACTTGGTAAAATAATATGTAGCCACGATCAAATACTTCCTTTGCCCTGTTCCTACATGTAACGGCCCGACAATATCCACTCCCCATTTAGCAAAAGGCCACGGACTTATGATCGAGTTTAACGGTACTCCGGGAGCATGGATTTTCTTCCCGAAACGCTGACATTCTTCACAAGCTCTTGCCATTTTCTTCGCGTCCTCGTTCATATATATCCAAAAGTAGCCCATTGTTTTTGCCTTAGCCGACAAGCTTCTTCCCGAGCTGTGATTTCCAGCCGCCCCATAGTGTAGCTCATGTAGGATTATATGGCCTTATTCCCTGCTTAAGCATCGTAGGAGTGGCCCTAGGTAGGAATTTCGATATAAGATCCCCTCCCTTAACTCGTAGGCGCCCGATTTACTTTTGATCTTGTTCATCTCGGGCCGACTCTTAGGTAGCTCACCCGTCTCTAAGTATTGATGTATCGGCTTTCTCCAGTCGCCTTCTTTGTATCTCTCGGCTATGTTAACGACCAATTCGATTCGTGATTCTGGTGTTTCATGGATAGACGGGTTAAGCAGCCTCATAACGCGTATCCCTTCAATGCTCGGGTCTACTAACTGTGAGGCGATGTATGATAGAGCATCCGAGTGTCTGTTATCCTTTCGGCAGATCTGGCGGAATTTAATATCTGGGATTTGCTTAATGTAAAACTGGGCGAGATCCCAATATTTTTGCAGCACCGGATCGTGTGTAGCGTATTGGCCCGTAATTTTCCGGATCACTAGTTGAGAGTCACTAGTCAGTCGAACCTCATGCAACCCCATTTCCACAATTATCCGTAAGGCATGGATCACCGCCTCGTATTCGGTGACGTTGTTCGTTGCCTTGAATTCTAACCTGAACGAATGCACAATCTTCCTCCCCTTTGGCGTGGTGAACACCAACCCGAGACCCGATCCGTCTTTGTTAGATGCCCCATCAACAAATACTTCTCATCGCGTTGGGCTACTAGCGGCTAGCAGGTCCGTCGGCCCCTCCTGTTCTTCTGTCATTCCCGGTATATCTTCTACCTCGTCCTCATCACTGAGGGGGAAGTCTGCCAAGAAATCGGCCACTACTTGTCCCTTGATCGCGGTTCTTGTCTCGTATATCACATCATATTGTTTGATTATGGCTCCCCACTTGGAGATTCTCCCCGATCGCCAAGCACTATCCAAGACCGCTTCGATAGGCGATTTGGTGAGCACCCGTATTCGATGAGCTTGAAAATACGTTCGTAGTTTAGAGGCAGAAAAGGCTAGCGCGAGCACCATCTGCTCCATTCTAGTGTAGTTTTTCTCTGCCGGACTTAAAGTTTTACTGGCGAAGTACACCGGATTTTCCACGCCCATCTATGTTTTAACCAATACCGCACTTATGGCATAGGGTGTCGCGCCTAAGTATAAAGTGAGAATTTCTGACGGCTCGGGCCTTTGAAGTACTGGGAGGCTAGCTAGGTGTAGCTTGATATTTTGAAAAGCTTCTTCGCTTGCGTCCATCCATCGGAAATTTTCTCCTTTCTTCAAGATGTCGTAAAAATCCTTGCATTTGTCCGATGATCGTGACACAAATCGCCCCAATGCGGCTATGCACCCGTTTAGTTTCTTCACGTCTTTCACCGTCGCGGGAGATGGCATGTCAATGACGGCTCGTACCTTCTCGGGATCCGCTTCTATTCCCCTGGGAGTGATGATGTAGCCCAATAATTTCCCCGATGTGACCCAGAAGTCACACTTGGCAGGATTAATCTTCATCTTGTGTTTCCTCATTGTTTGAAAGATCTCTCGAAGGTCTCGGACGTGGTTTTTTGATTTCCGACTCTTAACTAACATGTCGTCCACGTAAACTTCTATGGTATCGTGAATCTTGTCTTCGAACATATCACCTACCAATCGCTGGTATGTAGCCCCAGCATTCCTAAGTCCGAATGGCATCTTGGTGTAACAATACAATCCCCTTGGCGTGAAGAAGGATGTGTGTTCCTGGTCCTCGGGCGCCAGTGGTATTTGGTTGTATCCCATGTATCCGTCCATTAAATTCATCGCCTCGTATCCCACTATTGATTCTACTAATTGATCTATAATGGGAAGGGGGAAGCTGTCTTTCGGGCAGGCCTTGTTCAAGTCGCTGAAATCAATACATATTCGGACTCCCCCTTTCTTTTTTGGTACCACGACCATGTTATATATCCACTTTGGGTAGTGGGACTTCCTTATTATTCCGGATTCTTATAATTTCTTCAGCTCGACCTCGACCGCCGCTTGTAACTCTGGCGCGATACGCCTCATTTTTTGTCTAACCGGTTTGAACTTCGGATCAATTTTTAAGTGATGACATCAGACCTTTGGGTCGATACCCTCCAAATAATGCACTTCCCAAGCGAATACCTCCAGGTTTTCTTTTAACAACGTCGTGAGTTTACTGGTTTCTTCGTCCGATAGTAATGCCCCGATCCTCACTACTTTAGGTTCCTCTATCGTTCCCAAGTTTACTTCTTTAGTCGGCTCAACTGTCGAGAAGTTTGACTTGGTCTCCCCGACTGGGGATGTTTCCTTTAATTGCTATAAAGGGTCCTGTTCTCACGTTTCGTGTGCCAGGACCGCTTGAGAAATTGCCTCCTCCAATTCTTTTGCTGCCTTCACTTCCTTTTCTTTGTTCTTTTCTTGCCTTTGCCGAGCTCGCCGATGCTCATTTATTTCTATGTCAACTTTCATGAATTGTCGTGCCGCCTGAAAGTCGCCCATAACTTCCGCTATTCCCTTGCAAGTTTTGATGGTAGGCCGAAACTTCCACGTTGTATTGTAGAAAGTGATAGTGAAAGGTTCCCTTTATCCCCGCAACCCATGGGCGCCCGATAATGGCTTCATAAGGTGAAGCAACGTCGACTACGCATAAAGTGGTTAGTGTGTCGAGGTAGCCACCACCATCTGAAACTCTTAAAGTTACTTCGCCCTTCGGGATGGTTACTGTGCCGTTGAATCCGGATAGATATGGTATGATGCATCAAACACGACCGAACACACAAATGGATGGGACGATCGAACCAAAAGCCCAAACATATCGACATCCGAGAGTTTCATTCTTCCGAACGTGTCGTAGAACCCCTTATCCACAATGAGGGTGCACAATGTCCTCCGAGGGTCGACTGAACTCCCACTATCTACAAGAATCCTTCTTACTCCCCACTTTTTGATCAACAGTGTGATGACTAGTGGATCGCTATGTGCCTGTCCGTTTGCTGGGACATCCTTAGCCGAGAACGATATGGGCACCGTCATCCAGGGTTCCATGGAAAGAGACTCAACCACTCTATTCCACCCTAGCAATGGTAAAAAGAAAATAAAAGAAGTGATCTTCTTTCGATCGCTTGTTTTCTAAATACCTCTTTACCATCACGATCCCTTTTATGGATCCTAGTCTGTTTATTTATTGCAAGCAACAAAAAGTGTCCTCAATGTTTCTAATGAAAGAGCGTAAAGTAACATGAGGAATCAAAGAAGAGAGAAGAAAGATAGTACCCGGGTGAAGAGAGAAATCAAAAACTAATATACAACATACAATCGCCTCGATGGTCAATCAAGGGTAAACAGTATCCTCCAGAGGATACTCTTAAAGTTACCCCCTTAACTTCCCGGGAAAAGACGCAAAGCTGGTTCATACGTTGTGCCGTTATTTCTATCATGCACAAGTTTCTAGATTATCAAGTGAAAAATTTAGCCGCTTATATAAGCTCTATGTTCTAACTCACCGTGTAAATGACATGCCTTGTTCCTAGTCCCACTTATGTGTAATACCATATTTCTTCATCAAAAGCTTAAAAGGTTCCCTTGCAAGTCGGGAACCTTAACCTTTGATGGTAGGCCGATTCCACGCCCTTTATCCCCGCAACCCATGGGCGCCCGATAATGGCTTCATAAGGTGAAGCAACGTCGACTACGCATAAAGTGGTTAGTGTGTCGAGGTAGCCACCACCATCTGAAACTCTTAAAGTTACTTCACGCCGGGATGGTTCTTTGTGCCGTTGAAGCCGTAGATATGGTATGTGGATGGGACGAGCATATCGTCTGAGAGTTTCATTCTTCCCGAACGTGTCGTAGAAACAAGACATTCGACTGAACTCCCACTATCTACAAGAATCCTTCTTACTCCCCACTTTTTGATCAACAAATGTGTGATGACTAGTGGATCGCTATGTGTCCGTTTGCTTGGGACATCCTTAGCCGAGAACGATATGGGCACCGTCATCCGGGTTCCATGGGAAAGAGACTTGGCTACGCTAAATACCTCTTTACCATCACGATCCCTTTTATGGATCCTAGTGGTGATTACTGGGCCGAGAGCGTAGTTTTGCATAGCCGAATGTGAAATGGTGTTTACGAATTGGTTCGCCCTATCGATGCGGACTTGATGAAATGGCGCATCGGGTGCTTCTTCCGGCCGAAGGGGGTGGCGGACATACTGCCTCAAATATCCATCGCGGATAAGGTGTTGAACAATATCTTTCACCTCTCGACAGTTATTGGTGGAATGGCCCCTATACTCGATGGTAGTGACAGTATTCGGGGTGATCTCTCGGTCTCTTGGAACTGTACCCCCCTCGATGCTGGGTAGTTGATGTCGCTCCTCTTCTCAACTTCCTTGAACACCTCTTCCAAAGAAGCGTTTAGTGGGGTATACGATCGGGCTTCCTGATTCGGCTTCTTCCCTTTGGCCATCCATTCCCTCTTCTCACTGCTCCTCTGGGGAGGGTCCGATCTTTTTTCGATCGCTTTGATATGGTCTTCCGTGACCGTTTTAGTTTCAAGATACCGACTTCAGAGACTGGCTTCTTGTACCCCTCTATCTCTTGATTCGGCCTGAATTTCTTCCAAGGCGATGTAGTGTTCTTGCATTCTTCTCATCTCCTTTAAGGTCTTAGGTTTTTCAGAAAACATAGCAATCCAAATGGGGTCCGATCTCCCCAACGCGTTTTCAAACCCAAAGATGGCTTGGTCCACCGGTACCTTCCCGATTTCGGTACACAGTTTCCTCCATTTGTCGATCAAGGTTCTCAATGGCTCTCTGAATCTTCGGGAGAGGGTAAACAGCTTGTTCATTCTTGGCCGAGGTCGACTGTTATGCATATAGGTCTCAAGGAAGGCCTCGACTAGCGCATCGTACCCGTTGATCGAACCAGGTGCGAGCGAATAAAACCAATCTCGCGCCTCGCCCTCCAAACTAGCTGGAAAGAATTTACACATGACTACCGGGTTACTTCTCCACTAGATTAGTGACATGGTATACATCTTAAGGTGTTAGGTCGCATCGCCAGTTCCATCGAATCTAGAGGGGAATGAAGGTAAAGCACACTTAGGTGGGAACGGCATTTGTTCCAATTCTTGAGAGAAAGGCGTTTTCTCGGCTTCACTCATAATCTCGGCCAGCTTATCCTCTTCGCTTCCGACCGAAATTTGCTTTATTTTTGCTTCCAACTCCTTAAGCTTGGCTTGAGTTGTCTGATCTTGTCGCCCGTCCCTTCCTCGCCTTTCTTCATTGGTGGATGAGTCCTCGGGTGGTCCATATCTCTGCGTTGTGGGAACCGGAGGTAATGGCGGGTGACCTGACTGATTGGGCCGATTAATGTTACTCTGCCCTATCATGGGTGGCATGTGATCGGATCGGCCACGATAACCCGATGTTCCTCGGCTTGACGACCCTCTTGATCTGGTCCGTTGGTTCCTCAGTTGGTAGTTCTCATACTCCAAGGATAAATTCCGCTGCTGGAGTTCCCTCAGTACCGCTTCTTTTCTCCTCTGACTCTCCAAAATGGCCAACAACGTCGGGTCCATACTTTCATGACTGGAATGTCCATTGGGTTGGTATGTCCGAGGTTGTAATGGTGCTGATGTGGGTGGTGGGGGCGGTATTGGATTGGTTATATGATTGGCAGTTTGAATGGTTGTCGGGCCGATGTCACTTGTTATTGATCTCCCCAACTGAATCTTCCTAAGACGCTCTTGTTCCCTTCCCAAAGCTTCCTGGTGTTCAATTTGTCGCCTCGTTGATTGCCTCTGAGCTCGCGCCGCAAGTGCTTCCTCATCGTCATCGGTGTCTGAAGCTGTAAGTCCATCGACTTGATCGGCTCTTCTCTGAGTTAATATAATCTGGTGCAGAGGTAAGGTGTTATCGTCCCGTCCCAAATCTACTTCCTCGTTTACAACAGGCATCCCTCACGCAGCCGCATGAGATTCCTCGGGCGGTGGTTGTCGATCGTTCCCTTGCCTCGGCCCCGTTATCCCTGCATGCATGCTGCTGCTAGTGACCGTGCGATTCCTTAACATCCTTATCGTCCCTGATGTGCTAGCCATTAGTTACGTCGCGTGATAAGCCGAGTATCGCCCGGACCTACGTCAGCAAATACGAAAAATAACCCCTTACTTCGACCTGAATTTTCTAACAAAATGCACGGACAAAAAAAGGCGAAACGTTCGACCCTACGACTACTGTCACTATGCAGGGTCAACTTTGGTTATCAGGTGGGTTCCGTTTATCTTCCCTATTTTGGTCTTATGCTGAATCTGCAGTTGTACTCACTTCCCCGTCACTATCACTCCGTACGACGTCGCTCTCCGTACTCGACCTATGCATTTAAGTTAGTTTGTCCTTTGTTCTACATGCTCCAAATCATTGATCTTATGCACGTGATGCTTAGAAAGTACGGCAAGTATCCCCTAGAATTAATTTGAACTTGTACTAACTCCACTTTCTCGAGATTTAATTACGACCTTTCCGACGACCTACGCTTCACCGTCGGCTAAAAATTATACTAGATCGACAGTTCACTACACGATGAAACATCTAAAACGCTAACTTTTGGTAACTCCGAGCACCCAACTTCTTACCGCAGCTAAAAACAACTCGCTTAACGCTAACAAACACACAATTATCAAGAACAAACAGTCGTCCCTTCAACATATTCTTCACGTAGCTTCTAACCCGAACTGTTAGTCGCTGGTGAGCTCGTGAAGTTTCTTTGTCGATCAAACTGTTGAAGACGCTAAGAGGACGCTGCTACTTCTATGACTTTAGATGCTCAGTAAATGACTCAAAACATCCATTACTTCGGCCAACAGAGTTCATCGTAGCTTCTACTCCAACACATTAACGTGTATTGAGGAGCTGTTGATCGTCTCTGAATACTTTAATGGCAAGGTATCCGGAGATCTTAGTCGTGTCCCCTTAGTTGGCGCCAGAAGCATTTTACTACAAACTACATCCAAAGGATAGAAATGTACTACTCTTCTCAAACGAAAGTAAACACTCAACCATGAACACAAGATATACGTGGTTCGGTATGATTACCTACGTCCACGGGGGTGAAAGGATGAATATTATTACTTTGCGGTGTTACAATGGTGTTGCTCTTAGTGGGATTTCCTTACAAGATGCACTTACTTCTCATTCACTTCTCTCTAATGCTAACTCTGGTTTCTCTCTCTTTCTCTCCCCAAAGATTACCACCTGCCTCTTCTTGAATTCGAGTCTCTCTATTTATAGAAGAGGTTACATACAACTAAGTTAGGGTGTTGGTCACATTACATCTAGTTGATGTTCTGTTGTTGGGCCGACTTCTGCTGTCTCGTGTGGCCGATGTGACTTCATCCCTTGCCTGTCTCTTATCCAAGCCGACCTCGTCTTGTGTTCCGATGGCCCGATGTCGCTTGTCTTGGTTGCCGCCCTTACGATTGGCCGATGCGTCTCCTACTTTCTTACCCTTTTGACCATATCACCTCGTTTGACCCGCCCGGTCTTGTCTCGTATCAGCTTTATCAGAAGTCCAGATCAAGTCTTGTCCGATGTCTGCACACCCGATCCACGTGGCTCCTTAAATCTCGCGCCCCCTAATCTTCCTTCTATGCTTCGCGTTTCTTCGTATATGAGGGTATCAGGCCTAGGATATCGCCACCTGGATCTGTGTATAATTTACACCTACAAAGTCCATATAAAAATAGCAGCTGAAAAATGTGTTTCTTCTTCTTCGTCTTTTTCTTCTTCATCTTTTTCTTCTTCTTCATCAACAACAACAGCAGCAAAATATTTTTTTATCTTCTTCGTCTTTTTCTTCTTCATCTTTTTCTTCTTCGTCTTTTTCTTCTTCTTACAGCAGCAGAAAAAAGAAATCAAAAACAAAATTTTCTTCTTCTTCGTCTTTTTCTTCTTCTTCATCTTT
This sequence comes from Papaver bracteatum, assembly GCA_023529315.1. Classification (NCBI taxonomy): domain Eukaryota; kingdom Viridiplantae; phylum Streptophyta; class Magnoliopsida; order Ranunculales; family Papaveraceae; genus Papaver; species Papaver bracteatum. The sequence continues at coordinate 210,306 of JAJJWX010005228.1, read as the reverse complement.
TTCTTCTTCTTACAGCAGCAGAAAGAAATCAAAAACAAAATCTAAAAAAAAAAAAACGTATTTAGATTTTCACCTCTGAATCGCCATTGTTACAGCAGCACGAAGATGAAGATGGAGATGATGAACTCACACAATCTTCTCACCATTGTTACGGATTTAGATTTTCATAAAAAAGAAAAAAAAAAAAAGAGAAAATAGATCTGAATCTAGAGAGGAGAGAGAAAAGAAATCATAAAATGATTTCTTTTCTGCTAATAAATACTATATATATTTTTCTGAAAGGGTATTCATGTCACTCCCAGATGACAATTACATCATCCATGACATCAGCGTAGGACTAAACAATAATTTTTAGGACCAAATTATAATTTATATTACCAAATAGGACTAAACAGACATTTGACTGGGTCAATTGGACTAGACCCTCTCTAATATATTATTTGTAGGACCTAATGGTATTTCCTACTATAAATATGCGTATACTTTATGAACAAGACAAGGAAACCAAGACCCCTATTAGCAGTGCTGCAAGTAGTCCTGCTTGGAATTATTATTGGATGGAAGAGACCTTCTCACAGCCGCATATCCTTTGTAAACTATTAGGGAAATATAGAAATCTGCATATTCCAGGGACATACTTGTTCATGGGGAGATGCACATATGATGATTTCTCATTCTGTTATTACAACTGGAAGAAGAAAAGCTATAAGAGGTATGATATTAACTTGGAAACCTCATCATCATTATGTTATTACAACTGGGAGAAGAAGTGTTATAGCAGTTGCAGGGTTAATTTCGGAACCCCCTCAACATCATTTAAGAATATCGAGGATGTTATTTTCACTCCGAATCTTTCCCTGTGAATTCTAGGGAGTAGTTCTCGTATTCGCAAGATATATATATTTATTTATTTTACTTTCCTGCATTATGTTGCATCATCTTAATCGGAAGACTAAAATTTGTCCTGTTTTTATGTGATTTGTGGCACCATATTAGCAATACAACTCCCCATAACAAAATCTCAAGACATTGTTTCATACATTTTCTCAGACAAACATGATGGGTTTACAGCATTGATTTAATCTCAATCTGGGTTTTCATTATTTTATCCAAATGTAGTGAAATTCAGGCTTTTGGAATTCATAAAGGTGCTGTTGTTTTGATACTTTTACAATTGTTTTCTTAAGTATTTTGTCCATGGAGTAGTCTTAGTGAAATCAAGAAACAGATTTCTACAAGTAATGTTGTTCCTGCTTTTACTCATTTGCCCTTTTCTCCGCCGATATTGATGGAAATGACTCTTGGTGGCTGTGATTTGGGAAGTTTAAAACAAGTCTCGTGTGGAGCAGCTCCTTTGAGTCGTAAGACGATGCAAGAATTTCTTAATGCCTTTCCTCTTGTTGAATTTTTTCAGGTGAAATGGCTTCTCCCTTAGGGTATTATTTCGGAGTATGTTTCTATTAAGCTTAGATCTGTATGCGTTTGCTAGAGTTTCTCTTATCTTCAGAAAATGGATCGTGAGAACACCATTCTATAACGGTAACGATGTATTACCGTTGGTCAACTGTAAGGAATCTCTATCATGTGAAGGATCGATCAGCACTTGTGATAAGTTTCTGAGGTTTCCATCAGTTCGGTAAGCAAAGACAATGACATTGCAAATAATTCATTTGTCTGGGACAAATATTCAAATTTGTCGTTGTTGATTACTCTAATTAACATGATTGATACTTTATAGTTGAAAATGGTATTGATAATAATTTAAGGGGAAAATGGGGAATATGCCCCAAAATCGACTGTGATTTTGGGGATATGCCCCAAGATTCCAGTTTTTGGGAAAATGCCCCAAAGTAATGGTTTCCGTCAAGGAACCGTTAAATAGACTATTTATCGTAAATGTGTGTGAACTTTATCTCTAATTTTTTCGAGATTTTTTCGTTTGAATATGTTCCTGAACCTTGTCAAGGTGTTAATATATCATATATCTGTCTTTTAATTCGCATGTGTAATCCCAAGTGTGTGCAAATATTAACTACTTAACGGTTTTGGATAGAATTTTGGACGGCTGGGGCATATTCCCAAAAATTGGAATTCTGGGGCATATCCCCAAGATGACAGTCCATTTTGAGGCATATCCCCACTATTCCCTAATTTAAGAGCATTATATGGCGTTGTAGAAAAACAGCTTTCAATAATTTAATCTAACACGTCATATGATCATCTATTATAATAATTAATAACACCAAAAAGAATCGGATTCCTTTTCGAAATCCGTATATACCGGGTCTAGATGCTTGCGAATTAAAATTAGAACGTGATAACCGATAAGTATGGGTGATCACCTACTGACCTGCACGTAGTTAGCCATTAACCCAGCTCATTTTCATGTCTATCATGCGCTTCTATATATATATATATTGCTCTTCTATATGTATTGTATATGCATATACTACTCTTTTGAATTCTTCAGTTAGCACACAAAAGAAATATTTATAAAGGAGTTCTGAGATATGAATACCGAAGAAGAGGAAAGATTGAAAGGGCAAGTAGAAATATGGGAGCACATGTTTGCGTTTGTCGATTCGATGGCATTGAAATGTGCAGTTGAACTTGGTATACCCGATATCATTAACTCTCATGGTCGTCCTGCCACAATATCAGAGATTCTCAACAACTTACCTGCAACCACATCATCATCTCCGGACATCGACTATCTTACCCGTGTTATGAGATTATTGGTTCGCAAGCGCATATTTTCTTCACGGATTGATCAAGAAACCAATCAAATTTGTTATGATTTAACTCCATCATCCAAATGGTTGTTGAGAGATTCTAGATTTAGTTTAGCACCATTTGTTTTGGCGCAAGTTGATCCACGGCTACAGAAACCATGGCAATACATGGGAAAATGTGTGCAAGAAGGTGGTTTCGCTTTTGAAAAGGCTCATGGAGTTGAGATTTGGGATTTTGCTTTAGCTAATCCACAATTTAACAATCTTTTTAATGATGCAATGAGATGTACAACTGAGATAATAATCAACGCGGTGTTGGTCAAGTACAAAGATGGATTCAGTGGTATCGAATCGTTGGTTGATGTTGGTGGGGGGACTGGGATAATGATCACCGAGATTGTTAAGGCTAATCCACATATTAGAGGTATCAATTTTGATCTACCTCATGTAGTTGCTACAGCACCTGAACAGCCAGGAGTTGAGCATGTTGGCGGTGATATGTTTGTTCATGTTCCGGAGGCTGATGCTGTCATCATGAAGGTTTTCCCACTTCTTCTTTTCTTTGTTTATGAAGCCATTATTTTAGCTGATTTTGCAGTTAGATGGAAATTATGGCCAAGTTTGTCCAATAATATATAGAGAATCTAATATATGTGGTGTGTCTGATATGTAGTGGATATTGCATGACTGGGGTGATGAAGCCTGTGTAAAGATCTTGAATAATTGTCGTCAAGCAATAACAAGGAAGAAGAACGGGAAGGTTATTATTGTTGATTGTGTACTTCGACCAGATGGAGATGGCTCATTCGATAACACGGGATTGGCATTTGATCTACTGATGATAGCACACGCTTCTGGTGGAAAAGAAAGAACTGAAGTCGAATGGAGGATGTTATTGAACGATGCAGGCTTCCCTCGCTATAATATAATCCAAATTCCAGCATTTCCTTCAATCATTGAGGCCTTTCCGGAATGACTATAAAGGAGTTGTATTGAAATCAGTGATTGTTTTGATGTAATTTTCTGCTTGATAAATTTGTTGTGTTTGTATTCTTGCGATCTCTCTATGAGTTCCTCCCAACATTTGTTGTCAGAGCTTAGTGCATGCAAAATATTTTTTTGTTAATGTTATTCCAGTTTAAGTAGAAAGTAAATTCCCACCTTAGGTTCTACCTTGACTCGCAACATAAGTTAAGATTGATTCTATCTGAACTCATACCTTAGGTTCAAATTGGTCATCCAAAATATCTTCATAGAAAAATGGACCAAAACACTTATTAATTTCTTTTCGATTACGAAGCAAGTTCGTATATGTAAACCAATGTAATAAAAAATAATTTTCTAGGATAAAATCATACATATGATATATCCCAGTCAAGTAACAAGTTATATAGATTATGTCGATGTCGCAATTACAAAGTTCAATAGATAAATGTTATACTTCGTGATTGAATATACTTCCGTGATTGATCATACTAAAATGACCAAGTATAATACTATAGTATCATATATATAACCTCGCATGTTTTGTCTTCAATCTTAAACGGACATAAAAGATACGATAGGAATGGAAACAAGTCAAGTTTGTATCACTGACCTCAAGTGAAAGGATGATGTCTTCGTTGTAGTCGATACGTCTTCACGTTCTTCAGGTCTTCAGAGTAATACTTGTATTTCTCAACACTCCTACACTTTCTAGTCTAACCTAAACGAAGATTACTCTAGTAATTTTAATCAAACGATTCTAATTGAGTTTTGATACTAAAATGACTACCAACCTTGACATATTAACACTTGGTGGGTTTAACCGAGCAATACTCTAACAAAGGATCATATTCAACCAGAGTCATTACTCTCCCTGAACCAACAATCCACAAAATATATACAATCATGTCTAACAAAAAAACTATCTCAAAGAAAAACTAGCATTAAAGATATAACTGCCAAATTTCTTCAAACTTATGTCAAAAAGTCTACCTAAGACTAGAAATGTAGCACGAATTCCAACCCAAAATTGTTCTCAAATAGTCATTGGGAGACTGTGTAACAAACGGTCACTGCGAAGCATTGTATCTGATAGGATGAATATATGATAGAACAATCGCATATGCATGTTATAAGTCAAGACTTTATTTCAACATGCAAAAACGGGATAATGATGTCTTATAATAGTAACTTATGAAATTAATTTAAAACGCAGTTAATGTGAATATTTTTAATGTGTTAGAACGCAGTTAAAATAAAAATGTGATATTCTTGTTTGAAAAAATGTCCAAAAAAGATATACACGACACCAATGTATATACAAGTTTACGGAGCTATGTTAACTAGAGCTAGATGCATGAATTCAAATATCTGGATAACCAATCTTTTAGGGAAATAAAAATAATTCAAAGAAAAACGGTAGTGTTATACTTGATTTCCCTTAATTCTATTGTATCTTCTTCAGATAAATAAAAATTACTAAAAGATAAAACAATAGTGTTATACTTGATTTCCCTTTTATTTTATCTTCCTTGTATAAATATTTATTAATCTAGTTTAGAATTCAAGGACTATTCCTCTGACATTTTTTTTTTTTTGACACATATTCCTCTGACAACTTCATATGTTTTTGGGTTGATTTCTATTTTTTTTTTCTAGTCTAATATACAAGTCTCCTAAGATAAACAACATCATGGAAGGTTGAACAAGTAATACATACTTCAAGGGAAATTGAAGATAATAAAGAAAACCGGAAATTACTTAATGAACCACACATTGAATTCCCTCCACTCAAAGAAGTATGGACCATAACACTCCAAAACAAAGATATTCAATATGGGATACACCTCAAGAAAACATGGTTCCAAACCAATATCTTACCAAAATGGGACACTCAAGCAAGTGAAGTTGTTTTAAAGTTAAGTGAAGTTGAAGATAACTATTTTTACGAAAAGGAAAATCTAAATGAGGAGTAAAAAGTACAATCAACGAAGTTGAGAAATGACAGTATGTTGCATTCATAAGGACTATTTTGTATTAGGGTGTGCGGGGATTGAAAAGCCAAAGTATTTTGCAGAGAGAATAACACGAGTGTTGGCAACATTATTCATTTCTTTTGGGAAAATGAAGATGCGGCATTCAGTATATGGTTTGATCGTTCGAGAGTAAAGGAAACACCATTATATTCAAGATGACAAAAGTAGCCTACAATTTACATAAGTAACTATAAGCATACACCGTTACCAATTTTTTATTTACTTTTTGTTTTCACTTTACACTTTAATATGTTCAATTTATAAAAGTAATATTATTCATTTTAACTTCTTCATATTTACTTTTCTTTATAATTAACTCTCATAGCTTCAGGGTGTACGTACTCAAGTTGCTGAAAAAAGGTTGTACGTTTGGATAATAATGAATCTGGTAATATATGCTACAGGCTACATGAATATATAGAAGCAAAGAACATACAACTTGGAAATATCTGAACAACAGTTGTAATAATCAGATTTCGCATAAAAAGAAAGGAACCTAAAACATTCAAAAAGGAAAATGTGTTTCTCTTATTATATAAGGTTTCTATAATAAACGTTCCAGATGAATGGGAAAATAGTGGTTCTTTTTTTATTTGTCAAGTCCATTGTATTGAAAGAAAAATATACATTCCTTTGGAATCATTTGCTTTACTTTTGTATATGCCACTTTGAAATAATTAAGGATTTTGAGTTCATGAAAAGAGTCAAGCATGATACTTGACATTTGCAAAGAATTTTCTTGTATGCGCTGACTTACCTTCATCTTGAACTGAGTCCAGTTTGATCATTTCCCCACAAGTTTATTAGAATACAACAAGTTTGACCGTCTCAATTTTTTATTTTTTGGTCTTGACCATTTTCATAAATATGCAGAATATTTTGTGCCAAAAGTAGCACACTATCTACAACATAGGTAATCCAATCAGATGATGACGCACTATTTTTGTTGGTGAAGGTTGATTTCGTTAGGGGTAAAATATTATGTACATGTACTTTTATTTACATATTTATAGGATCAAGGATTATAATTAAGGTAACAAATGCATAACGTATGTAAAAACTGTATTAAAGGGACCAATGCTGGTTGCTTTCATTCAAGGCCGACCCTATAGTATAAGCAGAGCAAGCCGTGCTTGAGGCCACAAGCTGGAGGGGGCCACAATTTTTTTTTTTTACTCTTTCATAATAATTTTTCTTTTTATTCTTAATAAAAAATATTAGATCCCGACACACGTTCTCAAAAAAAGTCAAAGGGAAACTGAAAACACACCTACATAGTTTTTTCTAGGGTTCGTTCATTAATCTCAAATTGAGATTCTCAACCAGAGTTAGTAAACGGTAAGAGAGATTATTACTTTTTTTTCTTGTTTGAGCTTGAAAAATTGAATCTATTGATGTTAATTTTATTGAAATTTGTTTGGAAATTGATCTTAATTTGTGATTGGTGATTATTACTTTTTTCTTGTTTGAGCTTGAAAAATTGAATCTATTGATGTTAATTTTATTGAAATTTGATTTTTTTTTTCTAGTTTCTTATGTTGTTCAATGTTGATTGATGTTAATTTAGTGAGAGTTTGAGCTTGATTCGAATGGTATTGGTGATTGATGAGATTTTTTCTAAACTTGAATTGCAAGTGGTGTTAGATAAACTAGGTTTACCTGAAGCAAAACTGCACAAGAAATGGATAGAGTTCAACAGATGATCATTTCTGATGATCAAAACCAAGATGGGCGTGTACAGATTTCTCTGAATTTAAGAGCATGATGAAAAATTTAAATTAAGAATTCTTAGATTGGAGTAATTGTACACAAATTTGGGGTTAGTGCTGCTGCATTTGTTCTTCAATTTTCTAGGGATATCAAAATTATTGAATTGATTGATAGGAAACAAGTTAAGTAATCTGTACATGCCCATCTTGGTTTACCCGTAATTAAGATTATTTTTCTGTCTCTACAGTACAGCGGAAACAAGGTAGAGACTTCCTTCGGTGAATTAACAGATCATGAGATATAGAGTTGTTAGTGACACTGACATCTTGCGGTGTTACACTTTAAATTTGTTTAGAGTTGTTAGTGACATCTCAGTTAGTGATATAGAGCTGTTAGTGACATCTCAGTTAATTAAGATCCTTTTTTGTTTAGATTGTATTTACTAAATTTGGTGTTACACTTTAAATTTGTTATATTATTACTTGTTAGTGACATCTTGTGGTTGCAGTGACATATTTGATAGGTGTAGAATACACCGTATTTACTATTTAGAATTTATGCTTTCTTTGCTATTTTTTCTAAGTAAATTATGTATTTTAACCATGTTTTTGAGTTATTAGGTACTTTGGAGTCATTCGGAGCAAAAGAAGGAGAAAACGTCCATTTGGAGTGTAAGGAGCGAGAAGGTCAATTCACATGCGATATTTGGGGCATGCTAGATTGTGCAAGAGGAGCTATGATGGAAATTAAACTGGTAGTCTGCTAGAACTGACAGTTGAATAGATAATTAGGCTGTCGGTTATTCGGAACCGACAAGCCATATACTGGCTGGGTTGTCCTTATTGAAATTACTGGGTGAAAATATCCGGCCCAATAATTTTTATACCCTAGAACCGTGAGAAATCAATTCTCAAATTCTCAATCATTTGTTCCTGAAGTGTGGCTGCGCTTGTCTGAAAAGCAGAGAAAGAAGAGGAGATTGAATGAATATGGAGAGATTCAAAGACGAAGAACATGTGATTTTGTGGAGAAATAAAGATCGGGAAATTGAAGAGAAGAAAGTACATATGTTTCTGCTGCTGTTAATTGTGGAAGAAATGGGTTTAAGCAGAGATGGGTGATGATGGAATTCAATGGAAGAATTCGTGAAGATTCAGATTCAATGAAATTAGAGGTTTTGGAGATGTGGGTCTGTGTTGATTTTGATGTTGCTGTTAGGGTTTCTGAAGGAACGAAAATGATTGAATTGAGAAATTGGAGCGGAACAAATTAGGGTTTTCGATGTGAATCTGAGATCTGATAGATGGGGTTCTGGAATTGAATTACATTGGAGTGAATTGATTTTAGGGTTGGCTTGAGGCAGAGCTGCAATTGGTGTTGTTCTTGAGCTGTAATAATGCTAGTGGAAGAAATTGAATTTAGGGTTCTGTGTATTGGTGTTCTTGAAGTTCAAAAGGGGATCTTTGGGTTTACCAAAAGCAGATGGAGGAAATTGATGCAATGGATGAGAACACCTTGATGCTATGAGAAAAAAAGAATAAGATAGAACTGAAGGTGGAAGTCAGAGAAGGTTCAGATTGAGATGCAGGGATGGAGGAATGTTTAGGCTTGCAGTAAATGGTTTGGGTTTGAAAGAACAGGGAATATTCTCATGGGTTGATGCTTGTTTGAGATGGAAAACAAGATTTGTGTTGATGATGTTGTTGGTGGTCACTGCAATTGAGATGGTTACAATGGATAATGGTGCTAGAAGGAGTTGCAAGGTACAGGGAATGATGGTGTTGAACCTGTGGAGTTGTGAGATGAAGCAGACGATGGCTAGATGGAGATGGAACTGGTGGAATGGCTTACAGAACATTAGCGCAGTTAAGGTGTTGGTCTGCAATGGGAGCTGGTTATGGAATTGAATTGCCAGCAAAGAAGGAGAAGTGGAGATGGGGTATGCAGAGAATGCTGTATTGCCAGTGAGAATATAAGGTTGATTGAGAACTGAGAATTATAAGCAATGAAACTGGAACTGGAAGTAAATGTCAGAGGAGATAATTGACTGCAGGTTGGTCAGTGGTGCTATGCTTAGCATCTGAATTGGCTAGGTTAGAAATGATGTTATGGCGGAGTTGAGTTCCATGGGATTAATGGCAGCTGAGTAGAATGCAATAGGAAGCGCCACTAGGTCTTTGGATTTTGTGGTAAGAAAATATTGAACTGATGGGGAGCATAAGTGGCTCAAGGTGGTGGAATAAGCTGGTATTGCTGCTAAGAATGGCTAGAATGTGTGTTTAAGATGCTGCCAGTAAGAAGAATGTGTATGAATTGAAGTGTACAGGGAAAATTACAAGATCAGCCATCATGGCTGAAGCGAACTGGTGAAGCACAATGATTGCGCTGCACTAATTCTGGTTGTGCAAGCATTGGCCAAGACAAGTCAGCTGATTTAGCTTCTTACTCAAATCTGACTAGACCTAGCTGACTCAGTGTAACTCAGACCTTGACCCGGTTGACTAACGATGACCATTAGGTCAACGGTTAACTCTAACGGTGGAATGACGGAATATTCCGTCTAATATACTGGTGACGGCGAAGAATTCAGATGACCGACGACGACTTTTCGGTGCCAGATTCCGGCCGATTTCGGCGAAAAAACCAGTTTTCCGGCGATCATTTTTGGGACAGAATTTCTACATGGGTTTCTCTCACTTGTGGGCTTGGTGGATTTCTATCTAATGGACTTTGAAGACAAAACCTAATTTTGGAAGGAGTATCCTTTATGGAAATTGAGAAACATATAAAAGAGAAGATTTATCTCTTGATATACTATCATATCTTCTAATTTTGTTTCTAAGGTTTACAACATGATTGGGTTTCTCGTTCTTCTTGTTATGAACTCCATTAACATGAGTACTTAATTTTTATTATTGGTTATGGAATAGTTGGATTTCATAAAGCATGATTCTTTGATTCAATATGTTAGTTTTGTCTCATATTTATCATTTACGATTCTCTGAAAATATAGTTGTATTATTTGATTGTTAGTTTTGTCAAGTTGCAAATTGGTAGAACTTCTAATCACATCTATTGCTAGTTTAGGATTTATTATACGTAAAAGTGATAATCCTTGAATAAAAGTAGCATAAATATGATTATAGTTTGTAGTGATATATTCTTATGATCATATGTGAATTGAATTAGTGCGCTTTCCACGTTCAATTGCTTTGATTGGCCTGATTTCATAGAACTTAATGCATCTAGGGAATTAAACTTGATTAGTGCATTTACACGTTAGGTTGTTCTCTTAGATATAACTCATACTCGCATCTTTTAATGTGTTTGTTGATGACAAAAGGAGATTTGCGGGATATTCTTGCGATCAAGGTATCCTAGGGCTTTTGATAAAAGTTGAGATTAAATATCAATTCTACTTATTGTTTTGAAAGAATGTTAGTGAATGAAGATGAATCCTTAACCAATATATCTTCTATTTGATTTGTTTGCCTATCTCTTTATTTGATTTTATTTTACTATTACTTGCATAAAAATCAGAAAACTCCCGGTATTGTTGTTTATGGGTGAAAATCGTTTCTGCCGATTTCGGTAAATTCGGTAGGTGAGTGAGAAACTGGTTCAAACACTAAACAAATGTGCTGCACGTGAGCACTTTATAGATTCGAGAGATCAATCTGTACAAGTCCGGACTAAACCAAGAAATGGCCGTTCCAGACTTGCTTCGGTCACAAAGTGGAGGAGAAGGGTTGATTTGGGGAGGGAAGCAAAGAAAGGTGTTGAGACCAGAATAATTCTGGGAGAGTAGTATCTCGACTTGTATCAGAAAGTAGAAGCTTGGGAAGCTTGCAAGAGATGAAAGCTTTTGGGAGATCTTGCAAAGTTGCCTTTCTGAGAGTGTTGTATTTTTCTCCTGACCGAGACTTGTTGTCTGGTGGAAATAGGCAAGACCTATTTATACAAGTCGAGATTGAAACGTACCCTGGCCTCATGAAGGAAGAGAGTAAAGGGTGAAATAATGAGAGGAGGTGGTAACCGCAAGGTGTTTATGGGTGAAAACGTTTTCACCATTATTTCCTCATTTATTTGACCGCTTTATTCCTTTTCACGTTTTCTTAATGTGAGCGTAGTGTACGCTGCAAACTGTGACCGCCAAACCAAAACCCTGGAAAGCATCCCCCAGTTTGTGTTGATATCTCGAGTGTTGGTTGCACCTTGAGTGCAAGTGGCGCTGCTAGTGGCGCATGTGGCATGTTCCATTGGCATGTGCGGAATGCCCTTGTTGCGGGTTGTACTTAGAGCGCAAGTGTCAATGCCATAGATGCTAGTGGCGTGCGTGGCATGTGCGGAATGCCTTGGTGGTAGGTTGTTAGTGGCAATTCCAGAGCTGCTAGTGGCGTGTGTGCCATGTGCCAATGGCATGTGCGGAATGCCTTGGTGGTAGGTTGCACGGTTTGCAAGTTAGGCTACCAGCGTGTGTGTTTGGCATGCGCCAATGGCATGTTCGGAAAGCCTTGGTGGTAGGTTGCACGGTTTTCAAGTTAGGCTACCAGCATGTGTGTTTGGCATGTGCCAATGGCATGTGCGGAATGCCTTGGTGGTAGGTTGCATGGTTTGCAAGTTAGGCTACCAGCGTGTGTGTTTGGCATGTGCCAATGGCATGCGTGGCCGTTAGGGCCGTGGCCTTGGTAGGAAAAGCTACCAGCGAGCATGTTGGCATGTGCCAATGGCATGCGTGGCCGTTAGGGCCATGACCTTGGTAGGAAAAGCTACCAGCGAGCATGTTGGCATGTGCCAACGGCATGCGTGGCCGTTAGTGCCGTGGCCTTGGTAGGAAAAGCTACCAGCGAGCATGTTGGCATGTGCCAATGTCATGCGTGGCTGTTAGGGCCGTGGCCTTGGTAGGAAAAGCTACCAGCGAGCATGTTGGCATGTGCCAATGGCATGCGTGGCCGACTTGGCCTAGGTTTCATGATTTGCAAGCCTAGGGCGCTATATTTGGCATGCGACAATGGCATAGCGGCTTGGAAATATGGCTTGTGGTACGTGTTGGCATGTGCCAATGGCACGTACGGCCATGTTGACCTAATTGCACGTTTTGCAAACCTAGGGTGCTATATTTGGCATGTGCCAATGGCATAGCGGCTTAGTTTGGCATGGTTGCCAATGAGTGCGATGTGTAGTTTGGTTTTGGCGTCGCTGCCATGGTGCGCAGTGTGCGGCTTGGTTTTGGAGTTGTTGCCATGGTGCGCAGTGTGCGGCTTTGTTTGGCATTGTTTCCATGATGCGCAGTGTGCGGGTTGGTTTGGCGTTTTTGCCATGGTGCGCAGTGTGCGGCCTGGTTTGGTATTGTTTCCATGGTGCGTAGTGTGCGGATTGGTTTGGCATTGTTTCCATGGTGCGCAGTGTGCGGATTGGTTTGGCATTGTTGCCATGGTGCGCAGTGTGTGGCTTGGTTTGGCATTGTTGCCATGGTGCGCAATGTAGCGTTTTTGCGGCTTGGTTTGGCATTGTTGTCATGGTCGCAGTTTCCATGGTGCGCGGCTTGGTTTGGCATAGTTGCCATGATGCTAGTGTGCGGCTTGGTTTTGGCATAGTTGCCATGATGCGCAGCGATTGTGCGGCTTTGGTTTTGGAATTAGGGTTCTGTGTCGAAAACCCTAATCTGGTATTTTGAGAAAATACCCCTATTAATTATTTACACCTGAGTTAAATGCTATTAGTTAATGTGTTGCGGGTAACACTAGGTCATGGGGTTTTACGATTTTACCCCTTGTTTAAAATCCACCATCAACAATTGTATATAGGAAACCGAAACATATTGGCAACCTAGTCCTCTCTGTGGGATCGATCCTTTCTTTCCCTTGCTATATTTATATTTTGAGTAGTAAGAAAGTGTAATTATTTTTGACGCATATGATAGTGATCAATATTGTGAGATTCTTGACTCTCCTTTGTTTTTTTTCCTATAGCTAACAAGTTAAGAGCTGAACAAAATTACATTCTGCCTCCAATCCCAACTAGGAAGCATGAACCTGGTAACAAAAAGATGAAAAGGAAGCGAAGGCTCGATGATTTAGAGAAGTCCCAATCATGAGATATAGTCAAGTATTTCAAACCCCCTCCTACAACAAATACTGAGAATACCGCGGAGAATAATAATTCCACTATTAACAACGGTGAATGCGACACCACTGTAGATGCTAACTGTGCGATAAGAGCTGCTAATAATGGTACCACAAGAGATGATGATAATGGTGCGACAAGAGCTGATGAAGATCTTGCTAAGAAAGTGCCAAATATAATCGAAAATGATGAATTTAATAATCAACCATTGGATGTTTTTGATCCTGGAAATTGGAATGTTATTGATCAACCTTTGAGAGATAAGTTAGTGTGAAGGGGTCATGTGAGAATTTTAAATCATGATTATCCAAGGGGCAAAAAGAAGAGACGTATCGATGACACCTATTATACTCGAACTGCTATCAATGGGGAGAAGTACGACAGAAGTTGGCTAGTCTACTCAATGACCAAAGATAAAGTTTATTGTTTTTGTTGCAAGTTGTTCAATGTTAATGGAGCAGCAAATCAGTTAGCTAGTGATGGTGTTCAAGATTGGGGAAACTTAAGTGGGACTATTCAGCGTCATGAAACACAAGACGATCACTGGACTTGTTTCAATAGTTGGTCTGAATTAGCGATGAAGTTGAAAAAATCTCAGACAATTGATAAACGTATTCAAAAGAAAATTAACAAAGAAAGGGAGCATTGGAAAAAGGTATTACAACGAATAGTTAGCCTTATAAGACAACTTGCTAAAAGAAATTTAGCATTTCGTGGAGTTAATGAAAAGATTGGTGAAGAAAGCAGGAATTTTTTGGGATTTATTGAATGGGAAGCAGAATTTGATGAAGTGGTGAAAATGCACCTTCATCGTATACAAAATAATGAAATTCGTTATCACTACCTTATTCAGAAGATTCAAAATGAGTTGATATTGATATTGGCCGCTGAGACGAAAAACATTATCATCAAGAAGATACGGGAAGCAAAATACTATTCTGTTATACTGGATTGTACACCTGATGTAAGTCATGTAGAGCAAATGACTCTTGTTATTAGGTGTGTGGATACTTCTGCAGCTCCGATAAAAGTGGAAGAGTTTTTTATAGGATTCTTAAAAGTGGATGACACAACTGGTCAAGGGATTTTTGAAGTGCTTATGGATACTTTGAGTAATCTTCAGCTTGATATTGACAACATAAGGGGCCAGGGATATGACAACGGTTCTAATATGAAAGGAATACATAAATGCATACAAAATAGGATGATTCAAATAAATCCTAGAGCATTTTATTCTCCATGTGGTTGTCATAATCTCAACCTTACTATTAGTGATATGGTCAAGTCAAGTTTGATGGGTGGTACTTTTTTTTCTGCAATTCAAAGTATTTATGTGATGTTTTCAGCTTCACCAAACTGGTGGAAGATTTACCAAGATCATGTTAAAGGTTTAGAAAACATCATGTTGAAAAAATATGCAGATACACGATGGGAGAGTCGAGTAGAAAGTGTTAAAGCAGTACAGTGTCAAGCCCCAGAAATACGTAATGCTTTAGTTTATTTGACAGAGTATTGTGAAGATGAAAAGGTGAGGCATGCTGCTGGGAACATAATTAAACAAGACATGGAAAATTTTGAATTCTTGCTTAGTATGGTTATTTGGCATAATATTTTATCAGCCGTGAATAAGGTTAGTAAACTTCTGCAAACAGAAGATATTGATATTAATTGTGCTATTCAACAGTTTAAGGGACTTGCTTCATATCTTGATACATATCGACAAGATGGATTTCAACAAGGGATTGCTGAAACTGAACTTATTACCGCTAAAATGGGCATTCAACCTGTTTTCCAAGAGAAGCGTTTTATCTATAAAAAGTATCCATTTGGTGAAAGTGCGAGTAATGAGGTACGTCTATCACCTAAAGAATCATTTAGGATTAACTGTTTCTTATACATATTGAATCAAGCTATTTCTTGAATAAGTACTAGGTTTAAACAATTTGAAATCTACGAAGAGAACTTTGGATTCTTATTTGATGTGCATAAGATATACCATATTGATGATGAAAGCTTAAAAGAATCATGTATGAATCTTGAAGGTTATCTGCAGCATGGCTCTTCAAAAGATATCGAAGGAATGGATTTGTTTTTGGAATTGAAAATGTTGACATGTATCGTTCCAGCTTCTGTGAAAAAACCCAAAGATGTGCTGAATTTTCTAAAGATTATGGATGGCCCTTCTTCTTATCCAAATGCGTGGGTAGCTTTCAGGATCTTGTTAACTATACCGGTTACTGTTGCATCTGCAGAAAGAGCGTTTTCTAAGTTAAAGTTGGTCAAAAATTACCTCCAATCCACTATGTTTCAGGAAAGACTAAATGGGTTAGCTATGTTGTCTATTGAACAAGCAATCGCTGAAAACTTAGATTTTACATATATTATTAATGAGTTTTCTACTAAGAATGTACAAAGAGAATCGACTTTTGGCCAGTTTGCTCCCGGAAATGATCAAGTTTGTGGAAGTGTTTATCATTAATTAGCGAAAACAGGTATGTGCTATAACCTTAGATCTTTACAAGATAAATTCTTGTATGATGATTGTAGGCAAAAACGGATTTTTCTTAAATTTGTTCTTCATTTTCCTCGCAAATTTAATTCTATTGTCCATCATATTACCTTTGTCAGGATTGAGTTTGTATCATGACCTATGAATCGTTCTTTTTTTGGTAAATGCTAGTTCGTATCATGACCGATGAAATGTTCTTTCGGTTTAGACGTCTCGTATAGTCAGTTTGATGAAGTCATTCTCATATCGTTGTAAGAATGTTATATACGCTACTGTGTCTTATAAGTCATTCTCATATCGTTCCAGTTAGTAATGTTAATGTAATTTTTTGGTTTGTATATTTTATTTTGATTAATAAGAGTCCACAAAAAAAAAATTGCATTAGGCTACAAAAAATGCAGGACCGGCCCTGCTTTCATTGGCAAATTAATTATGCTTTCTTGAGAGATTCTCCTTGAGTTTGATTACACTCTAATGTTAATATTCAGAGAATTTTATAGTTTCCCTCAAAGAAACTTATCCCATGCTGGCAATGATGAAAATACTGGATAATCATTAGTTTTTAGTCGTATATATGTCTTGCATCATAACTCTATTATCGTTAACAGTAGCAGCCATTTCTTAGAGAAGAATGATTGACTCATTTCTAATTTTTTGTATGAATAAATCTCATCTTCCTCCTCAAATAAATCTGACTAGCGAGTCCTCTTGGAAATACCAAAACTCGTAACATTCTCATCTCTGATTTTAACAATTAATCTTATTGTCATTTTTATCGTTAGAAATAGTTAAGTTTATATTTCATTCCTCGATTTCATTGTGTGTTGCTTAATTGAATATATCCTCTATATGTTAAATAACATGAGTACTGACATTTGTTTTGCGAAAAAAGTTTTAAGCAATTTGGAGGTCGCGTTGGCTGAGATTAATGGCTTATCTACAACTTCATTATTATTTCAATAGTATGAAACATATGAATTATCTCTAGTGTTATTTTCGGTAGGAAAACATTAAGTTTCCTAGTTTGGGGTCAATTTTCATATTAGTTGACCAAGATTTATACTTGGGAATCAATTTTCATATTTGTGATGGTCTCTTTGTGTTCGATCACATTGGGGTGAGTCATATTGTTTTGTATAATTCTCAGTTGGTGGTCCATATAAAAGAATGAGGTCCTAGTTGTTTTGGTGGAAGTGGACAATAAACACCCACATTGTGTATATTATTGAACCACGTCAAATCTACGATTACTTTACTTGTTGTTTTTATTTATGACTTGCAATTGTAAGGTCCTCTTTCTTTTTTTTCTCATCCTAGATCATAGTAAAGAGGTTCATGATGCAATCTGAGATATCTAGGATTTCTTGTTGGCTAATTTTTCTCCACAAGATTAATATATAAATGGTTGGACCCCAACAATCATATGCATCTTACATAGATTAACCATCCATAGATGTTCTATTTATAACATCGTTACATATTAAACTAGGAAGTGGTAATTTACTAGTGCAGTTAAGAAAAACTTTTTTCTTTTTTCGGTTGATAACAATTTTGTTACTGATGAGCTTTTTTTATTTTATTTTTTGATGCGAAAAAGAAGATTGAATTAAACTTAAATAGGTAAACTGTCTTGAATCAGCAAATTCTCAATGACGCTATGAGGTTTATCATACCACCTTCCAGTGACTTGATATTTCCTGCTAAATTTTGCCAGTGCATCAGCAGGTTTATTACATAATCTAGGGACATAATGACATAACCAAAATGGAATTGTTTTTAAAATTTCTAAAGCATCAAGGAGAAAGCCTTCATTTTCCCATGCAATATCTGGTGCTGCATTGTTGATATAGTTGCATCTCCTGACTATATGAGATAGTTGCAGCTCCTGACTCCAAGTCACTGCATCCAAAAACGCAAGGCATTCTGCATGCTCATAATTCATTACTCCTGCATAGCATTTTGCTGCGCAGCCTCTCCAGGTACCTGTGAAATCACGCAACACCAGTGCAATACCAGTCAGTCCAGAGTTACAATCATACGAAGCATCATAATTAATAACATGATATGGAGGTGCAGGAGGTTTCCACACTAAGTGTTGAGGTTCAATGGTTAGAGGTATATTGTTCTGAGCTTGGTTCTGCTGATTTAATTTTCTAATGTAAGTTGCAAAACTCATAGCTCTTCTTGCCACATCATTTGGATCTGTCTTCTTGTTTTGGAAATTTACCTCACAACGCTATTGGTATAATCACCAAATAAATTCTAATCGTTGGTATAATCACCCAATAACTTTACATCGAATGTAGAATTGTGCATCCTCTAAAAATTGGGTCTAGAGTTGCAGATAGTTTGGTATAATCACGCACAACATATTATCTATCCATAGAATCTAAAACCCATGAATGGTCAACAAGTTAGTAAATAGCTTGTTGGATAACATAATTTTTAATGCAAGAAGAATAATAAATACTTATATAGATCCTCCTCTCCCTGTTCAGGTAGTTAGGAAAGATATTAAGATACCTGTTGATACCTGGAAAAATACCAAAGAGGATATCTGGCCTCCCTATATCCTAGAAGGAGCACGACATAGCGTCTCATACAAAGGAGGGCATCTGGTTTCCCCATATCCTAGAAGGAGTACTGCCAAGCGTTCCGCCCTCTTTGGCATTTAAGTACACGTGCATGGGAGTCACGTGGGAGCAGTCATCTAGAAGAATCTAAAGTACACTTGTACTACTCTAGGCATAGATATAAGATAAGAAAAGATAGGAGAGGATACATGTTGGACATTCTCATTTCAAGAAATGTCTATAAATAGGGATCCTCTCTCTACTAATAGATGAGAGTAACTTCTTGTGGCTAACCATGTCCTACTTTCTAGAGTAGGCTTCCAACTCTACCATGATATTTGTATCCATTACATTTTGGCGACCACACAGTGGGATCCTATCTCATAGGATTAGGACATCGGTTCAGCCACCGAAAGCTCGCTAGCCTCAACAACATCGCCAACATCACTCACTAGCCTCACAACAGCGCCTACATCACCCATTAACTAATCAGCGCCTCCATCCCTCTCGGGAGCCTCCATTTCGTATTATTTTAAGCGCCTTCATCCCTCGAAACAAATCATCATGCCATCGCCTCCATCCCTCTCCATCGCCTCCGTCTCTCTCCAATTTCTCTAAAAGAAATAAGAGTAACTCAGCAGTGGCGGCGTCCCAACTTAATCGCCACCACCTTCACCCAGCCGCCATCACCACCGACTAGCGGTTGGTTATCGCCTCTACCACCAGCGCGTTCAGTCTCTCATTCCCACTCTCAGCGGCTTCTTTCTCAAGAACAATTAGCGGCTTTGTTTCTCCCTTAACTTCATTCCGCGTCTTATCATCGCCAACTCCTCCATCTCTACCAACACCAGTGGTATAACCTGCTGGCGTAACAATTTGCAGTAGCAGATCCCATCCTTGAAGCAATTCGAAAGATAAGTTCCACCCCTCCTTAATCTAGTCAACTCGATTATAACAATTAATGGATCTACTTTGAAATCAAAGTTCAAAAATAAAAAAGAAGATTGAAAAACCCTTTTTGATAAAAATTTCAAAAAAATAAATTTGTTTCCTTTTCTTGATTTTCAGATTAACTTTAATTTTCGTTCTAATTTTCGGACCTAGTTTAAATCTGCTATGTGTTCTTATAAATCAGCTTCAATTCAAAGAGTGCAATAATCCTTAATGCGTTCATAAGGAAATGGCAATTTTTCTTTAATCCTTTCATAATTCAACGACTAATGCAGGAGCTTCCATTGTCGCTTGTTTTCAGTTTTGCGGAAAAATTGATGTGGCTAATAATAGCTAAGCCTGTAGCGAGAAGGTCATCGAATGCACTTCACCTGTTTGCAGAAACTCCACAGAAAAGAATTTCCGCTGGCGTCTTTTTGTTTGTTCATCCACTATCGTCAACGATGGCGTCTCACACCAATAGCGTCTCACATCATCGGCGTCTCACATCATCGGCGTCTCATACCATTGGCGGCTATCATCTCATACCATGGGCGTTCTCCTACCATTGGCGGCTATCATCTCATACCATTGGCGTTCCCATTTTTCTCTCACAGTAGTTAACAACAAGTTCTCAAGAGCAAGCAGCCGTTTTCCTCTTCTATAAATAAAATGTAAAAATGTCTGGCGCCTCTTGAACGTACCAAAAATAGGTCACCTCCCGCCAGCGCCCAACTCAGCATGAAGGCGTCCCAACTAAATGTTGAATATTCAACACCAACTTAGTCAAGAGTTCACACCTATCTAGACTAACCTAGAAATATCTAGGATGTCTAGAGTCAATATTAGACAATTAACATGTGTAAAATGAGTGTTCTAGGGTTAGACAAATCAAACAAGAATACTAGATTGTCTAGTAGTTGGTTTGGTAAGCCTCCATAGGCATAGTTGTTAGCCTCCAAAGGCATAGTTGTTAGCCTTCAAAGGCATAGTTGTTAGCCTCCATAGGCATAGTTGTTATCCTCCAAAGGCATAGTTGTTAGCCTCCATAGGCATAGTTCTCTTCTTCTTTTGTAGCCTATAAATAGGCATATTGTATTCATTTGTAAGTAAGTAAGGTAGCAAGAATCAATCAATACAAAGTTCAAGTTACAAAGTCCTTGCTTCCACCCTTCACTACTAGAGCTCTAGGAGCTCTATACGAGCAACACCACGATGCTCGTATATCTCCGAAAAATATTATCAAGGTTTCTAAGTTCTTGATAAGAGTATAAATTTTAACTTGGTATTAGAGCTCGTTCGATCCGAAATGGGCGTAAAAGTTTCCGCTACGAATTGATGGGTTTCAAAGCTTTCGAGTTGAGAAGATATGAAGTTTAAGAAGGATAAGATGCAAACACCACTAAGAAGATTTCAACCATTCCAACTGTCAAAAAAAAAAAAAAAAAAAAAAAAAATCCTACCTTCACAAGAGCAAAAACGCCTCCATGTGAAAAAAGAAAAGTAGAGAAGAAAAAAAGAAATCACTTTTTGATAAGTGACCAGAAGACAAGTTTGAGGGAAGAGAGCAATAATTTTCCTCCTCAAATTGTTTACAAAATTCTAAAGACAATTGTGGGAAGAGTGCACCAAGGATTGCCTCCACAATCGTTCAAGAGTTTTAGAAGCCGATATCATGAAAACGTCAACAACGAATGCCTCCATATATTGAGGGAAGAGAGCTTCAAATGATCGCCTCCTCATATTGTGGGAAGAGAGCCTCAATGAGACGACCTACTCGGTTTTGAGAGAAAAAAAAATGGCAAGAAATCCATGTTTGTCACGACAACATCAAGTTTCTACTTGTGACACGAAGCCGGTGGACATGTATCCACTGGAAGAAGAAAAAACTTCTGCTACTACAAGACAAAGCTTTTGTAATATCGACATTTCAAAAATGTTGAATTTGTAGAGGCTTGCACGCAGAAGTTAGGAGACATACTAAATGAGCAAGAAATACTAAAAGAGAAGAAATGGGGTCTCCATGAAGAAAAAAAATGGGGTCTCCATGAAAAAAAAAAAAACAAGATAAAAGAGAAGAAGAAAGGGTCACTTCCTAATAAGTGATCAGAGAAGGGTTTGAGGGTAAGAACAATAAGTGGTTGTTTCCTCAAATCGGGAAGAAAAAAAAAAAAAGAATATTGAGGGTAAGAGCAACAGATTGCTTCCTCAATTGTCGAAGAAAAGCATGGCATGTTTGTCACGAGATACTAAATCATACTCGTGATAAGAAGAAGAACAAAAAAAAAAAAATAATAATAAAAAAAAACGTACGTGGCGGCAAACATAAAGAGTTTATTTGCGAGCGAAGCAAGCATGAGGAGATAAGAGCCGCAAACGGAGATTGGGTGAATATCAAAAAAAAAAAAAACAGTGCCATTACAAATTACGGGGGAGTGTTGGAATTACCTAATTTGTAATGTCCAAATGAAGTCTAAATGGGTTTACAGTTTTTTGTTTAAATACGTACAAACCAAAGTGTGACAATTATGTCATAGCGTGGCAAATCTGTTACGAATTCAGAAATGTGGCAAATCTGGATAAAGTGGCAAATTTGTAACATCAAATAACAAGAAGAAAAATAGTTAGAGCTTGTGGCAGAAGCTTGACGAAATGAAAGATTGTGAGAGAATCTGGATAACCAAAGAAGTGTTACAGTTTTCGAACAAAAGCGTGACTGGAACAAAGATGAATAGAAGAAGAAACAACAAAAAATGTTGTGAAGAAACGGAAGAAATCACCAAGTGGTGATGAGATAGAGAACAACAAAAGTGGGTGAAAATCCTATGAGTTGTCTAAAGAGTACAAGAAGTATTTTACTTAAACGAAGAAGGACCGCAATGTCCCTAAACTACGATGGAACCCGTATGTTCTAAAACTACAAAGAGGACCGCAATGTCCCTAAACTACGATGGAACCCGTATGTTCTAAAACTACAAAGAGGACCGAAATGTCCCTAAACTAAGAAGGGGACCATAATGTCCTTAAACTTCCGAAGAGGACCGAAATGTCCCTAAACTACGAAGGGGACAATAATGTCCTTAAACTTCCGAAGAGGACCGAAATGTCCCTAAACTTCCGAAGAGGACTGAAACGTCCTTAAACTATGAAGAGGACCGAAACATCCTTAAACTCCGAAGAGGACTGAAACGTCCTTAAACTATGAAGAGGACCGAAGCATCCTTAAACTATGAAGGGGACCGAAACGTCTAAGATAAAGAGAAATTGGAAATTAGGTGTTGAGGGGGAGTGTTGAATATTCAACACCAACTTAGTCAAGAGTTCACACCTATCTAGACTAACCTAGAAATATCTAGGATGTCTAGAGTCAATATTAGACAATTAACATGTGTAAAATGAGTGTTCTAAGGTTAGACAAATCAAACAAGAATACTAGATTGTCTAGTAGTTGGTTTGGTAAGCCTCCATAGGCATAGTTGTTAGCCTCCAAAGGCATAGTTGTTAGCCTCCAAAGGCATAGTTGTTAGCCTCCATAGGCATAGTTGTTAGCCTCCATAGGCATAGTTCTCTTCTTCTTTTGTAGCCTATAAATAGGCATGTTGTATTCATTTGTAAGTAAGTAAGGTAGCAAGAATCAATCAATACAAAGTTCAAGTTACAAAGTCCTTGCTTCCACCCTTCACTACTAGAGCTCTAGGAGCTCTATACGAGCAACACCACGATGCTCGTATATCTCCGAAAAATATTATCAAGGTTTCTAAGTTCTTGATAAGAGTATAAATTTTAACTCTAAACTCCCAGCATCAGTTCACTCTTGCCAGCGCCTCATGAACATATCAAAGCAGCGTCGCCTCCGCCATTGACGCTTGTATCCTTAACACTACAAATATCCAGCAGCCATCATCTATGCTAAATTGTTATCGCTTTATACCATCCGCGTGCCCATTTTCTCTCTCACTACCAGCGCCTCCATTTCTTATTTTATCCAGCGCCTCCGTCCCTTCCCGATTTCTCAAAACTGATAAGAATAATCCATGGCGGAGTTCCAACTTTTAACTACCATCACGTACATCCGTAGTCTCATGCAATCAGCGCTCTTGTATCTCCTTCCCTCAGATAGTCAACAGCGAGTTCTCAAGCACAATGGGAGGCTTCGTTTCAGATTTCTTCGCCAGCGCCTCCATCACTCTCAATATATCTTCCTTAAAAAAAAAAAAAAGAGAAAAAATCCCTAACAACTCTGTATCCAACCGCCACCAGTACCAATCTTCAACAACTAATAGAACCTAACCCAACAAACAAGCAACTGTTTGTGTTGGACAAAAGAAAAATGAGAAGAAGAAGAAGAAGAGAAGCGGCACTATAACACGCGCCCTAGTACAGCATATTGCGTCCCAGTCACCGAGGCGTCTTTTTATTTATTTTTAGCAGTCTTCTCTCATACCAATGGCGTCTTTTTATTCTATGGCGTCTCACACCAATGGCATCTCACATCATTGGCGTCTCACATCATCCGCGTCTTTTCTTTTCTTTTCTTTCTCTCAGCGTCTTCTCTCCTGTCTGCAACATCACTGCCTTCATTCCTTCTCGGCGTCCTACCCGTTAGCAACACCACCAAGCAACAAGAAAGATAAAGACCATCGCCTGCACACCAGCCGCTTGTAAAAACTCCACCTAGGACCTTGAAGATGAAATTCATCTTCCGTGGGTCAAAGATGTAAAAGGAGATAACGAAGAGGCTCCATTGGCTACCCGTTCAAGTGCAAGTGCTGTATGCGCTCTAAATCCAAAACACCATAGCGGTAATAATTTAATCATTTCTCCGTCTTTTAGTCTTACAATTCTCGATCTTATTTTGAAGCATATCCGCCTGTTTTATATGGAAATTCAAAAATTATAACGAGGAGGTTCGAACTCATGATCTATTGTGTCATAAGAGTGGCCTCTAACCAGTGTTCCACCTTAGTTGGAATTGAAAAAAAATATACTTAAATACCATAATTGTTTTATTAATTAGTGTTTCACTAATTGCACATAATAAATAATCTATTCATTATAAAGTGTTTTATTAATTAGTGTTTCACTAATTGCTCATAATAAATGACTAATCATTTTTTAATTATAAATATTTTCTTAATTAATTATAATATTTATTTTTATTAATAAGTAATTTTGATAAATAATATCAATAGACATTTTCTGCGACAATGAGTAGTAGAAGAGGTGGAGGCCGAAAGATTAGTGGTGGTTAAGGGCAGAGCCAAACAAAATTATATTTTTTTTTGTTCTTTTATCGTAAAATGGGATACAAAGCCCATTTTTCACATGTATCCAACTTGCCAAGAATTTTTTTCTCCCTCTCTCCTCAAAATCCTGGCTCCGCCCCTGGTTTGTGGTGGAAGAAGTAGTGACGATGAATGCTGGTGAGTAGTGATGGACAATATTAATTTTATGTTGTCGTTACCACATCGATAACATCATAGTGTGGAAGATGTGGTTGGTTGTTTTTAACACTTATTTCAGGGATGATATCATATAAGACAATATTTTCATGATCGTAGTTGGATCACCCAAATGGTGCCCCTGTTATCTTTGGTACTATATCGAATAAATCATGATTTTTTAATGTTAAAATAAAATTGATTGAAATACAAAAAAGAATATATATACGGAAAAAATAAATAATGAAACTAATCAATTGGCGAAATTTTGTTCAATCTAAACCTCATACATGGCATTTGTGATTGAAAATTAGAATTGCGTCCAACAACCTACATGGGATGGGCGGCAGTGATGGTACCAGTGGTGGAGTCAAAAACTGACATTGATGAGGCCTATTTAAAAAAAAAAACATGTAAACTTTGGTGGACTAAACCATAAATTATACTCCCTCTGTTTCTGAAAGACCGTCCTCTATTCCTTTTTCGTCAGTTTCAAAATTGTGTCCAACTTCTATTTATAGTCATACTTTTTCAATGAACTCTCTAATATACCCTTGAATTCTTTATATTCATAAATCCATTTTTAACGTCACCCAATCTAAAATATTAAAGAAATTAGTGTATTAAGGAAACAAATATATCATTCATTCCTTTTAAGAAAATATACATTTAACTCTAAAAATTAAATTCCTTATAAAGTTTATACTTCATAAATTCGATATCTTTTAAATTTTCCTTTTATATTTCGTATTTATAATTCTCACAACAATTTTGGATAGTCTTTATTACTAGCATTTTTATTAAAATAAAATAGGTAAGTAACTAAGGGTAGTCTAGTAAAATAGTATGGTCTCCTTAATATTTTGGCAAAGTCAAAGCGGACTGTCTTTGTGAAACGGAGGGAGTATATAGACAAAATACTATTTATAAAATAAACTAAAAAAATTATGTAGTTATTAAAAATTTAAGGGGTTAGAGCAAGGTTAGTCAACCCTTGGCTCCGACACTAGGTGGTGGTGGATAAAAAAAGTGGATTCATATGGTTTTATGGTGGTGGCGGGTATTGGTGAAAAAAAAACATATTATGCTAATTTCGTAACGCCACAAAATGTGTAACGTTATATTATAAAATATAAAACGTTATTGATCATTTTAATGTTAAAATAAACTCGATAAAACACATGTCCATTTAAAAAAATTGGTGCAATCAATTGCCATGTTATGTAATAACTAAACGTACGACACGAATCAAGATTAGAACATACGAAATTATTTATTATCGATTTGTTTATGTAAAGAGTGGTCAGGATTTGACCTTGGCAAAGATAAATTGACCGCTAGGGTTTGTTCAACTTAACCATTTTTAAATGTTTTATTAATTAGTGTCTCATTGATTGTTCATAATGATTAATTAAATTTCTATTATAAATGTCCCTTTAATGATCTAACATAAATACATAATTTTATTAATAAATAATTTTACCAAAAACTATATTAATTCTAATGGTGAGTATAAGCGGTGGCGGGTGTTTGTGAATAGTGGAGGTGGTAACATTACTATTGGTGGAAGAAATAGTGGCGGTGGATGGTTTTTATGGTGGTGAGTGTTGGTAATAGTAGTGTATAATAATAGTTTTTGCTTTTTAGCGAGTTTTATTGACCAAGTAAAAAATAATAATCTTCACATAACATGAAACATTGTATTGTGAAAGATGTAATTGGCTGTTTTTAGCACGATTGATAAGGACAAAAATCAAATATTTCGAGGATGATACCGGAATGAATAAGACAATATGATCATGACTTTTCGATCGCCCGTATTATATAAAGGCAATTGGTGTACCCACGTAAGAGAACATTATCGCTTTCTCAAGTACTATTACATTCTTTTCCTGAAAGACCATCAATGTCGAGTTGTTTTGCGACAACTACCTACAAAGAAAACAACTTTCACTCAATTCCCGATATAAAACCTTATAGACCGGGAAAATGTATTTGCATTCTAAAATATTTGTTTGAAAATTATGTATGTTCATCAAAATCATCATAAAAAACTCTAAATCATAAATCTAAATTTCGCCTCCGATGTTTATGGAATATTTTTTATATTTTACATTCTCAAATCATGCGACCTCTTGATAGTAAATCAACAATATCAAATTACGGATCAATATGTATAGGTTTCACCGGATCAGAAGGTAGAGTAGACACAGATGGGTAGATCACACAAAGCAGAACATGACTGAGAATACGTCAATAATTTGGTCAAGATATAAGGTCAAAAATTTAAGAATAACCTTCTATAGGACTAATTAGATCGGCTTCGATAGGAGCTGACTAAAATATGGATTGATAATAATTTTCACGCAAGACAATTGCAAAACATAGTTTGGCTAACTATGCCTATGTAAAGAGTGGTCAAGATCTGTCCTTCCTCAATTGCTATGTTATGTGAGAAGAAGGTGATATCTAAGTTTGAGGTATAATTCAAATCTATTAGATTCATGCCCTTTACAACTGGATGCCTTGAAAAAAATTGACGTGTTGTTATTATTATTATAGGCAAGGGATACATTGACCACACTTGCAAAAAATTGACGTGTTGTTATTATTATTATAGGCAAGGGATACATTGACCACACTTGCTCAAATAGCTCACTTCGCAAATGATTGGTGTTGCATGTACTGTCTAGAATGCAACGAGGAATTTGAGGAAACAAGGCACCAGAAGCAGTGTCCGGAGTATTTTGGATATAGTAACTTAGACCCGATGTATTACTTATGTTCTTTTTTTTTAGTTTTTCCACAATCTATTTATTTAATAAAAATGAACATTGCAAATACATAATATCAATAAAAAATAGACAAATTGTGTTTGACAATAGTGGCTACTGATGGTCCGGAAACGACAAAAGAAAGGAATTGTTGTAGAAGAATTGTTGGGATGTACAATGGATTACTTGATACGAATGAAAGAGATATAACTATTTCGATTCTGAAATCACATAAAGTTTACAGTAGAAGATGACATCAAGTTTAAAGTTAGTAACAAACATAATATGGCTAACTAAAATGTTAAAAACAAACAAGATATATAAACTTAGAAAGCCGTGGGAGTTGAAGAGGCCAATTTTGAAAACTACAATCTTAGAAATCAACGATCCACAATACCATTTTTTTTTTAATAAATATTCAACGTAGAATATGTCAACTTTTGGTAAAGGATCTATTGACAACCTATTAATTTGAAATAGGATCAGGGAGTACAATATGTGTTCAAGGTTCTTTATGAGGTAATGTGTTGCCACATTGTATTCCAAGTGAAGGTAGGAACATACGGAAGTGACAAAATGTCCAAGACTTTTGAAGTTACCAAAGCCTTCGTTAAGACGAATTGCTGGGAACAATACTTTGTGGAAGATTTAATGTCAGAGGTTCTCATATATACAATCCCTTCGAAAAGGTAATGGATACACATTTTAAACATTGTCATCTAATGGGTGTTGAAAAATTACAGGAAAATCATGTCACATTGGATAGCTTGTATCATTCGTTCGATGAAAAAAACAACTATTCTCTGCCTATTTGGAGGATCGACAACATGACCATGATAGAAAAGTCAGCTGGAACGAAATAGGAGCATGTGGAGACTTTTACGGACGATATTGATTAGTTGATTTCACTGAGATGAGCGCTGCTGATAACTTATTTCCAAAAAATATTTAAACTTCCATGTTCATGTAGAGCATTATCTCATTATAAGCAATGAACCTAAATAAAAAAGTGTCTGGAAGTTAAGATTATATTTCTTTTGTTTGAGCAAATCTCCGGCGGTAAAATATTAAAGGAAAAAACAAAGAAAAAAAGAGAGGAAAATCCTAACTATTTTTATGACAAATACATATTAAATCATAAGGAGTTGATAAGTATTCGGGACACAAATTATACGATATATTAAAAATGAACCAACATCATGGCCCGTGCCGTTACGCCACGGGTTAAGGGCTAGTCAATAGTATAAATCAGAGTTTAGCTAACTTTTCCTATCTGAGTGGTGGTCAGGATTTATCCTTGGCAAAGATAAATCAAAGGCTGTGGTTCTCCGTGCCACACCCTACAAGTCGCACACGTGGTGTTCATTCCAATATTATGAATTAAAAATGAATACTCAAGTCAAGATATGGAATTTCAAAAATTATAACGGGGAGGTTTGAACTCATGACCTATTGTGTCATAAGAGTGGCCTCTAACCATTGTTCCACCTTGGATGGAATTGATAGAAAAGATAAATCATCAGTGGTTGTTTGTTTAACTTAAATATTAATTAGTATAAGTATTTTATTAATTAGTATAAGTGATTTGTCTAGAGGGAAGATAAATCTATGGTTATGGTTTATTAAACTTAAACATTAATTAGTATAAGTATTTTATTAATTGATGTCTCATTAATTTCTCATGATGAATGATTTATTAATTTTACATCATAAATATCCCTTAATTACTATTAATACATATCTCCATCAATAAATAATAATTTTGACAAAAATTATTTCAATAGATATTAGTGGTGGTGGTGGTAGTGGAGGAAGAAGTAAGTGGTGGAAGCGGTGGAAGGTGTTACTAAGTGGTGGAGGAGGTAACATTAGTTTTGGTGGAAGAAATAATGGCGCTGGATGGTTTTAATGGCGGTGGTATTGGTTTTTTCTTTTTGAATCAAAAATAAATTTTTTTTTACATGACGGGTAACATTGTATTGTGAAAAGTATAGTTGGATATTTTTGACACGATAAAAAAAGGCGGATAAAAAATACTTTTGGGATGATACCAAATCATATAAGACAAAATGGTTGTTTTTGGTACCACTGCTATCTTTGGTAACTGTTCGTACGCATCAGTATTAACAAAAAACATATAGTTGAATAAATTAATTGACGACCTAAGTTTGTTAAATCTAAACTTTATACATGACGAGTGGGATTAAAAGTTATAAGTGTGCCCAATATTCTACGAGGGATGGAAAATGGTGGTGGTGGAGAAAGAAATGATATATGGTGGTTTGTGGTACTGGCCGGTTTTGATGAGTAATAATTGACTATGTTAATTATGTGCTGCTACAAAACGATAACACTATAAATTAGAAATGTGGTTGATCGTCTTAATGCTAATATAAACTCGGTTAAAATACATGAAAATTAAGAAGAATAAAAAAACATTTGGATGTCACGTTATATAATAAATAACACTAAAAACTACATATTTAGTATCAAGGTTTCTCCGTCCAATAGATAAATCTAAGGTTGTATTGAGATTCCGTAAGCAGAGGGCGAGTTGGTCTTGGATTTCTGAATGATAATGAATATAATGAAACGCTCCCTCTCGGTTTCTCCAATGAAAACCGAAACCTTCTAAAAAAATTAATCAATCGAACAACACTTAGATGAAGCGCATCACCACCAGTGTAAACTTCTCTGAATTGCTACATATCCTGTGAAATTTCTACAGATTAATCTGGTGATTTCGTCCTACCGTAGTTTTTAACGAGGCATGCAATTAAATCTCTAATAGTGATTTTAAAGGTATTTAATAATTACAAAATTCTCTTATTAGTTTTGTTTATGCAAGTATTGATTTAACTTGGGTTCTTTTACATTTTTGTGTTAAGTTGATGACTTTTTAATTTGAAAACATGTTTGGTTAACAAACTTTGATACATATAGGGTATTTTATTTGTAGAACTGATGTTAGTCTCTCATTTTTCCCGTTAGCACTTTGTTTCGATCCCGTATTTGTAGACATTATTTGACTAATTTTGGGGTATTTGTTTAATCTCAAGGACGATTAAACCAAATTTGTGTTGTATACATTGAAGGAGACAGAAGTTTGTGTCGGTTCTACCTTGAAACTAATAATTTTTCTCCGGAAGGTTAGTTGAATTTATGTAGATACAAATATCAATATGACTATGCTCTTTAAAACTCCAAATTACTTGAGAACGTCATTCATGCACTACTTAGCATAGTTGATGTGAAATCTTTTTATCCACGAATTTCTTCAATTTTATGTTATCAATATGATTGAGAAAGAATCTTACACATGTTTTGATTTACTATTATAAGTTTATTTTTTCAACTCACATGTGTATATCTCAGCCTTCCAATAGCCAAGGGTTCTTCATTTTTATACTCTCACATTTGCAAAAAATAAATAAATAGTGTTTATCTATAGTAGGGAAAATATTATGGGTTTTTGCTTCACTCCTTAGAGCCTTAGTTATCAATAATTTCAATGTATTCATAAACATCATGGAGTTGGATTGGCAGTTTAGGTATATGTACTGTTAGATGAAATATTCTTTTTGAAGTTTGAAATTATGGTGTGATGGAACAATAAATGGGGAATTTTTTTATTTACTGTATTTTTTATTTTATTTTCATATTGGCACAACATTATTACCCCGTCCAAATAATAAATTGGAATAACATGCTTCAGTAAAAAATAAAAAAATCAGGTAACCCATTTTGTTTCCCAAAACCTATTTGAATATCATAATAATTACTCACGAATAAAATGAACCAAGATGAATGTGAACAATATCGTATTAGAGACAAAACATCCCGTGCCGTTACGGCACGGGTTAAGATCTAGTTAACATATAAGTCATAGATATATATGCCGTCTGTTTGCATGTGTACGCGGATGTATTATAGTGAAAGCATGACCCCATGTTCCGCTCGTAATGTATTTAACTTAGTACAAAGTATCATGCCACTATCGTAACAATTTGAGTATTAAATATCCATTTGCTCACTCTTATAGTAGAATAATAATGTGACAATGTGATGGTATAGCATAGCTGCATGCGACTTCTATGATGAATATTTACATTTCTGGTCAAGCATCTCTTAAGCACGATTAGTCTCACAACCAGTTGACCAAAGGTGATACAAGCAATTTAATTTGGCACCTCATTACGATGCTCATGCGTGTTCCAATCTTATAGTGATCTATATAGACTCACACTTAATATAGCCGCCCGAGAAGTGGTTAAGCCACCTGTGAGTATTAATGGGTACAACTGCAAACACGGTTCAATGGGCCAAAAATATTATTTTCATGAAGCATATCCACATTAATACAAATGCTGGCCTATATCATTGAAAGCTTAAAATTGTTACTATCATCGTTCTCGTATGGATTACTTTATGAAGCTAAGGATAAAAAAGAAACCCAAACGGGTCTGGAAAGATGATATGTGAAAAAGATAACAAATAAATAAATGAGAGTCTCCCTCGACAATAGGTGCGAACAATCTAAGAATAAATCTTCCTGTCCTCGAAAACGAAGAGTCTCGAGCGCCTAAATCCTCCTGCTCTCATTCTTTGAGACTTGAGTGCCTAAATCCTCTTGTTCTCACTCTTTGAGGCTTGCGTGCCTAAATCCTATCGCTCTCACTCTTTGAGACCCGAACGTTTAAATCATCTTGCTCGAGCGCCTAAGTCAGCTTGCTCTCACTCTTTGAGACTCGAGCGCCTAAATCCTCTTATTCTCACTCTTTGAGGCTTGAGTGCCTAAATCCTATCGCTCTCACTCTTTGAGACTCGAACATTTAAATCATCTTGCTCGAGCGCCTAAGTGTGCTTGCTCTCGCTCTTTGAGACTCAAGCGCCTAAATCCTCTTGTTCTCAGTCTTTGAGACTTGAGTGCCTAAATCCTATTGCTCTCACTCTTGGAAACTCGAACGTTTAAATAATCTTGCTCGAGCGTCGAAGTCTGCTTTCTCTCGCTCTTTGAGACTCGAGCGCCCAAGTCCTCCTCCTCTCACTCTTTGAGACTTGAGCGCCTAAATCCTCTTGTTCTAACTCTTTGAGACTTGAGTGCCTAAATTCTATCACTCTCACTCTTTGAGACTCGAACATTTAAATCATCTTGCTCGAGCGCCTAAGTCTGCTTGCTCTCACTCTTTGAGACTCGAGTGCCCAAATCCTCCTGCTCCCACTCTCTGAGACTCGAGTACCTAAATCTTCTTGTTCTCACTCTTTGAGACTTGAGTGTTTAAATTTTCTCGCTCTCACTCTTTGAGACTCAAGCGCCTGAACCATCTTGCTCTCATTCTTTGAGACTGGAGCTCCCAAATCCTCATGCTATCACTCTTTGAGACTCGAGCGCCTAAATCCTCTAGTTCTCACTCTTTGAGACTTGAGTGCCTAAATCATATCGCTCTCACTCTTTGAGACTCGAACGTTTAAATCATCTTGCTCGAGCACCTAAGTCTGCTTGCTCTCACTCTTTGAGACTATAGCGCCCAAATCCTCCTGCACTCACTTTTTGAGGCTTGAGCGCCTAAATCCTCTTGTTCTCACTCTTTGAGACTTGAGTTCCTAAATCCTATCGCTCTCACTCTTTGAGACTCGAACGTTTAAATCATCTTGCTCGAGCGCCTAAGTCTTCTTGCTCTCACTCTTTGAGACTCGAGCGCCTAAACTCCAAAAGGCGTCTCTCGCGACTTTTGAAAAAAAAAAGGCTCTTACGCCGTGGTGTCGGCCCTTAAGCTCTTGAGAGAGTGAAAGGTACAAACTCTCCAACTCCAAAAGCGACTCTTACACCCGCGATTAAAAAAAACAGAAAAATAAAGAAAAAAAAAAGAAAGAGAAGAAGCGGTTCTTAAGCCCAGGAAGACGAAAGCGACTCTCAAGCCTTTGGCGAAAAATAAGAGCGGGTAGAAACCCCCAACTCCAAAAGGTGTCTCTGGCGCCTTTTAAAAGAAGAAAGAAAGAAGAAGCGGCTCTTAAAAGCCCTTAAAAGCGCCTCTGGCTCTCAAGCCTCCGACAAAAGACGAGTAGATACCCGCCTTCATCACCAAAAGGAGGCTAGCCTTTGACAAAGAGAAGAGAAAGGGTAGAAACCCTTCACCATCAAAGGGAGAAACTTATGCTTTTGACAGAAGAATAGAGAAACGCCGCTCGAGCCTTTAACAAAAAGGAAAGAAAGAGGGTATAAATCCTTCGTCTCCAAATGGATCCCTCAAGCCTTCAACAACGTAAGAGACACCAAGAAGAGGGCGAGTCGAAGAAGAGGGGGAGTCAAAGAAAAGACGCCAAGGAGAGGGAAAGCCCAACAGATGCCGAGAAGAGAGAAAGTGCACTAGGGGACTTGCAGGAAGAGAGCAAGCCCAAGAGATGCCAAGAAGAGGGCGAAGCAAAAAAAAAAAACGCCAAGAAGAGGGTAAGCCCAACAGACGCCGAGAAGAGAGATAGTCGAAGAGACGCTCACTAGGGGAATTGCAAGAAGAGAGCAAGCCCTAGAGATGCCAAGAAGATGGCGATTCAAAGAAGAGGGCGAGTCAAAGAAAAGACGCCAAGAAGAGGGAAAGCCCAACAGATGCCGAGAAGAGAGTCTAAAAGGGACACGCACTAGGGGACTTGCAGAGCGCAAGCCCAAGAGACTCCAAGAAGTGGGCGAGTCAAAGATTCAGCACACAAGGGGACTTGCAGGAAGAGATAAATCCCAAGATACGCCGAGTAGAGGTCGATTCGAAGATTCATCACACAAGAGGACTTGCGGGAGTATCCAAGTCTTAAGATAAAGGCGTCAGAAGAAGCACGCAACGACAGAAGATCTGAAGAAGCAGATAGACTGTTGAGAAGACTAACGTATTGCCCAAACAGCCAGGGGACATAATGTTGATACCTGGAAAAATACCAAAGAGGATATCTGGACTCCCCATATCCTAGAAGGAGAACGACATAGCGTCTCATACAAAGGAGGGCATCTGGTTTCCCCATATCCTAGAAGGAGTACTGCCAAGCGTTCCGCCCTCTTTGGCATTTAAGTACACGTGCAGGGGAGTCACGTGGGAGCAGTCATCTAGAAGAATCTAAAGGACACTTGTACTACTCTAGGCACAGATGTAAGAAAAGAAAAGATAGGAGAGGATACATGTTGGACATTCTCATTTCAAGAAATGTCTATAAATAGGGATTATCTCTCAACTAATAGATGAGCGTAACTTCTTGTGGCTAACCATGTACTACTTTCTAGAGTAGGCTTCCAACTCTACTATGATATTTGTACTCATTACAATACTCATCGAAGATGTAGAAAATTATGTTTATTGATGAAACTTTTAAAGACTATAATTAATATGGGGTTGGGAATAATTTGGTGTGATGTTGCAGGAAGTATGAGAGGTTCCTGTGCAGACTTTGGAACGATTCCAGATGCAGTTGGTACCGAGGAAACTGCGCTTTTTTTGGCTATCTCTTGGGCACAAGAGATGAATCCGTCTAAGGTCATTTTTGTTAGTGTCTGTCTCTAAATGATGGATTTTGTAAACGGGGATTGTGAAAATGTCGCGTGGAGGTGCAGTGATATTTTGAAAGACTTCCTTTGTTTACTTACTAAATCTAGAACTTTTAAAGTGTGAATATTAAACTTGTTAAAAACCGTCTAACAGACCGGCTTACACGTCGGGCAAGAAAATGCGGTATTAAGGATAATTGAGTTTCTTTTCCTCATTATTTGGGTTGTCTTGTCAGTAAAGAACCTTTCGCTGAAATCTTTAATTTTCTTCTTAGTTAATATAGGGTGTGTGTTTGTCAGAAAAAAAAAAAGATAAAAGAAAAATAACTTATCGGCAAGCACCATGGATGCTAATAGGGGTCTCAATTTGCAAGGGGTTGTACCATTCCAAAGGTCAAAAAAATGTTTTTTTCTTTTCTTTTTTAAGTAATGCTTGACCTCTTATTAGCAATTTTGGCCAGCACGGTTGCTTTTGTTATTAAAGTTGCTAATCGGTGCCAAATGCGGTTCCATGAGTGGGTCTCATGGGCTTCTATGAATATGTCAGAAGCACCAACCAACATTCTCTGCTCCTCACTGTCTCGGCATTGAGATTTTGAGATTTTTTTCTTCTAAATCTGAATGTCACACACAGGGATCTACAACTGCAAACACAAACCAATACAACCACCCCCACCGCCAAAACACAACATCTTGATGTCGCTTCTTTCATTTTTTTCACATAAAACATCATGGGCTTGCAGCATAGACCGAAATCTCAATCTGGGTGGGTAAAGCGTAGAACAAAACTACGAAATTGTGTCTATTCATTAAGCTGAATCCTACTAAACAGCTAACTGTGGCCGTATAGTCTTTTGTCAATTAAAAAATCCTCACTTGTCATTCAATTAACCGGAAATTGGCGAACCGGTGAAGTGTGGATTGCTTGTCGCTGGGCCACAGGAATGATGCTTATCTTTCAACCAGGCCTTGTTTACAATAAGGAATGAATACTTATCCGCAATGACCGAGACTTAATTCAGTTAATCACATCATAACTCAAGTTCACTCGACATAACACAGTCTCCACCTCGTGTCCTTCGAAGAAGAAAGCTTTACCTTCTACACTGCCATTTTTCCTTAATGTGACCTTTTTGGTCCAGGCACATGCATTCCATATCAGCAATCAATCAGTAGAAACAACCCTTATCTATGACAGAGATAACCCTTATCTAGGAGCTGCCTCAATTATTGATCCAGAAAGATTTATCGTTAATCTGAAACCTTATGTATGCAATCATCACTACCTCAATTAGTAAAAAAGAAGAAAGAAAAGGATGCTAACAGTTTATCCAATCCTAATGCTGCTCTGTGCGCCACCCGGAAACCTTCTACGTAAATCAGTAACCAATCACTCAATATGTCTCCAATAAACGATTTCTCTATCCAAAGGGTGTTAGGTAAATCAAACATACATAGACGGACCTTAACAACAATTGTTGGATGCATGTGCTGCTATACACCAGAGAAGAGCAGTGAATATTATGTAAGTAAGAAAATTGATTAGAAAATACTGGATACCACGGATACATAAATATGTGAACCACTTGGAGTGAAGAAGGAAAGTTAACACATTCAACCTGACTGTTTTAAACAAACGGTGTTCAAGAAGAAGTCTACAACCATAATCAGTTTATATTACCTTTCACA
Source organism: Papaver bracteatum (assembly GCA_023529315.1). NCBI lineage: Eukaryota > Viridiplantae > Streptophyta > Magnoliopsida > Ranunculales > Papaveraceae > Papaver > Papaver bracteatum. Next base: position 173,277 of record JAJJWX010005228.1, on the reverse strand, counting down.
GTTCACCACCACTTTTGCCCGGAGGAAAACATGGAGCAGTGTCCCAAATACATACACATTCATCCAGAAATAAAGCATATAAACTCGATGATACCATCAGAAAGTTAGAAACACATGAAAAGTTTTATTACAGGTAATGATTCAATGAGTTTACAGACTTTACAGGACTAGTCAAGTTAATATTGGCTGACTTGACTTTACAGGACACGCTCCTAATATTCCCTGCCACCATATCGACCTAACAACCCCCTTTGGAAAATCGCAGCACACCCTTGATTTACTACTTGAACCTGAGTGTTTGCCCTTTGAGAAAATTTGGCTCTTAATATCAGACTACCATTCATCATACTCTGGGGAAAATCGCAAGTCTTTTGGTGGCGCATGATAGATATTAAATTAATTGAGGAGAAGTTTCCACACCTATTGCAGAATGGCGTGGTGGTAAATACCTTGTCCATATTACGAGGAATGGAAACTAACCGACCATTCTCTGTCAACTCACGAATTACCCTGTCGATGTCCATGAAGAAATCCGTGTTGTTTTTGTTCCATTTTGGACGAGTATCTGAATCGTTCAAATCAAGGCTAATAACATGCAAGTGGAGTTGTGACATGGTAGGAATCGCATGAAAGCCCATTCTAACGGAATTCCATTGATTTTTTGCTAAAAACTCGTTTGCTAACTCTGTACCTGTAACTCTCATGTCCTCCAAGAAAGGGATATCCTTCTCTGTGAGGTAACTAGGACCGAGTAAATCCTCCCCTCTCGCGACCACAAGCACATGATAATTTGCTTTTTTATTTGAATTAGCAATCACCATGATTTCATCAGAGACGACATCAAGAACATTTTCCTTATATGTTCCATCAGGAGCGTATGGATATTTAGCAAGCCTGCAAAACTTGTCCTTGTCGACCTCCTCCTTTGAAGATTTTTTACTTCTAAGACTTTTAATAGCACCAGACATACTGAATACGAACAGAAATTACAGAGAGAGGTGTATGATATATCAAGAATAGAGATATAGAGAACTCATCAGGTATTTATAGCCGGCTGATTCAAATTAGGGAACTAGCTAGTTTCCTAAACGCTCGAGGCAAGTTTCCTAAATTCGGCCACTCTCTGAATTTCCAAATTACTTGATTCATCACACAAATAGGATTTGGGGGGTGTGGTTTAAGAGAGTTATCAACTGTAACCCTAACCGCGTCATCTCTTTCCATAAACAGGCTTTGCAAAAGATCAAACAACAACAAAATCCATACACACAACTTCACCTCTAACTAAACCGATTATTGTTTGAATCTGTACGTTTCATGAGATGATCAAGTCTCCCAAATTCTCAAAAACCATACTATCTTTTAAGCATGATTGATCAGCTTTTTCACCCATGCATCATAAAATTCTCTTCTTCCTCGGTAAAATGGCCAGACAGCTCCACTAAAATGACTTGCTACTTTACCCACAACCAAAACAATCATACAGACTACAAAATACAATACCAAATGACTTACTACTTGAATATGAGTAGTCCTTGCACCCAAATTTTGCTCAAAACGCATAACCCAACATCTCTAGCAATTAACATACGCCTTTTCTCAATCTCATCCCAATTACTTGGTTGTCAAGGATCGGGACACCGTAACAACAATCCTTCAAGGTTTCAATCATTTTGACCCAACTTTTCTATCACCTCGCTTTCGTTGGGGAATGAATTTCACTTAATGTGTGGCATAAGAGGCTCGGACATCCTATGTTACGCACAATTGGATGTATAATGCATACCTGGAGAATCAATTAGATCTTTGTGGAAAGATTTCTCACTTCAGAAGGTGTTATGCGTTTTTCATCATATGACTCAACAAAATGGACTTGTTTGGAGATGCCATCAAAACATTTTCGAGGCTGGCCTTGCTATGATCCACTTGATCATTGGGTCAATGCCTTTTCTACTGCTGTTTATTTGATTAATCGTATGCCATCATCTAACAATTTTGCTAATCCGTATTCTCTTATTTAAAAACTCGATCCAAATTCGCCAGAGTATTGGCACAACAATTTTTTCCCTACATGTTAAGTTTGTGGAGAAATTCTTTCCATTTAACTTACCAGGAAGGACGGAGTACCCAAATGAAAACTAGCCATCCTAGTCTTAGCTTAATTACCACTCGCAAATATGCACGCGTGATGCGAGTGCCGTTCCCGTTCCTGTTTGTTGTCGTTGTCTCGTTGATACTCAACTTCAAAATGTGTATGAGCTTGTCCAATGTCAGGAACTTGTACATTCATCTCTGTCGAGTCGCGCGTGAGGCACGAAAAAATGGCCTGGCATGTAATTCTTTTTCCTTTTTTTGGGGGGGGGGGTGTTTTTTTTTTTGGCTATTGAATGAAAAGTGTAGAAAAAAAAAGTAAACAAATAAAACCCACGTATTAACGTATATAATATAGGGGATGCGACCATGAATTTCGTAGTTGCAACACGTCCCTTTATGAAACCATCCAAACACGTGTCTCTTATTATCTCCGCCTCCCCCAACACGATTTATTTAGGGTCAGTTTGGGAACCTGGAAATGGGATAACATATCCTAGGATAGGTTATCTTAATTTAATTTACGATAACCTTGGCAATGGTCAGTTTAAGTGATGTTTGTCTGAAATTCTATCCTATCCTGGGTTAACTTAAATTGTGTTTGTTTGAAATACTATCCAGTAGTAGGTTAATATGAATGATGTTTGTTTCAAACTCCAGAGTTCAATATACAATATATAAACCAACATCGACATTTTAAACAAAAATAAAATGGTAAAAAATTTCTTAAAATAGAAATTTCAAAACAAGAATTCGAAAAGAAAATAAAAGAATCTTAAAACAACAATATGAAACAAGAATTCGATGAAAAATATAAAAATATCTTAAAATATAAATCTCAAAATAAGAATTACGATAAAAATTAATAATAAAAAACTAGATGGTACGGCGGCGACATTGATAATTATTCCACATTGCATCTGCAATTGAAGTACGAAGTTTTGAAGCTAAATCTCGCTCTCTATTTCTCCCGAGTCTAGCACCTTTGTTATTGTCTTCCGGTACCTCAGGAACTGTTTCTTGTACATGCAAAACACCTCCATCATCAAGAAACAAATCAGTTATACACTCTCTACGAATGTGGTTATGGATGATGCAACATGCTAGCACAATTTTCACTTGTGTTTCATATGGATATTGAGGTTGTACTTGCAAAATAGTGAATCGCCTTTTCAGTATTCCAAGAACACGTTCAACTACATTCCATAACGATGAGTGTAGAAGATTAAATAATTCTTTGGCATCTTTTGGGCGATTTCCCCCATACTCCTTCAAGTGATAACGAACGCCGCGATATGGAGTAATAAAACTTTGCGTAAGGGCGAATCCTGCATCTCCAAGATAATATTTTCCTACACAAATAAAAAATTAAGATTATACTATCTCAATTATAAAGGCAGAAGAAATATTTAATTAAATAAAAAAATATGATGTATATCATACCTTCTGGTACTTTTAATTTATCTGATCTTGTTAAAGCTGAATCCAATATACGCCCGTCATGAGCAGAACCTTCCCAACCCGCAAGAACATATTGAAATTGCAAATCGAATGAGCATGCTACTAAAACATTCTGAGAAATAAACCCTTTTCTGTTCCGATAAAGAGCTTGTTCATCCACCTCTCTCCAAAACTGTGATACTCAACCACCGTTCACTTTTCACTCTCTGTCGTTTACCATCTTCCTTTTTGATACTGCACCACCTCTCTTCCAGTATACCGCATACATAACTTCTACTATAAACTTGAAGAGATGAATCTTAATTTACAATTTTAATTTTAATCACCGATAGATATGAATTTTTATTTGTAAGGACGGAAGTTTCAGTGCTATATAGAATTGTGAATCAGGAGGAGCAATTTTTTTTTAGCTTTTATTGAATTGTACTCTTACGATGAAGATTGTTAATCAATTTTGAAAAGAAAATCCATTGTTTAAAAGGAATTGAAAACAAAGATAGTGGTGACAGCGGTGGCGGTGGTAATGGTGGTTGTTGTGGCGTTGTGTTTCTGGTGGTGGTGTTGTCGAAAGTACTGTTGCTTGTGGTGGTGATGACGAAGGTGGTGGCGTTGGAGATGTTGCTGGTGATAGTGGTGGTGGCGGAGGTGATGGAGGCGTTGTGGTGCTGGTGTCAATAGCGGTAGTGGTAAAAGTGTTGGTGGTCAGGGTGTCGGTGGTGAAAACATCCAGGGGTGGTTCAGATTTGAAAGTATATGAATGGGTAACTTATATTTTCTGGGGTGGTTGTTCAAATTGTTCACACGAAAAGAAAAAACACAGGGAGGGCTATTTTGTTTATTTTCGTAAAACGTGGAGGCGGCGGCAACAGAAGTAGTTATGCTCATGATAACAATGGTGCTAGTAGTTGATTTGGTGGAGGTGGTAATCGCGATAGTAGCAGTGCAACAGCGGTGGTGTAACGGTGTTTTTTAATTTAAGTGTCCAATTCTTGTATTGAATACAGAAGGATTATTTAGATTTAAGGGGGCAAATTTGTCAACTTAAAAAGTAACCAAAAATATTAGGGACACCAAAAAGGAGTCTTTTCTTTATTATAGTATAAAATAAGATGAGATAGTAGCAGTGCATCAGCGGTGGTGTAACGGTGTTTTTTAATTTAAGCGTCCAATTCTTGTATTGGATACGGAAGGATTATTTAGATTTTAGGGGTCAAATTTGTCAACATAAAAAGTAACCAAAAATATTAGGGACACTAAAAGGAGCCTTTTCTTTATTATAGTACTAGCCCTTGACCCGTGCCGTAACGGCACGGGCCATGATGTCGGTTCATTTTTAATATATCGTATAATTTGTGTCCCGAATACTTATCAACTTATTATGATTTAATATGTGTTTGTCATAAAAATAGTTGGGATTTTCCTTTTTTTTTTTCTTTTTTTTTTTCCTTTAATATTTTACCGCCGGAGATTTGCTCAAACGAAAGAAATATAATCTTAACTTCCAGAAACTTTTTTATTTAGGTTCATTGCTTATAATGAGATAATTCTCTACATGAACATGGAAGCTTAAATATTTTTTGGAAATATGTCGTCAGCAGCGCTCATCTCAGTGAAATCAACTAATCAATATCATCCATAAAAGTCTCCACATGCTCATATTTCGCTCCAGCTGACTCATCTATCATGTTCATGTTGCCGATCCTCTAAATAGGCAGAGAAATAGTTTTTTTTTTTTTTTTGCATCGAACGAATGATACAAACTATCCAATATGACATGATTTTCTTGTAATTTTTCAACACTCATTATATGACAATGTTTAAAATGTGTACTTATTACCTTTTCGAAGGGGTTGTATATATGCGAACCTGTGCCATTAAATATTCAACAAAGTATTGTGCCCATCAATTTGTCTTAACGAAAGCTTTGGTAACTTCAAAAGTCTTGGACATTTTGTCACTTTCGTATGTTCATACCTTCACTTGGAATACAATCTGGCGACACATTACCTCATAAAGAACCTTAAACACATATTGTACTCCTTGATACTATTTCAAATTAATAGGTTGTCAATAGATCCTTTACCAAAAGTTGACATATTCTACGTTGAATATTTATAAAAAAAATAAAAATTTACGGTATTGTGGGTCGTTTCTTTCAAAGATTGTATTTTTCAAAATTGGTCTCTTCAAGTCCCACGGCTTTCTAAGTTTATATATCCTGTTTTTTTTTAACATTTTAATTAGCCATATTATGTTTGTTACTAACTTTAAACTTGATGTCATCTTATACTGTGAACTTTATGTGATTTCAGAATCGAAATACCTCTTTCGTTCATATCAAGTAATCCGTCGTGTATCCCAACAATTCTTCTACAACAATTCCTTTTTTTGCCGTTTCCGGACCATCGGTAGCCATTATTGTCAAACGCAATTTGTCTAATTTTTGTTGATGCTATGTATTTGCAATGTTTATTTTTCTTAAATAAATAGATTATGGAAAAACTAAAAAAAAAACATAAGTATTACATCGGGTCTAAGTTACTATATCCAAAATGCTCTAGACACTGCTTCTGGTGCCTTGTTTCCTCAAATTTCTCGTTGCATTCTAGACAATACATGCAACACCAATCATTTGCGAAATGATCTATTTGCGCAAGTGTGGTCAATGTAAATGTATCCATTTCCTGTAATAATAATAACAACACGTCAATTTTTTTCAAGGCATCCAGTTGTAATTGGTATGAATCTAATAGATTTGAATTATACCACAATCTTATATATCACCTTCTTCTCACATAACATAGCAATTAAGGAAGGACAAATCTTGACCACTCTTTACATAGGAAGAGATAGCCAAACTATGTTTTGCAATTGTCTTACATGAAAATTATTATTAATCCGTATTTTAGTCAGCTCCTATCGTAGCCAATCTAATTAGTCCTATAGAAAGTTAATCTTAAATTTTTGACCTTATCCCTTGACCAAATTATGAAGTATTCTCAGTCATGTTCTGCTTTGTGTGATCTACCCATCTGTGTGTACTCTACCTTCCAACCAAGTGAATGAAACCTATACATATTGATCCGTAATTTGATATTTTTGATTTATTATCAAGAGGTCGCATTATTTGAGAATGTAAAATATAAAAAATATTCCATAAACATCGGAGGCGAAATTTATATTTAGATATTTTTATGATGATTTTGATGAACAAACATAATTTTCAAACAAATATTTTAGAATGCAAATACATTTTCCTTGTCTATAAGGTTTTATATCGGGAATTGAGTGAAAGTTGTTGTCTTCGTAGGTAGTTGTCGCGAAACAACTCGACATTGATGGTCTTTCAGGAAAAAGAATGTAATAGTACTTGAGAGAGTGATAATGTTCTCTTACACGGGTGCACCAATTTCCTTTATATAATATACGTTTGATCGAACAGTCGTGATCATATTGTCTTATACGTTCTGGTATCATCCTCGGAATATTTGGTTTTTGTCCTTATCAATCGTGCTAAAAACAACCAATTACATCTTTCACAATACAATGTTTCATGTTTTGTGAAGATTATATTTTTACTTGGTCAATAAAACTCACTAAAAAGCAAAAACTATTATTATACACTACTATTACCAACACCCACCGCCATAAAAACCATCCACCGCCACTATTTCTTCCACCAATAGTAATGTTACCGCCTCCATTATTCCCAAACACGTGCCACCGCTTATACTCACCATTAGAATTAATATAGTTTTTAGTAAAATTATTTATTAATAAAATTATGTATTTATTTTAGATTATTAAAGGGACATTTATAATAGAAATTTAATTAATCATTATGAACAATCAATGAGACACTAATTAATAAAACGTTTAAAAATGGTTAAGTTGAACAAACCCCAGCGGTAAATTTATCTTTGGCAAGGACAAATCCTGACCACTCTTTACATAAACAAATCGATAATAAATAATTTCATATGTTTTGATCTTGATTCGTATCGTTCATTTAGTTTTTACATAACATGCATGGCGATTGATTGCACCAGTTTTTTAAAATGGACATGTGTGTTATCGAGTTTATTTTAACATTAGAATGATCAACCACGTTTTATACTTTATAATATAACGTTACACATTTTGTGGCGTTACGAAATTAGTATAATATGTTTTTGTTCACGAATACCCTCCACTACCATAAAACCATATGAATCAACTTTTTTTATCCACCACCACCTAGTGGTGGAGCCAAGGGTTGACTAACCTGGCTCTAACCCCTTAAATTTTTAATAACTACATAATTTTTTTAGTTTACTTTATCCATATATAGTTATGGTTTAGTCTACCAAACTTTACATGTTTCTTTAAAAAAAAAATAGGCCTCCTCAATGTCAATTTTTGACTCCACCACTGCCACCATCACTTCCGCCCATCCCATGTAGGTTGTTGGACGCAATTCTAATTTTCAATCACAAATGTCATTATGAGGTTTAGATTGAACAAAATTTTGTCAATTGATTAGTTTCATTAATTTTTCTCCGTGTATATATTTTTTTGTATTGCAATCAATTTTATTTTAACATTCAAAAATCATGATTTATACGATATCGTACCAAAAATAACATGGTTACCATTTGGGTGATCCAACTGCGATCATGAAAATGTTGTCTTGTATGATATCATACCTGAAATATATGGTACCTTCCTTTATCAAAAGTGTTAAAAACAACCAACCACATCTTCCACACTACGATGTTATCGACTTTGTAACGACAACATACAATTAATATTTTCCATCACTACTCACCAACATTCACCGTCACTACTTCTTCCACTACAAACCAGGGGCATAGACAAGATTTTGAGGAGAGAGGGAAAAAAATAATCTTGGCAAGCTGGAAACATGTGAAAAATGGACTTTGTATCCCATTTTAGATAAAAGAACAAACAATAAATATAATTGTGCTTGGCTCCGCCCTTAACCACCATTAACCTTTCGGCCTCCACCTCTTCGACTACTCATTGTTGCAGAAAATGTCTATTGATATTATTTATCAAAATTACTTATTAATAGAAATAAATATTATAACTAATTAAGAAAACATTTATAATTAAAAAAATGATTAGTCATTTATTATGAGAAATTAGTGAAACACTAATTAATAAAACACTTTATAATGAATAGATTATTTATTATGTGCAATTAGTGAAACACTAATTAATAGACTAATTATGGTATTTAAGTTGAACAAACCACCACTCTTGATTTATCTTTTCTATCAATTCCAACCAAGGTGGAACAATGGTTAGAGGTCACTCTTATGACACAATAGGTCATGAGTTCGAACCTCCCCGTTATAATTTTTGAAATTCCATATCTTGACTTGAATATTCATTTTTCATTCATAATATTTGAATTAACACCACGTGTGCGACTTGTAGGGTGTGGCAGAGAGAACCACAACCTTTGATTTATCTTTCTCACGGGCAAATCCTGACCAACACTAACAAAGGCAAACTTAGCCTAGCTTTGTTTTGTATTCTTGATAAGATATGACTATATTATCTTAAATGAAATTTTTCGTATTCTTGAATTTTACTGAAGATATTTAATTTTTCTAATCTGAGATTTTCTTGACTATTTCCCGGCACTTGAGTTGTTCAGTTCTATAGTTGACTTTTGTATCAAAATGTAGAGATTTGTACCATTGAGCATATTAAGCTTTCCAAAGCCTCCAAACTTTCGAAGTTCTACCACTATCGTTTTTTATGGCCCTCTTTCTGAGTAAGAGGAAACATGCTTATGAACGAACAGCGGTGTACTGAAAACAAGTCCGGCTAGATGTGATCATATTAAATTTGAACAATCTTGATTGACCATGATTTCCAATATTTTTACCGTTTGGATCAGTGACAAAGAAAAAAAAAAAAACATTCCATTAATATTATCGTGTATGTATGGTTACTGCGATAAATACTTGAAATAGACTCATTTTCGTAATAATGTAATGAAACTCCTGTCACTGAACTTTTCTTCAATTTTACTGATTTTTCATAGAGTTCAGGGGGATTGTGAAGATGGGCTGGTTTAATTTTTCTAATCTGTTGAGATTTTCTTGACTATTTCCGATTCACAATCCTATTCCTTCCCCAGTGTTCAAAGACAATTTTGACATAATTCTTCGGAGTAAATTTATACAATAAGCACACAAATATCCTTTCAGAAGATCTTGATTCACAACAAAATAACACATTTGACTCTCCATACTCTGCTACTGCTGCTATTTTGATCTTTCATATCCTCCTCTTTGTTTCGCTTTGAAAGAAAGTCACACTGAAATGATCCGAGACATCGACTCTCAAGCTCAATGAGAGGATAAAACTTGGCATGGTCCTCAAGGCCAAAGAAGATCTCATGGTGCAGTTCCCAGGCCAATTTACAAACTCAGCAACATCCTCATATCATCAATCCAATTGATTTTGTAGTTGAGAGCGAGCTTAACCCCTAACTGCACTGCCTTCAACACGTTAGACGACGTTGATGTTCAGGAATAACACTTAACCGAGGAACTAGAAGACCCTCTCTTCAGGATCCGCTTGTTGAAAAAACCTTAAGGTGAGTAAAGTTTTACATGACAAATGATTCTTAGCTTTATAAACAATGTACGCAACACTTAAGGGTGAGTAAAGGTAGAATGCAGTTGAATCAACACCTACAAATATGGATGATGCTGACAAAACATGACTGAAAGTAAATCAAACAGAATAAACAGAAAGTAAACATGCTTGAATAAACAAATAAGAATTAGAAAACAACAAAATAAGAACATCTATTACCATCATCAATTAAAAAATCATAACTAACGAAAACGATGGAAGTTAGGGGTTTCAAGAATAAAAACTTACTATTGGAGATCTAAATTTCCAGGTTGCATCAGAAACACAAATGCTAACGAATTTTTCCACCTTTTCGCCATCATCCGCATCACCATTAATATCCTTCAAAAATGACTCTGCCATGAACTGAGTGGCGAGAGAAGAAAAGAAAGGTGGAAGGAGAGATGATTTGAATGGGAAGAATAAGCATTTGGGCAGAAAGAAAGAGATAAGAAAACTAAATATGGGTAGTTTTTGTTAGTTCAGGAGTTTGTTTTCTTTTTGTAGGAATTTAAAGCTAGGATAGCGGGATCATTTCCATGTTTTTGTTAGGCTTTAAACACCTGACCCATTTTGGGCCGCTAGATTCAACAAACGGTTTCCTTCCTAGTGAGGGAGTGGGCGGATCCTCTATACCGGTAAATTCCCTGTCTCTCTGTTCCCCCTATCATAGGGTACCACGTGTTCTCTCTTCATTTTTACGGTTAACGGAGTTAAAGCCTTTCATACCATAAATAACTAATTAACATTGATTACCAGCAAAGAGATCAAGACATGTCTTCTTCGTCTGTTATTGATAGTTTTCAAATCTAACGAGTCTGAATGGGGCTCTTCTTTATGAATCTTCTGCACTATTATTGTTACTCTAAAATCTGCGACTCTAGTTAGCAGGAAGGTTATAAACCACGTTTGGTTCAGACAAAGGTTTCTCAAAGATTTAATCATCATTTTCATTTTTTAGTTAGTCTCGTAATATCTAGTGGTTTATAATATGCTTATTTTTATTTTTCTGTAATTTGGATCGGTTGTAGAAGCATTAATCATTTTCTAAATAATATTTTTTTACCATGGTGAAGTTTTTTTTTTTTTTTTTTTTTTCAAGGCATAGGCCCGTCCTATCTCCTGACAACGTAAATTAATTTTACCATGGTGAAGTTAGTTTATCAGAAAATCAATAATTCAACCACATCTAACTTCAATATTACTACTTGTGAACGTAAATTCCCACCTGCAATCCAAATTATTTTTTATTTTATTTTTTTGAAGAATCCAAATATTATAGCTAAAAAACCTAATAATTGACTGAAGTCAACGAAGAATTATGCAACCTTTGGAGAAAATGTAAGATCCATCATATAAAATGATAGAACCAAAGTAGAGAGTCTCTGTCGTGCCGTGCTCTCTCTTGTGCTCATTGAATTTTGTCAATTATAGTTATTTATTTCTGAGGCTATTACTATTCAATTTTGCAGATATGCAAATCTCGTAATACCATTAATTTTAAGCGATGCAGTATATGAATTATAGAATACACATTCATGAACATTTTTTTTCTTTCTTTTTGTATCTTAAATTACATGAAAATAAATACTCTGGGATGAGTTGCTATTTAGCCCCTAGTCATATAATCCTCCTTGAGCTGCTTGCCGTATTAATGTATGTTAATCCTGCAAGATGAGAGCATATATATTAGAAATTTCAAGAAAAAAACATATATCCTGTATAATAAGTAGAACATTTTATCAAAAAATTATCGGCCATCAATTACAGAGGATGGACGATATAACAATCAAGAGCCCTTACCATTTGAGCAAGTTAATTTTGCATTTAGGATTAGCACCAGCACTAGACTTAACCTGAACGTTTTCACAAACAACCTTAACATCCATCATACCCCTAACTTCACATCGTTTTCGTTAGTTATGATTTTTTGGGTATGCTGTCAAATTTTCATTTGAGCAAGTTAATTTCATTAGTCTATATATAACATGGCATGAAAAAACAAATGCTAAGAGCAAGAAGACATCTAATTCGAAATTTTGGGTATGCTGTCAAATTTTCTAGGGTGAATGAACCTCGAAATTTTTTGAAGGAAATATTGAATTACAAGGGAGGACCAAGACCAATGAAATTCAGAAACAATATTAAGAAATACAATTCGATGTTTTTTCTTACATGGACGGGTGGAACCATTATAAAACAAAAATGATCGAAAAGACTTTATGTTTTAGAATCATTATAAAATTGCACGCCACAAATGAAAACCAGTTAGAGAGTCATCAATGGTCTTATCAAAATGGCACAGAGAGTATTATAGATGAAACTAATATTCTTGCACAGGGTTCAAAATGGCAAGATACTGTCATGAGTTTTCAAGATTAAATCAACTGATGATGGACTCGCAAAAAGGGAAAACATTCGGCAAAATTCGTGTCGTCGGGCAGGTAAATATAAATCTCTGAAACTTCAATATTGAACTTAAAATGAACATCTTCGGTTGCAGATACTCACCTTTTTTTTTTTTTTTATTTCAACAATTTACACCAATCTTGCTAGGTGAACAGCAGGGTGACAGCTGAATAACAACGGAATCTACGTGGCATCCCATATGGAAGACTTTTTTATATCCACATCATCTAAAACTAAAAAGAAAAAGAAAACCTTTTATCTTTTGTTTTCTGAAGAAATTTTTTTCGTTTGCTCTTACATACGTCATCCATAAATGTTTTTAGGAATGACAATTAATACAAAGATATTGAGTAGATTTTTTCCTTATATATGGTGATAATATTTAAGATTTTGAATTAATTTTATATTAAAAATGATTATATGATTATAAAAAATAAAGGGTATATTTGATAGTTTAAGGGAAAAGTATGTCTATAAACAGAGCGGACAGATAAAAAGGGACAGACCAAAGTAGAAATTAGGACAGATATAAAAAGACAGAGGGAGTATTACATTACCTTTTTAGCTACCTTTGGTAATAACTTAACATTAAATAGTCTGGTCAAGGGTTAGTCATGACTTTTTGTAGGATTTCCTTATTATGTTGACAAAGTCAATTAGGATTGATATTTTGAGACGGAGGGAGTAATTATTAGGATTTTTGTTTCCAATTTTCTACTTATTGTTCATTGAAAAGAACTAAAAAGATATGTTTAAATAAATAAATACCATTAGTAAAAAAATTATTACTAGATAAGGTCATGATTTTTATGACTTTTACTTGCAAAAAATATGTAGATACTGGCCAAAAATATTTTTATTTATGGGTTTGGTCATTGTTATCTCTATATAAAAGCGTTCGGTCAAGCACTACATTCGTTTTTCGTCGCCTCTCTATAAAACGAAAGATAATCTTTTCGTTGAAGAACAAGTGGAAAGTTTTTTATTTATTTTTACGTTTCTACCTTCTACAAACTCATCGCATTAGTTTTGTTGTTTCATTCATGGTTGTGATATCTTTTTCTTTCTTTTTGGTAGATCATCGTAAGAAATGCAAACGGCACTACCTCTCTCTTTGACAACAGCTTCGGTAATCCTCTCTCTTTGATTTAGTGTTAATTATTAAATATGGGTTTTGATTGATTTGTTGCATATTTTATTAGTTACTACAAAAAATACATATTTCAAAATCTTCGAATATTCGTTTCCAATTTCCAATCAACAACGGACATATTTATAGGGCATACACGAGATGAAATAAATCCAATTGCAGCAACAAGAATGTACAAGGTTCTGAATAGTTATTTTTTTCTATCTTATAAGGTATGTTATTTTTATGATTTTGATGTACTGAATAATAGAATTTGAGAAAGCCGATAGTTCTTCATATATATTTTACAATAATCATATAGTATAACTGAAGATTTTATAGTTAATTTTTTACTTGGTCACATAAACTTTCTTGCGTTGGTTAATATTTTTCTTTTTGTGGTTCGATATGGATACGAGACGTATACCAAAACAGCTTGATTGATATCGAACAGCTTCCAAAAGCACATTTTCTATCATCTCAGAAGAAAAAAACAGAGATTTCGATGTTAGCGTGTGGCTATGCCATGAATCTGGTAGGTTATCATCTCAATTGTTTCATCTGCTAGCATTTTGTAGCAAGGGAAAACTCAATTTATATGTTTTTGGATTTATTTTTTTCTGTGATTAAAAATATAGAGGGTCAATATTACCAGTGTTACTTCCGCATTGTTGAAATTTTGTTTTTCCTTATGAAATTATGAATTGATATGCAGGGTCAACCAAGATGTAAAATATACGGACAAGCAATGACAAAAAAAAAATCTCGATTTGATAAATGCTGGGTTGTTTCCATATTCTTTGGGTTTGGAAACATTGTATAAATGCTCCCGTGTTATCTTTTGTGCCCCGCCTTCTAAAATCACGGATTACCCTACTGATGTAAGGTATGAATTGCATCACTTAACTTTTGGAGATTTCTTTATTAACATCTTCAGTCCTAATCACTTTTGCTCAGTAGTATTTTGGATTTGATAAGTATGCTATGATATATGAAAATGAAAATCATTATTTAATTGGAGGATTTAGCCATATCTGATGTGGTACACAATTAGTTGTGCTCCATATAGAAAACATGTCTGCAGTTTTCATGTTTCATTTTGATTGGACTTCACAGTAGTTGTTATATATGCATATTAATGGATTTATCCATTCGTGATGTGTTACACAATTAGTTATATTCTGTATATAAAATCAAATTGAAGATTTTGTGTTTTCGCAAGTGGATAGGAAGTTTGTTTATTTTCTGCTTGCCCTTCTTTATGGTATCGAGATGTGAAATTTTTGTAGTTTCCTTTAAACAAATGATGTTGATATTAAGTTGATATTTTTCATTTTGTTGCTCTAAAATTAGGATTTTTTTTCTTCATGAATGTTATTTCCGCTTTTAGAGTTCAAGGTTAACTTTTTTTTTTCTCAAACAAAGCTATCTAAATCTAAGAAATTTTCTTACTTCTTCTTCATTTGTGAATCATCTGGACATTAAATGTGATGCATGGTAAAACAAGGATAGATTTATTTTATTGAGATATTTGTTGGATACATGTGTATTTAAGATCATGTCTCCTATAAAAGTAGTAGTATCTGGGGTTTATGATATTCTTACGTATGAAAGTCGAAGTGCAAAATGCCTTATGGTCAAAGAATCCACTGATCTTTCCGGAGTTTATTTGTTTCCCTTGATATTTTAAATTCTTGCTCTTTCATTGCAATAACACGCGAAATTTCTATTTGATGGCGAGAAGATGGAATCCCATCTCACATGGGTGATGCCCCAGTATGGAAAGAAAATAATAACAATTAACCGAATCGGGTTAATGTTTGTAAATGTATTCTATATTTCTCTTGGAAGCCGAGATTTTAGACGTATAAATACTAACCCGAGACCAGTTAAATAAATAAATCCACTCAGTTAGATCTACTAAAGAAATATATTTTTACTAACACATTCAAACAAGAATTTTTTTTTCCGGAAGTTCTCTTCCATAAAGGTAGCACTGACAGGAAGCATCTTTTTTTTTTTTATCTATTATGCACATTATATGTTCAAAAAAACGATTTTCTTCTTTGCTATGTTGTATCTCCTTTGCTTGATTTTTCTAATTTGTAAGTGTAGTTGATTAAATCTACTTATTCTTTTATAATTATTTCATTAATATTTCGGTTTTGTGTCATACCATTAGGGAGAAATCATTCTTCGGGTAACTCTTAAGGTTTCCCTTAACTATTCTTTTGATTCTTAGTATTGATGTCCAGTAAATTTCTTTCATTGGTTGGTTACTTTAGAACATTATATTGCATACTCATCCTAAGTGAGAAAAAATTTCCCATTATACAATACAAATATTTTTTTCACTGTTACACCCATAAAATTGAATTTCTCACTCATTCATCCCAAACCAATAGACTATATACTCCGTATGATCATATGTAATCTCTGAGACCAGCAGACCCTTGAAACATATAAATTCCCAAGGGATCTATCGTCCAAGCTATCTGCACAGCTCACAGAGCTAAAACGATCATTACTCTTAAATATCGTGATATGCTTTGAAGATCTACTCGTAGCATCATCAAATTTTTGGAGTCGCCAAATCGTCAATATTATTCATTCCAAGTATCCAAAAATAGGTAGGTATCGTTTCTACCTTGAGTCGCAACATAAGTTGAAATCGGTTTTCCCTGAATTCCCACCTTAGGTTCAAATTTGTCATCCAAAATATCTTCATAGAAAACGGAACCAAAACGCATATTTATTTATTTTCGATTACGAAGAAAGTTCGTATATGTACTTCCTTTAAACCAGTGTGATAAAACATGGTTTCCTAGAATGATATCATACCTATATCCCAATCAAGTAATAAATTACATAGATTATGTCATTGTCGCATTTACGTAGTTCAATAAATAAACGTTATACTTCGTAATTCAATATACTTTCAAGGAGATTGAAGGTGAGTTGTCTTTGTTTACAAATTTTACCGAAAGCCTCACTCATGTGCAGCCTCAACAAGACAAAGATATGAAATTTGAAAAACATGTCTTATGTTCTATAGTTTTACTCTCTTTTGTATATAATGAAACAAACCCATTTACACCAATCATGTCCATGTTCCTCTGA
This sequence comes from Papaver bracteatum, assembly GCA_023529315.1. Classification (NCBI taxonomy): domain Eukaryota; kingdom Viridiplantae; phylum Streptophyta; class Magnoliopsida; order Ranunculales; family Papaveraceae; genus Papaver; species Papaver bracteatum. The sequence continues at coordinate 156,410 of JAJJWX010005228.1, read as the reverse complement.
TCTTCAAAGGAAATTGGAAAATTAACTATTTCTCATGTTCTTCTATATAAGTAAGTCGGAAGCAAGCAACATTCTCCGTTATTTTATCCATAACTAGTGAAATCCGGGCTCTGGATTTCATAAAGGTGTTGTTGTTGTTTTCCTACTTTGACAATTGTTTTCTTAAGTGTTTTTTGACTTTTTTCCATGGAGTAGTCTTGGTGAAATCAAGAAATAGATTTCCACATGTAATGTTGTTCTTGCATATACTCTAATTAATAAATTATTGGCATCGAGAGGGATCATCGATTAGAGAAAACAATATCAAAATCAAAGATGAAATTAGAAGACAAAGATTAAAGTGGTTCGGCACTAATGCCTACATCCACTATGAAACCCCATAGGGTGAATTGGATTGATCTCTAGGGAACTAGGATAATTATATTTGCTTTAGTTAATTATATTTATAGATGATAGATACTAAATCTAGGTAAAACTAGTCTATCTAGAATACAGGATTTACAACTGACTTGATCCTATTTTCTAGTAGGTGACTTTACTTGACTGCACTTCACTTCACTTATCATGATTTAATTCCACGGTCTTCATTTTAGTTGCACCATAATATCCAGGGCCTCTTAGGCTTAGGGCAAGATGGTCGATCGTCCTGAGCCCAAATTTTTGAGAGGCAAAAAAAATGAAAACTTGTTACGCATGTGTTGATGGTGGTTTCTAAACAAGGGGTAAAATCGTAAAACCCCATGACCTAGTGTTACCCGCAACACATTAACTAAGAGCATTTAACTCATGTGTAAATAATTAATAGGGGTATTTTTTCAAAATACCAAATTAGGGTTTTCGACACAGAACCCTAATTCCAAAACCAAGCCGCACACTGTGCACCATGGCAACAATGCCAAACCAAGCCGCACATTGCGTATCATGGCAACAATGACAAACCAAGACGCACACGGCGCACCATGGCAACAATGCCAAACCAAGACGCACACTGCGCATCATGGCAACAATGCCAAACCAAGCCGCACACTGCGCATCATGGCAATAATGCCAAACCAAGTCGCACATTGCGCACCATGGCAACAATGCCAAACCAAGCCGCACACTTCCCACCATGGAAACAATTCCAAACCAAGCCGCAGACTGCGCACCATGGCAACAATGCCAAACCAAGCCGCACACTGCGCACCATGGCAACAACGCCAAACCAAGCCGCACACTGCGCATCATGTCAACAATGCCAAACCAAGCCGCACACTGCGCACCATGGCAACAATGCCAAAACCAAGCCGCACACTGCACACCATGGCAGCGACGCCAAAACCAAACTACACATCGCACTCATTGGCATCCATGCCAAACTAAGCCGCTATGCCATTGGCACGTGCCAAATATAGCGCCCTAGGTTTGCAAAACGTGCAACTAGGTCAACATGGACGTACGTGCCATTGGCACATGCCAACACGTACCACAATCCATATTTCCAGGCCGCTATGCCATTGGCGCATGCCAAATATAGCGCCCTAGGCTTGCAAACCATGCAACCTAGGACAAGTCGGCCACGCATGCCATTGGCACATGCCAACATGCTCGCTGGTAGCTTTTCCTACCAAGGCCACGGACCTAACGTCCACGCATGCCATTGGCACATGCCAACATGCTCATTGGTAGCTTTTCCTACCAAGGCGACGTCCCTAACGGCCACGCATGCCATTGGCACATGCCAACATGCTCGCTGGTAGCTTTTCCTACCAAGGCCACGGCCCTAACGGCCACGCATGCCATTGGAACATGCCAACATGCTCGCTGGTAGCTTTTCCTACCAAGGTCACGGCCCTAACGTCCACGCATGCCATTGGCACATGCCAAACACACGCTGGTAGCCTAACTTACAAACCGTGCAACCTACCACCAAGGCATTCCGCACATGCCATTGGCGCATTCCAAACACACACGCTGGTAGCCTAACTTGCAAACCGTGCAACCTACCACCAAGGCATTCCGCACATGCCATTGGCACATGCTACACACGCCACTAGCATCTCTGGCATTGCCACTTACAACCTACCACCAAGGCATTCCGCACATGCCACGCACGCCACTAGCAGCTCTGGCATTGCCACTTGCGCTCGAAGTACAACCCGCAACAAGGGCATTCCGCACATGCCACACGCGCCACTAGCAGCGCCACTTGCACTCAAGGTGCAACCAACACTCGAGATATCAACAAAAACTGGGGGATGCTTTCCAGGGTTTTGGTTTGGCGGTCACAGCTTGCAGCGTACACTACGCTCACATTAAGAAAGCGTGAAAAGGAATAAAGCGGTCAAATAAATGAGGAAATAATGGTGAAAACGTTTTCACCCATAAACACCTTGCGGTTACCACCTCCTCTCATTATTTCACCCTTTACTCTCTTCCTTCATGAGGCCAGGGTACGTTTCAATCTCGACTTGTATAAATAGGTCTTACCTATTTCCACCAGACAAAAAGTCTCGGTCATGAGAAAAATACTACACTCTCAGAAAGGCAACTTTGCAAGCTCTCCCAAAAGCTTTCATCTCTTGCAAGCTTCCCAAGCTTTTACTTTCTGATACAAGTCGAGATACTACTCTCCCAGAATTATTCTGGTCTCAACACCTTTCTTTGCTTCCCTCCCCAAATCAACCCTTCTCCTCCACTTTGTGATCGAAGCAAGTCTGGAATGGCCATTTCTTGGTTTAGGCCGGACTTGTACAGATTGATCTCTCGAATCTATAAAGTGCTCACATGCAGCACATTTGTTTAGGGTTTGAACCAGTTTCCCACTCATTACCGAAATCGGCAGAAATGATTTTTTCCCATAAACAATTGGCGACTACAGTGGGAGTTTCAATCTCTCGGTTACAATAGCCACTTTCAGAAATCGATCACGTGCCTTGATACAAGAACCAATAGCAGAAGCAGGCAATCAATTTGGGGATCTTCAACTCAACTACCGTACCACCCAATTACCAGTCGTAAAAACTGCACAGGAAAACTGGGGACTCGCCGAAGATGCTACCATCGATTTGGGGACTTATTGGTAGCCTTACCAGCAAAACTACTACCGACGGTTTAAAGTTTGTTGGCAATATTTTACTGGGTGCAGTCGCGGAAAACATTACCAACAACTGGGGACTTGCCGGAAATGTCACCAGCGAAAGCAGAAATGGGTGTATTTGCAACAAGAAATACATGAAGTCAATGAGTCTGACTCGGGCAAAGTATCTGATCCATGTTGGGTTCTCGGTAAAACCTTCCTACATTTACATCATGTGTATTTCTAGCACGCACCTTCATATAAAAAAAGAAAAGAAGAGAAAACACATATCCTTCACATGATATAATATGAGTTATATTATCAAAACCATTCATCCCAGAAATAATCCAATATCCTCAACAGATACCAGCTGTCTATCAAAACCGGCTGAACTTTAAACCCGACATCCAGTATGTCTTTCAGAAAAAACAAATATTCATCTTTTTATATCTTCCATATCCTAAGACGGTTCATCCCGAATAATAACCCAAAACCCTCATAGGTAACACTTGCATATCAACCCAGAAATCCAGAAAAAATCAAAACCACAAAGCAAGTGTTTCTTTTGCCTTTTGAAAAGGAAAACACAGAAGAATTTCAGAAGACATAAACACATAAGAAGTCATTCAACAGCGGTTTACTTTTCTCGAAGAAGACGTCCTTCGACATTTGGAGGACCGTTTGTTTCATCTCCAACTCTTTGATTGCTACCACGATGCTGCTAGCACCAACATCTCATGATCTTCCATGCATGCCTTCCAAGTATCGATCCCACCATCCCACGGAAAGGAGCCTCCCGCGCTATCGTCATGGCTTGATAGCCAAAGTTCCAGTGCCAACAGTCCGCGTCCAAGACAACACCAAACGCACATGTCAGTCACACATATAGACGCACATGACCAGCCACAATCTGGACAACACCAGCAGATGGTGTCTCTCCAATGCTAGCTTCTCTGCTCAATGGCTAGCACCGACAATTTGCGTCTTCCGGCCACGGCAGCTTGCATCTTTCCCAGCACTGACAGCCTGTGTCACACTTGCCATCTTGCATCTCCACAGCACTGGCAGCTCACATCCTTCTACCGTCGCACTTAAACGCCTCAGATGGGATCAACAATCACAATTTCATCACATGTAAAGACGAACGACTTCCCCAAAATCGAGGCAAATCATCAAACCCCTTGGTTTCACGGAGACTCTCTTCCTTACAAGAGACGCACGATTTATGGGGACTTCATCCACAAAACTGTGCGGTCCGTTATGAAGCGCTTGTGTGGAAAACTGTATTTCTTCACAACGTCAAGGCATATTCGCAAGCCCTCAGCCGCACTGCACCAGGGAAACTTTCTCCATCATCACCGGTGATATTGGAAGGAGAATACACCCCTTTGTGAATACAAAATCGTATGGAGCAAAGGCTTTGGTAAAGAACTCATCATCAATGCTTGGCTCCGAACCATCAACATCTTTCGACAAAACGAGGCTTGGTTCAGGTAACATCTTGCCGGTTTTTCTTCATTTAGCAACAAGATATCAGCACAAAATGAAATAGAGAAATATGAAATTATTTCCCTGACACATAACCGCGCCCGACAAGAGAAGATTCCTGAGACATGGAAGAATAGTACTTTCTACGGTTTTTGAAATACATATGCAATATCCTTCTTCGGGATCAAAATTGTGTATACAGTATTTCCTACGGATTCAAGAGCGCATATACTGCATTTCTTCAAGATTCAAGGTTATATGCGCAGCATTTTATACAGGCATGACAATATACTTCTTTGGGTTCAAAATTATACACAGTATTCTTCTTCGGGATTCATATACAACACGTCTTTCAAGTTACATGAAACACATATATTATTCTTCTTTGAGATTCGCATTCAGTATTTTCTGGGTTCGAGTGCATATACAGAATTCTTCTTCGGGTTCAAAGTTATATGCGCAGTATATTTTTAGGGTTCAGGTGCATATACAGAATTATTCTTCGGGTCCAAAGTTATATGCGCAATATATTTTTCGGGTTCAAAATCATATGTGTTGTATTTTGTTCGGGTACATATGCACAACATTTTCTACAAGAAGCACGCCAACCCACTTTGTTACCGCGACAACATACTACACCATAGAAAGTACTCTCTTCTGATTACATCTCCTACCAAGAATCGTTGCCGCTCATTCGGGACTTCACCACAACAGCTACTACACCATGGAAGCATGTAAACCATACTGGAGGACTGATCATATACACGGGATCCCTTTACCGTTAACAAGATAAAATCAACTTCAGTCGAAGCATTTTCTACTATTTTAGATTCGGGTTCCACCATCCGAGGCTCAATTGGGATTTATGCCACTGTCACTAAATCGGCAATCAATACTTCATAACCTAGAAGCGCAAGTAATTCATTGTCAACAACTTCAGGGTTGTTCATATTAATAGACCCATGATTCCCAACTTCGTTGTTAAGCACCTAACACGAAGATTACATGGGATTGGGATAATTCAAGTGCGGAAAATCATTACGATCATAAAATTAAGAAATTAAGTGAACTAACATCATTTAAGTTCCTTATTATACTTCCATGACATGTCCAAGAAGTACCAAATTCGTGAAACACATTCTCCAAACAAACTCAGCTGAGGGAAGCTTACACTACCCTGTGTTCAATTACGAACTGGGAACAATTGGTGTGGAATATGGTGGTGGTTTTTGCACCATTCTCTTCGTATGGAAGTTACCTACAACATGTCAAAATTTCATGGCAATCGGATGAACGATCAAGGAGAAGTGACCAAAACAGCAGACAAGACGCAACCTGGGAAAGTTCTGAAAACCTCCTGGAAGTTTATTATTTAGCGGTTTTCATCCCCTGGACACGCTCAAATTTCCAAAATCTTCTTTGATAAAGCTTGGAAATTTTATGGGCTTGAGGATACATATGCGGACCGTCAAAATCCGAGTTCGTATGAGGATTCTGCAGCAATTTCAATAACGGGCGCCAATTAGGGTTTCAGAGTCCTCCCAACCAGCCAACACGACAGGACGCCATCTTCCCAACTTTGTGCCGGTCCCACCATCTAGCCTATCAAGCTTGCACGACTTCCCAAGCTCCCAAAACTTGTGGTCCCACCATCCAGCATAGCAGCACACAAGATCAATTCTCACCGGCTAGCACACTCAGTTGTCATGGAGGTATGATCTTCTTGACTCGCATAACTCTAGTTGGAACGCTCTCGCAAGAGTCGGATCTCAAACCATCACCTGGAGAATCTGGACAATTGGAGGAAGTCTCGTCTCTAAGCGGCATAGCAAAAGAGGGAAGGATTTCAGTAAGATGCCCCCTTTTATCAAAAGAAGATTATGTAGTCATATTGGGAATGAATGTCGGAATCCTAAAAAGGAAAGGGAGTAATGAGAAACGTAACTCTCTGGCATAAATGGATCCCTGGTTTTAAAGTCCATGCATGAAGAAAGTCAAAAAACGCTTCCTTGCCTTCCGCTGGGCCCATCAATGATGCCACCTTGTCAAAACCTTCCAAGATACACCAGTCATCACGCCCGTCGTCCACTGGCCCCACCAAAAACGCCCAGCTGCCCAAAAACGTCCACCAGAGTTTCATCAATGGCACTCCCCCCAAGCAAGTCAACTAGCATGCTCCGAATGGGTCCCACCATACTGAGACCAACCAGCCAGCACACTCAGTTTCCCAAGCCACGCCTGCAAGTACGCACAACTTCCACACCCTGCGCCGGTCCCACCAGCTAGCACGCTCAGTTTCCCAACTCACGCAACTTCCCAACGTCGCCCAAGCTGCACCGGCCCCACCAATTGTGCCAGCCTCCTGATTTGTGCAAAACTACCAGAGGCAAGGATTCCAAATCCTATTTATAAAAGGTGAGACAAGCCTCCTCAATTCTCTTTACGGTTTGCTGTTGATAGTTTGTCACCATCTTATGCTTACCTCGCAACAAAGCCCCTGTTCCGAGCTAAGCAAGGGACTTAATGTTGATGGTGGTTTCTAAACAAGGGGTAAAATCGTAAAACCCCATGACCTAGTGTTACCCGCAACACATTAACTAAGAGCATTTAACTCAGGTGTAAATAATTAATAGGGGTATTTTTTCAAAATACCAGATTTGGGTTTTCGACACAGAACCCTAATTCCAAAACCAAGCCGCACACTGCATACCATGGAAAAAATGCCAAACCAAGCCGCACATTGCGCACCATGGCAACAATGCCAAACCAAGCTGCACACTGTGCATCATGGCAACAATGCCAAACCAAGCCGCACACTGCGCATCATGGCAACAATGCCAAACCAAGCCGCACACTGCGCACCATGGCAACAATACCAAACCAAGCCGCACACTGCGCATCATGGCAACAATTCCAAACCAAGCCGAACACTGCGCATCATGGCAACAATGCCAAACCAAGCCGCACACTGCGCACTATGGCAACAATGCCAAACCAAGCCGCACACTGCGCACCATGGCAACAATGCCAAACCAAGCCGCACCATGGAAACAACGCCAAACCAAGCCGCACACTGCGCACTATGGCAACAATGCCAAACCAAGATGCATACTGTGCACCATGGCAGCGACGCCAAAACCAAACTACACATCGCACTCATTGGCAACCATGCCAAACTAAGCTGCTATGCCATTGGCACATGCCAAATATAGCGCCCTAGGTTTGAAAAACGTGCAACTAGGTCAACATGGCCGTACGTGCCATTGGCACATGCCAACACGTACCACAAGCCATATTTCCAAGCCGCTATGCCATTGGCGCATGCCAAATATAGCGCCCTAGGCTTGCAAACCATGCAACCTAGGCCAAGTCGACCACGCATGCCATTGTCACATGCCAACATGCTCGCTGGTAGCTTTTCCTACCAAGGCCACGGCCCTAACGGCCACGCATGCCATTGGAACATGCCAACACCCTCGCTGGTAGCTTTTCCTACCAAGGCCACGGCCCTAATGGCCACGCATGCCATTGGCACATGCCAACATGCTCGCTGGTAGCCTAACTTGTAAACCGTGCAACCTACCACCAAGGCATTCCGCACATGCCATTGGCGCATGCCAAACACACACGCTGGTAGCCTAACTTGCAAACCATGCAACCTACCACCAAGGCATTCCGCACATGCCATTGTCACATGCCACACACGCCACTAGCAGCTCTGGCATTGCCACTTACAACCTACCACCAAGGCATTCCGCACATGCCACGCACGCCACTAGCATCTATGGCATTGCCATTTGTGCTCGAAGTACAACCCGCAACAAGGGCATTCCACATGCCAATGGAACATGCCACACGCGCCACTAGCAGCGCCACTTGCACTCAAGGTGCAACCAACACTCGAGATATCAACACAAACTAGGGGATGCTTTCCAGGGTTTTGGTTTGGCGGTCCATCTTGCAGCGTACACTACGCTCACATTAAGAAAGCGTGAAAAGGAATAAAGCGGTCAAATAAATGAGGAAATAATGGTGAAAACGTTTTCACCCATAAACACCTTGCGGTTACCACCTCCTCTCATTATTTCACCCTTTACTCTCTTCCTTCATGAGGCCAGGGTACGTTTCAATCTCGACTTGTATAAATAGGTCTTACCTATTTCCACCAGACAACAAGTCTCGGTCAAGAGAAAAATACTACACTCTCAGAAAGGAAACTTTGCAAGCTCTCCCAAAAGCTTTCATCTCTTGCAAGCTTCCCAAGCTTCTACTTTCTGATACAAGTCGAGATACTACTCTCCCAGAATTATTCTGGTCTCAACATCTTTCTTTGCTTCCCTCCCCAAATCAACCCTTCTCCTCCACTTTGTGACCGAAGCAACTCTGGAACGTCCATTTCTTGTCTTAGGCCGGACTTGTACAAATTGATCTCTTGAATCTATAAAGTGCTCACGTGCAGCACATTTGTTTAGGGTTTGAACTAGTTTCTCACTCATTACTGAAATTGGCAGAAATGATTTTACCCATAAACATCATGTTACAACTGACACTAACTTGCCATATGGGATGTTACATGCCTTTGGTTGGTTATACATGATTTACATGTATCTCTTTAGATTAGACAAGAATTAACTACTACTATATCTTTGTCCATTGTGTAGTAATACATCTTGACCGGGTTGACCTTCTTCGTTAAATGGTGGTCAACCATGATATTAACGATACAAATATTATATGACGACCTAATCAACCTTTTTTCCCGGTGTTTAAGGGTGAAAATGGTTTCTGGTGATTTTGGTAATTTCGGATGTGTGGGTGAGAAACAAATTTAAAACCTAAATAATGTACTGCAAGGGAGTACTTTAGATTCGAGACATCAATCTGTACAAATCCAGCCTAAACCAAGAAATGGCCGTTCCAGACTTTCCTCGGTCATAAAGTGAAGGAGAATAGGTTGGTTTTGGGGAGGGAAGCAAGGAAAGTGATGAGACCAGAATAGTTGATTTCTGGAAGAGTAGTTGTTTTCTACGACTTGTATCATAAAGTGGGAAAGCTAACAAAATGGTAGGCTAGCAAATGTTTTTGGAGTGTTGTATGCTCCTGACTGAACTTAATGTTCGGTAGAAGTATGGAAGACCAATTTTTACAAGTCGAAGTGAAACGTACTTTGGTCTCATTAAGGAATGGAAAAATAAGTAAGTAAATGGGAGGAGGTGGTAACGTTAATGCATGGAATTGATGTTCCATAAAAATGAGTATTTCACCATTAACTCCCTATATTTACTAACCGCCTCACCCTTATGACACTTCCTTATGACAGGCGTAGTGTACGCCGCACGCTATAAACCTCCAAACCAATACCCAAAGAGGATACCCCAGTTTGTGATATGTATTGATGTCTCGAATATTTTTGTGGAAAACATGTAACATATTATTGTTTCCTGGAAAGTCAAGCTTGAGAGACTTGCTAGGTTGGTGACCTTCGACGGTCGAGATTTTGCGTCTTAAGAGGAAAGGTATCCGTTGATTATTGCACTCTTTTGTTTGGGTAGCCGATTAGGGAAGGCCAGTATGGTAGCACGGCTAGTTTGGCATGGAATGGTTTGGCGTGGCCAAACTTAGGGTTTCAGGCCAAAGGTTACCATGCGTTGTCTGGTAACCTTGGATGGCTAGGATTTTCTCCTGGGATTGGAGGGTGACCATTTATTGTTGCACGCCTTCGTTTGGGTAGCCGTGTAGGGAAGACCAGCATGGTGGCGCGGCTAAGTTGGCATGCCATTGGCATGGCATGGTTTGGCATGGACAAACTTAGGGTTTCGGGACATAGGTTACCATGCGTTATCTAGTAACCATGGATGGCTAGGATTCGCTCATAGGATTGAAGGGTGACAGTTGATTATCACACACCTTTGTTTGGGTAGACGTGTAGGTAAGGCCAGCATGGTGGCGCGACTAGATTGGCATGCCGTTGGCATGGCATGGTGAGTCTTAGGGTTTGGCATGGATGGTTTTTCTAGGCATTGTGGGGCCAAAGGCTTGGTGCGTTTGGCTTGGCACGGTGGGGCCAATGGTTTGTCATGTCGTTGGCACATGTTGCGGCTAGTGTCACACCTTCAAACTCACCAAGAATTTTCTGCGAAAGTGTAACCCGGCAGCACAATGGTCTTGTGAATCGAACTTCACCCACTTGCACTTCAGCCTTATAAGTTTGCACCTATGCAAACAGCCAACACATCAGTTCAATCAGCGGAAGTCTTTTATAGCCTTCTTTCTCTTCTCTAAGCTCATCAAATGCACCCCATAATGCACTCAATTCATGCCAACAACAATCAGCCAACCAAGAACACTTAGAACATGACACAATCAACTCTTTTTATTGCATCAAAGGGAAGAAATACAAAACTTTCCCACTTGGGGACTTACACAGACTTGTTCACTCCCTGAACCAAGTCTAAGTCTTATAAAAAATCTCCTATTCACTCACATATGCAAACTTCACTCTCACATATGTTAGGCTAACTCTCACACAGGCTAGCTTAACTCTCACACAGGCTAGATACCGAATTTCCCATGCCTTAGGACTATTTATATAGTATCTTTGCTTGGCCAAACCGTGCATAACCATTACACACGCATGGGACAGCCATTTGTCCCATCAGGTAGTTTTTATAACCGCCAACTTGCTTTTCAACCGCCACCTTTTATGTTGTCAAGCCAACAGATGCCACATATGTTCTAGGTGGTTATAAACCTTCCACATGGTTATAAAATCCTTTATAACCGCTCCTCTCTTGTCTCACTTCATTGGCATACTTATGAATCTCGTAACCAACTCGTAACCGTCACTTGAGCCTTATTGCGCCACTTGTCTTGGCCTACTGGATTATGCCTTGCGCCAACGTAAAACCCTCTTGGCCCTGCATTTTTATTACTCTAAGCTAATGCACGGACACTCTTTAGGATTTACTTGTCGAGGCCAACTCCTTAAGCTCACTCTAGTTACTCATGTGTCATATATGCTTCACTTCGCCAATTAGCTTGACAATAGAAATGCAACTCTTGCATTGTCAACTTTTTTGCATTGTTCAAGCTTTGTCCAGCCTTAAACTAATTCCATAGACCAACTCTTGATCTATTCTACACTCTTGCATCATCCTTGAGTTTGGGCCAACTCAATTCCACGGATATGCCTTAATGCCAACATCACATGTTGCATCTGTCACTTTGGCTTCGTCTTGCCTTCTCCTTAATGAATCTTCATTGTGTCGGCCAATAATATTCATTCCTTATCCAAATATCTTTACAATGTAGCACCACTATTGCGCTTCATTGTCCCTGTAGGGTCATGTCATTCTCGACACTTAACGGTCTATACAGTATACCGCTATTATGGATTCGCAATGCACCATTACGGCGGAACTCTGACATGGCCTGCAACTCTGTAACGCGTCATCATTATGCGTCACTTGCAGCACCGTAATAGACCTCCCCCACATAATCTGTTCAACGCCCTCGTTGAACTCAACCAAGTATACTCAACATACTTTTTCTTCGGCCTTGTACACTTCTGAGCCACTCAGAATTCAGCAAACTTATTTAGCATTCCTTCTTGCCAAAACTTTTATGCCTAGTACCACATGCCACCACTTAGATTTACTGCTTTGCTATTGATCCTACTGACTTGTACTATTGTTTTCACGTTGCGCATACGTTCCAACTCCCACTACAACCGTATATCAACACCCAAATGCAATTTCGAAATTCTTCTTGCCAATTCCCTGAATTGTGCTTGAATTTCGCATGAATCATTTGCGCCTAAGTGTACGCACTGAGTGATTCTTCTCAATTTGATCATCATGATCATTGCCATCGCTTTCCGACTTTGCCTCCACTCAACGTGACAAGGTCTTATAAATGACTTGGCTTCATTTTCAATCAATTTTGTTAGGAACTTTCCGTTGAACTGTTGTTCTCCACGCTCTTCATTAAGCACGTCATAAAGTGAATAGGGGTTCTCTTCGCATTAGACACCCGAATTCAACACATCATGCCTCGCCAAACTATGATTATGCAAGTAACATTCAAGAACTCATTTCTATGAATGTGGCCACCAAGTATAAACTCTATACTTATGCCATTTTGCATACCCGAACTGGAATGGTGAGTTTTATTTGCTTAACTTCCATGCAACAAAACTATTGAGTTGCACATCCCATTTAAAACTGTGACTAACTATCTCTTTGGACATATCATTAGCTAACCATTTAGCTGTCCATATGCTATGCCTTCAAAGACAATATGTCTCCAAATACTTCTTTGAACTGCATTGCTAATTGCCTAGAAAGTGTGTGTGTCTTTCTCTAAGGCCATGAGTTCTACCCAACTCATGCTTGTTGGTAAAATGATTTCTTACTTGCTGCATTGCTTGCACTGTCGCTGCCCATCTGCCTTCGTTCCATTCTGCAATCCCCAAACAACAACATCATTTCTACATCAACTAGGACCCATGTCCTATGCTTTGCTTATTAGCTTTCAACTTGTCTTGCTATTGCATACGTTAGGCTAAGTATGCTACTTGCAGCATCTCCCCATGAACTAGTTTTACATCGTAAATAAAGAGGCAAGCCTTTATAAACGAAAACACCCTCGTTCATTACTGATCTTACATAACAAAACCATGTACCATTACATGATTGATCATCAACTGATCTCTTTTGAAAAGCTAAAACTTCATTAACAAAGCAACTTGCTTACACCAAAGCAAAGTATGTACAAACTTGAATACTCAAATAAAAGTCTGTACAACCAAACTATACACACAGAGTTTGCATCAATCAACAACTAAAGCTACATAGAACAAGGCCAGGAACACTCTTTGTTCTGGCATCAAAGTGTTTCCAATGGAGACAACAACACTTACTCTTGTTCTTAGCTTAGTTTCTTTCTTTGTCGAAGTGAGCGACAACTTCGCTGCGTGGTCTCTTCCTTGAACCATCACTTCGGCCTCCATGAGTCTTGCTAGAATGACCCCCATAGTCATTCCCAACTGATGCGTTGAGTTGTGCTTTGAGTGGACAGCTTCTAGCGAAATGCAAACCTTTGCAAATGAAACATCCCCTATACTTCCGGGCTAAAGGGAATAATTCATCTTCCTTCGGTTCATGCTTGCGCTTACTGCCTATAGATTTTTCCTTCCTTTTGGCTTCACCTTCACATCTTTGCACATCTTCAGTCGTTGTGCAACTAGTAAGCCCTCTTACCGCTAGAATATCCATCTACATACTCTGGATTTTGTGCCTCTTAAGTTCAGCAATTACACTCGAACTTGCGCCAGCCAGAAATTGGAACATATGATCTTCTTCACTCATGCCACGTACTTCTTGCGCCAATGCAAGGAAGTTTTCAGCATAGGCCTGTGGTGTACTCGTCATTTTCAGCCTAAGTAAACTTTCTCTTGCATACCAAGCACCATTGCTCGGCCATAACTGACATCTCAGTCCCTCTTTCATGTCATCCCATGACATAAGATTGGTATAACCATCCTCTTCATCTTCTTGCAGCATAGTTCTCCACCAAACCTTTGCATCACCACCAAGGTAATTTCCTGCGAGAGTTACTTTTTGTTCTTCCCTAGTTCCATTCGCCTCAAAGTATGCCTCAACATCATACAAGAAATTCTCAATTTCTCTAGCATTTCTGGAACCTACGTAAATTCTTGGCTCGGAGACTCGATTTGAGCTTTCTCCATGCACGTTTGCCCCTACAAACATGCCGTTACTGATTAACCCGCGAATGCTTCCCACTTCCTCAGACATTTGCTTCGCATGTCATGTTAGTATGGTCTTTATGTCACTGAATTGCACCTTCAATTCAGTCACTTCAGCATTGGTTTTGCAATTCAACAAGGTTGCATCGGACACCTTGTACTCGACTACACAAACCCTTTCGTCAAATTCTTTAAACCAATCTGATGTTCTTCCTTCAAGTAGGTCTAGCCTACCCTTATCTTCAGAAATAAGAGGATTTACAAGGCTATCACATCCCATGTCTATGACAAAATCATCAAGATTACTGCCATACTCCTCAAGCTGATCAAACGTACCCGATAGTTCTTCGTCGATCATCATGCCATTAGAAATCATTTCTAATGCAATATTCTGAAAATAATGCGCCACTTACTTGCTCACAGGAAAATAGCTTTAGGGGGAAAGAATCACTAGTGTATTATCCAACAAATACACTAGAACTGTACCAAACACAGCTCTGATACCCGAACTGTCACACCTTCAAACTCACCAAGAATTTTCTGCGAAAGTGTAACCCGGCAGCACAATGGTCTTGTGAATCGAACTTCAACCAATTGCACTTCAGCCTTATAAGTTTGCACCTATGCAAACAACCAACACATCAGGTCAATCAGCGGAAGTCTTTTATAGCCTTTTTTCTATTCTCTAAGCTCATCAAATGCACCCCATAATGCACTCAATTCATGCCATACTTTACCAACAACAATCATCCAACCAAGAACACTTAGAACATGACACAATCAACTCTTTTTATTGCATCAAATGGAAGAAATACAAAACTTGCCCACTTGGGGACTTACACAAACTTTCTCACTCCCTGAACCAAGTCTAAGTCTTACAAAAACTCTCCTATTCACTCACATATGCAAACTTCACTCTCACATATGTTAGGCTAACTCTCACACATGCTAGCTTAACTCTTACACAGGCTAGCTACTGAATTTCCCATGCCTTAGGGCTATTCATACAGTATATTTGCTTGGCCAAACCGTGCATAACCGTTACACACGCATGGTACAGCCATTTGTCCCATCAGGTAGTTTCTATAACCGCCAGCTTGCTTTTCAACCTCCACCTTTTGTGTTTTCAAGCCAACAGATGCCACATCTGTTCTAGGTGGTTATAAAATCCTTTATAACCGCTCCTCTCTTGTCTCACTTCATTGGCATACTTATGAAGCTCGTAACTAACTCGTAACCGTCACTTGAGCCTTATTGCGCCACTTGTCTTGGCCTACTGGATTCTTCCTTGCGCCAATGTACAGCCCTCTTGGCCCTGCATTTTTATTACTCTAAGCTAATGCACGGACACTCTTTAGGCTTTACTTGTCGAGGCCAACTCCTTAAGCTCACTCTAGTTACTCATGCGTCATATATGCTTCACTTCTCCAATTATCTTGACAATAGCAATGCAACTCTTGCATTGTCAACTTGTTTTCATTGTTCAAGCTTTGTCCAGCCTTAAACTAATGTCATAGACCAACTCTTGATCTATTCTACACTCTTGCATCATCCTTGAGTTTGGGCCAACTCAATTCCACGGATATGCCTTAATGCCAACATCACATGTTGCATCTGTCACTTTGGCTTCGTCTTGCCTTCTCCTTAATGAACCTTCATTGTGTCGGCCAATAAGCTTTATTCCTTAGCCAAATATCTTTATGATGTAGCTCCATTATTTCGCTTCATTGTCCATGTAGGGTCATGTCATTCTCGACACTTAACGGTCTATACAGTATACCGCTATTATGGCTTCGCAATGCGCCATTACGGTGGAACTCTGACATGGCCTGCAACTCCGTAACGCGTCATCATTATGCGTCACTTGCAGCACCATAATATCTAGCATGGCTAGGGCCAAGGAAAGTTGTGTTTGGCTTGGCATGGCGGGGCCAAGGGTTTTGCATGCCATTGTCACATGGTGCGGATAGCATGGCTAGGGACAAGGAAAGGTGCGTCTGGCTTGGCATGGTGAGCCAAGGGTTTGGCATGTCGTTGGAACATGGTGCGGCTAGCATGGATAAGGATAAAGCAAGGTGCATTTTGCTTGGCATGGTGGGGCCAAGGGTTTGGCATGCCGTTGGAACATAGTGCGGCTAGCATGGCTAGGTCCAAGGCAAGGTGCGTTTGGCTTGGCATGGTGGGGCCTAGGGTTTGGGATGCCGTTGGCACATGGTGCGGCTAGCATGGCTAGGGCCAAGGCAAGGTATGTTAGGTGTGGCTGGAAAGGTTTGCCATTGGCACATAGGTGAGTCTAGCATGGTTGGCATGCCTTGGCGCGATAGATGTGGCTGGAATGGTTTGGCATTGACACATGGGTGCGCCTAGCATGGTTGGCATGCCTTGGCGCAGTGGATGTGGATGGCATGGTTTTCCATTGGCACAGGTGTGCGGATAGCATGGTTGGCATGCCTTGGCGTGGTAGATGTGGGAATTAGGGTTTGTTCAATCGAAACCCTAATTAGCATTTATAAAAAAGGTACCCTGGTAATTTCCTTGCAGGCATATTAAAGGGTACAATAAATGAATTCATTTGAGATATTATTACTCGAACCCTATGACGTCACTATCTGACTAGGGTTTTACAATTTTAACCCTAAGCTAAAAACCACCATCAACATTAAGTCCCCTGGTTATCTCGGAACAGGGTCATTATTGTAAAGTAAGCATAAGATGGTGATATACAAGGACGGAATCGAGACGTAAATCATGCAAAAATGGTCAGGAAATTCCGACTAACCTTTTTCAATAGGTGAAGAGAGTTTATGCTTCCTGTGTTGGAAGCCTTGCATAAATTTTACTAGGTTAGGGAGAAACATGATGTTGGCATGGAGGGTTGGTTTTGGCGCGGCATGCACGGGCATCTTGGCGCGGTGGGCCAAGGTGAGGCATGGTTTTGTAAGGCAGGGCGTATACGGATGGCTTGGCATGGTGGGGCCAAGGAATGGCGTGGAAGGCTTGGCGGGGCAGTGCCAAGGCATGGTGCGGGCGGTCTTGGCGCGATAACTTTGTCTTCGCGGGACCAGTTGCCTCTTTTCCTTACTTAACTCAAATAGGAAGTCCGTTCCTTATTCAAACTCCCAAGCATCACATCTATAAAAGGGGTCGACCTCTCCTTTTATTTCATACTTATTTTATTTTGGCCGTTTGGTAACAATAAAGAGGACGAGAGAATCCATATAGGCCTTCCATCACTTCCTCTTTAACTTGCTTTCTTTTTTTCTTTTTTTTTGTTTCCTTGTTGGTACAAAACCTTAGTTGTAGGCGTACCTTTTCATGACCTTGTAGAAAAAGTTGTTCTTCTGTGTTGGTGCGGATTCTGGCCGTATGTATGTTTTGCGTGAACTTGTAGTAGTATTTAGGCATGAATACTGTAGCAATGATATCCGCCTCAATTACTGTTCGAAGTAGGTGCGCACGAGCATTGTTACTCCCTTGCCGTGAAAATCTAGCTTTTAGGGTTTCCCATTTTCCTGGCGTGGCCGTGTGCATGGTTCCCGTGGTGGGGCGCGCCTGCTCGGTTGGGCACGAATTTCCTATTGTAGGGTACGACCTTGGCATTAGGCGTTGATGCAGGGCATGTCAGTCCTCAAATTTTTTTTTATTTTTTTTTCATATACATATTATGATCTCGAAATAAACTGGCTTGCATCTCGGGTGGATCTCTCTTGTCTGAAAAAATAATTTTCATGCACTTTATGTAATAATTTCTCTTCGTATTGTTTCAATGTAGTTGTTTGGAAGGTTGAATTAGCGTGAGAGAGTCTTCATTATGATGTCGCTTGAGAAACGTTGTGATGTACCGAAATATGTTGGCAATTCCAAGCCAAACGTAGATGATGAATTCTTCACAACATCGTCTACGATTAGGAAAGCCCATCCCAAGTACGTGTCGATTCTTTTGACCGGTTCAAAAAGTGAGGGAGAAGACCGGCCGGTTCGGCCAAGAGGCGTAGTAAGGTTTTGCCTTTAGAGGAAATAATATCGTGCCTCTCCTATCGAATTTAAAATCTCCGTGAGTCCGTTGAGTCACTTCGAAAAATGGATGCGATTCATGATGGTCCAGGAGCATGTAAAAACCAATTTGACCAAAGAGCAGATCGTTGATGTTGTTGCGGCTTCCGCAGTGCTTCAGATTAGGAAAGATATTTCGGGTTTGGTAGATTTTGTTTCCAGATGGTGTCCGGACACCCACACGGACGTATGCAGGTGGGGTGAAATGACCATCTCCTTGGAGAGTGTGGCTATATTGCTGAACCTTCCCGTAATTGGAAACCTTGATGTCAAGTTGTCTTTGGATGAATAAAAAATGAATGTTTCCCTAGTTGCGAAATCAAAAGGATTCGTTCGGAAATAAAATGAGACTAGGTGTTTTTATGACTGGTAGGTGTCTTAGTGGTTTCCTGATGAGTTGAAGTCGAATCATAAGAATAATATGCTTCATGCCGCGGCGTTCTTGGCTCTTTGGTTATCCAAAGATATTCTTGACGACGGCTCGTGCAAGAAGGATATAAGACATGAACTTATCAAGTTTGTCATAAAATTGGATAAAGGCGTCGTTCTCCATATTGGAGGTTTGTTTCTTAGTTCTCTATATGCACACTTGGATCAACTGGTTTCGGATATGTGCGCTTCACACGGCTACATGAAAGTGGATTCGTATATTCATGCCGCCTTTCTCCAGGCGTGGCTATGGGAGTACATCTAGAAGTATTCCCCAAAACTGTTAGTTGTACTTCCCGAGTCCTAGGGTGGTTCTAGGAGATTGCGCTGGTCGAATAGGCGCCCAAAGATTAGTTCAAACATGGTTATGTTTCTTGACAACTCGTACACGGTTAATTTTCATCCATGGGATCCGGTGCATGCGTTCATAACTCAGATTAGTACCTTTGCTCCTGCTCCGAACATGTCTTTGTCATCCGATAAAGAGGTTATAAACATTGGATAAATGGTGTTCATGCGAAGCTGCACTCCCGGTCATGTGTCGTCTTTCTTTAGAGGATCTTGCAAAGCAACCTCCTATAACATTGATAGAGCGGCTCGGCACATGGGTTTTGACCAAGGGGTCTCACTCGTTCATCATCCGGTTGTTCCAGAAGTCTCGTTGTCAACTTTTCTCGATGCTAGTGCTCTTATATCTGGTAAAAGTCTGCATTTTCTTCTTGCGGAACAAAATCCATCAACAACCTCCAAATATAACATATTTTGGCAGGATAAGTTTCTCGTTATCCATGGATTCGTGAATGATGTGGTAGAAAACCGTCGCGGTAAGCCTTCTCCTATGGTTTTAGCGGAACACCTACTGCTGAGGGATCCCAGGAGAAAATCCGTTAGCCCGAATGCATATATTCCCCAAGTCAAGGATCAAAGATCTAAAAATCGTGTAGGCAGTTTCCAATCAGATTCCACAGCTCTAACGACTTTTAGTTCATCCAACATGAATGCATCTTTGTATTTTGTATAGGGTTTCATCAGTTTGAATGCCTTTTCCAAACTTGCAAGTAGTCAGAAAACATCGCTTTTCGAGATGGAGGGCGGCGGTGCCGATCTTATCCATGGTGATGGGGAAACCGAGAAGGATGAAAGTTCATAGTCTGGCGATGGCGAGAGTAGTTCCTCTAATAACATTGTTGAATCCTCATCTAGTCAGTATGAAAGCGAATCAGTGAGTCTTCTAGGAGGAAAACGTTCTTTGGAATCTTGATATTCTTCCTTTTTTTTTTTTTTTTTTTTTTTGAAGTAAAACCAAATCTTGATATTCTAGGAGGAAAACGTTCTTGGGAATGGCCTTGAAGTAAAAACCCGTCAGGGTGAAGGCGTAGCCATACCTCCAGTTACGGAAACCGTGCTGGCTGGCGATTTAGATATTGTAGTTCACCATCCTGAAGGCATTTCCACAACTCGAGTAGTGGATAATACTTCAAGTACTGCAGGCGCGATTGTAGCTAGGGATCTCTTGCCGGTTGCTGATTCAGTTGCGGGCGCCACCTTCAATCCTCCATATCTGGTTACTTATCCGGGTCATGTGTCGGTTATGGGGTTTAGCGTGCCAGCTAAACATGCGGCATTATACATTAAAATATGGTAAATCTACGGACATATTTCCACAACCAAGAAAATTACTAGTCGACTTGCGCTGGTGAAGCGGGTAGAGGAAGCTTTGTCTTCGATTGACGATATATGCAACGTGACTTGTCATACGGTTTCTGAGAAGGTAATCTCGAGCTGGAGGTTCCATCGTGACATGTGCGTGGACTTCGAATTCAATGTTCCTTGGTTGGTTGAAGATTTCTCTGAGGTCGAAAGGTTTCTGGTTGAAGCAGTCGAAGGTCCTTCCGCAGGCATGGTGAAGAAGCAAGAAGCGGAATTCAAAAAATTATGTAGGCAACTGAAGTTGAAAATGGCGGCCCTCCATAGCACGAGTGAGGCCTTTGCTAAGAGGAGCAAGCCGCTGTTGGAGAACTTTCCTTGAATACATTTTTGTCTTTTGAACTTCTTATTTTTTATGTTTTTTTTTTTGAAAGGCAAATGAAACGCCTAGGTTATGGTTTTTATTTCCTAGATTTCTTGGGTTGATAGATAAATGTTATCTTGACTGTTTTGGATTATTCTTTTGGAATGAATCGTTTAGGAATAAATTGTTTTGTTTATGATTTAAAGTGTTGCAAGCATCCCAGAAAAACCATGAAACCGTGCGTTTTGTAGATGACATGGGGTGAAAAATAATATGGCTATTGGTTTTATCATTCCCGTTAAAACTTGAAAAATCAAACCACGTATCTTGTCTAGGTAGGACTTACTTGGTTTTTTAGGTCTCATGAAAAGGAAACCTTCCGGGTGTAAGACTGAGTTTTATGGGAAGTATCGACGTAATTGTGAAAAGTCCCCAGTCATCACTGATCTTCCTGATAACTGAGTCATCGATTCTTGGGTGGCCCATTTGCTTCTAACGTCTGGGAAGTCCCCAGTCATCCCTTGTCGTGTCATGAATGATAATCGGGTCGTCTGGTAACTGAATCGTCAATCCCTAAGAGGGTCTCCCGCTTTTACCGTCTTGATGTGTGGGTCGAAGCATGAGATCGATGTTCGAAAAATGATATTGTAACTGAAAGATCAACCTCCCACTGTGGTCGCCAATTGTTTGAGGGTGAAAATGGTTTCTGTTGATTTCGGTAATTTCGGGTGTGTGGGTGAGAAACAAATTTAAACCCTAAATAATGTTCTGCAAGGGAGTACTTTAGATTCGAGATATCAATCTGTACAAGTCCAGCTTAAACCAAAAAATGGTCGTTCCAGACTTACCACGGTCACAAAGTGAAGGAGAATGGGTGGGTTTTGGGGAGGAAAGCAAGGAAAGTGATGAGACCAGAATAGTTGATTTCTGGGAGAGTAGTTATTTTCTACGACTTGTATCAGAAAGTGGGAAAGCTAACAAAATGGTAGGCTAGCAAATGTTTTCGGAGTGTTGTATGCCCCTGACTTAACTTGTTGTTCGGTGGAAATAGGTAAGACCTATTTATACAAGTCAAAGTGAAACGTACTCTGGTCTCATTAAGGAATAGAAAAATAGGTAAGAAAATGGGAGGAGGTGGTAACGTTAACGCATGAAATTGATGTTCCATAAAAAGGAGCGTTTCACCATTAACTCCATGTATTTAGTAACCGCCTCACCCTTATGACACTTCCTTATGACGGGCGTAGTGTACGCCGCACGCTGTAAACCACCAAACCAATACCCAAAGAGGATCCCCTAGTTTGTGATATGTGTTGATGTCTTGAATGTTTTTTTGGAAAACATGTAGCATATTGTTGTTTCCTGGCAAGTCGATCTTGGGAAACTTGCTAGCTTGGTGACCTTCGACGGTCGATATTTTGTATCTTCAGAGGAATGGTAGCCATTGATTTTTGCACGCCTTCGTTTGGGTAGCCGTGTAGGGAAGGCCAGCATGGTGGCGCGGCTAGGTTTGAATGTCATTGGCATGGCATGGTTTTGCGTGGCCAAACTCATGGTTTTGGTCCAAAGGTTACCATACGTTGTCTGGTAACCTTGGATGTCTATGATTTGCTCCTGGGGTTGAAGGGTGACCTTTGATTATCGCACTCCTTCCTTTGGGTAGCCATGTAGGGAAGGCCAACATGGTGGCGCGACTAGGTTGGCATGGCATGGTTTGGCATGGCCAAACTTAGGATTTCGAGCCATAATTTTCCATGCGTTATCTACTAACCTTGGATGGCTAGGATTTTATCTTGGGATTGAAGGGTGACCATTGATTGTCGCATGCCTTCGTTTTGGTAGCCGTGTAGGGAAGGCCAGCATGGTGGCGCTGCTAGATTGGCCTGCCGTTGGAATTGCATGGTGGGGCCAAGGGTTTGGCATGGACGGTTTGGCTTGGCATGGTAGGGCCAAGGGCTTGGTGCATTTGGCTAGGCACGATGGGGACAAGGGTTTGGCATGCCGTTGGCACATGGTGCGGCTAGCATGGCTAAGGATAAAGCAAGGTGCATTTTGCTTGGCATGGTGGGGCCAAGGGTTTGGCATGCCGTTGGAACATAGTGCGGCTAGCATGGATAGGGCCAAGGCAAGGTGAATTTAGCTTGGCATGGTGGGTCCAAGGGTTTGGCATGTCGTTGGAACATGGTGCGGCTATCATGGATAAGGACAAGGCAAGGTACGTTTTGCTTGGCATGGTGGGGCCAAGGGTTTGGCATGCCGTTGGAACATGGTGCGTCTAACATGCCTAGGGCCAAGTAAAGGTGCGTTTTGCTTGGCATGGTGGGGCCAAGGGTTTGGAAGGCCGTTGGCACATGGTGCGGCTAACATGGCTAGGTTCAAGGCAAGGTGTGTTAGGTGTGGCTGGCATGGTTTGCCATTGGCACATGGGTGCAGCTAGCATGGTTGGCGTGCCTTGGCACGGTAGATGTGGATGGCATGGTTTTCCATTGGAACATGGGTGCGACTAGCATGGTTGGCATGCCTTTGCGGGGTAGATGTGGCTGCCATGGTCTTCCATTGGCACATGGGTGTGGCTAGCATGGTTGGCATGCCTTGGCGCAGTAGATGTGGCTGGCATGGTTTTCCATTGGCACAAGGGTGCGGCTATCATGGTTGGCATGAATTGGCGCGGTAGATGTGGCTGGCATGGTTTGCCATTGGTACAGGGGTGCGGCTAGCATGGTTGGCATGCCTTGGCGTGGTAGATGTGGTTGGCATGGTTTGCCATTGGCACATGGGTGTGGCTATCATGGTTGGCATGCCTTGGCGCGGTAGATGTGGCTGGCATTGTTTGTCATTGGCTCAGGGGTGCGGCTAGCATGGTTGGCATGCCTTGGCGCGGTAGATGTGGCTGGAATGGTTTGCCATTGGCACAGGGGTGCAGCAAGCATGGTTGGCATGCCTTGGGCGCGGTAGGTGTGGGAATTAGTGTTTGGTCTATCGAAACCCTAATTTGCGTTTAGAAAAAAGGTACCCTGGTAATTTCCTCGCTGGCATACTAAATGGTACAATAAATGCATTCATTTGAGACATTATTACTCGAACCTATGACGTTACTATCTGACTAGGGTTTTACAATTTTAACCCTAAGCTAAAAACCACCATTAACATCCGGATAAAAATCAAGGACGGTGAACAATCAGAACTCTGAAAATTGCAAACTTCTCAATTAGTAGTGAGATCAATTAATAGCTAGCTTAGTAATATAAATTTTCGTAAACTTTTGGCTTGTACGTATTCAAAGTATTTTTGTTGTTTTGTTAACTCTCAAAAGTTATCCCACGGTATTTGCGTAATTACAAAATTATAATAAATCAGTGAATTATTTTTTTCTAAAACATGTTGTGAAGCTTACATGGTATCTTAGGTGACATAATTTTAAGAAAAAATCAAGATAAAAATGATTTAAAAAAAAAAAGTGGGTGGAAATCACTACACCAATTTGAAAAATTTGTAACACAGAAGTATCACACTTATTTGTGTAACAATACTTGTCACACTAATAAGTGTAACAACCTACGTAAGTGTTACATTAATTCAAGTTTTATTTTATTTTTATTTTGCTTTGATTTTGTTACATTTATAAGTGTGACAAACATTTCTAGTCATTAAGTAAATTTTAATTTTTTTTCCTCCTCTCACCGATAAGACTAAATCTTATGGGGTGCTAGTCTAGCACCTAGATTAGCAGTCCACGTCAGCATGTAAAATCGCCTAAGTCTTATGGGAGTGATAGTTTAGTATGCTAGTCGCTGAAACAAAACAGCGCCTTGCGCTATAACATTCAAGCAACCTTCTTTCGCGGAACAATCCCGCGCTTGACCAGTCAACCCAGTCAATTGCGCTATACCATTCCGCGCAACGCGCTGTACTATTAAGCGCAAAAAATATCGATCTAACCTCAGAATATCGATCTTCTTCTTCCTCCCATTTTATTTTTTTCCCTCACTCAAAAAACCTCAAAAAATGCATGTCATAGATCGTGAATTCCAGGGATTTTCAGCTCAAACGTCATCAACATTTGAATCATTTGAGATTTGTTTGGAGCGAATCCGTCCATGAAATCGATTTTGGTAAGATTTTGAAAATTTAGGGTTAAATTTATTTTTTTCCGATTATAATGATTTGTTGATGAAATTGATATGTTTAGATGATTGATATTTATTATTTAGATGATTTAGATGATATTGTATGATTTAATTTGAATTTTTGTGAATGAAATTTGATATTGGGGATTAAATTGAATATTTGTGATGAAGTTGAATGATAATTTGTGTAATTACATGATTATAGTGAAAATGATACTTGTAGTATTTTTGATGAAGTTTGTATGAAATTATGATGAAATTTGTACGAATTATGATGAAATTTGTATGAAATTTATGAATTTATGAAATTTGTATGAAATTTATGAAACTTGTAGTATTTTTGTTGAAGCTAAATTTGTATAATTATGAATTTGTATAATTCGTATGATTATGATGAAATGATAAAATGTATTTGATATAATTGTGAATTTGTATGAATTATGAATTTGTATGATTATGATGAAAATGATAAAATGTGGTTGATTCTTTTTTTTCTTTTTTTATTGATTGTAGTATGGATATGGAAGGTTGTAGTATGAATATGGAACAACATTTAGATGCTTTGGAAATAGTTTCGGCAAAGGAAGATAGGCATGTATCTAATAATTTGAGTGATAGCCGAAGTATAAACTTTAGAGGCAGTTTTAATGAGGTTGAAACATTATACAACATTGTAGTGAAAGATAATCCGATAGCGCAAAGGTACTGTGATAATTGTGGGTTTTCTTCTGTCTTTGAGTTTAACTTTTCCAATGCGGATATAGGTTTAGTTGAAGCCATAGCTGAGAGATGGCGGATAAAAACCAGGAGCTTCCATTTTAGACAATTTGAGATTGGCCTCCTTCCTTTAGATTGGTATATGTTAACTGGAATTCCCATTGGCGACCCTACAAAGAATCAAGTAGTTATGACGGTATTGGGTGATCTAACAATTGCTGCTTTGGATGATTTGTACTTTCAAGATATCAAAGTACTTGGTAACTGGAACAGTAAGAATAATGCAATATACCTAGGTATCTTGAGAACCTACATTAAAAGTAGAGAAAACACCAACAATGTTGAATGTGCAGATGTATTGACAAGAGCATTCTTTCTT
Organism: Papaver bracteatum; assembly: GCA_023529315.1. Classification (NCBI taxonomy): domain Eukaryota; kingdom Viridiplantae; phylum Streptophyta; class Magnoliopsida; order Ranunculales; family Papaveraceae; genus Papaver; species Papaver bracteatum. The sequence goes on along the minus strand of JAJJWX010005228.1, from coordinate 130,382 downwards.
TGGTGTTTTGGTCATTTTCTTCTTGCGGGTTCTAGTGGAAGAGTAGATAAACGCTGGGTTTTATTGCTGGATAATTTGGATAAAGTTGGGGAATATGACTGGGGTTTAGCTTCCCTAGGTAACACTTACAAGTTTCTTGATGGATGGTCAGAGAATGGGAAGGATTTATCTGGAATGGTTATGGTACTTGAGTATTGGTACTATTATTACTTCCGTAACATGCAACCTTTTCTTTGTCAGACACCTTCCGGAGAACACCGTGATCTTTTCCCAAAGATTAGTCTCTTCAAGAAGACTAACATTAAATCAAGGAAGAGAGGCCAAAGAGGAGGCCAAAAGGATACGAAGAAACACTCAGTGTCCACTGCAAGATCACAAATTGACACTAGAACCAGTGCATTATGTATTTGGAAACCATGGCTAGGTAGTGAGTATTCTGAGGGAGAACATTATGAATATGCTATGCAATTATCCAGAGTGAGAGTTGTATTTTATGACCTAGAAAAAAACTACAAAAGAGTTAGTTGTTATTTGGCTGAACGATTCCAGAGGCAGATAGATGGTGTGATTATAGTTCCAGGAAATCCTCCAGATTTGGATAGAGTTGGAGACAGGGAGATTGTAGGTGTATGCGCCGAACATTATTTGGCAGTTACTGAGGATCAATATAACAGGTGGTGGAAGACGCATAGTATTGGAGCTTATATCACTGAGTCATACCATTCACAGAATACCGATGAGATAGCAGTGGGTAGACAAGCTGTTCCTATACATTTGTTACCTAGTTATCCGCCTTCTGATCTGATTCCACAGACCTATACTAATGGAACACAGAATCAGACCCTGTCACAGTTTCCGGAGATAGATTTCACTTTACCATTCATCAATGCAGCTGGTGTTGAAGAGCGAGTAGAAGTTCCAAGGCAACGTTGTCCGTATAAATTTTCTGCGATGGATTTGAAAATGGTAAGTTCATTCACATTTGTTTGCATTTTCATTTTAATTTTCTTGAATGCATCACTAAACCTATCTACTTTATGCTTGTAGGATCATTGCTTCAGTTTTATGTCACAACAATTTGAATTCTACAGTGGATCTCATCAAGTAGTACCAAGGGAGACAGCGCGCATTTATGCCTCAAGTTCATGTTCCTCATCCGACAGATCTTATTCTTCAATACCATCTGCATATTCCTCACAACCAATCAATCAAGAAGATATCACATTGGGTGGTTCATTTAATCAATGGCATTCAACTCAAGGATGTTACCATCCTAGTCATGAAGATGGAGCGACTACCTCACAACAACCAAGGAAATGAATTTACCGATGCGTTGATGTTTGATACCGAACCTAACAGGTTTTATGAAACTCAATTCAACCAACCAACCCGTCGCTACTTTGAGTGAATAAAAGTACTTGTAGTATTTTATGAAATTATTTGGATTGTTGTTTCTTTTTTATGGAGTGTGTATGAAAACATATGAAATTATTTGGATTTTTTTATTTTATGGAGTGTTCATGAAATTTTGTTATATTAGGTACATTATGCAAGGAGCCTTGAGAAGAATTTTGTTCCGTCTTCTAGATGATGACACTAGTGGAAAATGGATTTAATAAGTCTGATTGAGATTTATAAATAAGACTACCCGACCCATTCTTTATTTTTTGGGCTTCCAAAGGCAGTCCTTTCTATGACCCAAAATAAAACAAGCTCTCGTGGAAGACGTAATACTAAGGGATAGTTTAGTAAATGGTGGAGCTTCTAGAAGGCTTATGTTTAAGTCTGAGTGGGGAGCTAGTTTCTATGGTCCCAGTTTCCAAGATTTGGTTCCTTATCTCGGTCTTCCTTCGCTCCATCACTCCTCTATCTCTTACAGCATCTGCATCTGAGTTTTACTCCAAAACGATGAAAATCCAAACCAAAACCTATTCTCCGCGTCAAAATTATAGACTCTCTTGATCTTCTCTCTTACTCAGATTCATCTTGAAAACCTAAGTTTTTTACATCATAACCAACTCAAAATCATTTGTTACTCCATGAAAAATGTCACTGTGTTCATCTATGGAAGATTTTTAATCTACAACTCCAATTGCAATCTGAAAATATTATTGGTAATGAAAGAGCGAGATCAAGTGAGATTCAATCTATTAACTTTTAGATCTAAATCAAATTTTTTTGGGTTTAATGATTAAGCTACATAACCAGATGGTGAAGGAGGAATAATTAGTAGTCTTAGAGATCAAAATCTAAGAGATGGGTTTTTTTCCTCGTTAATTTTGTTATGCAAATCGCAATTTTCCTTTTAAATTTTGTGTAGATTGTTAATGAAGTGTTGTTCTGTGTTTTATCATTCGTAGGTTACAGGATATCTTATCTACTGTAAAGAGAATTCTAAAACTTAAAGTACGGTTTGGCTGGTGGTGGGAAGGATTTGGATGAACAGATTCAACAACTTCTAAGGTATAAAAACATTATTACTTTCCTTTGGTTTCAATTTCTCAATTTGATTTCAATTTCTCAAATTAGGTTTTCTTTCTTTTTAATTGTTTTTTTGTGTGGTTTAAATGTGGATTTGGGTTATTTTTGATTGATTTGAATTGTTTAGGTTGTTAGTAGTCATTCAATTTTTGTTTCAGTTCTCAATTTCTCTACCCGTTTTCAGATATGGGTTTTCATGAGTGGATGAAATTTGTGCTTGGGAGGGATTTTCCTTCCGTTTTATTTGTATGTTTTTGTTGTTGTGGTGGTGCTTTTGTGTTTGGTTGGTTGTAGGTATATGGTTATGGTGTGCGTTGTGGTGCAAGGTAGGTTATAATTGGAGTTTGAGTTCAGGATGTAGATTTTGATTAGTGATACAGGAGGCTAATTTGACCATTTTTCTATCGTATATGTTTTATATTTCAGGGATTTGTGAGCTGCAAAATCTGTTCATTGATATTTTGTAGTAGCAAGTTTTAATTTACATAAGCAAAGATGGTAAGCTTTTCTGTAGACTATTTTTTTTGTTTCAATATGGTTTTGTAACTGACCCATTTCTCATACTCTTTTGTCATTTAATCATGCGGGTTGAAGTTTACTGACTTAAGATCTTCGTCGGATCATGGACACTGAAGCATAATATCGGAAAATATCCGTCATTGCTCATGTGGATCATGGTATGCAACCGTATAGTATCTATGTTGCAATTTGAGTTTGTGTATACAATTGACTAGTTTAGGCTGATATTGGTATGTTTCTTTTGCAGGAAAATCAACACTTACTGATTCTCTTGTGGCTGCTGCTGGTATCTATTGGTATCTCTCTCTTACAATATGAGTGATGGGTTTGTCCAGTTCTATTATGAACCCATCAAGAAGATCATTACCTATAGTTACATAATTTTCTCTTATGGTTAGTGATGTTATAAATCATTTTCTTTTATCATTTATAGATCATGGTTGTTGATTAGGCTCGTCTTGGGTTGCTTATAGATAATTCAGAGCTACGGTGAAGTTCAAGTGTTTGCATCTACCCTGAATTTAACTAGTTGGAGACTAATATTAGCTTGAAGGAGGCTGATGTTTGGCCAACCGAGGTTTGTTACTAGAGAACTCCAATGACGAAAATGGATAAATAATATGAAATTGAGAAGAAAAAAAAGTAATTGATTGCTCGTATTCATTTTGATCACCTAATTTATGGTTCTGTGTTTGGTTTCAATTTTAGACACAAGATTCATATGGACTAGCTGCAAGATGTGTATGGACTGGAGAAGCTTGTAATAGAAGAGTTTTACGTTCAACCATACACCAAGTACTTCAGAGTCGAGTGTTGTATCAGATGATCCCACAACGTTTATGGTCCCTTTGGTTAGTACATGGGAAGGCATGGTGTATGTACATTGCTATTTCTAAATTTGATATCATGATTCCAGTTAATCAAGTGACACTGGGTAGCTAAAATGTCCATGTTAATCTATGATAATAATTGCGTGCTTTTAGAGTTGTATCCACTTATTTTCATAGATGTATTAAACTAAATAATAGCCACCATCTTAGTGCAATGGGTTGATTATTATCCATTTTCTATTCATTTGCACGCATATGCACTTGTCTCAGTAAAGTGCACTAATACTTTGAGGTTTATTAAGAAGTATGTCAAAGTGATTGTCTTATTCACGAAATGGAACAGGTTTTGTGTACGGGTTGATGGGTGATCAAATGCTTGAGAAACTTGGGGTTGCAAAACATCCTTTTGAATATGGGTTGTGCGGTCACTTAACAAAGGTAACTCGCTTATACATCCTTTTGAATATGAGATACTAAGAAGGTTTTGATTTCCCTCTTTTGAATGTAAGGGCAAGACCCGGACCTTAAAACTTGATTACTGAAGCTCTATCAGTTTTCTATATTTAAATTACTTGCTTTATCATTTTCAAGTGGCTACCGTTTCCTAGTAAACAAACTTGTGCAATTAATTCGATCGAGAAGTCAGGTATACTACATTAAACAATTTTGGAAGAAATGCAGTCCTACTTCCCGTGACACGGTTCATGTTTTCCTTATAGATCATATTTTTGGAAACATTATGTAATGACCGGAGCATTATTGAAAGAAACATACGTCTTAAAATTCAACAAAGTCCTGATTATGCAGAAGAGTGAGTGTGGTTATAGCTTTAATATCTCTTGTTTTTATAGTCTCTCTAAAGAGTGTGATGCTTTAATTGTTTGAACAGTGAAGTCAGATTTGTTTTTTCCTGATTTATCCATAGTGTTTTCCGATTTTGATTTTTTTTTGAATTTTGATGGATTTGTTGTTTCATTTTTTTAAGCATCAGCAAGTAAAGTTCGGGTTTGGAGTCGGGTGCTGGTTAGAACGAATAAAAGATGGCAGTCGTGTTGGTTAGAACGAATAAAAGACGTAATTTTTCATTGATTTTGATTATGTGCTTCTAATTGTTGGGTCTCTATGTGATTCGTGTTTGCAGGGGACAATTTAGCTATGGGAACTTCTTGTACAAATGCAGGTATGTCTTATTAACCGGTATTAAAATATATTAAGATTGACAAATTTTTCAAATGTTGAAACTATTGTGTTGTTGTTTTCTAATTTGAGTGGATACTTGTATTTTTAGTTATATGCCATTAGATCCCTTGTCACTTTTTTTACTTCAGGCGGTTGTAAATTGATGTAGTCTTGGTCTTATTTGCATCTTAGGGCTTGAGTAATGGACATGACTTGAGAAAGTTTGTCTGGAATTGAAGGCATAAATGCGAATTCTTGAAGGTAGAACCAAATCTTGAATTGTATGGAAGCTTTTTGGTTGTTAAACTTGTAATAGGAATATAGTTTCTGATTTGAACTTGTAATAGGAATATAGTTTTTGATTTCAAAAGATAGAATGAATTATTGAGTGAATGAATTGGAACTTACTGTATTTCAGATGGTTGAAATTGTATGTTGAATACAAATTCAGTTTGGAAGTAATTATCAATTCAATTTTGTTAAAATCAGTTATGGAGTCTTTTTAATCTAATATTGATCTGACCGGAGCTTCATATTCAGCTAAATCTGCTTTGGATTCAGCTGAATCAATTTCCTTTTTTTTATATAAATATTATTAGTATAACGATTGTGTCTAGTAGTTTTATTTTTTAAATCTTGATGAAGGTAGACGTATTTTAAAACATTTAAAGAATCTCGGAGGCAGTCTTTTTGAGAAATAAGACTACAATCTTAGGGATACCAGAAACAGTCCTTTTTAGAGCTTTTAAGTGCTTTTCTGGCAGACTTTTTTATTGCTTTTTCCACTAGTGTGAAGATGATACTGAGCTGAATGTTCTAGCAGTGGCTACGCTTTTGGAGTCAGAGAGGAGGCAAGGGCTACAACTGATTTTGGAGTCTGAGAATTTTAGAGCAAGTTTGTGATTTTGACCATGATTTTCGTCAAAAAACCGATGCTTGCGGTATTCCTGGTCATTCTCCATATATGAAAATGATTGCCGTTATGAAACATTTTTCCAAAGGAATTGCACCAGATTCTCTAGATGATTACACACAAATGGCATCTAGCACTGTCTACTTTTATGCTAAGAAGTTTATGGATGCAATTATTTGGATCTATAATGGTCGATACATGCGTCAACCTACCGCTCAAGATACTGAGAGGATTTTGGAAGAGAATGAAGCTCGTGGGTTTCCTGGGATGCTTGGTAGTATGGATTGTTTTCATTGTGCATGGAGAGCATGTCCTATGGATCAGGTAGGATCCCACGTGGGCTATAAGTCAATTCCCACGATTGTTCTGCAGGCGGTAGCTACATATGATAGATGGATATGGCATGCGTATTTTGGGTTGGGTGGACAGAATAATGATTGTAATGTCTTGCATGCTTCGGGTTTGTTCGATAGAGAACTTAATGGTGTAGCACCTCCTTGTCATTATCAAATCAATGGAAGAAACTACAATACGGGGTATTACCTAGGAGATGGGGCATATCCCATGTATGGTTGTCTTGTGCAAGCATACAAACCCGCATCAAACAATTCGGAAAGTCTTTTCAATCGATATCAAGAAGCAAAACGGAAAGACATTGAACGTGCATTTGGTGGTCTAAAGGCTAAGTTTGGTATTATATTGAAACCATGTCGTTATTATAAAAAATCGGATATGAAGGCAATTATAAGGGTGTGCTTGATAATGCATAATATGTGTGTTGAAATGGAATATCGCGATGAGGAATGGGGGAAGATAACTGGACAAGAACATCAACCGCCAATTCAAGGAAGTGTAAGGCTACCTCCTCAAGTATTGTACAACCCGGCGCGTTTTGGGGAGCTTCGCGAAGAACTCACTGCGCACATTTGGCTACGACATGGAGATGGGTTGAGAGATGGAGATGTTCCTGGTATAGTGATGGATGGTGCATTGCCGGAAGTTCATGAGGGTACAACCGACGTGGACACCGACGACGACCAATATGACCCTCAAGAAGATGAAGCATTTTATGAGAATGGAGAGTAAATTTGCAACCGTTCATATTTCAATCAAGCACACTTTCATTAAGTAGACAATTTAATTAGTTCTTGTAATATTTAACTAGAACTCCATAATACTTCTTCCTGCACGATTTCAATTACATTACATATTTAACTAGAACTTCGTAAATACTTCTTAAATACGTTTTCACATTTAACTAGAACTTCATAAATACTTCTTCATGCATATCCTTCATAACCAAACATATCCAAAGCGGTGACATGAATGAATGGCATTCCATATTCCGTTTGGTATAAATTCATAGCATCTTCACGATTACCATTTGATGCCCTTAATGAAATGAGAAAACGCTTGCAATAACTCTTGATGATTGATAACCGAGTTTGTAGTTGTTTTTTACTTCTTTCATTACCATTGATTCTCACAAATTCTTCAACAAGTTGTACCCAAAAGGAGTTGGTTGTTTGAGACTTGTTGAGAGGATTTGTGTTAATCATGTGAAAACTTCTCACCAAGTCATTGTCTTCGTCAATTGAGAATGCAACAATGCTTGAAATTTAAATTAAAAATTTAGGAGTAGAAGAAGAGAGTGAAACGAAATATGAGTTTGGGGTGGGGATTTTGAGTTTACATATTGAGTTTATATAGAGAAGAAGTGATATGAGTTTGGGATGCACAATGTATCCATTACGATCAGCGCAGAATTATCCCACGTGTTGCGCGGAATCATCCCGCGCATAACTCTGCCAGCCGTTAGATCAAAAACTATCCATTTATCTAAACGGCTAGTTTTTGATCTAACGGCTGGTAGAGTGATGCGCGGGATGATTTCGCACAACACGCGGGATAATTACGCGCCACACGCGGGACAATTAAGCGCTAATCTTCTCATCCATCAGATCAAGATGACCATTGCATTTTCAACGCTTTAGATTTAATGCCCGTTTGAAACCTCAACAGTTGTGTTTTCTGGCTTCCCTATAAATTGAGAGCCACTTCTCCTTCATCCCTCACACCAAAATCAATTGATTCTCTTCTTGTTCTTTTTCTTCTTCTTCTTTGTTCATACAAAATATGGCACACTTTCATACAAAAGAGGATGAAGCACTAATTATCTCTTGGATTATAGCAAGTAACGATCCGATTAGAGGAAAAGATCAAAACAAAACTCAACTTTGGAAAAGAATTATGCAAGAGTTCGTCAAAAGATGGCCGGAAGGTACGAATAGGGATAAAAAGTCATTGCAATCAAGGTGTAACACGTTGAGAAGCGAAGTGAGGAAATATGTTTCATTCGTAAGACCTTACTTCCGCAATAAACCTTCGGGATTGCAACCTCCAGATTATGTAAGTACCGTTAAAAAAATTAATTTTTTTTTCTTCCAAATATATTTCATTCATTCATAAGACACTAATACATTTTTTTTCATTTTTTTCCACAGTACCGCGAAGGAGCACAAAATTATAAAGCGTGATCGGCAAACATTTTACACATGATTCGGTTTTCCATCTCCTGAAGACCTATCAACCGGATTACAATCCAGAGTTGAATAATGATGTTGGACCTTGCCAAGCAACTCAACCTAGTCAAGAAACTCAACCTATCCAAGCAACTCAACCTAGTCAAGCAACTCAACCTAGTACTTCAACTCTAGAAACTACGGATGAAGATTTGGAGGATATGGCAATGTTTGGAAGATCACAATCAACCCAAGGTTCTGATACCTCAGACATATCGCGTAGAAGATGTTATTTCGAACAAACAGATGATGTTAGAAGTGGTGGAAGAGATAAGGCAAAGAAAAAGGCTCGTCTATCTAAAGAATCGGTGAGAGCGGATGATAAAATGGACAAGCTCATACATCTTCTTGAAAATGCACAAGCACAAATGGTGGCAAAGTATGAAACCGAAGAAGAGTTCCTTAAGAAAGATTTGGAAAAAAATACAATCTTGGCACAAACCCAACAAAGGGAATCCGACTTGAAGATCCTACGCCAAAATTTGAATGAAGTACAACCTTGGGAGATACCCCTTTACAAGAAATGGAAGAATGAGATTTTGGTTCGTAATGGCTTTGATCCAATCCTCTAAATTATGAGTGATATTTTAGTTATTATAAGTTCATTTTCAAGTTTGAATTAGAAATAGGATTTCAATTTGAATGTACTTTTTAAATTTTTAGAAGTAAGATTTTAATTTTAATGTACTTTTTGAATTTTTAGAAGTAGGATTTTAATTTCAAAAAACATTGTAACATTGTTTTGCAATGTAATCAAAAAATTTCTTAGTTTGCCAAATTTTAAGATTTTGAAACAAACAATCGTTGGAACAAATAGTCAAACTTTTTAAAATTCAAAATTTGAAAACATAACTGTGTGGTGGTGTAACATGAGTGTGAGAAAACAAATAATGAAAACTGTATAAAATTTAATTACTGAACGAGTGAAAAGTAAAAAAAAAAGGTCAAGCTCGGAATGATGCAGCGCCAACTATTTGCGCATAATGGAAACGCTCTACGTTCTTGCGCTGGACAATTCATGCAGATGCTTGGAATATTCTTCTCAGCGCTGTTTCGTTCCGCGAAAGTCACTTTTTCCAGCGTTGAATCATTCTGCGTATCAATCTAGCATACTAGTTCACATGCGAGCAACTGGTAGGAAAGAGAACTAGTGTTAACTTTTTTGTCACACTTTTTTTTTGAATTGTCACACTTATGTGCTAATCTAGCACCTCCAATCTAGCCCATAAGACTTATTCTAAAAGAAACTACCTCTAGAGTCTAGACTTCTTCGTCCTCTCACCAACTCTCCCTCTGTTAGGTTTATTTTCTCTCTCTAGAAGAAATATCGATTCCATAACCCCCAAAATAAAAACCATAACCCGCAAATTAAAACTTTGAACTACTTTGTTCTGGGAATATAGAAGACTACTTTGTTTCTAGGGTTTTAGAAAATAAAATCAAAGATATATTTGAGAATTCTATGGGAAAAGGTAAGCAACTTTCAAGATCTTGAAGCCGTTTGCACTCTTACAGGGAGGTAGTCAATTGAGATTTATATAGACTTTCATAGATTTTTTATTTGAGTGACTCCCGGAGATTCTCTAGAAATATAGAGATTTATAGTGATTCTCTGAGAGTATATTAGAGAGTCTTTGTGACTTGTAGAGACAAAAAAATTGATATTCGTAAAGAGTCTCTGTGATTTGTAGAGACAAAAAAATGTACAATATCTAATCAAAATTCAAAACATCTACCGGTTACTTTATTATGCACATTATAATCTAAATAAAAGTACCATGAATACCAGGTAAAATACGTGTTCATTGTCAAAATAAAACTCGTTGTTGCCTTATGTCGATGTTTTTTTTTTCACTCATTCCACATTCATTTTATTTTCTATGCGATCTCGCCACTAGTTTACTCCGCAAATGGCCCGTTACTTGGTCATCAACTCAAACTAAAAAAAACAAAAATGGTCATACTCTCGAAAACAAATATTCTCCAAGTTTTCAAGTCTCCAGAAATATCACCTCTTGAGGAGAGATTTCTACCATGCCTATTTTCCTAAAAAAGTCTCTCCAAAATCTATGAAAATAATAAATCAACGACTTTGAATTCTCATTCGAATAACAAGGATGTTATAGTGACTCTTATGAAATCCTAATCCAATAACATGGAGTCTTGGAGAATTTAAATGACTTAAAAAAAGTATCTATCCAATAACAAGAGACATTAGGAGAGTCACCAAAAATCTCAATGGACTAACAGTAGATTTGAGAACTCTCTGAAAGTCATTTGAAATCTCATTTGACTAACCCCCTGTTACATCAAGAAGAAGTGAGTATACAAATTGATATGGATCACTTTATTTATCGCGTCTTCACCTACATCGGATGATATCAATTTTTATAATCACTTTCAATACCGATGTCTAAGTTTTCTTAAACGTGTTCTTCCTAAAGTTGAGAAGTCTGATTCGTATAGATAATTCAAAGTGAAAATCCTAATCCACGGTTAAAATCATATGTTCTCAAAACCTAATCCACAAGACAAACAAAAGCCTTTTCCCAATTTCTCATTCAATAGCTTTTTCCTAAAACTCAGCCCTAATTTTTTAAAATTTTGAGTGAATTTGATTTATGACTTCTCGATCATCTGGTAGACCTGGTTTTGATTTTGGTTCTGATGATAATCTTTGTTCTTATGATGATATGGTTAATCCATATGGTATTAATGGAAATTACTCTGATCCTGTTGCTGGAAACAATTCCTATAAGGTGTAGTAATTGAATTTTTTTGAAACTCTAAAGACAATTATTTGATTTTTTTTTTTAATTTATCTTGGATTGATCTTCAAATACTATTGTCAAACCCTAATTAGTTTTCTCTTTCGTTGTTGTGTTATACTTTTCACATTACATTTCTTAGGTGACAAACTTCTCCTCTTTCATTAATATAGGTCGGAAAAGTTCTAGAAAGGAACTTCAGTGGAAAAGAAGTAAATTCAGTTGAGGAATGTGGAAAATTTGATTCACATCTCTTTGTGCTAACCTAGCTAGATGTTGAATTGGTTAAATATTTAATTGATGATGATTTCGGAAAATTGATTATGGAATACTAGTAGAGCTCATTAGATTGTTCCTTAAAGTGATGTTCCATAATGTTTCACTTTATTCATGTATCATTACAGGTTTTCAGGATCATTCGGTGTACAAAGGTCACCAGGTTCTTAAATAAAAGTGCACAAATATTCACAGCTGATTTATGGAGAGTGTTAAAGAGCCGAGGATATGGCGAATTTAATGGCATAGGCTCGGTTACTATCACTACGGGAAAAAACAAGGTTTACAACACAATCTAAGCGTTGTAGTACCCCTACGACAACTCCATTTCATGAGTTATGGAAGGGGGTATTGTAGAAAGTCCAAGCTTTTCTACAATACTTGACTCAGAGTTGTAAATGGTGTTGTGATTCATGGTTCGACAATATGTTTCCACAGTTGTGATTCTCTTTCGATTTTTTTTGAAACACTAACACAACTCTTTCTTATGTTGTAGTATTATCTTGAACAACATCAGTAAGATATCGTAGAAACATATGTATCAACAATTACTAGTATTATGAATAATATTTGCACAACACTTGTATGAATTGTCGAACTATCTTGGACAACACAGACTTATGTTGTAAAGCAACTATATCACAATATCTAGCTCATGTAGTTGAAAGATGGAAGACAACGTCCATTAGTATTGTGAATGCTCCTCTCACTACGATTCCTCGAGTTGTATGACTATTATGAACAACTCATGTTGGTGTTGCAAGATTTTATTTTACAATGATTGTGTTTGGTAGTAGAAAGGTTTAACACAACACTTACTAGTATTGTGAATATTTAAGTCAGTACACTTGTTAGCATTGTAGATGATTTGTTTTTACAATTATTGTTGTGGGTAGTGGAAATGTTTAACACAACACTTATTAGTATTGTAGAAGTCCTTGATACAACTATACTATGTGTAGTAGGACTATCTTGGACAACACATAGTTATGATTGTAAAGAAACTACTTCCCAATATCTGGTTTATGTAGAAACTATTTCACAATACGTATTTCACTTTGTCACTACGTTTATGTTGTCAAATGTAAAGAAACAACTGGATTAAACTCAAAGATTCATTCAAATTAAACCAAACCCAGTCACAGCATTCACATACCAATGTTGTATACACAAAAAGTGGCAACATTGACATACCAATGTGACATACAAAAAAGTGGCAGTTTCAGAAATCGTTACCAAAAGTTAAGTCTCCAAAAAGATCAAAGATAAGTCTCCAAAAATATCACAGAAGATTAGGATGTCTACTGGTAGGATATTCGATCCTTGGGCCAAGTGATAAAATTTGAAACAACATCATAAAGAGTTTTGATTTCTGAAGTAGCTTGGTAGACAAGGGCATCCTCCACATAAGCAACCTTCACACATACAGTGTAGGCTCCAAGACCAATTGGCATTCCATGTATCTTCTTACTTGGATCAATTTCAGCAATTTCAGCCTCCGCAACCACCTCGTCCTCCTTGTACCAGCTTAACATCTTGCAAACTTGGAACCTTTTTGGCACTTGAACCTCATTTTGTCTCCTGGCATGACTTGGAGTGGTATCAGTTGAGTCTCTTTCATTACAGATAACATTCATGCTAGTGCTAGCCTCATGATTGTTGTTGGGACTTGACCTCTGAGAGGGTAAGAGACCATTGCAGACACATTTTGAGTTTGTTCCCTACATTAAGACCAATCAGCAGTATGAGGGGAATTATCGAGTTCGAATTCATCAAGAAAAGGAGACCTAATAGAAGACAAGTTAATTCTCACCTCTAACTGCACCACTCGATCATTCAGTGCTTTATAGGATTCGTGACACTCTTTAATCATCATCTTATAGTGGGACTGCGCAACAACCTTTTTACGTGTCGCTCCAAAACCAATACCTTTAAGTCTCCCTGTAGTTTTCTTGTCCTCGCCAAAAGCCTTTGCTAGAAGATCATCTATCACGGATGATCCACAATCAGAACCATGCTTTTCTCGATCTTTTTCAAGTTTTTCCTATGTAAGTGTGCAAAACATTAGATATTTTTGCATTTCTCAAGCACACAAACAAAACAAAGGAACATGAGAAGATTTCTTACCAAAGCTTCTACAACACCAGGATGTGGTTTCTTTCCTTCGCGTTGTTTATGACCAACTTTCCAGATTGCAGCTCTATCAATCTCTTTGGTTGTGTTTAGCTCTTTTTGCTGCCAAATAAATGCATCAATACATGACAGTCATCAAGAATAGAAACTCAGAATATTTCTAAGATCAAACTTTGTAGAGAATTTCAGTATACTTCATGAATAATCCACTAGCATGACCAAGACTACTGGATAACATACCAATTTCACCTCCAATCGGGCATAACCTTCTCGACTAATGGTATGTGGGGTGGTGTATTTTGAACGATTTTCTTGCATTTTTATTCTTTTGACCTGAATAGAAAAGTAAAGAAATTATTTGACAGACTTGAAAGTTTTTAATACAAATATATAGTCATTCCTATTTAATAGAAATTACTTACTCTGAATTCAATAGAGTCTACATGTTTCACAAACTCTTTCCACTCCCTAACTGTCATAGTCATGGGCATTAACTTCTCCAACCGTTTCTTTTTTTCTTCCCCTTGGAGCCGATCCAAAGCGTCAAGTACCAAACCAGCTTTCCTTGACCTTGCTTCTCTAAGATAAGCTCCCATTTTGCTGAAATAATATTATTTATAACACTCGGGCACAATGAATCGGTTCTACAAAAGGAATTAAATAATTTGAATTAGAATACGTTATGAATTAAATAATTGTTGACTATGAATTAAATAATTGTTGACTAAAGAAAAAAGTTAAAGAGTTATCAATTACGTACCGAGACTATCTTCCATATGTTTTCTTTGGCTTCAAAAGGGACAAGTCTCCAATCCTTGAACGTTAATGGAAGTTTCCGAACAAGCACCCCCAAAGACACTTGCAAGCTGCATGAATGGATCACCAATCGGTTGCTCACTAGAGTTGAAGGAAACTGTTCTCTTCGGATCAGCAGAATCTAACTTCAGTGCATACATCTGGGTTGGACCACGTGGGACATATTTTATTTTTTTCTTCTTCACCTTCCTCATTATCAGAATTATTACCTTCCTCATTACCATTATCATTTTCTTCCAATTCAGGCTCATTAGCATTAGCATTATCATTTTCTTCCAATTCAGGATCATTACCATTACCATTATCATTCACTTCTTCCACATCAGGCTCCACATGATTAGATTTATCCTCTTCCACAGCTTCTTCCTCCTCTTCATCTTGAAAATCTGCAAGAGTGTCGCGTGGATCCCGAAGTTGAATATTCGGGCATGGGCCTTTGCTGCTTGTGTTAAGTTTCCGCTTTACATTCTTTCGCCCCTCTTCAGAATGTTGAGCACTTTCAGATTGCATAATATTCTTCCTATGATCCTGTCTCCTTGTAGTTGGTGATGAAAAAATAGGGGAAACAACAACACTTGGTTCTAACATCTTGTTCCTTGGTGATGGTCGCCTACTTGCAGGTGAAAGAGATGGTTCTGCGGACTTGGTTTGTTTTGGGGTTTGCATCTCTGAAGTGAGTGATGCACTTTCATTCAGGGACTGTTGAGTGTTCTTCTTTCGTTTCATCTGCAAAAACTGTAGCTTAGTTATTAGTATGAGAAAGTAAAGTAGTTTGTTACACTGAAATTGAGATGAAAAGTCTTTACCTTTATCGCATAATTCTTAATGACCTTCATCTTTAATGTATCCTTGGTACTCTGCAACTTTGATGTTAGTGGAGCACTTTCAGATGGAGATTCTTTATCACTTGACTTCTTGTTCCTTGGTGATGACTGTCTACCATTAGGTGTAAGATATAGCCTACTATTAGAAGTAAGAGATGCTTCATTAGGGGGGGACTGTTGATTCTTCTCTTTATTTTTCAACTGCAACAACAATGCATAGCTTAGTTAAAATGAGACAAGCAATGGAGAAAGAACCTGAAAATGTAAGGATTTGAATTCAAAAGTCTTTACCTTTATCGCCAACAGCTTTACCGGCTTCTTATTTACTGTTTTCTTGGTTGTCTTCATTATCGCATTTATGCCCTGTAAAACAGAATTCAATTATCAATATGGCTCAAAAACTAACACAAATGAGTTCTATTAAAGGCCATGATTATCATTAACCAAAGAAAAAATAAGTTAGATTAACTGAAATAAGTTAACACTCAACTTAGAAGCTATATATCATGTTACAGATGCTATAAACAACATGTACACTGATGTCAAAAAGATTTTTCATAAGCCTTGACTCCAACAGATAAAACAGGAGTACATGTACAATATATGCTTCAGCAAAGACAATCAAGAAGGGTATAAAAGTGAATTAAATTTGAGTGCCATACGATTTACCCCTACACAAGAAATCCATAAACTATGAATACCAGAACCCATTAGCAGTAGGGTGATGATTAACCACTAAAAGTTTACAGTCAAGTGAAGAAAATCTAATCAATCAAATACAATACACTTAGTTTTTCTTTAATGGTGTCAATTCAAAATGTAATTTATATAAATCAAATATCTTAACTAACAAAATTTGCAACAAAAGGAGTTCAAATAATTTACAAACTGACAAGAAACAAGCCAACTACTGAAGTTCTGGTAGAAGCTTTTTGAAAGACAATAGTGGAGCTCTTCGCAAGGTTACAGAACAAAAAATATCCAAAAGCTTAACTAAGATGTAGCTAGAAGTTTACTCTTTTCACCTTTACACAATACCAAAATTCAAGTTAAGTATCATCAATCCATAAGAAAATGAAGAATAGTATCATAAGGGAGGTAAATATCATTTTTCTAACATATAAAGGCCACATATGCTTAACAGCTATCAGTTGATAGCTATATTTGAACCTCCAGCATCAAAAGTAGCAACACTCATCAATATCATATCTAATCCAAGACATAGTGAATTTACATAGTGATATATGCCACACTCAACAAATTCTAATCCAAGACATTCATATAAATCATATCAAAAAGATCCACAAGATTTGCTTCAGTAACCCAGAATTAAGGATTGAAAAAGAAAAAAACCAAAGACCAAAATTAAATAACTAAAATCAAAAATCCCCAAAATTAAATAGGACCCAATTTCATAAAAATCAAAGAACTGAAATCAAATCCCTAAAATTAAAAATCCCCCAAATTAAACATGACCCAATTTAATTTTCATCTTGAATATGAACGAAACTTAAGTTGCATGTTTAGATCTATACATTTCTGAGAGAAAAATAAAATAAAAATTAAACCAAAGTTGCATAAAATCCCTAAATCACCAAACTAAAACAAACAGAGCTTTTTATTCTTAATATATGAGAGTATGAGAGAGATTTACCGCTTGGTGAGAACTGAGATTTCGAAAGATTGATCTTCTAATTAGTTTTTTAGGGTTTTCAGCTGAAGAGTTTGAGATTCAGTTGAGAATTTGGGGTTTGGGGTTTTCTGTAAATCCTCTTGGCGAGAGTTTGAGAGACTGGGAGATTAGGGTTTGGGGTTTTCTGTAAATCCTCTTGGCAAGAGTTTGAGAGATTGAGAGATTAGAGTTGGTAGTTGCAGATCTGAGAGGTTTAGAGAGGTTTTTTTTTTCTTTTGGGGGAGAGGGGTTTTTTATTTCGGTGAAGAATTTTTTCAATGATTTTGGTGAGACTTGCTTTAAGAGATGTTTGTGAAATTTGGGCGCGTTCAGCTGAAAATTTTGGGGGGAATAAACCTGGGAGACGACATATTGCGGTGGACGAGAAAAAAAAATTATCTGAAAATTTCTTAGGCAGACACGTGACGAAATTTAGGCGGGCTTCTGGGGCGGGAAAACACTATTTTTGGATTGGTCTAAACAAAAGCATACAGATTGACAAAGAAACACACTTTTAAACAAAACCAAACATGTTTCCCACCGTTAGATTTGAGTAGTGATCCGCATGACTTGCTTCCCATAACTTTGGTACGTTGGATTAGTAAAAATTTCAAAAAAAAATAATTGGTGGCAACACTTTGAGAAACATTGACATAACCTAGCTTCGAGCTCGAAACCTGGAGGTAAGTGGACTGCTCTAAGTCGGAGACTTCTTAAGCACGATGAATCTGTCGATCCACAAGTAAGATTCCATTGGAATATTCCCCCAAACCCTAAACATGTCCGGTTTTGGCAACTTCAAGACATAACCTGGTTTCGATCTTGAAACCTAGAGGTGAGTGGACTGCTGTAAGTCGACGACTTCGTAAGCACGATGAGTCTGTCGATCCACAAGTAAGATTCCATTGAAATATTTCCCCAAACCCTAAACATGTCCGGTTTTGGCAACTTCAAGACATAACCTGGCTCCGAGCTTGAAACCTAGAGGTGAGTGGACTGCTGTAAGTCGACGACTTCGTAAGAACGAAGAAACTGTCGATCCACAAGTAAGATTCCATTGGAATATTCCCCCAAACCCTAAACATGTCCGGTTTTGGCAACTTCAAGACATAACCTGGCTCCGATCTCGAAACATGGAGGTTAGTGGACTCCTCTAAGTCGGCGACTTCTTAACTACGATAAATATGTCGATCCACAGGTAAGATTCCATTGGAATATTCCTCCAAACCTTAAACATGTCCGGTTTTGGCAACTTCGAGACATAACATGGCTCCGAGCTCGAAACCTAGAGGTGTGTGGACTGCTCTAAGTCGGCGACTTCTTAAGAACAATGAATCAATCGATCCACAAGTAAGATCCATTGTAATATTCCTCCACACCTAAACATGACCAGTTTTGGAAACTTCGAGACATAACCTGGCTCCGATCTCGAAACCTGGAGGTGAGTGGAATGCTCTAAGTCGGCGACTTTGTAAGAACGATGAATCTGTCGATCTACAAGTAATATTCCACCGGAATATTTGTCCAAACCCTAAACATGTTCGGTTTTGGCAAGTTCGAGACATAACCTGGCCCCGAGCTCGAAACCTGGAGGTTAGTGGACTGCTCTAAGTTGGCGACTTCTTAAGAACGATATATATGTCGATGCAAACTTCCTAGTTCACATTTTTGGTCTTGGAGGAGTTTATACTCAATCTTAATAAGCCTAAGTTAGTATTTATGCCCAAAATAGTTTTATTAGACCGGATCCCTACCACAATGTTTCTTAAGAGTTGTGGAAAGTGGTTGTAGAAAAACCTTCATCATGACCATCCAATTCCATCTGTAACCGTCCATTTAATTTATTCTTTTCTTTAATTTTTTTATAATAATCCAATTTTTAATATATCCATGATAGCATCATAACCATCCATTCATTTATTCTTTTATACTTTTTAATAATTGTTTTCATCTACAACCGTTCATTATTTTTTTTCACCTTAAAATCATTCCTCCATATCCATTCCTTTTTTCCCCTAATTTCCTTATTATCCTTTTTTCACCCCCTACATCGTCTTCAACAGAGGAGCATCTTCATCTCCCCCTCCAACCACCGACAACTTCATCGTCTCCAACTGCATCACTAACACAACTTCATCACTGAAACCACTGCCAACTCCATTGTCTCCAACTCCAACTGCTAGCTCCGTTATTTACCATCGTCTTCAACTAGGTAGATCGATCTCGGCTTCATCATCACCAAATTCATCATCACCACAAAGTTGAAGACTTAGCACCTCCACCCATATCTCAAAGGTCTGTTATGTACATCGATCTGTAACCAAAATCTGATTTTAGGTTTTTTTTTTTTTGAACTTTTTTTTTTTGAATTCAGTAAATCGAGGTGCCTTAAATTCATCTAATTTTGGATTCAGTATAATTAAATGATAATTTTGTTGATTTCAGTTGCATTAAATCGAGGTGTAGTCCAATTTAATTCAGTATTTGATTTTTGTATTAGATTTTTGCATTAAATTTGGGTACCAATTTCAGTTGCATTAAATTTGATTTAATTCAGTCTTTGTTAGAACAATATGGGTTTGGTTTAAAATTTCAAGAGTGTTCTCAATTGTATATACAATGCAGTAATTGAATATGATGAAAATTTGAAACTGAAAGAGGTCTAAAAGGATAAACTGATTATGGGTGTCTCCAACACCCCTGCATAACTCCAGCACATGAACGTCTCTTTGATGAGAGGATTGAAATTGCCAAGTCACTCCTCATTTCTGGTCAACTGCTGTTCGTAATCTATCTTTACCTTATTATCATTTTTCTGTCTCAGAATCAGCTTCTTGGTCCAGATTTGATGTGTTAATTGATGTGTCTTACTTACATCAAATGCTTGAAATTCATATATACTATTTATTTAATGCTGATAATGTTATCTATCATGGAGATGCGAAGTCTGAATACACGATTTATGTGGTGAGTTTTATTTATATCTCCATCCCTTAGTTTGAGTTTGGACAGGGCACATAAATCAGATGGATGGAGGACAAGGTAAGGAAATATAAAATGATACTTCCAGTCGAGGTTGCCTAGATACTGTGTCATGGAATTTTCACTTAATTATTTTTGTTAAGGGCATTGAGGTGTTTGCTGAAAAGGGAGGCACACAGTTATCTTGAATCATTCGGTTTCTATTGAATGAGTAAATTCCTCCCAGTACCTGCACCTGCACCTGTATAATTCAGTTTAGTTGTTTTTAATGTGTACTTTGGCATGTTGTCTTGAACACTGAATATATATGCAGATGCGCATAGTGGGAATACTAATATTTGATTCTACAGGTGCGGTCCTACTATTCTGCCAGATCCTTTACCATCCTTAATTGGGAATGCTAATGACTTCGCTTAATTGGTCAGTAACTACTGCTATAAATAAGGTCTTATGGAGTATCGGAAGCATTATTTTGGACTGTAATTATATTTTCCATGGTTTTTCACTGGGAATGTATCTATCTACATAAAAAACTAAACAAGGTCGTTACTATATGCTAGCTAAATATGCATATCATTACCTCACTATGGAATATGTATTCTGAATCCCCCTTTTTGTATATGTAAATATATTACAATGTGTAACTCCAAGTTTTTAAGTTAAAAAAACTTATGATTTGTTAATCCATTGTGGTTACTTATGCTTATTATCATATTTTGATTTCTCCAGCTGCAATTAATCTTTAATAAATTCAACATTCCATATTTTGAAAGGCTTTTTTTAACTGGATCGAAAAAGCGAATGTTTGCGATTCAAGTCATTCAAAATGATGAATAAAGATTGGGTTTATTGGCGAAGGTTAATATGTTGTTCACTGTAGAATATTACATTCTTTACATTGGTTTTCCCTCTTGTATTGCGTTATTCCTTGATTTATTATTTCGTCGTTATTTCATGTATGGGTGATCTTCCATATCAGGAGTCCTTGAAGAATTTCATAGATACTGTTTGTCAGAGACTTGGAAATCCTTCTGAGTTCAGTTGTCCTTGTGTTGATTGTAAGAATCTCGCTTTCCCACTTCCTCCAAAAGAAGTGCATCTTCACTTGCTGAAACGAGGTATGGATCCTACATACACTGAGTGGGTTTTTCACGGGGAGATTATACACACTTCTACTGATGTATACCAAGAGGGAGCAACAAGGGGTTCATATCATGCTGAATCTGATGCTGAAGCTGATGCACATATCGGTCAGGGACATGAACCTATGCAAGACGAGGGGTTGGAAAACCATGTGGAAGAGGCAGATAGACCGTTATATCCTAATTGTAAAACACACACAAAGTTGTCAATCACTGTTGAATTGTATAGGAACAAGACAGTAAATGGTTTATCTAGGAAATCTTTTGACAAACTTCTCAAGACAATTGGTTCCTTGTTGCCGCCAGATCATTGTCTTCCTTGCTCAACATATGAAGTGAAGAAGCTGCTGAAATCTTATCAATTGTCTTACCAGAAAATACATGCTTGTGTTAATGATTGTTGTTTGTTTAGAAAAGATTTGAAGGATGCAGACGAGTGTCCTAAATGTCATTATTCTATGTGGAAGGCAGAAACGTCTAACATGGACGATGGTCACGATGCCAACATGATAGACAAGCCGCAATAGAAGATACCGGTGAAGGTGCTTAGGTACTTCCCCATTGTACCGATATTGAGGAGATTGTTTCAATCAGCAGAGTTGGATGAGCAGTTGATATGGCACGCGACGAACAAGAGTAAGGATGGGAAGATGCGTCATCCAACAAATTCTTTGGCTTGGAAGCACATAGACAGAAAGTATCCCGAGTTTGCTTCAGATCCCCGTAATTTGCGTCTTGGGCTTGCTGCCGATGGATTTAATCCATTTGGTGATCTTTCCCCAACCCACAGTTGTTGGCCTGTGATGCTCGTGGTTAATAATTTGCCCCCTCAGTTGTGTATGCTAGGTGACAACATAATTCTGAGCATGCTGATTCCAGGAAAAAAACAACCGGGTAATGACATTGATGTATACTTGCAACCCTTGATTGATGATCTTATTGAGTTGTGGGAGAAAGGGGTGCAGGTATATGATTCATTTTCTAAAATAGATTTTAACTTGAAGGCATTATTAATGTGGACAATAAATGATTTCCCTGCATATGGTAATCTATCTGGATGTACGTATAAAGGGAAGGAAGCATGTCCACTTTGCGGTGAAAATACACTTTCAAACTGGTTGCCATTTAGTCGTAAAAATGTCTACTTGAATCATAGAAGATTTCTTCGTCATAATCATCCTCTTCGGCAGAAAAAAGACTGGTTTAATGGAGAGATTGAGAGGAAAGAAAAGCCACCTGTTATGTCTGGTCTTGCGGCACTTGAATGTCAGAATAATATTACAAATGATTTTGGGAAAGCGGAGAAGAAAGAGGAGGAGATAAGGAAAAATAAAGAGCAAAAGAAAAAGAAAAATAATAAGGGCAAGAGTAGTGCGGCAACAAGTGCAAATGTGGGTAATTCTAAATGTGGGAAGCGGAAAAGGGCCGTTGTTGCTGATGCGGCTATTTCTAATGCAAATGATGATGAAACTGAACTTCGGGTGTTTAACAAACGGTCGATATTCTTCGACTTGCTTTACTGGAAGGTTAGTTCCATAACTTCATTTAGACATATATACTTATCTAAGATTCAACAACATGACATTATAACTTTCACATAGATTAAATGTCTGATGTTTTATTACTTCTTAATGTTAATTACTAATGTTAGGTTTTTTCCATCTTCCAAGGATTTATTACTACGTCACAATATTGATGTTATGCATACAGAAAAAAATGTTTGCGAGAGTGTCATTGGTACCATATTGAATATAAAGTCCAAAACAAAAGATGGTCTAAAGTCCCGCAATGATCTGAAGAGTATGGGAATAAGACCAGAATTGCATCTAAAATAGATAAATGGTAAAAAGATCCTTCCACCAGCACCATACGGTTTAAACTACAAGGAAAAGGCTATATTTTATAATAGGATGAGAAATTTGAAGGTTCCATATGGTTATAGTTCTGATCTTAGAAAGCATTTCTCGAAAGATGGTTGCTTAGGTGTTCTTAAGTCTCATGATTACCATGTTCTTATGCAACAAATATTACCCGTTGCTTTGCAAGGACTTTTACTTGTAGGGCCAAGGGAGGCAATTTTCAGGTTATGTTCTTATTTTCACGAAATATGCCAAAGGGAAGTTGATCTCCAGAGATTAGTAGAACTTGAAGTAGAAATTGCTGAGACTTTGTGTATGTTGGAGAGGTACTTCCCTCCGTCATTTTTTGATGTCATGGTGCACTTGACAATTCACCTAGATCGAGAAGTGCGATTATGTGGACCTGTACAATATCGTTGGATGTATCCATTTGAAAGGTATGCCAATTTAATTTATATTATGTTTGTTATTTTGGTTTCATGTAGAAAGTTATGCCCTTTGTATATTATGTGGACCTGTTATTAGCTTAGAGATACTAATTGGTAACTGTTGCATACACGATTTTCCTAGGTATATGAAGATATTCAAAGAATATGTAAAGAATTATGCACAACTTGAAGCTTGTATAGCCGAGTGTTATCTTGGAATGGAGTGTGTTAGATTTTTTGATATTCGTAAGGCCCAAGCAGCTGAAACAGAAGTCAAGCAAAGGCGTAACGAGAACATTCAAAATGGTTCCACACCGGCAGCACGTCCTCTTTCTAAAGGTGTCCAAGTGCGTATGGATAGTGAGAAGTTAAAGATAGCCCACAGATATGTGCTTTTTAATACACCCAAAATTGACCCATATATGACGTAAGTATCACATTCATGTTCAGTAAAAATGGTCGGTCAGTTAATACTTCATTTTTTAATTTTACTTTTGTCTTAGAATGCATATGGACGAGATAAAATCTTCTGTTAGGAGGGAAATTACCAGTGAAGAACAACTCAACTCCATACAGTCTGACACATTTGAAGATTGGTTTCGGCAAAAGGTACGTTTAGTCGACTCTTAGTCAGATTATGAAGCTTAGTAGACATTTTGTTTATACAGAAAACGCAAATACGTGTGATTCTGTTTCATTCGGTCACTTGGAATTTAGTTATATTCTTATTTCCTGAGATTATACATTTGTAGGTTAAGATGAATATTGAACAAGGCATGTCATTATCAAACACGGTAGAATGGTTGTCATATGGGCCGTTAGAAAACTGCGTATCATATAAAGGCTTGCTAATCAATGGGTCTAGGTTTATTACGAAGGATGTTAAGAGAGTCACACAAAACAGTGGAGTTTCCATTGAATCAACAACCTTAGTTGCAGGATGGTCAGAAACTAGTGGGTTCTACGGTGTTTTAGAAGAAATTCTATTGTTGGACTACAATCATATGTTTCAAATTCCAATATTCAAATGTGATTGGGCTCACACCAGTTTTGGTGTGAAGGTAGAAGATGGCTTTACATTAGTCAATTTAAAGCAACATAAGAACCAATACTGTAACGATCCATTCATTTTAGCAAGACAAGCGCGACAAGTTTTCTATTCTCGAGAGTCAAATACATCCAACTGGTATGTGATGGTGAAACCACCACCTAAGGGTTTCCATGAATTAGAGGAATACAATGAAAAGCATGACACAAATTGCAAACCAGTGGATACTTCAACTCTTGGATTCCAAATGGATGACGAGAGCGAGAGCTACTTAAGAGAAGATGGTGAATATGTCATAGTGGTTCCGACAAAGAAGAACAAAAAGAAGAAGAGAAACAAGTTCACAAGTTAAGGCAGTATAGTGTATTGTTTTTATTGTATTGAATTTTTATTGTCATAGTCGCTCTTCTTGTATTTCCTTTACTAATATTAGTATTGTTCTTGGAAAATAGACAGTTAACAACTCCATTTGGGTGCTTAATTTATAAAATCTTCCTTGGTATCAGCTTGTGCATATTTGCTCTACATCTGCTTATATTCGTATATATATATATATATATGCTCCCTCCCTTCAAACTACCCTTATCGGAAATAAGTAATATAAATATTACACTTTGAAAATGATCATATTACCCTTAATGGAAATAAGTGCAATAAATATTATGGAGACTGTGAAAATGACCAGACTACCCTTATTGGAAATAGGTAAAGTAAATATTCTAAAATGTGAAAATGACTATATTACCCTTAATGGGCTACAATAAAAACTTTGGATGAACATAGGGCCAATGTTCCTTTTCCTACGCAACAGAAACTTTGGATGATGCTTCATCTCGGGCCATGGCGCACCTTTTAGCATGCACCATGCTAAAAACATGGGGTGTTACATTTTATTTTGATATCGCATTTACAAAGTTCAATAGATAAACGTTATACTTCGTAATTCAATATAGTTCTATGATTGATCATATTTAAATGACCAAGTATCTTACACTAGAGTATCATATATATAACCTCACATGTTGTGTCTTCAATCTTAAACGACTTGAAAGATACGATGGGAATGGAAACGAGTCAAGTCTGTATCACTAACCTAAAGTAGAACGATGATGTCTTTATTATAGTCAATACATCTTCACGTTCTTCAGGTCTTCGGAGTATTATACTTGTATGTCTCTACATTTCTAGACTTTCTAGTCTAACCTTAAAGTTGACTCTAGTAATTTTAAACATGCGACTCTAATTGAGTTTTGATACTAAAATGACTACCAACCTTGACATACCAACGCTTGGTTGGTTCAACCGAGAAATGCTCTAACAAAGGATCATATTCAACCAGAGTCATTACTCTCCCTAAACCAACAATCCATAATTTTTATACAATCATGTCTCAAAAAAACAAAACTATCTCTAATAAAAACAAGCATTAAACATATAACTGCAAAAATGAAAAAACAAACTCCTTATTTCCTCAAATTAATGTCAAAAAGTCTACCTAACACCAGAAATATAACACGAATTCCAACCCAAATTTTTTCTCAAATAGTCATTGGGATACTGTGTAACAAACGGTCATTGCGAAGCATTGTATCTGGTAGGTGGAATATATGATAGAACAATTGCATATGAATCTTATAAGTCAGTGCATTATTTCAACATGCAAAAACCAATAATGATGTCCAATAGCGGTAACTTATGACATTAACTAAAACGAGTTGACTTCTAATTTTTCAAATATGTAAATATTTTTAATGTGTTAGAACGTAGTTAAAATAAAAATGTGATATTATTGTTTAAAAAAAATGTCCAAAAAATATATACACGACACCAATGGAGTGTTTAGAAGTATATGGAGCTATGTTAATTAGAGTTAGATTCTAGGAATCCAAATCTCTATACAAGCAA
Source organism: Papaver bracteatum (assembly GCA_023529315.1). Taxonomy (NCBI): domain Eukaryota; kingdom Viridiplantae; phylum Streptophyta; class Magnoliopsida; order Ranunculales; family Papaveraceae; genus Papaver; species Papaver bracteatum. Next base: position 104,025 of record JAJJWX010005228.1, on the reverse strand, counting down.
TTCTTTAGGTAAATAAAAATAATTCAAAGATAAAACAATAGTGTTATACTTGATTTTCCTTTTATTTTATCTTCTTCAGGTAAATAAAAATTACTAAAAGATAAAACAATGGTGTTATACTTGATTTCCCATTCATTTTATCTTCCTTATCTAGTTTAGTGTTCAAGGAGTATTCATCTGACAACTTCATATGTTTAAGGGTTGATTTCTATTTTGTGCTTCTTCTAGTTTAATATTTAAAGTGAAACTATTGGAGTTATTAAACATCGACTTATTTATCAATATTCCTATTATCAATTATCTCCACATCCATATGTGTTCCGAGTTTAATGTGGTAAATATTTGGTTCGTCATTAGTTATATATAATTCATCTATCCTCTTTGTCGTTACATAATATCATCCATATTTATATATAATTATATTTTAGTATAATAATTTAAAGTTTTGTAATAAAGCAGGTTTTTTGTTATTTCCAATCAATAAAAGATGATGCATCTTTGTTCTTGAAATTCAATAAAAAAATGCATTATGATGTTGATACTCGTGTTACGGACATATATTTTCCTAGAAAAAAATAACAAACAACATTCCCCTTACAAAGGTTCTTACATGAGTTATAAATCGCTTATTCAAAGTAACATTATCTCAAATCTTATATAACCTTTCATATAACATAACGTATACATAAAAAAACACATACTACGTTTCTTCTTACCCGATGATCTCAAAATAGCTCGAATATGTAAATCGGAAACCGAACAAATTAATGATGACTATATATGCATGTATTGGATGTGGACAAGAAAATTTTCTAAAACACATATTATGGAATGGTAGAGATATGAAATGGCTTAATAAAACAACTGATGCAACAAGGCTCATGGTTCATGATAGCATATACAAGTCTTCTGAGATAAACAACATCGTGGTAGGTGAACCGGTAGTGATACACACTTCAAGGGAAATTGAAGATGATAAAGGAAACTGGAAATTACTTACTGAACCACACGTTGAATTCCCTTCCCTCAAAGAAGTATGGACCATAACACTCCTAAACAAAGATATTCAATATGGGATACACCTCAAGAAAAAATTGTTCCAAACCAATATATTATCAAAATGGGACGCTCAAGAAAGTAAGATATTTTAAAGTCAAGTGATGTTGAAAAAAACTCTTTTTACGAAAAACCAAATCTAAATGAGGAGTATAAAGCACACTCAATGAAGTTGAGAAATGACCAGTACGTTGCATTCCGAAAGACTATTTTGTTTTAGGGTGTCTGAGGATTGAAAAACTCAAAGTTTTTTGCAGAGAGAATAACATGAGGGTTGGCATCATTATTAACTTCTTTTGGGAAAATGAAGATGCGACATTCAATATGTGGGTTGATCCTTAGAGAGTAAAGGAAAAAATCGTCATATTCAAGATAACAAAAACATCTTACAGTTTACATAACTAATTAAAGCATACACCATTACCAATTTTTAGTTTACTTTTTGTTTTCACTTTACGCTTTAGTATGTTCAATTTATACGAGTAATACTATTTATTTTAACTGTTTCATATTTAATTTTCTTTATAATTAACTATCCTAGACTCAGGGTGTACGTACTCAAGTTGCTTAAAAAGGTGGTACAATTGGATAATAATGAATCTAGTAATACATTCTATGGGCTACATGAATATATGGAAGCAAAGAACATACAACCTGGAAATACATGAACAACAGTTGTAATAAGAAGATTTCATGTAAAAATAAAGGGACCTAAAACATTCAAAAAGGAAAATGTGTTCCTCTTATTGTATAAGGTTCCTATGATAGATGTTCCACATTAACGATAAAGTAGTAGTTCTTTTTTTTGTTAGGTCCATTGTATTAAAAGCAAAAGATATATTCCTTTGAAATAATTTTCTTTACTCTCATCTATGCCACTTTGAAATAATTAAGGATTTTGATTTTGAGGTCCTGAAAAGAGTTAAACATGGTATTCGCAAATAATTTTATTATATGCGCTGATTTAATTTCATCTTGAACTGAGTCTAGTTTGATCATTTCCCCACAAATTTATAAGGATACAACAAGTTTGACCATATCAAGTTTGAGTCCATAAATACGCAGAATCTTCCATGCTACGAGTAGCACACTATCTACAATATATGTGATCCGATCATATGATGACGCGCAGTTGTTGTTTTGGTCAAGGTTGATCTCATTTGTTATCAGAGCTCAGTGCATGCAAAATATTTTCTTGATAATGTTATTCCTATTTAAGTAGAAATTCAATTGGCACAAATGAAATATATGCAACAAGTGGCTGGGGCACATGGAGTTAAACCGACCCCAAGGTGTTTGGGTGCATTCTAAAAAGCTACTCTTCCATCTAACTTGGGAAAAGCTAAAAGTCTGCATGGGACCACAATTTCCGAATGGCATTTAGATGCAAAGAAAAAAAAAACTAACTTTGTATAAAGCTAGTTGTCTTAGCTTATGACACTGGGATTAATTTATGCCCTTACAGAAGAAAATTTCTGCAAACACCCTCCTGGACCCTTTTGTTGCCGCAAAAATTAAAGATTTCAGGTAAATCTACCTAATTAAATTATATTTTCGGAAGGAAATGTTGCATACTTATACAACGATGTGGTAGTTGGTCGATGTAGAAGTTGTATTGTATGTGATTGTTCTTTCGGAAAAACTCAGGGATGTTGTACCATGATTCCCAACAAAAGTTAGGATCGGTTCTACCAAGCATCCAAAAATAGGTAGGTATCGGTTGTATCTTGACTCGCAACATAAGTTGAGATCGGTTTTACCTGAATTCCCACCTTAGATCAAAATTGGTCATCCAAAAAAATTTCATAGAAAACCGCACCACAACACTTATTAATTTTTATTTGATTAAGAAGCAAGTTCTTATATGTACTTCCTTTAACCAATGTAATAAAACATGGTTTTTTAGGATGAAACCATACCTATGTCACAATCAAGTAACAATCTACATAGATTATGTGACGGACCGGAAAATTATGCCTAGCGAGCTTGGGCGCGCAGGACATAGCTTCCCCGATGAACCATGATGAAGCTACGATCTGGGCTTCAAATCTAGGAAAATGCACGTCTATTTTCCCTTGCAAGCATGCTCTTGGAGCATGATGCATCTAACTTATCTTCCACACCGTTCCAACTTACTCATATTCTGTAGAGGGTTTATTAAGAAAGCAAAAACGGCCTTTTGAGACCCTAAACGATGGAATTTGGCTAAAATTCCAAGACCGTGATGCGTAGATCACGTCTTGATCGTTGGGTCGTTTCCAATCAATTTTGACCCGTCTAGAGCTAAATTACGATAATCGGGTTTTTAGCCTCCAAATAGGCTATAACATGCCTAAGTTGAACGCCTTGATATAAAGTATGAGCATCCAAGGAATGGAATGCACTTTGCCTCATCAAGTTTGACCATAATCATCTCTTGCATCGATCTACCAAGCCGGATGATATGAGAGTCAAAAATGTCGCAATCATTTCACAATTAGATGATATGAGCGACATAGTGTTGGACCGACAATGATGCAAATCATTGCAGCTTCCTACGTACCCTTCCAAACTCTAAAATGATCAAGCACATACCGTAGTTCATCATCAAAGGGACAAGAAACTTAGTCCAACTCGTTTGCAGGCCCGTGGCCAAGCAATAATGGTAATGGTGTATTCCGTATTAGGTCATTTCGTCAAAATGCATCCAAGTGACTGATACTTGGTCTGCGGCATTGCATAGTGATTCCCATGCTTAATACGCTCGATTGGCCAGGCTACACAGCTATAAATGAGGCTCGTGCATCATTTATACTCTTCCTACTAAGCTATGAAGCTTACTTGGTGCATAGTCCGCATATGCACCTTCAACCAACTACCCTTCCCTATATATGTTAATTTGACATTTTTACAACTTAAATTGGGGGACCAAAAATCATTCGTCAACTCCCACTTTTACTATTCATGGACGTTTCCATATATTTCTGAATAACCGACCAAGATGGTTGTTCACTACTAATGCCAACTCTGATGTCCAACCATGTTGGCTGAACAGTGCCAACCCTAGGGCTGAACATGGTTTTGGTTTTCCGCGGGAACCGAACCAAACCAGACAATTAGGAAGAAACCAAACCGAACCATTTACTAATGGATTGGTTACGGTGTACAAAGTGGAAAGCCGAACCAAAAATCATTGGAAAACCGATTAACTTTTAAACTTAGATTCTTCCGTTGGTTTACAAGTATTAGATTCTAACCATTAATTTAGAGGATAAATTAAAACCCTAAATCTAATATTTCATTATGATACTCTCCCTCTTTCTCTTTCTTCTTCTCCTAGTCGCCTCTCTTATCCACCCCCAACTACAACTGCAGCTACTCGCCTTTTTTCTTCCGGTCTTCCTTCTTTTTTATTTGAAAATAACTAAATTAAGATATATTATATATTTTTTTTTTATCTCTATATTTAGAGTAAGCTTTAACTATTCTTGATATTTATTTTATTTATTTTTTTGTCCGTAAGTTTGTGTAAACCAATACTATCAGCAACTACGATTTTTTTTATCTGTAAATTTGTGTGTTTTGTTTTTGGTTTGACATAATTATTGGTTAACCAAAAACCTCTGGGACAAACCAAAACCAACTGGAACCATTTGGAAACCGAACCAATAGTTAATGGATTGGTTTGGTTTAGATTTTTAGAAACCAATTGTATTGGTTTCGGCTTTGGTTTGGCTAGAAACCGAACCAAAACCGACCATGAACAGCCCTAGCCAACCCGATGTTCATCCATGTTGGATGAACATATTCAATGCATTGGCCAAGGGCCAATGTTCCTTTTCCTACGCAACAGAAACTTTGGATGACGCTTCATCTCAGGCCATGGCGCACCTTTTAGCATGCACCATACTAAAAACATGGGGTGTTACATTTTATGTTGATGTCGCATTTACAAAGTTCAATAGATAAACGTTATACTTCGTAATTCAATATAATTTTGTGATTGATCATACTAAAATGACCAAGTCTCTTACACTAGAGTATCATATATATAACCTCACATGTTGTGTCTTCAATCTTAAACGACTTGAAAGATACGATAGGAATGGAAACAAGTCAAGTCTGTATCACTAACCTCAAGTAGAAAGATGATGTCTTTGTTATAGTCAATACATCTTCACGTTCTTTCGAGACTTTCTAGTCTAACCTTAAAGTTAACTCTAGTAATTTTAATCATGCGACTCTAATTGAGTTTTGATACTAAAATGACTACCAACCTTGACATACCAACGCTTGGTGGGTTCAACCGAGAAATGCTCTAACAAAGGATCATATTCAACCAGAGTTATTACTCTCCCTAAACCAACAATCCATAATTTTTATACAATCATGTCTCAAAAAAACAAAACTATCTCGAAAAAAAAGAAGCATTAAACATATAACTGTAAAAATGAAAAAACAAACTCCTTATTTCCTCAAATTTATGTCAAAAAGTCTACCTAAGACCAGACATATAACACGAATTCCAACCCAAAATTGTTCTCAAATAGTCATTGGGATACTGTGTAACAAACGGTCATTGCGAAGCATTGTATATGGTAGGTGGAATATATGATAGAACAATTGCATATGCATGTTATAAGTCAGTACATTATTTCAACATGCAAAAACCAATAATGATGTCTAATAGCGGTAACTTATGACATTAACTTAAAAGAGTTGACTTCTAATTTTTCAAATATGTAAATATTTTTATTGTGTTAGAACGTAGTTAAAATAAAAATGTGATATTCTTGTTTAAAAAAAGATGTCCAAAAACGATATACACGACACCAATGGAGTGTTTAGAAGTATATGGAGCTATGTTAATTAGAGTTAGATTCTAGGAATTCAAATCTCTATACAAGCAATTCTTTAGGTAAATAAAAATAATTCAAAGATAAAACAATAGTGTTATACTTGATTTTCCTTTTATTTTATCTTCTTCAGGTAAATAAAAATTACTAAACGATAAAAAAATGGTGTTATACTTGATTTCCCTTTCATTTTATATTCCTTATCTAGTTTAGAGTTCAAGGAGTATTCATCTGACAACTTTATATGTTTAAGGGTTGATTTCTATTTTGTGATTTTTCTAGTTTAATATTTAAAGTGAAACTATAGGAGTTATTAAACATCGAATTATTTATCAATATTCCTATTATCAATTATCTCCACATCCATATATGTTCCTAGTTTAATGTGGTAAATATTTGGTTCATCATTAGTTATATATAATTCATCTATCCTCTTTGTCGTTACATAATATCAACCATATTTATATATAACTATATTTTAGGATAATAATTTAAAGTTTTGTAATAAAGCAGGTTTTTTGTTATTTCCAATCAAAAAAAGATGATGCATCTTTGTTCTTGAAATTCGATAAAAAAATGCATTATGTTGTTGATACTCGTGTTACGGTGATATATTTTCCTAGAAAAAAATAACAAACAACATTCCCCTTACAAAGGTTCTTACATGAGTGATAAATCGCTTATTCAAAGTAACATTATCTCAAATCTTATATAACCTTTCATATAACAGAAAGTATACATAAAAAAACAGATACTGCGTTTTTTCTTACCCGATGATCTCAAAATAGCTCGAATATGTAAATCGGGAACCGAACAAATTAATGATAACTATATATGCATGTATTGGATGTGGACAAGAAAAAGTTCTAAAACACATATTATGGAATGGTAGAGATATGAAATGGCTTAATGAAACAACTGATGCAACAAGGTGCATGGTTCATGATAGCATATACAAGTCTTCTGAAATAAACAACATCGTGGTATGTGAACCGGTAGTGATACATACATAAAGGGATGTTGAAAATGATAAAGGAAACTGGAAATTACTTACTGAACCACACGTTGAATTCCCTCCCCTCAAAGAAGTATGGACCATAACAATCCTAAACAAATATATTCAATATGGGATACCCCTCAAGAAAACATGGTTCCAAACCAATATATTATCAAAATGGGACGCTCGAGCAAGTAAAATATTTTAAAGTCAAGGGATGTTGAAAACAACTCTTTTTTACGAAAAATCAAAACTAAATGAGGAGTATAAAGAATAGTCAATGAAGTTGAGAAATAACCAGTATGTTGGATTCAGAAAGACTATTTTGTTTTAGGGTGTCTGAGGATTGAAAAACTCAAAGTTTTTTGCAGAGAGAATAACATGAGGGTTGGCATCATTATTCACTTCTTTTGGGAAAATGAAGATGTGACATTCAATATGTGGGTTGATCCTTCGAGAGTAAAGAAAAAATCATCATATTCAAGATAACAAAAATATCTTACAGTTTACATAAGTAATTAAAGCATACACCATTACCAATTTTTAGTTTACTTTTTGTTTTCACTTTACGCTTTAGTATGTTCAATTTATACGAGTAATACTATTTATTTTAACTGTTTCATATTTAATTTTCTTTATAATTAACTATCCTAGACTCAGGGTGTACGTACTCAAGTTGCTTAAAAAGGTGGTACAATTGGATAATAATGAATCTAGTAATACATGCTATGGGCTACATGAATATATGGAAGCAAAGAACATACAACCTAGAAATACATGAACAACAGTTGTAATAAGAAGATTTCATGTAAAAATAAAGGAACCTAAAACATTCAAAAAGGAAAATGTGTTCCTCTTATTGTATAAGGTTCCTATGATAGATGTTCCACATTAACGAGAAAGTAGTAGTTCTTTTTTTTGTTAGGTCCATTGTATTAAAAGCAAAAGATATATTCCTTTGAAATCATTTTCTTTACTATCATCTATGGCACTTTGAAATAATTAAGGATTTTGATTTTGAGGTCCTGAAAAGAGTTAAACATGGTATTCGCAAATAATTTTATTATATCCACTGACTTACTTTCTTCTTGAACTGAGTCCAGTTTGATCATTTCCCCACAAGTTTATAAGGATACAACAAGTTTGACCGTCTCAAGTTTGAGTCCATAAATACGCAGAATCTTCCATGCTACGATTAGCACACGTACTATCTACAATATTTGTGATCCGATCATATGATGACGCCACTAGTACAAACAGTCGCATACGCCACACTTAAATAGTGTGTCCATAGGCCTTTAGCCATGGATTCTTTTCACTCTAAAACCGTTATGGTAGGAGGCATAACAATAGGGTACCTTTATGGCCACATAAACTTTGAGTGTCTATTTAACATGATTTTCCATAGCCATATCCTACAACCATGTCTATATGGTGCCCACTCATTTTTGTAATAAAGCATTTTTTTTCCTATTACCATGGCCATAAAATCCTTATAGAAACGCAACTTGATTTTAATCATGACCTTCGTTAATCATGACTATATTTTAATCATGACCTTCGTTATCTTTTAGACTCATCAATATGGTTTCAATGTGGCTACTGTATACCCTGATAACACATGGAATTTTTTTACCATGGCAATTTCTATCATTCAAACACACAAAAAATCATTTAACATGGCCAGTTTATAACATATAGCTACATTGAATCTATAGCATGGCCAATCTATGACGGATAGTTATACTAAATTTATAGCACCATGGCCATCCCTTTTAACAGACACAGAAAACATTTGAAAATGCTGCCAATAAGTAGATACACAATAAAAAACTCTTGCATTCAGTCAATGTGATCCGTATGATTTGATTTCCTCAAATTTGGTTCCCTGGATTAGTAAAAATTACAATAAAACCATTACTCTCAACAATGGACGATTCATCCCCAAAGTAATGATCAACATGAATAAAATTGTCTACCATGCATCCATGATGTCCAGTGGACCACCTGCACTTCATGTTATAGTGCCCAATATTTTTACAACCCACATTGAGTTGTTGTAGAGCTTTGAGAACTTCTGTCATTATTTCACGAGGATGGGCTCGAGACTTCCAAATTAACCAAATAATGCTTATCAATAGTGAGCTCTTTTCTCTTTTCTTCCAATCAAATGATGAATCGGCTGAAATTGCTACAAGAAGATTAAGAATGAAAATCGAACTCAATAAGAAAGATAAAAAGTGAACCTGAAGTCCAAGATAGAGCAAGTTACAGGATTATCATTTCAGATAGAGCAAGTTACATGAACAAATAGCATGCATAGTTCAACCAATTTCAAAGCACCATTTTTTTCTGTAACAACTGAGGTACGACATTAGGAAATCATGATACAAGTAAACAGCGCAACGAGATACAACTATTGCATAATACGAAAAGAGCACACACAATCTCACCACCATTGCAAAATCTTCTTCTAGCAATATAGAGCCGCCAACACCTTAAGACTGAATGTTCTCATTTCCCAGTCCAAGATTAGGAAAATCTCCTGCCAAAAAAGAAGGAGACAATCAGCATCAAATTCAAATTTCAGTTGATAACAACACAAATTCAAAATGAAAATAAAAAACTAGACATAAGCATTCAGTCAGTCATATATAATTTGAACTTGTAAGAAAACCATAATTCTAAATCAGCCAAACAAATTCTACAAAAAACAATAAATTATAACTTACATGTATTCCATTAGTTAAAGTAAGAAAACCATAACTAGCAACACAAACACAGTTAAAGTAACACCACCAGTCATTCTCAATTCCTCAGGTCCATTCCAACACACACATCCATCTCAATTTCAATCTTTGCTCAATTTCTCAAATCGGCAAAAACAATAATAACTTTACCCAATTTACAGAGAAATGTATTACCTCAAGATAACTTCATCACTCACTTCAATCCCTAGAATAATCCTTCCAGACCTGAAGTTCATCACCATCACCAATTTCATCATCTGAGACTTTGATTTCACAAATAATTCCATTCTAATACTCCCAATTCTTCAAAACCCCATCTCGAATCCTTTTATTCCAACTTCTAATTCTTCCCTAAGCTTTCCCGTGAATCTCTAGTTCTCAATTGAGAAGAACCTAAAACCCTAACTTACTGATTCTTCATCAAAATAGTTATACATCATCAATTATACAGAAACCCCTCTTAATTACTTGATTTCATCTTCAATTTCTCATTCATCTTCAATCACTATCAAAAATATGAAACCCTAACGCAATTCCCAAAAACTTCATTAACACAAAACCAAACCTTAACTACCGATTCCAAGCTGTTCTCCAACCTTAATTCATAACTCGTTTTAAACCCACCTCCAATGAATTCTATGGAGTATCAAATTCATCTTTAGATCTTCTCATAATTCCTTCTCATGAAACCCTAACTTCATCAAACTCAGATCACATCAGCATCACTTTCTCCTGATTCAGATTCTCCTACTTGAATCAACAACACCATCAATAACCATTCTATGAAGTTTCCCCTAATATCTATTTCTCAAAACCATAGTTTCGATAACTCAATTCTTCAACAGATGAAGAACACGAGAAGAGGAAGGAGGAAAGAAGAGATGGATCTGAGGTATTCGATTGGATAGAAAGAAAGAAAGAAAGAGAGAAACAAGAATGAGAATTAAAATGATCGACGGACCACGTTTCTTTTGATCCACTCATACGGATCAAGAAGATATCTGACGGTTGAGATTTTATTTGTTATGGTCATACGGATTGAGAAGCATTTGTGTTTATCTTTGTGCTAATACGAATTCATATATTAGGTTCTATTATCAACCTTCGACACATAAAAAAATCCAAAAAATATATTAATAAATTTAGGACATTGTTATCGACATTCTGATATAAAAAAATCCAAAAAATATATAAGAATGAATTAGGAAAATGAAAAATGAATTCGATAATTGGTGTGTTTCTTTGTGCTTTCTCTTTGTATTTTTGTGCTTTCTCTTTGTTCTCCCGGTTTGGATTTCGACTAGCCGCATAGGTCATGAAGTAATTTTTAAAAGTCATACAGATCAGGAATTAGCTTTAGTTCACACTGGTAAACTCAGGTTAGCATGATACATCATCAAAATCAATAAATATGAAGCTCAATGTCAATTCGAACTTCCAATATGGTATAACGACATACAAACTATGAAATGAGAAGCTCCAGGAGGGTTAAAACTTCAAACTTAACATGATACATCATCTAAATCAATAAATATGAAGCTCAGTGTCGATTCGAACTTTAAATATGGTAGTACGACATAAAAACTATGAACCAAGAAGCTTTGGAATGGTTCTGACTTCAAACGTAGCATGATATATCATTGAAATCGATAAATATGAAGCTCATAGTCGATTGGAACTTCAAATATGGTATAACGACATAGAAACTATGAACCAAGAAGTTCTGGGAGGTTTCTGACTTGGTTAGAACGACGAATTTATCCATTTAAGGTAAGATTTCTTCGGAATATTCTACGAAACCTCAAACAAACATATTTTTGCATATTGTATGCATACCAGGCTCAGAGATTGAAACCTGGCCGCGAGTTAACTTTTATCGGCTTATTGTATATATAAGTCAGAAACTTGGTAAGAACGAAGCTGAACAATTCAATTCATTCGAACCCTAAATTTCTCCAGATTCAATCATCAAAGACCTGTTGAGTTCAAAATTAACAAATATGAAGCTCGGTGTCGATTCGAACTTCAAATGTGGTATAATGGCATATAAACTAAGAACCAAGAAGCTCCAGGAGGGGTCTAACTTCGAACTTAGCATGATACATCATCGAAATCGACAAATATGAAGCTCATTGTGTTAATTTGGTAGGTGATGAAGACGTCGTTACGTTCACAGTAGCTTGATGACCTCTTTTGCGTATCTCCTTTTCCATTGCAGCAATTTATGTAGTGGATCGCTTGCATCTTCTAATTATGTCTTCGACTGAGTTGGTAGTTGCTGATTGTTTTTCCATTGAATAGATGTTTAGCTTTGATGTTGCAAAGGAAAACAGGTACATTGATATTGAAAAGAAGAATGGGTGATCTTTCTTATATATAGGATTCCTTCCCAACGGCTCTATTTTTAAGAACTCGTTCCCAACGGATCTTTTTCCCAACAGATATTTTTCTAACAACTCGTGCCCAACGGATCTTTTTCGTTATATGTATACTATCAACATTTTTTGGTTCTTACCACCAACAACCTCAACACATTGTTACAAACCAACAAACTAAATTATGTATTGTAACAGTTTGAGTAGAAATGGAAAACAAATAGTATGTGTGGAAGCAAAATAGGTTTGTCCATGTTGTTTCATGGATACACACAATTTCCTTCAATGCCCATGGATATATACAAAATGTCCACAACCAGGATGCATCGGCACTAGGAAGGTAAAAGAGTCGATACCAGAGAAGATAAGGTATTTGGAATGTGAGTATGCTAAATGTCTGGGGGAAGCACAATGTTTGGAGGATGCAATGAAACAACAAAAAGTTGAAGAACTCGGCCACAACTTCAAACTAAAAGGTAAGGTGGAGTTTGAATGTACCAAGGGAATACTGTGTGAAACTTAGTGTTGTTATTTATTTATGGAAATGCACCGTTCAGTCGCCAAAAAAACATATGGAAAGCGTTACTGGAGATGCCTTGAGTGTGGAACGGTGGCATGGGCTGAATAAGTGTTGTTTTAGTTGAATCGATTATAATTAGTATGTGTGAGTTTTTGTATGTCATGAATATTTAGCTATATGCATCTACAATAAATAATAATAGTAATTTTCTTATTCAGATTAACAATTACATTAAGCACGTTCAACCAGCATTTAAACCAATAGGCGACCCTATTAAACGAGTTGTGTCTCATGAGAGTTTACAGAGAAATATACCCACAAAACCAATCTTCATTTTAATTCTTTACTCTTCATCCGATGATTCAGATGATGAATCTTCAAAGGGGGAAGGGTCATAATCTGAGAAGTTATTTCTCAAAATGACATAGCAGTTAAAAAATCTAAATGGTTTCCCCTTCTTTTTTTCGTAACTTTTCAAAACACGTTGCTCCTACAACAAAATAAAACAATGTCAATTTACTATAAAATAATTAAACAATTCAGTAAACATACTCAAAATATTGTCTACAATAGGTAACCACTTAATTTCTTACGATTTCCAAAGGTACTCCAGCCCTCCATAAATATAACGATCTTTGTGTCGTTATATATACTTTCACGTCTGAAGTTATAACGTTTAACCTTGTTTTCAGATACTTAACCGTGCGTTGATTCGGATTACCTTTATGTATAGTCAACCTTTATAGCAACTGCTCTACAAGGTTGGTGTTGTTGATTTGTTCATCTTCTACTTCATTCTCTAGATGAACTTCGACCCATAAACTAACTATCATTTCGTCTTCCTCCGGATTATAACCCACCATAATTAAGAAATAACAGTGGTGTGGATAATAAGTTTTTTTTTTTTCATAAGATGGAGAACATATTTGTTCGAACTAATGTGTTCATTGATAAAAATAGGTTGTCAATCATTTATACAAGCACCGCATACATATCCATATATTGTTGAATGAGATTTCCCGGATAAGTATACTAATCCATATACTGTACTGGAATATTGCGCGGATATGTATACATATCCATATACTGTGTAAATGATTTAGCAGATTATCGTAATTGTAAACCATATGCCACCAAATAAAAACTTCATACTTTGCAAACATAAGTGAAACCCAAAAATTATCTAAAATTTGTTATTACAAGTTCGTTTAACATTCGAAAACTTAAAAGAGAATAGTGAAATACATCCTATGCATCATCATCATCATCATCATCAGCATACATACCAGCAAGATCTTCATCGTCAACCTCAACATCGTCCTCCTCATCCTCATCGTCATACTCAGAATCCTCCTCATCACCAAAATCCTCATCGTCATCTCCATCATGTTGATATTCGTCTTCCACTTGTCCGTGTGCATCTTCATGAGGAAAGTCATCTGGGATGTGATTATTGTAATCTCCGTAATACTCAAATTCCCCATCCTCGTTCTGTCCTAGGACAACTTATTCTTCTAAGTCTGTATCATCATAATCTCCTTCTGGCGATGGAAGTACCACGTATTCCATATCTGAGCCCTCCATTGTATTAAAAGCAAAAGATATATTCCTTTGAAATCATTTTCTTTACTCTCATCTATGCCACTTTGAAATAATTAAGGATTTTGATTTTGAGGTCCTGAAAAGAGTTAAACATGGTATTCGCAAATAATTTTATTATATGCACTGACTTACTTTCATCTTGAACTGAATCCAGTTTGATCATTTCCCAACAAGTTTATAAGGATACAACAAGTTTGACCTTCTCAAGTTTGAGTCCATAAATACGCAGAATCTTCCATGCTAAGAGTAGCACACTATCTACAATATATGTGATCCGATCATATGATGACGCGTTGTTGTTTTTTTTTTTTTGTCAAGGTTGATCTCATTAGGGGTAAAATATTATTTACATGTACTTTTGTTTGTATATTTCAGGATCAAAGATTATAATTAAGGTAACCAATGTATAACGTATGTAAAAACTATATTAGAGGGATCAATGTTGGGTGCTTTTATTAGGAAATTAATTATGCTTACTTGAGAGATTCTCCTTGATTTTGATTACACTCTAAAATAATATTCATAGAATTTTATAGTTTCCCTCGAAGAAACTTACAGCATGCTTGCAATGATGCAAACACTGGATAATCATTACTCTTTAGTGGTACATATGTCTTGCATCATAACTTCATTAGCAACACTAACAACCATTTCTTAGAGAAGATTTATTGACTGATTTCTAATTTTTTATGTATAAACCTCTTCTTCCTTCTCAAATAATTACGACCAGCGAGTCTCTTAAAAATACCAAAACTCGTACCGTTCTCATCTTTAATTTTAACACCTTTATTGTCATTTTTATCTCGATTTCATCGTGTTAGAGCACTGCTCGGTCGAACTCGCAAGCATTGCTATCTCAAGCTTGTTTGTCAATATTAGTGATCAAAACTATAAGTATTGATTTCTAGTCTCCTTATAGTAATATCTCGGACTAGGATAGATTGTGTAGTTGAGAATTAGAATTCAGGGCGTTCATCAATTGAAGATAAAGAACTACTAAGGAGATCTTGTGGAACTTCATCACCAAAAGGTATGTGGAGACTAAAAGTCATCTATCACTAGGAAAATTTATTTCTACACTATCTTCTATATTGAGACAAAAGTCGTATTATTATATAGTATTTGATTATGCACATTTGAGATTTCGAGTTGAGTTTAACTCGCTTACATATTTCTCAAAATATGAGTTGGTAAGCTTTCGCTTCAACCAAGTTCATCTTATATTCTTGACGAAAGTCAAATGATGATCATGTGAAAATCGCCGAGTAACATCTTACATGGTTTGTGTGATAGAATCATTTGGTGTAGACTTGTAATGTTTTGCTATGATTATTTCAATATCTTTAAAATTGCTTTGATGCTAATAGTGTGTGAAAACGGCTTTATGTTGTCATCCTCTAAGAAAGTTTCAATGACTGAAATACAATTTAGAACTATAGGATATATATATATATATATATATATAGTATGCGTACTTGCATATATGTAATCCATGTCCGGGAACCATAGTTTTGGTACCCGTATGCGTAATGGATGGTTTGTGAAAGTCCAGGTAACAAGTAAACATACCGGTATGCGTACTGGCGTAAGGTAAAGGTCCGGAATTTTCTACTGGGTTTTTGAAGTTTACTAAGGTATGCGTACATGTTTGCACACTGGCAAATCCAAAGTCAGACAGGCTACTTAGGTATGCGTACCCGTATACATACTTGGGTAGTTAAAGTTCTAAAATCGGATTGTTCATGAACTAATACATTTATATATTAAGGAATGCATTATGTGCAAACCGTAGCTATAATGTTCATGAATTGGTTCGAGTGAATCAAACCGATTTTTCTTCAATTGTTTTCTTGGATACTTCTATAATAATATTGAAATTGAACAAATCTTTAACTAGTTTCATTTGAGTCATTTGAACTAGTTATGGTTAAGATGAATAAGGTTGATATGAGAGTGTTCATATAGCTAACCTCGGTTAAATACTGTAGAGCCAACATAATGTACATATTTAGGTACGGTTACTCAAACCTAAATGAGGGTACATTTCATTTGCTTATAATAATCTAAGTTCGATCTAACAGTTGAAAGATATTAAATTGAGTTTAATCAGGTTTTCATCTAACGGTGAATATTGAATTCTTTGTTACCAAGGTAACTTAGATTGCAAACCCTGATTTGAAAACTTTATAAGGGAGAGCGCTAGCAACTGGGAAACCTTATCCCCACACCTCTTGTGTGATACTAGTTGCAACTAGAGTCGATTCTCCTTTAACCTTAGGTTTTTCACGAAACCCTGTAGGTTAATGACTTAAAGACTTCATTGGGATTGTGAAGCCAGGACCAAGTATTTTCTCTATAGTTGCGTGTTATGATCTTGCCTTGTTCTATCGTATTTAGTACTATCTTCTCTAAGATTTTCTCGAGATTGATTCTCCGATAGGCAAGATTAAAAGTAGTCACAAACATCTTCGTCTCATCGTTTTTGATTCCAAAATCTCTTGTTTCGCTAACATATGATTAAGATTATTGTGAGGTGATTGATAATACTTGGATGTTATTCGGGAATATAAATCCTTTTTACTAATTGGTTCCTGTGCACCTTGATCTATCAAAGACGGAACAAAACTCTGAGGTATTTCTGTGCAAGACAAATTTATCTATTCCAATAGAATTTTCTGTGTGAGACAGATTTGTTTATCAAGTCTTCGACTTTGAGGCGCAGAAACTTTTGGTTGTGGGTGAGATCAGCTAAGGGAATCAAGTGCGTAGAATCCTGCTGGGTTCAGAGACGTAAGGAGCGCAACTGTACCTTGATCAGTGTGAGATTGATTAGGGATCAACTACATTCCAGTCCGAATTTCATTGATAGTAGGCTAGTGTATGTAGCGGCTTAATACAATATGGTGTTCAAAGATGGACTATGTCCCGAGGTTTTTCTGCATTTGCGGTTTACCTCGTTAACAAAATTCTGGTGTCTGTGTTATTTCTTTTCCGCATTATATTTTGTTATATAATTGAAACATCACAGGTTGTGCGTTGAGATCAATCAATTATATAATCCATCCCTTGGTTGTTGATATAAATTGATTGACACTTGAACATTGGTCTTTGGTACCGTTCAAGTTGTTTCACATAATAATCAGGATCGCGTATTTCTATCTATTTGATTTGCTGATTACATTGTGAAACAAAGATATAAAACTCTTTGATATACTTTTCTCTAGATTGAGTCTAATTGTTTAGCCGATTCTCTTGAAAGTATACTGGACTTTATCTATTTAGATTGCCGAACGAAATATTGGGTGTGGTTGTTAGACCTTCGCTTTTTCACATCGTGTGTTTCTTATTTGAATATCTCACCATCTTCTATAGATTAAAGAACATGAGTACTGATATGTTTTTTTTTTGCAAAACCTTTTTTAAGCAATTTGGAGGTTGCGTTGGCTGATATTGATGGCTAATCACTCAATAACTTTACATCGAACGTGGAATTGTGTATCCTTTAAAAACTAGGTCCAGAGTTGCAGATAGTTTGTTTCATTTAAAAAAAAAAGTTACTTGTTTTTTTTCTTAGAGATCAGGCTTAGCCTCATTTGTTTCGGTTTTCTTTGCCTTTATTTATAAAATCTCCATGTAATATTTGTTTTGAAGAAAAAAAGATACATAGTAGCTGGGAACACACAAACGCACGCACAACATATTATCTATCCATATAATTTAAGACCCATGAATGGTCAACAAGCTAGTAAATAGCTTGTTGGATAAGATAATTTTTAATGCTTGAAGAATGATAAATACAGTATAACCCCTATATATTAATCCGCGATTAATTAATAAATTTTGCCGGTTCTGAGTCGGGACCAATTAACGTGCTAAATTAATAATTCACAAAATTTATAAAATAATATTTTTTTCTATCATTCTATAGGTCCCTTCGTATATATAAATTAATAAATCTCTGATTTACATAAATTTATTTTTACATTTATGCTAATTTGGTAAAAAATTATTCAATTGTGACTAATTTTAATAAGGCTTGGGGCTGAAAGTCCTGAAAATTACAAAATTATTCAATCCAACTTAACCTGAAAGTCCCCAAAATTACATTTATACCTATAAATCCCCAAGATTGCACACGTAAATGCTTGCAAAATTCTCCCTCTTTCTCCTGCTACAGTAACTAAAAAAAAAAATTCATTTCCTTTACTGTAGCAATTCAGGGCGTTTTCATCTTTAGGATTCGGAAAATTCATTGAAAAATTCATTTCGTTTTCAAATCACCGACTGTAAACTACCAGCAGCAAACTCCCATTTCCACCACCATCATCTCGATGGGTTACAAAGTGGTTTGGGGGTTTCGTTTTTATTTTAGTTTTTATGTTTTCCATGTTGGTACTCTCATGGTGTGTTGATGGGTTAGTTTGTTCATACTCATTTTGGTTGATTGATTTTGTGTTTTTGAATTGTCATACACCTAGAAAACGCTTGTAATCGGGTGCTACTCTGTGTGTTTCTCGAACCAAAGAGTGGATAATTTATTTAAGCACTCAAACCGTTTGTCATTATGCTTCAATGACAGTTGCAAGTAAAGGAATCATCGATGTCCGTTTAGAGATTTTCATGGTTGTCCAGATGGGGGGACCGGGAGTAAAGGTTTTTCATGTTTGATTCCCCACCCGAAGAGACAACACCTCCGCAATAAAGAAAAGAAGACCGCACTCCAACAGGCCATAAGAACCGATGTTGATGTCTTCATGAGTTTAGAGGAAACTCGAGAACTTTAAGACAATGGTTGTGCTTCGAATGTATGAGTATTCAGGCTTGGAGCAGAGCGTGCAAGCATGAAGGGAACACCGATATTAAGCCCGAGATATGTGCGAGTTCTGGTGAAGTAGCTGAAATAATTTTTGGAGTGCCTAAGCCTCGTCTACAGGAGGATTTAGTGCAGCTTGACAGCGACTTCGAATTGAATGAAGCAATTGTGGATGCAGTCTTTAGAGCCTCGGTATGTACGGTTAAGAGCATTCCAAGAGGTTGCAGGTTAGCTTTTTCTCATGCCCCGAAAGCGGCACTACTGTAAAGTCGCGGCTGAACCTAAAGTCGTTAAACATTGGGTCGCTTTTGCTGCTCCCTCGATGCACTTTGAGAGTGTTCCGACCTAAGGGTAGAGCTGAATGCAGGTCCGGTAATCGCAAGGCGACACAACAGACACAAAATTCTTAGAGCGCTGGCACTTTGGGGTGAACCTAGTGGGACTATAAATCTTGTTCGTGAGATTTTAAAGCTCAGCAAACAACAGTTAGTGTTAGAGATGATTACACAGAAAGACAACAAAGATGATGACACGGGGAAAGACAACAAAGCTCGGTACCAATATCTCTACTTGTTTGCGCAAGGTGGCGGATGGGCACTTCACAAATGGCTGTTAAAGCCATCGGTTGTCCGGTGGCGCCATACAACGAGAACACAAGGAAAGCACTTGAGGATAAGCATCCGACGATGCCTCCTCCAAGGAAACCAACCAGACGTTGCAGGAGACACCGCTAGTGGCCGAAGAAGGTACCATTCTTAGTTGTATTAAATCTTTCCCTAAGGGAACTTCGTGTGGAAGGGATGGCCTTCGGGCACAACATTTGTTGGATGCTTTCTGTGGGGAAGGCTCAATCTGCGGCTGCTGATATGGTCACGGCCATAACTAGGGTTGTTAATCTTTGGCTTGAGGGAGATGCCCTCTTAACCTAGCGGAGTTCATTGCATCGGCTCCCCTAACACCCTCCTTAAACCGGATAAGAGCATTCGTCCCATTGCTGTTGGGACAATTTGGCGTCGATCGGTGTCCAAAGCGGCGATGAAAGGGGTTGGTAAGGACATGGCAGCGTATCTACAGGATTTCCAGTTTGGTGTAGGTGTTTCGTGGTGCTTTGAGGCAATCCTACATGCTTTGGAATAGGTTTGTCAAGAAACATCATGTAGACGCTAGCCTCTCTATGCTAATGGTTGACTTTACCAATGCTTTTAACCTAGTTGACCGAACGGCTATGCTTTCTGAGGTACGTAAGCTTTGTCCATCTATATCGCCTTGGGTAGAATACTTGTATGGTCAACTGCACGGCTCTATGTGGGGGACTCCTTTATCTACTCATCCACAGGAGTACAACAAGGTGACCCTTTAGGGCCTTTGTTATTTGCTCTGTACTTCATCAGCTTATAGCTAAGATAAATGAGCACTGCATATTATCCCTACATGCCTGGTATCTTGATGATGGCACTGTTATTGGCGACACCGAAGAAGTGGCAAAAGCACTCACTATTATCAAAACAAGTAGGGCTGCTACTGGGGCTTATACTCGAATATTAAGAAAACTCAAATATTTTGGCCCTCTTGTGATGGACGAAGGATAAGTGATGGGATGTTTCTGTCGAAATCTCAAGACCGATAAGGGAGTCAAACTATTAGGTGGTGCGATTAGCCTGGACGATGGTTTTGTGAAGGGCCTTGCCATTAAGAGGGTCAAAAGTGAAAAAAGGATTTGATGCGATTTTATCCAAGCTCCATGATCCTCAAAGTGAATTGCTGCTTTACGAACGTGTATGGGTATCTCCAAGCTTCTTTTTGGCCTTCGTATTTGTCACCCAGACTATATTATGGAGGCGGTAGATATATTTGATAGAGGCTTGCGAGAAGTGGTGGAAGGCAGCGTGGTGTGCGGGGACCGTTCTTTGAGAGCTTCGTGGAGACTATCTACTCTACCTATCGATATGGAGGTCTTGGACTTTATACTTTGCTAGGGAGGCATCCGAGTATGTTTTTGTGGCTTCACGTGTGCAATCTTGGGGATTACAGATCACATATTGAGGAGTAGTGGTGTGGACGGTATGGATGATAATTTTAATAAGGCTTTGGAAACGTTACAAGTGACTCTTCCCGATTTTGATCTTAACAACTTCACCAATAAAGACAACGCCCCCTAAAGCACAAAGCATCCTGGCGAGTGCTCTTTTTTTGTAAAGTGGTTAAGGACATTGATAGAGTTTACATGCTAACGGAGAGACAGAAAGCGGTTTTTGGTTGTTTGCAAGCAAAGACATGCCCAGGATTTTCTTCTGTCTATTCCGATTGAGGGGCTAGGGCGAAGATGTCTCCTTTGGAGTACCGGTCTATCCTCAAATACAGTTAATGATCCCGCTTTATCCTCTCGACTCTCACCGCTCGCTTGCATCACAAAAGTTGCTTGGATTCATATGGTGAACATGCAGTTCATTGTAAAGTAGACCCTGGTTATAAATATAGACATGATCATGTGAGGGATATTTTGTATGATGTACTGTGGAGGTCTGGCATTTCGGCAAAGAAAGAAGCACCTGTGCATTTCCGACAGACCCACTTGAAGGGAGATCGACACTAAGACCAGCTGATGTTCTTATTTTTGGATGGGCTAATGGGAAACACACATGTGTTGACCTCACCGGGGTATCTCCTTTGGTAGGAATTGGACATGGCACCTTTACAGTCGGGCGAGCAAAGCGCTAAAGGTCGCCTCGTAAGATATCGAAGCATGAGAAAGCATGTGTTGACAATGGGCATGCTTTCGTCCCCTTTGCTTTTGATACTTTTGGCTATTTGGCTCCGGAAGCGGTTGGACTACTCAAGAGGGTCCAAAAGTCATGCGCAGCAATGTAATGACCCCTGGCTCACGAGATTTTATTTTTAATAGGATAGGTTTTGCTATTCAAAAAGGGCTAGCGGCACAGCTTGTCGCTCGCTTGCCTAGTATGTAATTTTTAACTTTGTAATTTATTAACAGTTTATCGATTATCTAATGGTAACTTTATTTCAATTTCAAAATAAAAAAAAAAAAAAAAAATTGTGACTAGGTTTTCCTTAAAATTGATGCCACATTGAATTTCATTGTGAGTTTTTGGTGTTGTCGTTTCCTGATGCAATAAAAATCTATCCAACATCTTTGCATCTTTGATAACTTCTTGATGAGAAGGTGACTATGTAAACTACATTTTCATATTCGACTTCCACATCACCACTTTCGTCTTTTCCCATGACACTCTCAGTTATTTATTCGTCAGTCAACAAATCTGAAATAATATACTTTTGCGGGTAGTTTAAAGGAAATTCAAAATCTATTACACTGTGATAATTCAATCCATTAATTGATTATATTTTGCAATTCTCTAGTTCCTTCATTATCTAACGCTTCATTTGGATTCTCTGATGTAGTGTCATCCATTGAACGAATCTTACAATGACGAAAATAATTTTCCATGGAATAAGGTGTATTGGTTCATTTTGTTGATTTTCAATATTTTCATAAATTAATAAATTATTAATTAATATGTAATTTATTAATTATTAATTTATGCGATTATTTAATATCGCGATAAATTGACGAATTTTTCCGGTCCCGACGCTATTATTTTATATAGCTCCTCCTCTCACTGTTTAGGTAGTTTGGAAAATATTAAGATACCCACTGAAGATGTAGTGAATTATGTTTATTGATGGTTCTTTAAAAGACTATATATATAATATGGGTTTGGGAATAATTTTGTGTGATGTTAGTGAAATTATAAGAGGTTCTCGTGCAGATTTTGGAATGATTCCAGATGCGGTTGGTGCTGAGTCGACTGCGCTTTTTTTGGCTATCTCTTGGGAACAAGAGATGAATCCGCCTAAGGTCATTTTTGTTAATGACTGATTCAAATGGTGGATTTGTAAACGGAAATTGTAAAAATGTCGTGTGGAGGTGTAGTGATGTTTTGTAAGACTTCCTATGTTTACGTACTAGGTTTAGAACTTTTAAAGTGTGTATACGTGTTAAAAACCGCCCAGCAAACCGGCTAGAAAATACGGTATTAAGGATAATTGAGTTTTTTTTTTCACATTTTTTGGGTTGTCTCGTAAGCAAAGAACCTTTAGTTGAAATATTTAATTTTCATCTTAGTTAATATATGATGTGTGTTTGTCACCAAAAAAGGAAAAACAAAAAAAAAGCTTATCGGCAAACATCATGAATGCTAATAGGGGTCACAATTTGCTTGGGTTTGTATCATTCCAAAGGTCAATTTTTTTTCTTTTCTTTGTTCTTTGTAATTCTTTGTAATATAGAATTATTCACACACCCTAGTTGACCTCCTATTAGCAATTTTGGGAGGCACGGTTGCTTTTGTTATTAAAGTAGCTAGTGGCGTGCCAAATGTCGTTCCATGAATGGGTCTCATGTGCTTCGATGAATATGTCAGAAGCACCAACCAACATCCTCTGTTTCTCACTTTCTGGGCATTCAGATTTTGAGAAAAAAATTCTATTTATCTCAATGTCAGACACAATCACGGATCTACGACAGCAAACGCAAACCAATACAACCCCCTAAACACAACATCATGATGTCGTTTCATTCATTTTTTTCACATAAAATAAAACATTATGGGCTTACAACATTGACTGAATCTCAATCTAGGTAAAGCATAAAAAAGAATTACGAAATTTTGTCTATTTATTAGAATGATCTTTTTGGGATTACCCATCATTTTTTGGGAGGATATTAGAAGTAATATTTGGTCACCCCTTATAAATATTTTTTTATATCCACTTTATCCTTGATGATAAACTTAGTTAGTGATTAGTGATTAGTTAAAAACTGATTAGTGTTTTATAAGTTGGATTTTTTTGTTTTTAACATTTTTTTTTAGAAATAAAAACAAGAAGGAAATAGGAAGAAGAAGATGGGTGAACCCAAAAATATTTTTTTGAGTTTAGTAATTATGATATGAGTGATTCATGTGATGATACCTTAGATCTTTTTCTTTAAGAGCCATAACAAGAGTATGATGTTTTGGGTACTCATGGATACTTCAAATTTAGTTAATGGTGCTTGAATTGGCCAAAACATTCCTAAAAATGAACAATTTACAAATTGATTTCCGTTTGGTTTACAAAGTTTGGCTACAACATTTGAAGAACAGGTTACCAGACTCATCTGCAAGTGTAGTTCGGTTAATGTTTCTAAAAACACAGGTAGCCGAACTCAGCTTTAATGGAGTTTTTTGTTTCAGAGAAAAGTTCGGTTAGGAATTTTTTTTTACGACATAACCGAACTAAAAGTTCGGCTGGGAAAAAAAATATGAAAAAAGGTTGCGACGTAACCGAACTCAATATATAGGTTTTCGGAGAAAAGTTCGGTTAGGAGAAAAAAATTCGGTTAGGAAAAAAATTGCGACGTAACCGAACTTTTCTCTGAAAGAAAAACCTCCATTAAAAGTTGAGTTCGGCTAGTTCGACAAAGTTTTTCACATAATTCCTAACTGAACTTCTCTCTGCAACTTACATTTTCAACTCATTTTAATGATTACTTCTCCTTTTTGCAACCAAAAACGAATGACAAGTAATGGGTTTGTTATAATTTTTATTTTGATTTTGTTTTGTTAATGATTCAAATTAAGCTATATATCGTGGTCGGTGGTGGTGGTGGTTCAAGGTGGTCGGTGGTGGTGAGCGGCGGGGGTGATGGGAGGAGGTGGTTATATATATAAGTGGTGGTAATGAGAGGAGGTGGTAATATATATATATATATATATATAGGTTAAGGGTAGGTTAGTTATTTCCACATTTTAGGACACCCCTTATCATTGTAAGCTGAATCCTACTAAACAGCTAACTGTGGCCGTATAGTCTTTTGTCATTACAAAAATCCATTAACCGGAAATCGGTGAAGCGTGGATTGCATGTCGCTAGGCCACAGGCATGATATTGGGCCGTCCAGACAGGCCTTGTTTATCGCATACTCAATAAAAGAAGTTTCATGCACCGACTTGGGTATTAGGTGCCGGTTTCCTAATTAAAAATAGTGTACACATCTCTATATAAAAGTGTCGAAAATCATCGCCATTACAAATTACGGGGGAGTGTTGGAATTACCTAATTTGTAATGTCCAAATGAAGTCTAAATGGGTTTACAGGTGTTTGTTTAAATGCGTACAAACCAAAGTGTGACAATTATGTCATAGCGTGGCAAATCATTACTTAATTCAAATGTGGCAAATGGATAAAGTGGCAAATTTGTAACATCAAATAACAAGAAGAAAAATAGTTAGAGCTTGTGGCGAAGCTTGACCTAAATGAAAGATTGTGAGAGAATCTGGATAACCAAAGAAGTGTTACAGCCGAACAAAAGCGTGACTGAACAAAGATGAATAGAAGAAGAAACAACAAAAATGTTGTGAAGAAACGGAAGCAATCACCAAGTGGTGATGAGATAGAGAACAACAAAAGTGGGTGAAAATCCTATGAGTTGTCTAAAGAGTACAAGAAGTATTTTACTGAAACGAAGAAGGACCGCAATGTCCCTAAACTACGATGGAACCCGTATGTTCTAAAACTACGAAGAGGACCGCAATGTCCCTAAACTACGATGGAACCCGTATGTTCTAAAACTACGAAGAGGACCGCAATGTCCCTAAACTACAATGGAACCCGTATGTTCTAAAACTACAAAGAGGACCGCAATGTCCCTAAACTACGATGGAACCCGTATGTTCTAAAACTACAAAGAGGACCGAAATGTCCCTAAACTAAGAAGGGGACAATAATGTCCTTAAACTTCCGAAGAGGACTGAAATGTCCCTAAACTTACGAAGAGGACTGAAACGTCCTTAAACTATGAAGAGGACCGAAACATCCTTAAACTCCGAAGAGGAATGAAACGTCCTTAAACTATGAAGAGGACCGAAGCATCCTTAAACTATGAAGGGGACCGAAACGTCTAAGATAAAGAGAAGTTGGAAAGTAGGTGTTGAGGGGGAGTGTTGAATATTCAACACCAACTTAGTCAAGCGTTCACACCTATCTAGATTAACCTAGAAATATCTAGGATGTCTAGAGTCAATGTTAGACAATTAACATGTGTAAAATGAGTGTTCTAGAGTTAGACAAATCAAACAAGAATACTATATTGTCTAGTAGTTGGTTTGGTAAGCCTCCATAGGCATAGTTGTTAGCCTCCAAAGGCATAGTTGTTAGCCTCCATAAGCATAGTTGTTAGCCTCCAAAGGCATAGTTGTTAGCCTCCATAGGCATAGTTCTCTTATTCTTTTTGTAGCCTATAAATAGGCATGTTGTATTCATTTGTAAGTAAGGTAGCAAGAATCAATCAATACAAAGTTCAAGTTACAAAGTCCTTGCTTCCACCCTTCACTACTAGAGCTCTAGGAGCTCTATACGAGCAACACCACGATGCTCGTATATCTCCGAAAAATATTATCAAGGTTTCTAAGTTCTTGATAAGAGTATAAATTTTAACTATTACAATCCATTTGCCATTACGAAAAGCAATGAAGTACTAATGTTGGGCATCAGGGAATCCTATTGTTATGACCCCAAAACTCAAACTATTAGAAAACATGGAGATGATAATAATGGTATAGGCTACTCAAGAATTCAAGTAACACCTCATGAAAACACCTACGTTTCCTTAAAAGATTCCGGGGAAACATGGTATGGACCGGGATGCTCAGCAGTTCCTCGCTCAGACAAACAGTTATGTTTGGTTGACAGAAGCTTTTTTGGATTTCAGAAGATACAGACGACGTTGACCGAAGTTATAGATGTCTTTAGGCGTCTTAAGCCAAATTGGTAATCTTAACACAGAAGAGAAAAATTATTAATCAACAAATATGATGTTGCTTCATACTTTTTTACCAAGCACCCGTTTCTTCCGATTGTTTTCTAAAGTGTTATAATGACTCAATAGAAAAAAATTATTGTTTGCAACAAATATGATGTTCTTGTTTTTCCACATTTTGGTACAATGACTGAATTGCAAAAATTATTGGGTCTGGGAGGAGTAGTTGTTGTTCGGAAACAATCAGGACCAGCCAACATTTCAATGAAACAAATACCTTGACACTGACCACAATATTCTCACCTGAATTGGAATCCACATTTGTGCACGCAATTCATTTCCCAAACAGAATTTTCAACCTCAGCTAACCTATAAACACTCTATTTTTTGTGTGTGCATAAATCCTCATTCATATTCCTCAACGTAGTCACACCAACACATAAACCAGTTAAATAACTTCGGCAATGGCATATGGGGCAAGTATGCCAAGAACCCAAAGAGCAATAATATAACCAGTTCAAATATTAGACTGTAACCAACCATATATCACACGCCATGACCGACCTAAGACGGTTCAACCGCATGGCTGTAAAAGCCTAAAATGTCGCACCCACTATCCATATTTGGACGAGTCAATCCCAAACCTTTTTTTGGAATGTCTATCAAAAATATCTATCAAAATCTTTAATCACCAAACATCCACCGCTCATCTAACATCTTCATCAAAAGATACACCGTTTATATTATATCTTCAACCTAATTACACGTAAATTTCGCGTCAAAAAAAAATTAATTTCCAAAAAAATAAATCGAAATTTGAATTTCCAGTTTTCCCGCTCCAGAAAATATCTCCGAATATATCCCCCATTTTCTCCACCCACTCTCTCATAAATTCCCTATATATTTCTCTCACTTTTCAGAAAAAACCATTTCAGTTTCTCTCCGGAACCCTAATATCTCCTCTTTTCCTACATTTCTAACTCTAGATATCTCTCAGAAACACCATTTTCTTAACCTAGATATCCATTTTCTTATTCTGTTCACCCTGAATCTCCATTTTCTGAGATTAAATCTCAATTTCCAGATGGAAATTACAGCTTCTGTCCGGAAAAGAGGAAGAAAACCCAAGGACTCCAGCAGCAAAGAAGAATAGAACAACGCTTACAATCTATGATGTAGAAGCTGAATGTAGTGCTGCTGCATATCTAGATACTGAAACAAGGAAATCTTCTAAGTCGAATGCAGTTGAAGGTAAAGGTAAAGAGGTGGTTTGTGGTTTACCAGAGAAGAAGAAGAAAGAAACATGTAAATCTGTGCCTAAATCTGGAGCAAAGAAGAAATCAAATGGTCCGTTGAAGAAATTGAAGAGTGTTATCAGGAAAGTCAAGAAGATGGTTGGTGTAGAAGAAGAAGATGATGAAGAACTAGTACCAGATCTAGATATTCCAAACGCCGAGGAAGCCGTAGATGAGGAAGAAGAAATGGAGAAAGATGCTCAAGTCCCTGTGGAGAAATTCCAAAGGAAAGTTTCAGAGTCTGAAAAACAGAATGAGAATTTCCGTTTAATTGGGGAACCGGTACCGGTTGATGAATCTAGACAAAGATGGCCTCATAGATATGATGAATCTAAGGTTGTGATTCTGGTTATTTATTGGTTTTTTGATTGTTTGTTGTTTTTGTAAATTTTATTTTGGGGATTTTTTTACATGTTTTGGTTGTTTGATTCTGTGTGTAATTGTAGAGAAGGGAAGGTGGTGAAGGTTATCTGCATGTCAGACGGCACTAAACTGGTGCTCAAGTAGATGGCGAGATTTACCACTTGGGAGAGTGTTGCCATATTAAGGTGAATGATCCATGCTTTTCCTTGATGTTTCATTGAGCTTTTTCATGGTTTGTGTATTATGTTGCTTTTTTCATGAGTAGGGAAACCATGTTGTAGGAGAAGTTTATTGTAAGAATCTATTACTGATCTGTTCTAGAAAAAAGTTGAATTAAGTTTATATTTGGAGAATTGTAGAATTATAGAATTTTATTGCTGAGATTTCATGTTCTGTGCATTTTGGTTTTCATCATATTGATTGATAAGTGTCTTAGTTATAATTTGAAGGTTGAATGTAAGATTTTATATTTTACAAGAATCTAATATTACATGATATATTTAGGCTGAAGGTGGACAACCAGACTATATAGGAAGAATAGTCGAATTCTTTGAAACCACTAAGAAGCAACCCTACATTGCTGTGAAGTGGTTTTTCAGAGTGGAAGAGACTGTAAGTTTTGTTAGGAACACTCAATTTCTCTTTTCATTTAGTTATGTACCATTTTTTGTGATTTTCTAAATTTTTGGATGTTTGCAGGTCATTGGAGAACACTCGTATCTCATTGATTCCAAACGGGTATTCTATTCAGAATCTGGAGATGACAATCCACTGGGTTGTATATCCGAAAAAATTACCATTGTGCAAGCATCTTCTGCTGTATGAGTTTTTTTTTTTTTTGGTTTTTCTGCATCTCATTGTAGTTTATTGAATGACTAGATGTTCTTATGTTGGTTTGCCTTCAGGTTGATGGGTGTCATTATTTCTATGACACTTCCTATTGGGAAAAACTTCATACATTTGAAAATCTAGGCACAGGTAATGAACTGTATCTATTAATATTTGAGACTATAGCATTTCCTTCTAATTTTTTGTTTGGAGGTATTAACAACATTCTTCTTCTGTAGCATATGGGGAAGAAGCTAGTACATCATCCGCTGCAGTTTCAAGTAACGGTTGTTCGAAAGTCTTTGAGCAAGATAATACTGGCCCTGATGAAGTTCTGATGCTTCTGGACATGTATGCTGGCTGCGGTGGGATGTCCACCGGCCTGTGCATGGGTGCATCTGCATCCGGTGTCAACCTTGTCACTGTAAGTTAAAAGAAAATATTTCAGCACTTCTGGCATAATATGTTTACTACAAACTGAAACTTAACATGGTTCTTTCAGAGATGGGCAGTAGATTTTAATGAAGACGCATGCGAAAGTCTTCGCTTTAATCATCCTGAAACTAAGGTATCATGTTTCGCTACTATGAGTGTCCTTTCTCTTTTCAATTTCAGGAATACATGTTGCAGACATTTAACTCCCAATTGATTTCAGGTGCGAAATATGAAAGCCGAGGAATTTTTGCAGTTGCTTCATGAGTGGAGAGATCTCTGTGCTCGTTTTAATTTGTTGGGAACTGATTATAACAAAACAAAAAAAACAACTGCGAACAAAGAGAATGAAGAAACTGAAGAAGAGGCTCAGAGACGACCTCTCGATGAGAATGGAGAATATGAGGTTGAGAGGATAATAGATATATTTTATGGAGTTAAACCAGACCCAGATGAAGGGCTTGCTGCCTTACACTTTAAGGTATTACATTTGCAATTTCTAATATCTTAGTTGTCAGCCTCTCTTTTGTAAACTCTTATTCATTTTTGACATTTTATATAATTTAGGTGAAGTGGAAGGGGTGGGGTTCTGATTGGGATTCGTGGGAGCCTTTCTCAGAGCTTACGTATGTTACTGCACTTTGAACATCACATATGTATCTTATTTGCATTTATTACTTTTACCTGCTTCAATAACAAGCTCGGCTAGTGCATTGGGTTTGATAATAGTTTCATATGCAGGAAATGTGAGGATTGTATTAAGGAATTTGTTACTGATGGGTACCAATCTAATATTTTGCCTCTCCCTGTAAGTGTCTATCTAGTTTAACTATTTTTCTGACTGATTCCACTCTAATCCATGTAGTATGAAATGTCTTCATACAGATTGGGTGCAGTATAAATAGTATGGTTGCTCTGTCATACATAACCATCCTGTATATAATGTTAGGAAGTCATGATTTTAGTAACTTGAGGTGTCTAGTGTATTGATCAAATTAGTAACAAAGGAGTAATCACTACTACCAGATTCTTTTACTGATTGGCTCTGCCTCATATGTCCTTGATGTTTGAATGCCCAATTGCTACGACATAGGAATCTCTTTTTCGAATTTAAACCTCACTCAATGTCCCAGTCTTGTAACTTCTCGACGTGAGACATTTCCAGGCCTTTAGCATAGTGCTTAGAAGAAACTAGTATAATTTAAGAGGCACTCTCCTTCTGTGAATATTTTACGTACTCTACTTTCTGGTTTATTTTTTGTAGCTATTTATGTTTGTATCTTAATAACTTTTCTGTTTGTCTTTTAAGGGTACGGTGGATGTGGTATGTGTTGGACCCCCATGTCAGGGAATCTCGGGGTTCAACAGGTTTAGGAATTATGAGGAGCCTCTGAAGGATGCCAAAAATTATCAGCTGGTGGTATTTATGGATATCGTGAAGTTTCTTCAGCCAAAGTTCACTTTGATGGAAAACGTAGTCGATCTTATGATATTTTTGGGTGGAAATCTTGGTCGGTATGCCATGGGAAGGCTTGTGGGAATGCAGTACCAAGTTCGACTTGGTTTGATGATAGCTGGAAGTTATGGGTTGCCCCAGTTTCGTATGCGCACCTTTCTTTGGGGTGCCAAAATGACAGAGGTAGGATTGCTTCGTATATAGTTCTATCAACTACCGTTGCGACTCTTTAATTTAATCAGTTTTCCTGGATATAAAAATTGGTTATCAGAACTTTATACGTTACTTTTTATTACTTCAGAAACTGCCACAATTCCCTCTTCCTACCCACAAGGTTATTGCTCGTGGGTTTAGCCCTAAGGAGTTTCAGGTGTGCATGCATGTGATATTCCATCTTAGAGTTGTTGAATGTATTTGTATTTATCAAATAATTAGTCCTTGCTTGGTTTTTGTAGCGAAATGTTGTAAAGGGGGATGTAGAGTATACGCTGCAGCTGAAGGATGCATTGGTGCTAAAAGATGCAATATTTGATTTGCCTGAGGTAAGCAAGTTTGTTTTCTGCCTTCATTGATTTTATCAAGTTAACATTGATAGTGGCATATTTACAGTATTTCTTCTGGTTTCTTCTGGTTTGTAGATTACAACGCATGAACTCCGGGATGAGAGGGACTATGGTGATGGTATTCTTACATCAGATTTTCAGAGGATGATTCGACTACCAAAGCATAGTAAGTTTTTCTGTAGTAGTGTTTTCAAGTTTAAGTTAGCCCATTGGACAACTTTCAAGAATATTGATTATTGTCCTTTCTTACAGAGTTGATGAGGTCAGCTTACCCAGAGGAATCAGGAACTTTGAAGTTGTACGACCATAGGCCTCTGAAACTAAGTGAACATGACAATCTTCGGGTTTCCAAAATCCCAGGGAGAAGGTTAGTTATTAGTTAACTTGCCGAAATCAGTTTTCGTCTCGTAATACACATATTGATTGTATTGTTTTGCCGATTTTTAAGGGTGCAAATTATAGAAACCTTCCTGGGGTGATCGTTGATGGAAACAAGGCACGTTGTGATCCGAATATGGCGAAAGTAATGATTGAAAATTCTAAAAAGCCACTGGCCAACAACTCTTTTTAGTCTTATCTTTGATCTTTAGCTATTCAGTCAATTCATTAATTGAACATGTTCTGACATAGTTACATTACTGCAGGTCCCCGAATATGCATTAAAATTTGTCAAGGGAACTTCCAAAAAGTGAGTATTTGTTTCTTCACTGCTCAGTTTATCTTAAGTTTAAGAAAGAACCCGTTTTAGCCCAATTTATTTATCTTTGTCTGTTTGGTTTTCAGGCCATTTGGGCGTCTTTGGTGGGACGAAATCGTGTCCACGATTGTGACTCGTGCCGAGCCACATAACCAGGTGAACATAGTTATATTTTTATGAAAATCTTATTTTGGATGGAGTGTTTTAAGCTTCTAGATAATATGCTAAGGTCATAACAGGGAAACAAAGGTACAGAAATGTTAATGTTTGTGGGATGTGGTTTAATTTTTAAGGAGGACAGTGGAACTGATTTTTCCATCTGGTCTTTAGGTTATAACTTGTAATAGTAAAATCAATTTTGGATATTCCTCATGATTCACTGTTAATCTTAAGCACACATAATCGTTCTTGATGTCCAATGCCTTCTTTTTAAGTTGTCGGTTTGCTACATAATCAGTGGATGGTTTATGTAAGTATCTATTGTCTGACTTTTGGGTGTCAGATTATATTGCACCCAGAACAAGACCGAGTGTTGTCAATCCGGGAGAATGCCAGACTTCAAGGCTTCCCATATTTTTACCGTCTGTTTGGGACAGTGAAACAAAGGTATAATTGTCACTCTTGATTGTTTTTCTCCTTTCCGCGTATTTATTTTTGGTATTCATTCCAACTGTATCTAACGATTCTTTGTACATTATAGGTACATGCAAGTTGGTAATGCTGTGGCCGTACCGGTAGGAAAAT
Organism: Papaver bracteatum; assembly: GCA_023529315.1. Classification (NCBI taxonomy): domain Eukaryota; kingdom Viridiplantae; phylum Streptophyta; class Magnoliopsida; order Ranunculales; family Papaveraceae; genus Papaver; species Papaver bracteatum. The sequence goes on along the minus strand of JAJJWX010005228.1, from coordinate 70,880 downwards.
CTCTAGGATTTTCTCTTGCAAAGGCAGTAAACAAAGATTGTGGCAGTGGACAGGTTTTTGAACTCCCCCCTTCTTTCTGAAGATGAAAAAGATTGAAACAGTTAAAGTTTAACTTCTGTAAAAGGTTGGAATGATGACACCAAATAACAATTTCAATGAGGATTTGAGTAATTCTTATGTGTTTTTGAATCAAAAACAAAAACACATTGTCTGTCTCTTGTTACACAATCTTGAGCAGCAACATTTTTATCTCTTTAATACATTTGAATCTACATTCTTCTGAATAGATTAATTTTAGCTCTTTATATCCTCTGTGTGCTTATGTTTTCAAGTATATTCGTGATAAGGCCACGAGATTAAATTTTTGAATGAATTGTCTCTGGAATTTAGATGCTTTGGATGAAGTGTCAGGTCAAATCTTTTAGGTGCCCAAAGGATCATGGCTAAAATTATCTGGATTTTCTTAGGGTGGAAACTTTATCTAGAATTTTAGGTCATCTCTAAAATAAGTAGTAGTACTGGAGCATTGTTGGTGATCATGACGTGGTAGATCTGATTAGTTATTAGAGACCGCTTCTGAGGTGGAGCTGACAGTATCTGGTGACAACTAGGAGTAGATCAAAGTCAAGATAATTCGGGAGATGGGTTGTTTGTTAGAGGAAGAGGAAACCAAAAAGGCGGATTTGATAGGAGTAGATCAAAGTCAAGCTCTAAATCCAAATCCAGTAAATTCTATTGCTTTCATTGTAAGGAAAAGGGGCATTTCAAGAAGGATTGTCCAAAATTGAAGACTGTCGAGAAGAATACAAACCAAGGAACCGCAGCAAATGTTGAAGCAGAAAGTGATGATGGAGCGGTTCTCACGGTTCATACCGAAAGCTCGGAGAACGGGTGGATTCTTGATTCGGGGTGTACTTTTCACATGTGTCCTCATAAAGAGTGGTTTACTACTTATCAAGCTAGAGAAGGTGGTAAAGTTCTTATGGGAAACAATGTCACTTGTAAAGTGGTGGGTGTAGGTACAATTCAAATTAAGATGTATGACGGTATGGTGAGAACTTTAACTAAAGTTAGGCATGTTCCTACCTGAGAAGAAATCTTATTTCTTTGGGTACGCTTGATTCAAATGGATGCAAGTATCAAGGTGAAGGTGGAGTTATTCGTGTCTCAAGAGGAAGTCTTATAATTATGAAGGGCGAGAGAATTAATGGTCTTTATACGCTGCAAAGTACTACTGTGACGGGTGATGCAGCTGTATGTTCTTCAAGTTCTGATGATGATACTACCAAGTTGTGGCATATGCGCCTAGGGCATATGTGCGAGAGGGGGTTGGCTGTTTTGAGAAAGCAGGGATTGCTTTGTGGTCATAAAACATGCAAGCTTGTTTTCTGTGAACATTGTGTCTTTGGAAAGCAGTGTAGAGTCAAGTTTAGTACAACTATTCATAACACCAAAGGTATTATGGATTATATTCATTCTGATTTTTGGGGTCCTTCTCGGGTTGATTCACATGGTGGTGGTAGATATATGCTGATGTTCATTGATGATTTCTCAAGGAAAGTATGGGTATTCATACTTAAACACAAAGATGAAACTTTTGTCAAGTTCAAGCAATGGAAGACTATGGTTGAGAAGCAAACCGGAAGAAAAATCAAGTGCTTGAGGACAGACAATGGTTTGGAATTTTGTGGGGGTGAGTTCAACGAGTTCTGCAAGGAGCAAGGGATTGTGAGACACTACACAGTCAGAAAAACACCGCAGAAAAATGGTGTTGCATAAAGGATAAACAGAACCATAATGGAGAAGGAACGGTGCATGCTCTCCAATGCCGGGTTACCGAAGTAGTTTTGGGCAGAAGCAGCAAACACATCAGCTTATTTAGTGAACATATCTCCATCGACTTCCATTGAGTGCAAGACTCCAAATGAAGTTTGGACAGGTTCGCATGCTAACTATGAAGACTTGAAGATATTCGGATGTCCAGCCTATGCTCATGTGAATGAGGGGAAGCTAGAGCCCAGAGCAAAGAAGTGTATATTTCTTGGGTATGCAAAGGGCGTGAAAGGCTACAAGTTATGGTGTCCAGTATAAAGATCAAACAAGTTTCTTATCAGCAGAGATGTGAAGTTTGATGAGCAATCGATGTTGAAGTCAAAGAATGAAGAACTAGATAGAAAAGATGAAGAGGGTGTTAGTGATAAGGTGGAGCTTGGTGACAAGGTGGAACTTGAGGTGAAAGTTCAAGGAAGAAATAAGACTGTTGTTTCTGATGATGATGATGATCAAGATATTGTGCAAGAACTTGCCCAGGAAGAAGAAGCACAAGGTCATCAGTACAATCTTGCAAGAGACAGAGAGAGGATGCAAGTTAAAGCACCTCAGAGATACGGCCATGCTGATTTGGTTTCATATGCATTTGCAGTGGGTGAGAGCATAGATAGGGATGATCCAACAACCTATGAAGAAGCAATCGGTGGTGAAGAATCAGCAGAATGGGGAGCATCTGCAATTGAAGAAATTGAGTCTCTTGACAAGAATGGCACTTGGGAGATAGTTGCAAGACCAAAAGGGCATAAGATTGTTGGAAGAAAATTGGTCTTCAAGAAGAAACAAGGTACTTCAGATGGTGAAGGAATAAGGTACAAGGCAAGGCTTGTGGCAAATGGGTTTACGCAAAGAGAAGGCATTGACTACAATGAGGTATTCTCTCCTGTTGTTAAACATAGTTCTATTAGAACATTGCTTGCTATAGTTGCTTTGAAAGATCTAGAATTGGAACAACTAGATGTTAAGATGGCTTTCCTTCATGGTGATTTGGAAGAGCGTATTTATATGCAACAACCAAAGGGGTTTGAAGTTCCTGGCAAAGAAGACCATGTATGTTTGTTGAAGAAATCTTTGTATGGTTTGAAGAAATCTCCAAGGTAGTGGTATAAACGTTTTGATACATTTATGGTGGCAAATGGCTATGACAGGAGTAAGTATGATAGTTGTGTATATCACAGGAAACTCCAAGATGGTTCATTTGTGTATTTACTCTTGTATGTTGATGATATGTTGATTGCTTGCAAAGACATGTCAGAGATACAGAAGCTGAAGGATAAGTTGAGTAGTGAGTTTGAGATGAAGGATTTGGGCGCAACAAAGAAGATATTGGGCATGGATATTCATAGAAACCGAGTTGAAGGCAAGTTGCATTTGTCCCATAAGGCTTACATCGAGAAGGTGTTGGAGCGGTTTGGTATGAAAGATGCAAAACCAGTAAGTACTCCTTTGGCATCTCATTTTAAACTTTCTAGAAAGCAATCACCTCAAACTGCAGATGAGGCAGAGTATATGTCTCGAGTTCCATATGAAAGCGAAGTTGGTAGCATCATGTATGCTATGGTTTGTACAAGGACGGATATCGCTCAAGCTGTGAGTGTGGTAAGTAGATACATGGGAAGTCCCTGGAAGGCTCATTGGCAAGCTGTAAAGTGGATTTTGAAGTATCTAAGGTGAAGTACAGATGTTGGTTTAGTGTTTGATAAACACTATGGTGATTCGACGAATGTCGTGGGTTATGTTGATTCTGATTATGCAGTTGATCTTTATAGAAGAAGGTCATTGACAGGTTATACTTTTACATTGTGTGGTAGTACTATCAGTTGGAGGTCAGTTTTGCAAAGCACGGTTGCATTGTCTACAACTTAGGCAGAGTACATGGCATCCGCGGAAGCAGAGAAGGAAGGTATATGGTTGATGGGCTTGGTCGGTGATTTGGGTTTCAAGCAAGAGAATGCAAATTTGTTCTGTGATAGTCAAAGTGCCATTCACTTAACCAAGAACCAGATGTATCATGAGAGAACGAAGCACATCGATGTCAGATATCATTTTATCAAGGATGCAGTTGAGGAAGGTAGGATAGCGATGCTAAAGGTTCCTACAGTGGATAACCTATGAGACATGTTGACAAAGCCGGTTCCAAGTATCAAGTTCAAGCATTGCTTGGACTTGGTTGGTGTCAACAGGTGTTGAGATCCCTTGAGGGGTTGAGAGAAGACGATGATGATGAGTGGTTATGGTATTCAAGTCAAGGTGGAGATTTGTAACACATGTTCCTTGAATAAGGTGGCTTAGTATTGGATTCTAGATGGTCTAATTTTTAGAAAGTCTAACTCTCTAGATGGTCTAATTTCTGAGTTTTCAAAAAGAGAAGGTAGAATAATTCTCTTGCTTGTTTTCAAAAAGGGTTAGCCCATTTGTTTTTTTTTATTTCAATTCTCGATTGATTGTGCTTGGAAGAGCCATTGGTCATAACAGATACCATCCCTTATCATATGCTAAAGTATATCCCTTATGATAGCGTATCTGGGGTGCTTGTTAATTAACTTCGCCATTGGTTAGATAAGAGATTCATCGGTGACAAAGAGCTACTAGAGCAGTTTATAGTCTTTTTTGATTTCAGCGAGGAGAGATTCGAAAAAATGCACTTTCCAAAACCGTTTCTGGAGATTGGTTTCCATTGTCTTCGGGCCCTAGGAAGAGAGCCTATGTGTTTAGTCCAGGATTCTCGAATACCATAATCCTGCATCACCCATAATAATGTTTGGGAGCCTCATCAGGTTAAAATATGGGTGATGCAGGATTATGGTATTCGAGAATCCTGGACTAAACACTTTGTCATTCTCCAGGAGGAGGTCACAAAAAGAATTAGTTGGCAACTGGGAGTGATTTGGTCTTCCAAAGATGATAAGAATCTTCTATTAAAGAGTAATGACGAACGAGAACGACAGTTAGTTTTATATGACCCAGAGGGCCAGAGAAATAGTTCACTAGTGATACGTGAACCGAAGAATTATGTTGAAAGCTTGGTTTCACTCAACTCCGGTATTTATGTGGGGAATTGCCAAGAATACGCCAACATTCTGCACGCATATTGGACTAATAGGTTACGCCTCTTCGAGTCCGAGGTCTGAAGTTTTCTTTTTGTTTTTGTTGACAACCAATAATCTCTAATGCATTATATTAGTATTATTTAAAGGGGTTATTGTGATAATTGTTTTGCAGGTATTGGTGGAATTATTAGGAATGACACTGGTGGTTTTGTGGCTTGCTATGGGAAGTATAGTTTTTAATTCTCAAACAATTCGGAAGAGGTTTGGGCAGTTTGTGATGGTGTTATGCTGGCTAAACAGTGAGGCATTCAAATTTTGGTGGTGGAGAGGGATTCAACCTGCAGCATCAGCCTAGATAAGGGGAAAGAATATCGAGGAACCCTTACGTACCTTGCTGGTATTTGATGGCTTCATCAAAGATACTTGGTACAAGAAGGAAAAATCAAAAACCTGTGGTGGTGAATTATATTCTGTCTTGTCTTCTTCTTTTAATTATCAGGCTAAAGCAAGGAACCTTGATAGTTTCAAGGACGACAACTTGCATTGCAGACTCAATGGAAGTTCAAGTTGAAGCTGATATGACGTGTAAGGTAAGTCATTTTAGTGGAGCTGCATGTCTTGTTTAAGCTGGTCATTTTGTCAAAGAAGAAAAGAAGAGTAAAAAAGGGCCACCAGCTGTTTCTTATGTTGCTGAGACCTGTGAACCAGCTATTTCCAATGACATGGTTACACATCTCAATATCTCATTGTATTGTATATATATATAATATATAATATAACTATTTGTTTGTGGTGGTCGTTGTAAATCTTAATTCTCATAAACATTCTAGAGTGAATTCTTGTATTAATTCTTAGGGTCAAAGTAACCCCATCATGACGCTGAGGCTATACATCCTGCTTTATTTAAGAATCTAATTAAAATGGATGCTTGAGGTACGCAATAAGTTACTGTTTTGGTGTCTTATGCTTTATCACTCACAAGTTTCCTGGTAATAAAATGGAAAGAATTTCTCCTTAAACTTGACATATCTGTGAAACATATGACCTAATTAAGAAAATACAGTTCCTAAAATCTCCCGAATTTCAATAACAAAGGCATCCAATATATTCATGCTAATGGTGAAATTTTTGTAACAACTACTCTCCAATCCAGGGTGTTTAATTTGTTCTTTTTTCACCTTGTCGAGCTAGTCAGTTGTAGATTGAGGAGCTTTTGTTCTATGGTCGGTGCACTCTTCCCTCCGCGGTTTAGCTGGATAGACACTTTGGAAATGCTTAAAGTATGTATAATTGATTCTCTACGAGAGAAGGCTGAAAAGCTAACCCAAACACACCTAGTTGAAGTTTAATTTCAGTACTCATATTTCATGGTCATTCGCATCTAGTTGCATCCTAGTACTTGCGAAAACAGATGTAGTTAAGAAAGCATTCTTCATACTTGAGTGTCCGGTTTCTATTTCAAGAAGAAGAATTGGAATAAAGTAATGGTATCATCATGGACAAACTTTGAATGACATTTGGTATTGCATTGTATGAATGTTTTGGTTGTGGGTAACGTAGTAAGTCATCTTATTGGAGCTTCCTGGCCATTTTTCCGAGGAAGAGGAGAATTTTATGATGCATGGGTGAAAAACCTGATCGATCATGCTTAAAAGATAGTATGGTTTTTGAGAATTTGGGAGACTTGATCATCTCATGAAACGTACAGATTCAAACAATGATCGGAGACAAAAATCAGAAATAGAATTTGGTTTAGTTAGAGGTGAAGTTGTGTGTATGGATTTTCTTGTTGCTTGATCTTGTTCAAAGCCTGTTTATGGAAAGAGATGACGCGTTTAGGGTTACAGTTGATAACTCTCTAAAACCACACCACCCTAATCCTATTTGTGTGATGAATCAAGTAATTTGGAAGTTCAGAGAGTGGCCGAATTAAGGAAACTTTCCTCAAGTTTTTAGGATACTAGCCAGTTCCCTCGTCTATAAATACTTGATGAGTTCTCTACCTTTTGTATCTCTTTTCTTGTCTTGATATATCATACACCTCTCTGTAATTTCTGTTTTTCTTCGAGATGTTTTGTTTGCTTAAAAGTCTTAGAAGTAATAAAGCTTCAAAGGAGGAGGTCGACAAGGACAAGTTTTGCCGTCTTGCTAAATATCCATACGCTCCGGACGGAACGTATGAGGAAGATGTTCTTGATGTCGTCTCAGATGATGTTATGGTGATTGCTAATGCAAATAAGAAAGCAAATTATCACGTGCTTGTGGTCGCCAGAAGGGAGGATTTGCTCGGTCCAAGTTACCTCACAGAGAAGGATATCCCTTTATTGGAGGACATGAGAATTACAGGTACAAAGTTAGCAAACGAGTTCTTAGCAAAAAACCAATGGAATGCGGTTCGCATGGGTTTCCATGCGATTCCTACCATGTCACAACTCCACTTGCACGTTATTAGTCTTGATTTGAACGATTCAGATACTCGTCCAAAGTGGAACAAAAACAACACCGACTTCTTCATGGACATCGACAGAGTCGTTCGTGAGTTGACAGAGAATGGTCGGTTAGTTTCTATTCCTCGTAATATGGACATGGTATATACCACCACACCCTTCTGCAATAGGTGTGGAAACTTCTCCTCAATAAATTTAATATCTATCATGCGCCACCAACAGACTTGTGATTTTCCCCAGAGTATGATGAATGCAAGTCTGATATTAGGAGCCAAATTTTCTCAAAGAGAAAACACTCAGGTTCAAGTAGTAAATCAAGGGTGTGCTCCGATTTTTCAAAGGGGGTTGTTAGGTCGATATGGTGGCAGGGGAATATTAGGAGCGTGTCCTGTAAAGCCAAGTCATCTAATATTGACTTAACTAGTCCTGTTATAAAGAGATATAAATGCCTCTCTGTCGGTGTCTATAAACTCATTGAAACATTACCTGTAATAAACTTCTTTGTATTTTGAGTCATTAAGAATACCTGAGTATTCCTTTTTTAATCAACTTTTTTCCAGGGACTCGAGTTTGGCTCCATATCAATTACATACTCTGGTACTTCGGGGTTGAGTTAAGGGGGATGTTACCTCATAGAAATTTGATATCTGTAGTTCAGTTTATTGTAAGATTTTAAGCTTTGCAATATGAGACTAGACTTTGGTGTTGGAAGAATGTGTATTTGGCTGCTATTCCTATGTTTCATGTTTATGGGCTTTCCTTGTTCGTTATGGGATTGTTTACGTTAGGTTGTTCAATTGCTGTGAAGAGGAAATTTGATGTGAATGAGATGGTGAGAGCTATTGATTGTTATAGGGGCACCTAATTTGCCGGTTGCAATGACAAGAATAAAGACTCTTCGTGGCTGTGATATGGGTAGTTTGAAACAAGACTCATGTGGAGCATCTCCTTTAGGTGGAAAGACAATACTGGATTTTCTTCAGAGCTTTCCTCATATCGTCTTTTGTCAAGCGAAATAGCAACAGCAGGGTCAGGGTCTATGGCCTAGTCAGGAGGAAGCTTACCTTAATACTGAGTAGAACTTAAGAATGATTAAAAATGTAAAAAAGCCAAAAGGATTTACGGTTGTCTACCTAATTAGTTAGATCGGTACTATTTTTAATCATTAGTAGATCATGGAGACAGTTCAAGAGAAGTTAGGTTTTGTTTTCTCCAATTTTTAGTTCTAAATTGTGTTCTAAATATTAGTTTTAACTAGAAATATTAATCCTAATTAATAACACTACCAGAATAGAAGACCTTGATAAAAATCTTAAATACTAGTATGATATTGATATTGAAGAGGATTTTTGGACACAAAGGCGCAAGGCTGAAGCTAGAAAATCGGATGATAGGAATACAACTTATTTCCACCAAAAGGCAAGCTTTTGAAAAAGAAAAACCCAAATAGAATCCCTACAAAATAACCTAGATATTTGGTTTTCTAATAGAGATGATATTGTTGGTGAGCTTAAGAGACATTTTTGGGACATGAGTAGAAGTACTAAACCTCCTGATCCCGACTCCTATTCGAATAATGTGCATGCTTGCATTACGGATGCTGGTAATATGTTTCTTATTGATTACCCACCTGCTGGAAGCTGTGATGTGGGCAAAGGAGATGGGAGAAAAGAGAATTCACTTGGAAGGAGACTATGTCAACGTAAAATATGTCTATGGTATGGCCTAGTGCAGTGTCGGAGCCATGAGTTTTACTTTGGGGGGACAAATATGTATAACCTACGTACAAATCGAAGGCCGGCCAATTTTTTTTGGTTTTTTTTCCAGAGGAAAAATGTATAAAAATCCATCATTTCTAAGCTCCTCTCCTAATTTTACCAAATTTAGGAGGACAACTGTATAAATATTTAAATTTTCTAAGCTATTTAGTAAAATATTGAAAGAACTTTGTAAATATCTTTTTTTTCTAAGCTTATTAGCTCGACTTCTTAAATTCTAGTGACAACTTTGTAAATATCCTTTGTAAATATCCATTCTTTCTAAGCTTATTAGAGCTAGCACTATGGGAGGGGATTTCCCTTCCCTATCCCTCCATTTCCCTCAAAATCCTAAAAATGCAACCACTATGGTCTACCATATCCCTACACGAGTAGGGATACACACCACCATCCCTACATGGGTGAACAGATCTGTTCAGCCTTGTAGAGAAGGGAAATCACACGAGTACTCAGTACTCGTATGCTTTTTCACTTTACAGGTACTGAGTACGCGTACTAAGTACGCGTAGCTTTCTGTACGCGTACTCAGTTCCCGTTTCGGAAAATAATATTTGTTTGACCTTTTTGGTTGACACCTCTCTCACACCCGATCCTAACCATCCATCACTAATAACGGCTTTATTTTGTACGCCGTCGGATCCCAACGGCCATTTTTTCAAAATCCCCTATAAATACCAATCTAATTCTCTACTCAAACTACACCAATTAATTGATTCTTTATATTCTCCCTCTTCCTCTTACATCAATTGATTTCTTCTTTCTCTGCATCTTATTACAATACATTTTTTGTATTTAGATTTAGATTTAGATTTATTGTACCAGTTATTTATTTGTTATCTTAGTTTCATTAAAAATGGTACTTAATTTTGTCACACAAGAAGAGGTTGATCTTACCACTGCTTTTATTTATGTGAGTATGTACGAAATTGTGGGTTCGGGGCAAAAAACCGCTTTGTATTGGAAACGCATTCACGAAATTTTTGTACAACGAAATGGCAATCCATACGGAAGAAATTGGGATGCTTTAAAGAGCAAGATGAGAGCTATTAAAAAGGATGTCAAAGAATTCGTGTCCATTCTGAACGTTATATGTCGCCAAACCAAAAGCGGTGCAAGCCACGAAGATTTGGTAAGTTTATTAAATTTGTAACTTTTTCCATATAGGTTGTGATAATAGTAATAAACCTAATGTTTTTTATATAATTTTTCAAACAAAAGATGGTCGCCTTCAATATCAGGAACAAAGAGGACAACCTTTCAAGTATGACGCATGTTATGAATTGTTTAGAGAAAAGGTCCCTGGATATAATTATGAATTGACTGTGAGCCAAAACAGTGAGTTGTTTGAATCTCATCGTAACTTTTTATCGGTCGAAGATGGTAATGAAGTTCTTCTGAATGGAGAAACTCGTTGGAAATACAAGGAAAATGCACGTCCTATAGGAACAAAGAAAGCGAAAAAATTATCTAGACAGAAGAAGGATCGTGAGAAAGTTATATATAGAGAAGATGATGGTGAGACATCTTCGGTTAAGATGGAAGAAGATAAGATACTTGAAGAAAGTTCAAGTATTTTGGAGTATCTTAAGGAACCCCGATCAAGGAAGGAAAAAATGAGAATGGAACAAGAATGCCAATACCAAACTTTTTGGGGTTATACTCAACAACCGAGTTATCAAATGGAAGATCAAATGAATTTGCAAACGCTTCAAAACAGATTAATCAAATGCATGGACAACGAATGCATTTTAATCAAGACAATGCAATAATATTGATGGACCTTAGTCCTTTAGCTCCCAACGAAAAAAAATATTATCAACGTAAGCAAAAGGAGATTTTGAAGGGGAAGGGTATAATCAGCGTTGAAGATTCAGAAGATGAAGATGTCATCCAACTCTAATTGTTTTATCTTTCATTGTGTTTAGTTTTTTAATTTGTAGTACATGTTTAAATTAAAAGCGTTTTCTTAAATTTTTAGTTGGTAATGTTGTTAACTTAATTTTAAATGTGTTGTCTATATTTATTGAAATTTTTGTTTGAATTAATTAAATTTGTCAATTTGTTGTAACCACTCGATTTTCAAATCTAAATTCAAATAAATTACTTTATTTTTTCACTTCATTAAACTAATGTTCATAAATAACTTTAAAAGATAGCTCTAACATATCATTCGATAGGTCTGAAGACATTACAAGTTGTTATTTTCGTGGTTTTCAGATTCAACAATCAATGCCGCTTCGAAATGGAAAACCGGTTCTTTTCTCCATGCTATGTATGCATCTTGTGCGGCGAAACGGTCACTTCTGTACCTATTGAGAAACTCATTGTACCGGATGCATAATTTCCTAACATGATATTTCCTTGAACAAATGTAGGATGGTAGATAATTATGTCGTGGTTTCTTGCCCGTCTCTTTAACGAAAGAACCCCAACCAACATTAGTCAAGAATATTGTTTGATCTTTAGAATCTTCTAGAAAATCATCCTTGAGAAGGTAATAGTTTCTAATCCATTCAGTCTCTTCTTCGATATCCTTTAACCTTTCTCTCAGTTGGAATTGTTGTTGACCGCGTTCTTTTGCATTGGAATTTTCTTCGTGTTCCTTGAGTTTGTGTTGGTATTCAGTCGAACACCCAGATGAATATTTGGTATGTTTTGTGGACTTTCCTTTGCTTAACACGTCATCCAACAACTGTGTTAATTTGGTAGGTGATGAAGATGTCGTTGCGTTCGCAGTAGCTTGATGACCTCTTTTGCATATCTCCTTTTCCATTGCAGCAATTGATGTAGTGGGTCGCTTGCATCTTCTAATTATGTCTTCGACTGAGTTGGTAGTTGCTGATTGATTTTCCATTGAATAGATGTTTAGCTTTGATGTTGCAAAGAAAAATAGGTACATTGATGTTGAAAAGAAGAATGGGTTATCTTTCTTATATATAGGATTCCTTCCCAACGGATCTATTTTTAAGAACTCGTGCCCAACGGATCTTTTTCCCAATGGATATTTTTCTAACAACTCGTGCCCAACGGATCTTTTTCCAACGACTATGTTTCCTAATGGGTCTATATCCCAACGAATCAATTTCGTTATATATATATTATCAACATTTTTTGGTTCTTACCACCAACAATCTCAATACATTGTTACAAACCAACAACCTAAATTATGTATTGTAATAGTTTGAGTAGAAATGGAAAACAAATAGTATGTGTGGAAGCAAAAGAGGTTTGTCCATTTTGTTTCATGGATATACACAATTTCCTTCAATGCCCATGGCTATATACAAAATGTCCACAACCAGGATGCAGCAGCACTAGGAAGGTAAAAGAGTCGATACCAAAGAAGATAAGGTATTTGGAATGTGAGTATGCTAAATGTCTGGGGGAAGCACAATGTTTGGAGGATGCAATGAAAGATGCAATGAAACAACAAAAAGTTGAAGAACTCGGCCACAACTTCAAACTAAAAGGTAAGGTGGAGTTTGAATGTACCAAGGGGATTCCGTGTGAAACTGAGGGTTGTTATTTCTTTATGGAAATGCACCGTTCAGTCGCCAAAAAAACATATGGAAAGCGTTACTGGAGATGCCTTGAGTGTGGAACGGTGGCATGGGATGAATAAGTGTTGTTTTAGTTGAATCGATTATAATTAGTATGTGTGAGTTTTTGTATGTCATGAACATTTAGCTATATGTGTCTATAATAAATAATAATAGTAATTTTCTTATTCAGATTAACAATTACATTAAGCACGTTCAACCAGCATTTAAACCAATAGGCGACCCTATTAAACGAGTTGTGTCTCGTGAGGGTTTACAGAGAAATATACCCACAAAACCTATCTTCATTTTAATTCTTTACTCTTCATCCGATGATTCAGATGATGAATCTTCAAAGGGGGAAAGGTCATAATCTGGGAAGTTATTTCTCAATATGACATAGAAGTTAAAAAATCTAAATGGTTTCCCCTTCTTTTTTTCGTAAGTTTCCAAAGCACGTTGCTCCTACAACAAAATAAAATAATGCCAATTTATTATAAAATAATTAAACAATTCAGTAAACATACTCAAAATATCGTCTACAATAGGTAACTACATAATTTCTTACGATTTCCGAAGGTACTCCAGCCCTACATAAATATAACGATCTTTGTGTCGTTATATATACTTTCACGTCTGAAGTTATAACGTTTAACCTTGTTTTCAGATACTTAACCGTGCGTTGATTCGGATTCCCGTTATGTATAGTCAACCTTTGTAGCGACTGCTCGACAAGGTTGGTGTTGTTGAGTTGTTCATCTTCTACTTCATTTTCTAGATGAACTTCGACCCATAAACTAACTATCATTTCGTCTTCCTCCGGATTATAACCCACCATAATTAAGAAATAACAGTGGTGTGGATAATAAGTTGTTGTTTTTTTTCGTAAGATGGAGAACAGATTTGTTCGAACTAATGTGTTCATTGCTAAAAAGAGGTTGTCAATCCTTTATACAAGCACCGCATACATATCCATATACTGTTGAATGAGATTTCCCGGATAAGTATACTAATCCATATACTGTACTGTAATATTGCGCGGATATGTATACATATCCATATACTGTGTAAATGATTTAGCAGATTATCGTAATTGTAAACCATATGCCACCAAATAAAAACTTCATATTTTGCAAACATAAGTGAAACCCAAAAATTATCTAAAATTTATTATTACAAGTGCGTTAAACATTCGAAAACTTAAAAGAGAATAGTGAAATACATCCTATGCATCATCATCATCATCATACATACCAGCATGATCTTCATCGTCAACCTCAACATCGTCCTCCTCATCCTCATCGTCATACTCAGAATCCTCCTCATCACCAGAATCCTCATCGTCATCTCCATCATGTTGATATTCGTCTCCCACTTGTCCGTGTGCATCTCCATGAGGTAAGTCATCTGGGATGTGATTATTGTAATCTCCGTAATACTCAAATGCCCCATCCTCGTTCTGTCATGGGACAACTTCTTCTTCTAAGTCTGAATCATCATAATCTCCTTCTGACGATGGAAGTACCATGTATTCCATATCTGAGCCCTCCAGAGTACACAAGTCCCCTGCCAAGCCTCCTCTACCAAGACGCGCAGCAATGTGCTTGACAAGATCATTTCTATGTTGTAGGTGCATTTCAAGGTTTTTCAAAGATGACATAAATACACGACCATTAACAGTAGGTTCCGGAAGTGGAACTGGTACAACCCTGCCCGGCTTCCCCAATTTGAATCCCGACGCTCATGCTCGATAATGATGTTGTGTAAAATAAGACAACATTTCATAATTAGATTCAAGTCTGATTCGTGCCAATACTTACAGGGAGATCCGAGAATTTTGAATTTACCCTGAAGCACTCCAAAAGCACGCTCGACATCCTTTCTTTTAGCCGTTTGATACTTGTTGAACCTAACATAGTCGGGAATGTCCAATGTCCGAGAAAAAGCTTGTACAACTGTAGTCAACTTTGGATAGATACCATCGGCTAAGAAATAACCCATATTGTATTGGTGACCGTTGATGACATAATTGCATGGAGGTGCTACACCCTTTAGCATGTTATCAAAAAGGGGCGAGTGTGCCAACACATTCAAATCGTTGTTTGATCCAGGCATTCTAAAAAAGGCATGTCAAAACCACAAATCAGATGATTTCACCTCCTCTAATACCAAACTACTCTCTTTATCTTTACCCCGGTAAGTTCCTTGCAAAGATACCGTACAATTCTTCCATGGACATTGCATACAATCAACACTACCAAGCATTCCTGGAAATCCTCGGTCTGCATTCTCATCTAGCAACCTCTGAACATCTTCAGGAGTGGGTTCACGCAAATATCTGGCTCCAAAGGTCATGCAAATGGTGTGGCAAAATCTTTTTAAATACATGTATATTTTAGTAGCACCCATACGAGTATAATCATCAACACTATCAGCTGGCGTACTTTTGCATAAACATTTCATCACGGCAACTAATTTCATATGCGGAGAATGCCCCATAGTACCATTTGCATCCGGACGTTGATGCCATTCACGATCCACTTCAAGCAATTTTCCTAATAATTTTTCGAATAACTCTTCCCTCATGCCTAGACATTGTTTGAATTGTCTAAAGGTATAACCGGTTCCAGGCGTAAAATAATCATTCATTATTTTGGAATCATGCCACACACGATCACGCGTAATTACACTACGTGCCTGTACCTCCCTTGGTACATGTGGTCTAATAATACACAACCGTTCATCCAAACATAGTTGTGTAAACATAAGCAAGACTTTCTATTCTTCATCACTATCACTAGAAGTATCCAAATAGACTCCATATTTGTGTCTCACATAAGAACGCATTAGACTCATTGTGCACCTTAGCAAACCAAAAATACAATATCAATTTATGTATAGCATACATAAACTCAAGTATATCAAGGTTCTACATTAATATGCATTTACATGAAACATTACATTCTACATAAATCAAGACAAACAACAAATAATCATGCATTTTTCACTAAATACATGTTTTAATAATGTTATTTCATTGCATACTACATATCCAACCAATCTAGTATCAACAATTTCATCAAAACAAGAATCAAATTATTTTGAAAACCCTAACATTAGAATTACTCACCTTTGATATTTTTTGGTGAAATTCGAAATTGATTGAGGGATTACATTCACCATGAAGTAACCATCAACCCATTTAATCTTAGCAATGGAATCTCCCTTAGTAAATAAACAAATCGAAGGGGGGTTAGAGGGGTTATGAGGGGAAGAGTTTAAGTGAAGAAGAGGAAATGGGAGGAAGAACCGAGTTCTGTGAACTTAACCTATCAAACGGGTACTGAGTACGCGTATTTAGTCAAGTCAACTAGTTGACTAATACGCGTACTCAGTACCCGTTTGGCACTGTTCATACGTGTACTGAGCTATGTTGTAAAAGGCGTTAGGCAAGGCGAGGCGCCAAGCCCAGCGCTTAGCGCCTTTGGAGCCTAAGGCGCCCCAGGCGAGGGCCTTTTTTTAGAAAAAACCACAATTAGGTATAATTTGGCGCCTGGGCGCCTTTTTTTGCCAGGCGCCAGCCTTGCGCCTAGTGAGTCTTTGGCGCTAGCCTTTTACAACATAGGTACTGAGTACCCGTTTCGTGTAGGGAAGGGATGAGAGTGCACCATAGCAAGCTTGCCTTTCATGTGCCATCCCTTCCCTTCCCTTTATTTGAGGGATAGGGAAGGGAGAGCTAGTCCACCACAGCTCCGCCAGCCTAGTGAGGAGGAAGCTTATAATTATTTTTTTGCTGAGTTAGACTTTAGTAAGTTAAATTCTAGAGAGGACTCCCTAGTCCTTACACAGCTCCGCCACTGGCCTAGTGAGGAGGAAGCTTATAATTATTTTTTTTTGGGTGAGTTAGGATATTACTTTAGTAAGTAGATATATCTATATCCAGTTAGGTAATTAGTTGGTCTCGTAACATCTCTTTAATCTCCCTGCAGCAAATTTTTCAAGATATTGCTTTGACTGTATTTTGGGTTTATTTATGAATTTCTATTTGGAACTTACTTGTATGCTTTTTCTCTGATTCTATTTGGAACTTGTTAATGCGGTTTTTGTTTCATCTATGAGCAAGTTCATTATTTTGGATTTAAGTGTGGTGCTTTTGCTGCTACTATATATGAAATCCCATTGAGTTGTCTTTAATGAGATCAACAAACAGATTTCTACATCTAATGTTGTTCTTGCTTTTACTCTGCTTGATAAAATGACTCAATTGCATAAACTTAATTATTGTCGTTGTTCCTTTAGATTTTGAGTCATTAGGAGTACCTGAGTATTCGTTTTCTAATCGACTCAACCCGAATTCGTCTCCAGTGACTGCGGGGATGCTTTATTCGTTTGTTACTTCGGGGTTGATTACGTAATGGGGTTGATGTTATCTCATAGAAATTTCATATCAATAGTTGAGCTTTTTGTAAGATTTGAGACCAGCTAGAATTTGTGGTTGGATGTATTTTTTAGTTGTTTATGGGCTTTCGTTGTTGTTGTTCATTATGGGATTGTTTACTTTGATCTGTCTGTGTTAGGAGGTAAAAGATTGTTCATTGTATTTGTATATCTCATCTTCACGGATATGGTATGACTGAGCCACTGCTGTAAGAACCAAAGTTGTGTTTCTTTTCAAAGTTGAGTTTCTTTTCACTCTTCCAATCAGCGCCGAGTTGTGTTACCTTGAAATCTTCACAATTATCTGGGACAATGCAAGATTGCAGGCTTCTTCAACACTGTTTGTATAGAACAGTCAGGTTGAAGGTGTAATGTTAATTGTATATATTGGAGGATTGCTTGAAAGACAATCAAATACATGGGGATTTCAGCTAGATATCCAAAGCTGAATCCATGTAGAAGTTGTATCATATGCGATTGCTCTTTGAGAAAATACTCACTGACTTCAGCTGACTTGGAAGCTGTGTTGATATCCCATTCAAAGATAGTTTATTCTAATAATCTCAATCATTTGGAAGACCTTGTTGCTTCAAAAAAATTAGGCTAATGGTTGCTTGTTTTTTGTTGTTTCGGTTGATGATTCTAGACAGAGAGGAGGATTGTTACTTCTGCTTTGAGGTTAGATTTGTTCATGGAGAATTTAGTTTTTCAGTTTAGGAAGTCTGGAAGTGATTATACATGTAGTTTACAGAAAATGGTTCCCATTTACTAATTTAATTTGTGTCTTGTAGGTCAATTCATTGACATATAAATTATTTCATTAATGAAATCTCCATTCTTTACGTTGATTATCTTATCTCTATTACATTTATCAGTTTGGAGGAACAAGCTCTCTTGAATTTGCTCATCTTTTGTGTTAACATTATGTGTGAAAATAAAGAGACACATTGTTACTGGTTAGAGAAAAGATGCTGCACCAAATCATCCAAGTCTTTGGACGAACTCCCGCCTCCATTTTCGTGAACCCTGACTGCGTCGTAAGCGGCTTGTTTCAGCTCCATGGCCTTCATCCTTATTTCTTTGCTGCTAGTACTACCACCTGTAGCTACTGATTCAGCCATACGCTGAGCCAACTCATCTGCGTTCGGAATTGTTTTCGCGCCTTCGCAAACTTGAACAGCAACCTTCACCTGATCCACTAGCAACGCCGCATTCATGAACTGGTCGGCACCCATCGGCCAAGCGAGCATCGGTACACCGGCGCCAATCGATTCCAACACCGAGTTCCAACCACAGTGAGTCAGGAACGATCCGATAGCCTTGTGTTTCAGTATCAACACTTGTGGAGCCCATCCTCTGACGACTAGTCCTCTGTCAGCCGTTCGATCTTCAAACCATGATGGTACCATCCCGTACTCGCCTGACTCGTGTCCGACAGTTGGCTCTTTCACACACCATAAGAACTTGACCCCACTTTTTTCTAATCCAACGGCCAAAGCCTCCATTTGAGTATTATCAAGTACTGCTTGACTACCGAAACAAATATACACCACACTGTGATCGTCACACGTATCTAGCCAAGAAAATATATCACCGCCACCGGCTTGCTCAGAAGTGGCCCCACCTCTCTCTGTTGGCCCGGATTGTGACAGCGGGCCCACAGCCCATAGATATTTGTTGCCAAAATATGTCTGCTTCATGTGGTCCAAGTAAATGCCTTCCAACTCGTGGAAAGAATTGAAAACCATACCCCAGCACTCCACATTTCCGAGAAAGTCCTTCCGGAGAAATTCCACGTCACCGGAATTGTTATCGCCACCACTTTGTTTAGTGCTTTGGACATAAGCACGGTAAAGAGAGGAGAGTTGCCACCAGGGGTAACTCGGGCAACCGGGTACTTTCGGGAACGGAATCAACGTGTTAGCATCGTCGTTATCTTTGCTGTTATCAGTATTCGCCGGGGTTGGTAGATCGCGCCATAAACAGAAAATGACGGATAGAATTTGAGCCCCTGATGGAGAGAAAACAATTCGCCGGATTCCGAGTTCAACAGAAAGGTCTTGTGTCCATCCGAGAAACATATCGGAAATGATGTAAGATGGAGGTGAAGGATGAGAACGGAACCAGTTTAGAATGGGACCACGAAGTTTGCGAATGGTTTGAATCATGGGTAGGAAATAACCAGAGGGAACATCTTTGACGTTTTCTACCCCTGGTGGTATAAGACTGTTTTCAGGAGTTGGGAATGGTAGTACTAGCGTTTTAACAACGGATGGGTGCTGGATTAGAATTGGATTCAGTAATGGTAAATTTTTCGGTGTCACTAGAATTGTAATGGTTGTGGTGGCGGTTGAGCGGAGGGCGAGTTGGTGTACGAGGTCGAGGAGAGGTAACATATGACCCTGTGCTGGAAAAGGGAAAACCAGGATATGTCCTCCTCCTCCTGCTCGTTTTCCTGGTGTTGCGGTGGAAATGGTGGTGGTGTTAGTCATGGTAAGAAGAAGAATGGGAATGAAGAAATCAAGAACCGGAAGAAGGGGTTCAAGAGAGGAGGATGGAGTGGATCTATGTAGGCAGAATAATAAATGGGGTGTCAGGTGCATTGGTTGATGCGATAAAATAGTGGAAGTGTACGTGAGCCATTACGTGTGCAGTACAGACGAACCTACCCAGAAAGCAGAATTCATGTCGTGAGAAAGACGGCATTTAATTCCTTGTCGACACCGTCGGCAGGGGCGGAGCCAGAAATCTAACTAAGGGGAGCAAAAAACTTCAAAATTTTTTAAGGGGTGCAATTATGATAAAATAGGCTTAAAACCCCAAAAAAATGAAAAAATTGGGCTAAATTAGGCTTTGGAGCTAGTTTGGAAGGGTGTGCAATTGCACACCCTTGCTATACACTAGCTCCGCCCCTGACCGTCGGGATGTGACGTTTATGCATTCTAGATAAAATAATGGCAAACATGCCATTTGCATCGTAGCATGTCCAAGACATTCTAAATTTTATTTGAGGTTTTATTTTCATCCCGGCATAAATTTTGGTCAAGAATAATTAGAGTGTTTATGAGAATTAAATGCAGGTATACCAGCTCCCGATAATTGCATATTTTTTAATGTACTCTCTTAATACCATACCTATAGGCGCAATGGTTAAAATCTCTTAGATTAAAAAAAAATTGATTTTATAATTTTTTATATTTTCTTCTGTTTTATCGTTAATTATACACCCAATGTTAAAGATATTCACTCAATTGTGAATAGGGGTAATAGAAGTAAAAAATCATTACGAAAGTTGGACTCCGTAAATAATGATACATGGAAAAATGAAAATTCCGCTCATATAAATATATAAAGATACAGAGGGAGCAGATGGCTAGAGAGATGGTGCAAAATCAATTAAAAAAATAAGAGATGGTGTGCAGGACCTTCTCTGACATTTAGACGACCCAGTGCGAAAAAGCTCAAAACGCCCTTTTATCCCAATATTGGAGTAATAACATGACACATTATCCCGCCCAATCCCTCCCTGTGAAATAATACTGCTCTATCCCGCCCTGTGAGGGAGCCCAAGAAACCCCCCCTCAGAACCGGGCCTGATGGTGTGACTTGCATTGAAGAATGCAAAACTTCACTCTTAATAAGAGAAATGGTGTAAATCTATGTTAATTTTGCATTCTTCAATGCAAGTCATGCTATCTCTCTTATTTTTTTAATTGGTTTTGCACTTTCCCAATGCAATGATTGGGTGCACAAATTAACAAAACCCATATATATAATAGATACAGAGGGAGTAGATGGCTAGAAATTTGGTGTTAGTGTGTTGCACTCGTAAATATGTGACAATGCAGCTGGACATGAAGGACATAAAAACTCACAATGACATGACATCCATTCATTCAATAACTCCACTTAAATATTTCCATGGTGATGGCGCCTGAAAAATAAATATAGCAGCATCTTTAATGGCTTAGTCGGCACTCAGCAGTCGTCAATTTGCCCATATGGCCCAGTAACTGTTGCTGGTCCAAGCTTTTTCGGACTTGGTCCAAGCAATATATTCTTGACTCAAGAATGGACTTTATGTAATCCAAGAATGGGTTGTTATCGGCCACGAAATTACCCATGGGTAAAAGCAAATCTCTGTGTATATACACCAAACCCTAGCAAAACTCTACGCCCTAGGTAGGAAGTTGTTCACATAGAATACAAAGTTAGAAAAAGAAGATGAATAAGCATAGCAAATCCATTAAACAGAAGCAACAGGAAAAGAAGCAACGGAAGCAACACAACAAGGAACAAGAATTAAATCGCGCTCAACTTGATGTAGTAGATTGTGAGATATCCCCAATTTTACAAGATGTTCCCGAAGGGGTAGTTTGTGAGATATTAAGTAAACTTCCTGTGAAATCACTCACGAGGTTCAAGTGCGTATGCAAATCTTGGCAATCTATTATTCAGAAAGATCAATTCCTTATTGGTTCCATAAGTATAAATCTTCAGTAAGTAGAAAGTGCAATTACGATGGCATTGTATAATCCTTTCATTTGAATTGTTAATTTTATTTGTTGGCTGCAGTATCGTAGCAATCCATGTATTATCCATTTCGACGTGGGCAGTGAAAATAAACATACTGCTTCCTAATCCAATCTTCAATGGTAACTTCTTTTATCCTCCAAGTTTAATTGATGGCCGTATAACTATGTTAGCAGTACTTGCAAGACTAGTTTAGAAACCTCCTCATCATTTAGAATTTTATTTAGTTTTCTACATTATTTTGCATAGTCTTGGGATTCAAACTTATCTTTTATTTTAAGTCATTGGCTGCACCATGTATATTATCAGTTATATCGTGTAGTTTAATAATCTTTCAAAGGTTTGCCATTTGGTTCTTGTCTTGTGGGGAAATGTAGCCTCAAAACTCACTGCGTGATCTTTGCGTATCCATTATTTTCAGTGGATGATGCATGGAAAACATGCTCGAAATGGTGGATGTATGGCAAGACTGAATTATGTGTTAGTGTGTTATCATTATTCCGGAATATCTGATAATAGTGGCTAGCTAATAATGCATCTGTCAGTGAAGGACATAGCAATTCAAAGTGACATCCATTCATTCATAAAGAAGAACAGAGCAAGCAAAACACCAAAAACTCCACTTATATTCTGTGACTCCATTCTTTACATTGATTTTCTCGGTTACATTTATCATTTTGGAAGAACAAACTCTCTAAAATTTGCCTATCTTTTGTGTTCTTTATATGAATAGCACCGTTGTTAAATACTAGTTAGAGAGAAGATGATGCACCAAATCATCCAGGTCTTTGAAAGAACTCCCACCCATGCCGTTTCCATTCCCACTAACTGCATCCGTAGCGGCTTGTTTTAGCTCCTTGGCCTTCACTCTCATCTCGTTCCTGCTAGTACTACTTGTTGCAACTGATTCAGCCATACACTGAGCCAACTCATCTGCATTTGGAATCGCTTTCTCACCTTGGCAAACTCGAACAGCTACCTTCATCTGTTCCACCAACAATGTTGCATTCATGAATTGATCGGCACCCATCGGCCAAGCCAGCATCGGTATACCCGCGCCGATCGACTCCAACACCGAGTTCCAGCCACAGTGAGTCAAGAACGATCCAATAGCCCTATGATTCAATATCAGCACTTGTGGAGCCCATCCTCTGACCACCAACCCTCTACCAGCCGTTCGATCTCCATACCATGATGGTACCATCCCGAATTCACCAGCCACGTGTCCAACTGTTGGCTCCTTCACGCACCATACAAACTTGACCCCACTCTTTTCCAATCCGACGGCAACTGCTTCCATCTGATTATTATCCAGTACAGCCTGACTGCCGAAACAAATATACACCACACTGTGATCATCACACGTATCTAGCCAAGAAAAAATATCACTTGATTGCTCGGAAGTCGGACCACCTCTCTCAGTGGGTCCAGATTGTGACAGTGGGCCCACAGCCCAGACACGTTCGTCTCCAAAACAGGCCCGCTTCATGTGGTCCAAGTAAATGCCTTCCAATTCGGGAAAGGAGTTGAAAATCATTCCCCAACTCTCTACATTTGCAAGGAAATCCTTTCTGAGTTGCTCCAAATCATCAGAATTACTATTTTTATTACCTTGGACATAAGCACGGTAAAGAGGGGAGAGTTGCCACCAGGGGTATTTCGGACAACCAGGTACTTCCGGGAACGGAATCAAGGCATTTTCATTGTCCTTGCAATCGTCAGCCGGGGTTGGTAAATCACGCCATAAACAAGAGGAGATTGATTGAGTTAGAGCTCCTGACGGAGAGAAAACAATTCGCCGGATTCCGAGATGAGAAGCGAGGTCTTGTGTCCATCCGAGAAAGAAATCGGAAATGATGTAAGTTGGAGGTGAAGGATGAGATTGGAACCAGTTTAGGAGTGGATCATAAAGTTTTCCCATGGTTGTAATCATGGGTAGGAAATAAGAAGGGGGAAGATTTTTGACATTTTCTACACCTGGTGGGATGGGGCTGTCTTTAGGAGTTGGGAATGGTAGTACTAAGGTTTGTACAACAGATGGGTGTTGGGTTAGAATTGGATCTAGTATGGGTAAGTTTTTCGGTGTCAGTAGAATCGTAATAGTTGTGGTGGTGGTTGCGCGGAGAGCAAGATGGTGTACCAGGTCGAGGAGAGGTAACATATGACCTTGCGCTGGAAACGGGAACATGAGGATATGTGCTCCTCCTCCTCCTCCTCCTCCTCCTCGTTTACCTGGTGCGATGGAGACGGTGGTGGTGTTAGTCATGGTGAGAAGAAGAATGGAATGAAGAAATGGAAAGAGGGTACACGAGAAGGAAGTGGAGTTTCTGTTGTGTTATGTAGGCAAATTGTAAATACATGCAATAAATGTTTAGACATAGATACGTGAGCACTTACGTTTGCAGCTATGAATCTTCTCAGCATAAGCAGCATTAAAATCAAAACAGAACTCCATTTTATGGGGACTACTACTAAATGTGGTCGTTATTGAGCTTTTGCTTTTCTGGAGATATGTGGCAGGTACATGAGGATCCACCTAATATTAGGGAAAGTCCAAAAACATGAACTTAAGCCAGAAAACAGAAATTGTTTCAGTGGATTTCATTTTCTATGTCGACTTGTACCATTTTTGATTGACATAGATTTACAGTCACATGTCCACTAAATTGTTTAGGTCGGTTTTACCAATCGCTTTCTCACCTTGTTTTGATGTTAACGTGCGTGTAGGTGATTTCCTTTTTTATAGATAAATCTGTAATTGCACATCTGTACTATACGAAAGTTCCTGAGTTCTTTAGTGCACAGTTTTTTCTAAATCCACTGTTCATGTCCTCGTTGCACATTCTCTAACAAGTGACAAGTGTTCATGTGAATTTTGAATGGCAGATAATTTTAACTAGAACTAACATGCATGGAAACAATAAGACTAGTCGTTGTGAAAATGTCAAATTAACACTGTTCGAAATAGTGTCCATCAACATAGATATCTAAGTAGTATGTTCTTCTGAGCGCAAACCATAATTGACTAACTGGATACTAATAAGAATATCTTTTGTTTCATTGATATACAATAAATTACAGAAATTGTTTCATTGAAAATTTGACTAACTGGATACTAATAAGAATATCTTTTCTATGTCGACTTGTACCATTTTTGATTGACATAGATTTGCAGTCACATGTCCACTAAACTGTTTAGGTCGCTTTTACCAATTTTAGGTTGATTTAGTGCACTAAAGAATTCAGAAAAATCTGTATGAGTTGCACGTACGTACTACACGAAAGTTTCTGGAAGAAAGAAGAAGAAACCATACTCATCTATAAATCCAGTGGATCTATCAAGTTGCACATTCTCTAACAAGTGACAAGTGTTCATGTGAATTTTCAATGGCATATAATTTTAACTAGGACTAACCAGCATGAAAGCAAGAAGATTAGTCGTTATGAAAACGTCAAATCAACACTGTTCAGAAAAGTTTACATAAACATACATTTCCAAGTAGCATATGTTCTTCTGAGCGCAAACCATAATTGACCGAAAATGCTAGAAAAACCCCAAGAGTTTGACACCAAAGTTTTACACCCCTATGTGTCAAGTTTTTATTGGTTCATTCCTTTAAAGGTACCCCTGTTTGTCATGGTAGGGTAGGGTGTGGAGACAATGAATGGTGGATACCACTGCCACATAGTGGTGTATAAATCCGGGTCCCTGTAGCATCTTCCATAATTGACTAACATATTATTTTTTTTTTTTTATTTTTTTTTATTTTTTTTTTTAGATATTAAGTTTTACTTTCATTTAATTTCCAAATTCAGACAAGAAACTAGTCGGAAGCCTAGCAACAAGCTTGGCTCCAACTCCTTTTTGAACTACCACACTTAACCTATGAAAAAGGAAATCACCTACACGCACGTTAGCATCATGACTAGCAATATAGTTGCGGAGCCGCTGAACGAAGTCTGTTGTTCCGTCCCCAAATTCACCTAGAGTAGTGAAAGCCAAAGCACCAAATCCATATCCTTGTGCAGTGCATTTTTCTAAATACTTGGTATTTTTGCGATCGACAAAGATCCTTGATAGCCTGCCCCTTCCAAAGTACGACCATTACTCCCAAAGCAAAGGGCGACACAATCGTAACATCGAAGCAAACGTCCCACCATTGTCCCAATTGAGCACAAGAACATCTGCCGGTCTCAAAGAAGTACCGTTGTTCGCAAGCATACCCAAGTCCACCTCTTTCCGTGCAGCCACCCCACTCGATAACGATGTCCGCAATCGTGTCGCGTACTAAATCATGTCGAAATTTTAAACCAACTTCATTTGTACAGTGCACTGCATGGTCACCAAAAGCATCCATCTCTCTCTTGCAGAAGGGGCACAAACTACCATAATACCGCACTAAACTGCCTCGAACCAATTTGTTGATTTAAACCAGGGATGGGGATAGCCATTAAGAAATCCAGGGCATGCTTCATTTGGTTGCTCTGCCATAGGAATGAATCACGTTCGAACAACTTGAATTGGGAAGTCAAGTTCTTCTTTACCGCATCAAAATAAACAATTGCGAGTTGACATAGAATGGTTGACGTGTGTTATCGACGCATATAGGAGAAACAGGACTACACAGAGAGTTGAAAGAAGTCTGCACGCACGCTCAAGATGGGAGCTAAAACCACCGATGCCGGTGTGCCTCAATATGACAGATTGCGGTTCTAGTGTTTCCAAGCACGACGCCAAATAACAGTAATTCATAGTGTCTTGCATCGAGTAAACACCAAAACCACCTAGTCTGAGGGGCAGCGTGGAAAATCGCATTTGCAAGGGGCCGAACCCTGGACCATCTCCTGTTATTATATGTTGTAGGAACTTGTAGAGACGAGAGTCAAACAAATCTTGAGCCGCAAAAGTGCGATCTGGAAAGGTAGTGCGTAAAGAAAAATATAAGCGAGAAACTCCAGCACAGTTTCTAAACAAAAGAAGCTCACACTGTGGATCTTCAAGTTTTTCCACTGAATCAATGAGCTCTATAGTTTTTTTCACTCTTTTAACAACCAGATCCGCATTAAATTGGGCATCAAGGCTAACAGGAGCACCTAGCAGCTTAACTCCCTTCTCTGGCCTACAAATATCAGGTGGAAACATACCTGCAACTACTGTCCTGGGGTCTATAGAGGGCCAAAACAATTCAGTCTTCTTGATGTTCAAAAACAGCCCCCTAGCAACACCTTCTTCTTGAATTATTCTCAGAGCTCTAGCAACCATCATAGTGTCCCCAATCACCGTACCATCATCAAGATACCAAGCCTGCAGTTCTAGATCACACCTTTCTGAAATACTCAAGACTAGCGGGTGGAGAGTAAGAGCGAACAAAAGTGGCCCTAAAGGATCACCTTGTTGCACTCCCTGAGCAGAAGAAAGCACATGGTCCATATAATATAGTCGTGCTGGTGAAGCGTAACAAAACTCAACCCAACGAGATATCAAAGGACATAACCTACGTACCTCTAAGATCATGGTTGTTCTATCTATGAGATTGAACGCATTAGAGAAATCTACCAGCAGCATGGAAAGCGTATTTTGGTCCCCTTTCTCTTCCAACACGCGATTCACAGCATGTAGAATTGCTTCTCCACCACACTTAGCCCCCACTCCAAACTGGAAATCACCCAAATATGAGTTCATTTCCTTGCCAACAAAAGATGCAGCGCATTTAGAGACAAGTCTCCTCCATATTGTGCCAACCGCTATAGGCCGCAAGCCACCACCAGGTTTGATGAGTGGGGTGAGAGGAGCACTGGCCACATATTCTCCCAAAACCGACGGGCAAGAGCCTGATAGCCATAAGTTAACCACTTCTGTGATGGAGGCAAGTAACTCATCTGAAATAACAGCTGCTGGCCCACTGAGAACATCGAGAAGATGTTGTGCCCGGAAACCGTCTCTTCCACAAGCTGTCCCCTTAGGGAAACTCTTTAGTCTACTTAGCACAAGATCCGTCGTAGCTACCATAGCCTCCTGTGAAGGTGAAGAAGAGGGGATGACCGGCAAGGCAGCAGTGGGATGTTTGGAACGAAGTTCAGCCCGTGTACCTTCATTATTGGACGCAACTCCAGTAGAAGTGAGAGTGCGAATCGCAGCAGCATATAAACCATGTCGGAGCTTACCCCTACACAACCTCAAGTTCACAACTTCCTGATCATCCTGTTTAGGTTTCTTCTTGGATTTCTCTTGTAATTCCTTCATCTCGGCATGTTTCTCAAACACACATTGAACCAGCACCATACACCCATTCGGTTCATTCCATATGCGCAATGCATGATTAACTGACTTAATCTGCAGCTTTCTCCGGTGTCAGCTTTCAACTCTTGGTACTCAAAGAACATGGAGAGTACACACAGGGGAAGAGCATTAGCTGTATCCATGAAGACAGATCATTAGGTGCAGCCACCACTTTCTGCAACACAGACTTGAAGGTTCGTGCAAAGTGCAACCTACATTTAGCTGGAATACTAGAGATTGTAGGGATCTGAGCTAGAAACACAATGTTCAATAGCTCAAGACTTAAAGTAGGCGCAGCAACCTCAACATCAGTAGGATCGGAAATATTAACAGCAGCAGGAGCAGCAATGCCGTGAATTGTAGCCCTAGAAGGAGCGAGCTCACCTTTCTCAATGTGTGTACACTTTTTATTCCAGGAATAAACATGCATACAAGCAGTGCACAACCAACTCTCGAGATGTAACAATAAGGACTCCCAGGCATGGTAGACTTCTCTGCAACAGCGCAATCTTTCACGACATCTCTCAGTCCCCCCTTCTCTCTTGTAGTGTAAATTTCTCAAGTGATTGAAAAGTGAAACCTTCAATAACCCCTTCCCTCCAGTCCCGTTTTTGCACCCATCATAGCCTTTGAAAGGACATTGAAAA
The DNA here is from genome assembly GCA_023529315.1 of Papaver bracteatum. Taxonomy (NCBI): domain Eukaryota; kingdom Viridiplantae; phylum Streptophyta; class Magnoliopsida; order Ranunculales; family Papaveraceae; genus Papaver; species Papaver bracteatum. The sequence continues at coordinate 42,342 of JAJJWX010005228.1, read as the reverse complement.
AGATCGGCTCTGCCATCAGAAACATCAAAGCCATGGTTTGCACAGGGGGTAGCATAAGCAGCAGAAGATTTAGGGTTTGCAGAGGTAGAACTTCCCGTCATTGAAAAACTTGAAAAACTTGAAAAGCTTATTTTTTTTAAGGCATAGGCCCGTCCTACTCCTGACAGGGTAGCCACCGGCTTGCCCAACTGAGCAAACTCGACCCTTCTAAAATCCATGTTAAAGTTAGTTTAAATTACACTTGAATGGAGACCCGAACCGCTGATTTCTTACTTGAGAGTCAGGCTCCAGGCCAATTGGGATAACCCTGACTAACTGGATATAATAAAAATATCTTTTGTTTCATTGATATACAATAAATGATTTCAATGAAGTGTACATCTTGGTGTCTTTTGTTGGGATGACTTTTAATTTTATTGTGTTACTGTGTGTTTTTCTTCTATTATAGTTATCTGATGACAGTAAACTAATTAACTAGCGGATAATACAGTAAACTAATTAACTAGCGGATAATACAATAATAAAGTCATGGGGTGATAATAGCATTAACCTGAGTTGGAAGTGCAGGGGAAAAAAATCCTTAAAGGCGTAAAGATCATAGCAGATGATAACAACTATCCATAAAGCCATAAAGGACACATCAAGCAACATCAAAAACTCCACTTTTCGTGATGGCACATGAAAAATAATTATTCTAGTCGAATTTCGTCAAAAAAGGCAACCATTTGGGATTAGTATCAGATAGCCATGAGCTGATTCTATTACCAGAAAACTGCACTCAAATCGGTGACTCGACTCGGAGTGGGATCGGCTGATATTAGCCCAAGCCTATTTTCTGTACGACTAAGGTTCGTTTTGGACCCTTGTCTATATGGACTGTAAATAACCCGTGGTTAAAAGCATATCTCTCTCTGTATATTATCAAACCCTAGCAAAACCCTAAAAAGAAGACAGAAGGTAGCAAGCAAGATGAATAAGTATGGAAAACCTAAGAAGCTGAAGCAACAAAAAAAGAAGAAACAAAGGCATTGGAAGCACTTGTTTGTGAGATATCCCCAATTTTACCAGATGTTCCAGAAGAGATAGTTTGTGACATATTGAGTAGACTTCCCGTGAAATCCCTCGTGAGATTCAACTGTGTGTGCAGGCATTGGCAATTACTAATCCAGAAAGATCAGTCCTTCATTGATTTGCACTTCTCCAGTTCGAAAACAACACGTCGTGTTTCTCTTCTACGTATGGGGGAGCTAAAGCGTAAGTATTGTACTGATATAAAGTGTATGATGTTAATGGAGTTACTTATTTCATCGGAAGCAGAAGATGCATGTGTAGAAGGAGTTGGAGCTATGTGTCGTTGGAAATACCCATTTCCAGAAGAGAAATGTGCTTTTCGTATCACCAACGGGTTACTTTGTGTCATGGACAAGGACTTGATTGATTACTGTGTTTGTGTATCTAACATTAGCACCAGACAATCAACACCATGGGTCAAATCAACATTTATCAGGCTAAAACAAGAGGAGGTTAAGAAACGAGAACAATATCGATACTTTTATCTGGAAATGTTCGGTTTTGGATACGATCCTGTAACAAAGGAACACAAAGTGATTGCATTATGGAGTTTTAAAGGAATTAATAAGCTGGCTTGCGAGGTCTTAACTGTAGGACATAATACATGGAGAAGGATTGATGCCCCCGTCCCACCTCTTGGTAAAAAGTGTCATTACATTGGCTATAATGCAGAATCTGTTCATGTGAATGGTTTTATTTTTTGGCTGCATTACAACAATCGGTGCGACTGCGAAGAACAATGTATTATCATCCAATTCGACGTCGGCCGTGAAAAGTTTACAAAAGTAAATATAATGTTTCCTAAAATCTTCGGTAACTCGAGTTTAATCAACATACATAGCCGGTTAGCTTTGTTGGCTGAGGGTAACACAACAACAACGATGTATATATTGTGTGAACAAGACAATGAAAGCAAGACCACTACTAGCAGTGGTGCTACTTGTGATTATTATTGGATGGAAGAGACCTTCTCAAAGCCGCCTTTCGATTGTGAAGCCAAATGGGGCCATAGACTGATAGAAATTGAAATGTTTCGGGGCTCTGATACCATGTTAGAAATTGAGATGAAACTTCGGAGCTCTGATAGCATCTTAGATTTGTGGTAAGAGTAGGGATCAGATGTAAACAATGAAGACACAAGAGATTAAAGTGGTTCGGCACTAACGCCTACGTCCACTGACAAACCCCGTAGGAATGAATGATATTGATGCTCAATACTAGAGATGATTTACAAGCCCCACACACATAAACTTACATAAGGAGAGTTCTCAACACTCACTTACTAAGGACCCAATCTCACTCATTTTGGGTGACTACAAATGATACTACAAATGCCTATTTATACTAGTTAGCTAAGCCTCCAAGTGACCAACTCCAAATTGAGTTCTACTTCCTTAGCCTACAAACTAGACTAACATATTTATCACATGTTTTACATTATGGTATTTGACCAACCTCTCTTGATTATTCTAGATACTTTGAACTCTACCTAACTCTAGACTTCTTTAAACCTTGTTCACATTTGTTCATATTAGATATTACAAATTAGGTAATTCCAACACTTAACTAGAATATCTTTGACTATATCTTCATGGTTGCATTTTATTTGGAGGATATATTCTAACACCCCCCCTCAAGTTGAGCACGGAAATGTTTTGAAGTGATCAACTTGAACTGTTGTTGAGAAAGATGGTTTATCTTGGCAGGAGAACGTGATGGCATGATTACAGTTGGAAGAGCTCGAGCTGGAAGGCAGTAAAGAAAACATGGCAGTAATGATGATGTTGTTTAGATGGAAGTTGTTGTGATGGGAGGATGACGAACTCGGTCTGCTGTCTGTGGAGTACGATGACGTTCATGGGAGGGAAGAGCTCGAGATGCTGGTGGGTGAACTACAGATGCAGCTGTTGGTGGTACTACCGGTTCAACTGGTGGATCAACTATGGGTGAAATTTCTGGTGCAGATGTTGGTGTACCTACTTCTTCAACTGGTGGCGCACCTATGGGTGCAGCTGTTGGTGGAAATATTGGCGCGCCTCTTGGCGGGACTACTAGTTCGGATGTTGGTGAAACTATAAGTGGAAGTACTGGTGCAACGGAGAACTTGTTGTATGATAAGTTGAGATGATTGAGAGTTGAAGCCAAACGATGTGCAATATTACAAACAAGTATTGCAAGTGTACTGACACCCCCCTCAAACTCGAGAGGGTCGAGTTTGAATACATCCTGGACCTGAAGCATGGCAGGCGGATTGTAGCACACGGATTGCGGCCCGCCAACTGTGGCTGCACGTGGATTGTGGCCTACGGATTTCTTCCCATGCTAGGACTACACTGAATGAGTGGCACGGAAGCCACGGATGCACACTGGCGGATACTGAGTGGTACGGAAACCACGGATACACTGATGGCGGATACTGAGTGGTACGGAAACCACGGATACACTGACACTGGGTGGTACGGAAACCACACATACACGTACACTAAGTGGTACGAAAACCACAGATACACTTGGATGGACACGGGTAGCGTTGAGCGGGGTCTGGCTCTGATTGACTGGGTGGTAGAAAAATATAGATGCGGAATCAGTACATTCACATTCCAGGGACGGACTTGTTCATGGTGAGATGCAATGAGGATAAGAAATCCTTTGATTATTACAATTGGAAGAACAAGAGTTATGGCAGTTGCAAGATTGCTTTAGGAATCACCTCATCATTTGGTTATTTTCAGGATGTTATTTTCACTCCGACTCTTTTCCCTGTGAATTAGTGGACTACTATTAGTATTCGTAAGATTTTTTTTATTCTTTCATCAACTTATACTCAGTGCAACTTGCATAGATACTAGTCTGCGGATGACACATTAAGGTATTGAAATAAGAGGATGCTATGTTCTTCATATAGACGTTGGCAGTTAAAAGTTCAAAAAGAATTAATATAATGCTTCCTAATCCAATCGACTTCAGAAATTATCCTTTTAGTTTAATCGACGTAGATGGCCGGTTTCCTTTCTTAGAGTTTGTTATCTTAGGTATGGGTGAAACATTGTAATCATTATTTAGTCGGAAGAGACCGTCTGAAAGGCGCCTTCAGATTATAAACCATATTATATCTCTAGATATCAACACATTCTAGGGACAGACCCGGAGAGTGTAGGCCAACAACTTATAAACTGGTCTTTGCTCATCTTCCAAAAAGTTCAGAATTTGGAAGAAAAAGTTCCCTCTTCCATTTTTCCAATTCAGATTCACGACCATCTTCATTCAAAGACTCATCCAAATATTTCAGTACATCCGTATCTAATGAATGATAACTCAGAAAGAACAATATCTTTTACTGCCATCTCTTTAAATCTTTCCCACTAATTGTGTAGGCTTATCAATATTATTCTTTCTCATTGTTCAGTAAAATAACTATTGTACAGATTGTTTGGAAGACGAGGTAAGAAAGACCGCTACAAGTACCACTAGCAGTTCTGAAGGTAGTACTACCTGTAATCATGGTTTGGTGGAAGAGACCTTCTCAATGCCGCGTTTTTATTGCAATCGGACCATAGACATCAACACGTTCCAGGGACAGACTTGTTGATGTGGAGGTGCACATATATAAGCTCAATTTATAATTACAACTAGAAGAAAAGTTATAGCAATGCAAGAGTAATCTTCTTGAAGCCTTGGCATTCTATTATTACAACTACTGGAAGAAGATGACTTACCGCAGGTGCATGATTTCTTTTGCAACCACCTTAGATTTTTTTTGTTTTACTTTTCTGCAGTATTTTGCATCATATTAGACTCAAATTTTTATTTTCTTTGTGTGATTGGTGGTACCATGTTTTGCAGGTATGTATGTAGTTTAACAATCATTCAAAGGCTTGGCAATTGTTACCATATTTGCAGTTAAAAAGATCAAGTTTCATTCGACTTAAATTCGGTGATTATGGAACAAGGGATGAGACTCTTAGCACAATAACTTAAAAATCACGATTCACGACTCATTTGACTTATGGTGATTAGGTAACTTAAGATTCTTAGCACAGTAACTAGTAAGGGGTCAGTTGTTCAACATGTCAATTTACAACTAGTTAAATTAGCGGGAACAAAACTGATATGTCGGCCCAAGCCTATTTTCACCGAGGTTTATTTTAGACAAGGAAATAACCCGTGGGTAATGATAGTAATACCATATATATTACTACTATCAACACAAAACCCTAGGTAGGAAGTCGTTAATTATGTTAACAGAAGGAAAAGGTAGGAGATAGAAGATGAATAAGCAAGGCAAATCTATGAAACTGAAGCAAGAGAAAAAGAAGATACAAAAGCAGCACAAGAAGAAACCAGATTTAGCTGCTTGCTGCCAAGTACTTGTTTGTGAGACATCCGCAGTTTTACCAGATGTCCCCCAAGTGATAGTTTATGAGATAATGAGTAGACTTCCTGTGAAATCACTCATGAGGTTCAAGTGTGTATGCAAAAATTGGCAATCCGTAATTCTGAAAGATGACTTGTTCATTGATTTACACTTATCACGTTCGAAAGCAGCAAGCAGTGTTTCGCTTCTACGTGTTGGGGAGCTAAAGAATATAGAGTACTGTTTCATATCAATGGAGTTACTTCTTTCGTCTGAAGAAGATGGACATCTAGCAGCAGTTGGAGCTACGTCTGCATGGAAATACCCCTTTCCCATAGATAATATGTGTAGTTTTTGTACCGCCAACGGGTTGCTTTGTGTCATGGACATAGTCGAATACAGTGTTTGCGTATACAACATTAGCACTAGAGAATCAACACCATGGATCAAATCAACGTTTATCAAACAACGACAAGAGGAAGATAAGAAACAAGAGCTACACAAAGACTTTTTTCTAAATAAGTTCGGATTCGGATATGATCCGGTAACAAAGGAACACAAAGTGATAGCGTTGTGGAAATATTATGCACTAGATGGTCTGGGTACCACAACTTATGAGCTGGGTTGCGAGGTCTTAACTGTAATAGATAATACATGGAGAAGGATTGATGCCATCGTCCCACCTCTTAGAGGAAATTGTTCTTACTTTGACTATGCTGGTGAATCTGTTCATGCGAGTGGTTTTATTTATTGGCTGCATTCTCACTATCCCTGCGAAGAACCATGTATTATCCAATTCGACGTTAGCAGTGAAAAGTTTAAAAAAATGAAGATATTGCTTCCTAAACCAATCATCCATGATAAACTTCATTTTTCTCTTAGTCTTAGTTTAATCGACATAGATGGCCGGTTAGGTTTGTTCGCTTTGGGTAAAACATCCACAAAGATGTATATATATTATGAACAAGACAAGGAAAGCAAGACCGATACTAGTACTACTAGCAGTGCTGCCAGTAATCCTACTTGTAATTATTATTGGATGGAAGATACCTTCTCAGTGCCGCCTTTCGATTGTAGACCACGATGGAGCCATAGATATCGACACATTCCAGGGACGGACTTGTTCGTTGTGAGATGCAAAGATGATAATAAATCATTTGATTATTACAACTGGAAGAAGAATAGTTATGGCAGTTGCAAGATTCCTTTAGGAATCATCTCATCATTTGGGTATATCCAGGATGTTATTTTCACGCCGAATCTTTTCCCTGTGAATTAGTAGAGAACTGTTATTATTCATGGGATTTTCTTTTCCTCTTATGCATTGTTTTGCATCATCTTATACTCAAATTGATTCTAAGAATATTCTTTGTAATTACGGTATCGGCAAATTAGATTCTTACATAATAATTCAACCTGATTCGTAATTATTCTGCTAGTAATATGAGTTATATAACTCAAGAAAATGTTTATCAGTTTATCAGCAATCTACTTAGATAATACCACTACCACTGCAAGACACGGTTCCACGAGGAAGGGTTCTGGAAGATTACACGGGTGCTACCATTTCAGCTTACAATAGCTGTGATAGTGATTGGAGGTGGTAAATGTTTCCCTTAACAATAGCAGTGATTATGATTCGACATTTCTACTTAGACATGAAAATAAAAATGATACTGAAATTTATTTTGATAAACTAGAGCTTAACAATTCTGGGGTAAGCAGTTAAAATTTATACTCTTATCAAGAACTTAGAAACCTTGATAATATTTTTCGGAGATATACGAGCATCGTGGTGTTGCTCGTATAGAGCTCCTAGAGCTCTAGTAGTGAAGGGTGGAAGCAAGGACTCTGTAACTTGAACTTTGTATTGATTGATTCTTGCTACCTTACTTACTTACAAATGAATACAACATGCCTATTTATAGGCTACAAAAGAAGAAGAGAACTATGCCTATGGAAGGAAACAACCACTTATTGTTCTTACCCTCAAACCCTTCTCTGATCACTTATTAGGAAGTGACCCTTTCTTCTTCTCTTTAATCTTGTTTTTTTTTTTTTTCATGGAGACCCCATTTTTTTTTTTTTTTAGTATTTCTTGCTCATTTAGTATGTCTTCTAACTTCTGCGTGCAAGCCTCTACAAATTCAACATTTTTGAAATGTCGATATTACAAAAGCTTTGTCTTGTAGTAGCAGTAGTTTTTTCTTCTTCCATTGGATACATGTCCACCGGCTTCGTGTCACAAGTAGAAACTTGATGTTACATTTGGATGACGCTTCATCTCAGGCCATGGCGCACCTTTTAGCATGCACCATACTAAAAACATGGGGTGTTACATTTTATGTTGATGTCGCATTTACAAAGTTCAATAGATAAACGTTATACTTCGTAATTCAATATAATTTTGTGATTGATCATAATAAAATGACCAAGTCTCTTACACTAGAGTATCATATATATAACCTCACATGTTGTGTCTTCAATCTTAAACGACTTGAAAGATACGATAGGAATGGAAACAAGTCAAGTCTGTATCACTAACCTCAAGTAGAAAGATGATGTCTTTGTTATAGTCAATACATCTTCACGTTCTTCAGGTCTTCAGAGTATTATACTTGTATGTCTCTACATTTCGAGACTTTCTAGTCTAACCTTAAAGTTAACTCTAGTAATTTTAATCATGCGACTCTAATTGAGTTTTGATACTAAAATGACTACCAACCTTGACATACCAACGCTTGGTGGGTTCAACCGAGAAATGCTCTAACAAAGGATCATATTCAACCAGAGTTATTACTCTCCCTAAACCAACAATCCATAATTTTTATACAATCATGTCTCAAAAAAAAAAAAACTATCTCGAAAAAAAAGAAGCATTAAACATATAACTGTAAAAATGAAAAAACAAACTCCTTATTTCCTCAAATTTATGTCAAAAAGTCTACCTAAGACCAGACATATAACACGAATTCCAACCCAAAATTGTTCTCAAATAGTCATTGGGATACTGTGTAACAAACGGTCATTGCGAAGCATTGTATCTGGTAGGTGGAATATATGATAGAACAATTGCATATGCATGTTATAAGTCAGTACATTATTTCAACATGCAAAAACCAATAATGATGTCTAATAGCGGTAACTTATGACATTAACTTAAAAGAGTTGACTTCTAATTTTTCAAATATGTAAATATTTTTATTGTGTTAGAACGTAGTTAAAATAAAAATGTGATATTCTTGTTTAAAAAAAGATGTCCAAAAACGATATACACGACACCAATGGAGTGTTTAGAAGTATATGGAGCTATGTTAATTAGAGTTAGATTCTAGGAATTCAAATCTCTATACAAGCAATTCTTTAGGTAAATAAAAATAATTCAAAGATAAAACAATAGTCTTATACTTGATTTTCCTTTTATTTTATCTTCTTCAGGTAAATAAAAATTACTAAACGATAAAACAATGGTGTTATACTTGATTTCCCTTTAATTTTATCTTCCTTATCTAGTTTAGAGTTCAAGGAGTATTCATCTGACAACTTTATATGTTTAAGGGTTGATTTCTATTTTGTGATTTTTCTAGTTTAATATTTAAAGTGAAACTATAGGAGTTATTAAACATCGACTTATTTAACAATATTCCTATTATCAATTATCTCCACATCCATATATGTTCCTAGTTTAATGTGGTAAATATTTGGTTCATCATTAGTTATATATAATTCATCTATCCTCTTTGTCGTTACATAATATCAACCATATTTATATATAACTATATTTTAGGATAATAATTTAAAGTTTTGTAATAAAGCAGGTTTTTTGTTATTTCCAATCAAAAAAAGATGATGCATCTTTGTTCTTGAAATTCAATAAAAAAATGCATTATGTTGTTGATACTCGTGTTACGGTGATATATTTTCCTAGAAAAAAATAACAAACAACATTCCCCTTACAAAGGTTCTTACATGAGTGATAAATCGCTTATTCAAAGTAACATTATCTCAAATCTTATATAACCTTTCATATAACAGAAAGTATACATAAAAAAACAGATACTGCGTTTTTTCTTACCCGATGATCTCAAAATAGCTCGAATATGTAAATCGGAAACCGAACAAATTAATGATAACTATATATTCATGTATTGGATGTGGACAAGAAAAAGTTCTAAAACACATATTATGGAATGGTAGAGATATGAAATGGCTTAATGAAACAACTGATGCAACAAGGCGCATGGTTCATGATAGCATATACAAGTCTTCTGAGATAAACAGCATCGTGGTATGTGAACCGGTAGTGATACATACTTCAAGGGATGTTGAAAATGATAAAGGAAACTGGAAATTACTTACTGAACCACACGTTGAATTCCCTCCCCTCAAAGAAGTATGGACCATAACAATCCTAAACAAATATATTCAATATGGGATACCCCTCAAGAAAACATGGTTCCAAGCCAATATATTATCAAAATGGGACGCTCGAGCAAGTAAGATATTTTAAAGTCAAGGGATGTTGAAAACAACTCTTTTTTACGAAAAATCAAAACTAAATGAGGAGTATAAAGAACAGTCAATGAAGTTGAGAAATAACCAGTATGTTGGATTCAGAAAGACTATTTTGTTTTAGGGTGTCTGAGGATTGAAAAACTCAAAGTTTTTTGCAGAGAGAATAACATGAGGGTTGGCATCATTATTCACTTCTTTTGGGAAAATGAAGATGTGACATTCAATATGTGGGTTGATCCTTCGAGAGTAAAGAAAAAATCATCATATTCAAGATAACAAAAATATCTTACAGTTTACATAAGTAATTAAAGCATACACCATTACCAATTTTTAGTTTACTTTTTGTTTTCACTTTACGCTTTAGTATGTTCAATTTATACGAGTAATACTATTTATTTTAACTGTTTCATATTTACTTTTATTTATAATTAACTATCCTAGACTCAGGGTGTACGTACTCAATTTGCTTAAAAAGGTGGTACAATTGGATAATAATGAATCTAGTAATACATGCTATGGGCTACATGAATATATGGAAGCAAAGAACATACAACCTGGAAATACATGAACAACAGTTGTAATAAGAAGATTTCATGTAAAAATAAAGGAACCTAAAACATTCAAAAAGGAAAATGTGTTCCTCTTATTGTATAAGGTTCCTATGATAGATGTTCCACATTAACGAGAAAGTAGTAGTTCTTTTTTTTTGTTAGGTCCATTGTATTAAAAGCAAAAGATATATTCCTTTGAAATCATTTGCTTTACTATCATCTATGGCACTTTGAAATAATTAAGGATTTTGATTTTGAGGTCCTGAAAAGAGTTAAACATGGGATTCGCAAATAATTTTATTATATGCACTGACTTACTTTCCTCTTGAACTGAGTCCAGTTTGATCATTTCCCCACAAGTTTATAAGGATACAACAAGTTTGACCGTCTCAAGTTTGAGTCCATAAATACGCAGAATCTTCCATGCTACGAGTAGCACACGTACTATCTACAATATTTGTGATCCGATCATATGATGACGCCACTAGTACAAACAGTCGCATACGCCACACTTAAATAGTGTGTCCATAGGCCTTTAGCCATGGATTTTTTTCACTCTAAAACCGTTATGGTAGGAGGCATAACAATAGGGTACCTTTATGGCCACATAAACTTTGAGTGGCTATTTAACATGATTTTCCATAGCCATATCCTACAACCGTGTCTATATGGTGCCCACTCATTTTTGTAATAAAGCATTTTTTTCCTATTACCATGGCCATAAAATCCTTATAGAAACGCAACTTGATTTTAATCATAGAGTTTGTTAATCATGAATATATTTTAATCATGACCTTCGTTATCTTTTAGACTCATCAATATGGTTTCAATGTGGCTACTGTATACCCTGATAACACATGGAATTGTTTTACCATGGCAATTTTTATCATTCAAACACGCAAAAAATCATTTAACATGGGAAGTTTATAACATATAGCTACATTGAATCTATAGCATGGCCAATCTATGACTGATAGTTATACTAAATTTATAGCACCGTGGCCATCCCTTTTAACAGACACAGAAAACATTTTAAAATGCTGCCAATAAGTACCTACACAATAAAAAACTCTTGCATTCAGTCAATGTGATCTGTATGATTTGATTTCCTCAAATTTGGTTCCCTGGATTAGTAAAAATTACAATAAAACCATTACTCTCAACAATGGACGATTCATCCCCAAAGTAATGATCAACATGAATTAAATTGTCTACCATGCATCCATGATGTCCAGTGGACCACCTGCACTTCATGTTATAGTGCCCAATATTTTTCCAACCCACATTGAGTTGTTGTAGATCTTTGAGAACTTCTGTCATTATTTCACGAGGATGGGCTCGAGACTGCCAAATTAACCAAATAATGCTTATCAATAGTGAGCTCTTTTCTCTTTTCTTCCAATCAAATGATGAATCGGCTGAAATTGCTGCAAGAAGATTAAGAATGAAAATCGAACTCAATAAGAAAGATAAAAAGTGAACCTGAAGTCCAAGATAGAGCAAGTTACAGGATTATCATTTCAGATAGAGCAAGTTACATGAAAAAATAGCATGCTTAGTTCAACCAATTTCAAAGCACCATTGTTTTCTGTAACAACTGAGGTACGACATTAGGAAATCATGATACAAGTAAACAGCGCAACGAGATACAACTATTGCATAATACGACAAGAGCACACACAAGCTCACCACCATTGCAAAATCTTCTTCTAGCAATATAGAGCCGCCAACACCTTAAGACTGAATGTTCTCATTTCCCAGTCCAATATTAGGACAATCTCCTGCCAAAAAAGAAGGAGACAATCAGCATCAAATTCAAATTTCAGTTGATAACAACACAAATTCAAAATGAAAATAAAAAACTAGACATAAGCATTCAGTCAGTCATATATAATTTGAACTTGTAAGAAAACCATAATTCTAAATCAGCCAAACAAATTCTACAAAAAACAATAAATTATAACTTACATGTATTCCATTAGTTAAAGTAAGAAAACCATAACTAGCAACACAAACACAGTTAAAGTAACACCACCAGTCATTCTCAATTCCTCAGGTCCATTCCAACACACACATCCATCTCAATTTCAATCTTTGCTCAATTTCTCAAATCGGCAAAAACAATAATAACTTTACCCAATTTACAGAGAAATGTATTACCTCAAGATAACTTCATCACTCACTTCAATCCCTAGAATAATCCTTCCAGACCTGAAGTTCATCACCATCACCAATTTCATCATCTGAGACTTTGATTTCACAAATAATTCCATTCTAATACTCCCAATTCTTCAAAACCCCATCTCGAATCCTTCTATTCCAACTTCTAATTCTTCCCTAAGCTTTCCCGTGAATCTCTAGTTCTCAATTGAGAAGAACCTAAAACCCTAACTTACTGATTCTTCATCAAAATAGTTATACATCATCAATTATACAGAAACCCCTCTTAATTACTTGATTTCATCTTCAATTTCTCATTCATCTTCAATCACTATCAAAAATATGAAACCCTAACGCAATTCCCAAAAACTTCATTAACACAAAACTAAACCTTAACTACCGATTCCAAGCTGTTCTCCAACCTTAATTCATAACTCGTTTTAAACCCACCTCCAATGAATTCTATGGAGTATCAAATTCATCTTTAGATCTTCTCATAATTCCTTCTCATGAAACCTTAACTTCATCAAACTCAGATCACATCAGCATCACTTTCTCCTGATTCAGATTCGCCTACTTAAATCAACAACACCATCAATAACCATTCTATGAAGTTTCCCCTAATATCTATTTCTCAAAACCATAGTTTCGATAACTCAATTCTTCAACAGATGAAGAACACGAGAAGAGGAAGGAGGAAAGAAGAGATGGATCTGAGGTATTCGATTGGATAGAAAGAAAGAAAGAGAGAAACAAGAATGAGAATTAAAATGATCGACGGACCACGTTTCTTTTGATCCACTCATACGGATCAAGAAGATATCTGACGGTTGAGATTTTATTTGTTATGGTCATACGGATTGAGAAGCATTGTTGTTTCTCTTTGTGCTAATACGAATTCATATATTAGGTTCTATTATCAACCTTCGACACATAAAAAAATCCAAAAAAATATTAATAAATTTAGGACATTGTTATCGACATTCTGATATAAAAAAATCCAAAAAATATATAAGAATGAATCAGGAAAATGAAAAATGAATTCGATAATTGGTGTGTTTCTTTGTGCTTTCTCTTTGTATTTTTGTGCTTTCTCTTTGTTCTCCCGGTTTGGATTTCGACTAGCCGCATAGGTCATGAAGTAATTTTTAAAAGTCATACAGATCATGAAGTAGCTTTAGTTCACACTGGTAAACTCAGGTTAGCATGATACATCATCAAAATCGATAAATATGAAGCTCAATGTCGATTCGAACTTCCAATATGGTATAACGACATACAAACTATGAACTGAGAAGCTCCAGGAGGGTTAAAACTTCAAACTTAACATGATACATCATCTAAATCAATAAATATGAAGCTCAGTGTCGATTCGAACTTTAAATATGGTAGTACGACATAAAAACTATGAACCAAGAAGCTTTGGAATGGTTCTGACTTCAAACGTAGCATGATATATCATTGAAATCGATAAATATGAAGCTCATAGTCGATTGGAACTTCAAATATGGTATAACGACATAGAAACTATGAACCAAGAAGTTCTGGGAGGTTTCTGACTTGGTTAGAACGACGAAATTAATCCATTTAAGGTAAGATTTCTTCGGAATATTCTACGAAACCTCAAACAAACATATTTTTGCATATTGTATGCATACCAGGCTCAGAGATTGAAACCTGGCCGCGAGTTAACTTTTATCGGCTTATTGTATATATAAGTCAGAAACTTGGTAAGAACGAAGCTGAACAATTCAATTCATTCGAACCCTAAATTTCTCCAGATTCAATCATCAAAGACCTGTTGAGTTCAAAATTAACAAATATGAAGCTCGGTGTCGATTCGAACTTCAAATGTGGTATAATGGCATATAAACTAAGAACCAAGAAGCTCCAGGAGGGTTCTAACTTCGAACTTAGCATGATACATCATCGAAATCGACAAATATGAAGCTCACTGTCGGTTCGAACTTCAAATGTGGTATATCATAATTGAACTTCACAGGTTCAAAGATTACTAGACTTAGACCTGAGTTTCTCGTTCGGATGAACTGAAGACGAAATATATCAGAATTGAACATCACAAGTTCAAAGATTACTAGAATAAGACCCGAGTTTCTCGTTCGGATGAACTAGAAACGAAATATATCAGAATTGAACATCACAGGTTCAAATATTACTAGAGTAGGATCCGAGTTTCTCGTTCTGATGATGAACTGGAGACGAAATATATCAAAATTGAACATCACAGGTTCAAAGATTACTAGAGTTAGACCTGAATTTCTCGTTCGGATGAATTGACTAAGAAATATATCAGAATTGAACATGACCATACTACCCTTATCGGAATAAGTGCAACAAAAATTCCGAAGGCTGTAAAAATGACCATATTACCCTTACTACAAATTAGTGCAATAAATATTATAAAGATTATGAAAATGACCAGACTACCCTTATCAGAAATAAATAAAGTAAATATTACTGACTGTGAAAATGACCATATTACCCTTAATGGAAATCAGGGAAATAAATATTATGGAGACTGTGAAAATGACCAGACTACCCTTATCGGAAATAAGTAAAGTAAATATCACTGATCTGGAAATGACCATATTACCCTTCATGGAAATTTGTACAATAAATATTACTGAGACCGTGAAATGACCGTATCACCCTTATCGAAATAAATAAAGTAAATATTACTGACTGTGAAAATGACCATATTACCCTTAATGGAAATTGGTGCAATAAATATTATGGAGACAGTGAAAATGACCAGACTACCCTTATCAGAAATAAGTAACGTAATTATTACCTCTCCATTATCATATATTCAATGGCAATAAGTGTCCTCCTTCTACTCGATTCATGTCCCAGTTTTTGTCCAAATTGACGACTAACTGGAATTCATGATAGGAAAATTTCCAATAATCCCAATGGTTTTGGACACATAACAAAAAAATTGTGTATGCATATAACAAATCAAAAAATAAGATAAGTTGTGTGGCCATATAGTACTATCTTGTCATGTTAACCAAATGTGACTATTTCTTAATACCTACGTGTATGGTTTGTGTATAGTAAACCATACGTTATGGATACATAAACAAACCAAAGTGGCTAAAAAAGTTCCCTTTCCGCCATGGGTGATTTGGTGTGTCCAATTCCAACCTACACAATAGACACATCACGATCTGTCAATGTATCCATATACTCATCTATGGCCATAGGCCATGAGTTCAGATTTAAACTCATGACCAGATGGTACTTTTTGGCTACAAGTTATGAATTTGGACTTAAAATCCATGACTAAATGATGCTCTTTGGTTACAGAGTAAACTAAATGGTGGATATAACAACACTTAAGTTTTAACTACTACATGTATCCACGCCAATAACCCAAAACGTGGCTAGGTAATAAAACCAAAAACGTGGCCTATGTAACTATTTGTACTAGTGCGCGTTGTTGTTTTTTTTGGTCAAGGTTGATCTCATTAGGGGTAAAATATTATTTACATGTACTTTTATTTGTATATTTAAGGATCAAAGATTATAATTAAGGTAACCAATGTATAACGTATGTAAAAACTATATTAGAGGGACCAATGTTGGGTGCTTTTATTAGGAAATTAATTATGCTTACTTGAGAGATTCTCCTTGAGTTTGATTACTCTCTAAAATAATATTCATAGAATTTTATAGTTTCCCTCGAAGAAACTCATACCATGCTTGCAATGATGCAAACACTGGATAATCATTACTCTTTAGTGGTACATATGTCTTGCATCATAACTTCATTAGCAACACTAACAACCATTTCTTAGAGAAGATTGATTGACTGATTTCTAATTTTTTATGTATAAACCTCTTCTTCCTTCTCAAATAATTGCGACCAGCGAGTCTCTTCAAAATACCAAAACTCGTACCGTTCTCATCTTTAATTTTAACACCTTTATTATCATTTTTATCTCAATTTCATCGTGTTAGCGCACTTCTCGGTCGAACTCGCAAGCGTTGCTATCTCAAGATTGTTTGTCAATATTAGTGATCAAAACTATAAGTCTTGATTTCTAGTCTCCTTATAGTAATGTCTCGGACTAGGATAGATTGCGTAGTTGAGCATTAGAATTCACGGCGTTCATCAATTGAAGATGAAGAACTACTAAGGAGATCTTGTGGAACTGCATCACCAAAAGGTATGTGGAGACTAAAAGTCATCTATCACTAGGAAAGTTTATTTCTACACTATCTTCTATATTGAGACAAAAGTCATATTATTATATAGTATTCGATTATGCACATTTGAGATTTCGAGTTGAGTTTAACTCGCTTACATATTTCTCGAAATATGTGTTGGTAAGCTTTCGCTTCAACCAAGTTCATCTTATATTCTTGACGAAAGTCAAAAGATGATCATGTGAAAATCGCCGAGTAACATCTTACATGGTTTGTGTGATACAATCATTTGGTGTAGACTTGTAATATTTCGCTATGATTATTTCAATATCTTGAAAATTACTTTGATGCTAATAGTTTGTCAAAATGGCTATATGTTGTCATCCTCTAAGAAAGTTTCAATGACTGAAATACAGTTTAGAACTATTGGAAATATATATAGTATGCATAGTTTCATATATGTAATCCATGTCCGGGAACCATAGTTTTGGTACCCGTATGCGTACTGGATGGTTTGTGAAAGTCCGGGTAACAAGTACACATACCGGTACGCGTACTGGCGTAAGGTAAAGGTCCGGAATTTTCTATTGGGTTTTTGAAGTTTACTAAGGTATGCGTACATGTTTGCACACTGGCAAATCCAAACTCAAACATGCTACTTAGGTATGCGTACCCGTATACATACTTGGGTAGTTAAAGTTCTAAAATCGGTTTGTTCACGAACTAATACATTTATATATTAAGGAATGCATTCTGTGCAAACCGTAGCTATAATGTTCATGAATTGGTTCGAGTGAATCAAACCAATTTTGCTTCAATTGTTTTCTTGTATACTTCTATAAGAATATAGCAATTGAACAAATCTTTAACTAGTTTCATTTGAGTCATATGAACTAGTTATGGTTAAGATGAATAAGGTTGATATGAGAGTGTTCATATAGCTAACATCGGTTAGCTACTGTAGAGCCAACATAATGTACAGGTTTAGGTACGGTTACTCAAACCTAAATGAGGGTACATTTCATTTACCTATAATAAGATAAGTTATATCCAATGGATGAAAGATATTAACCTGAGTTTAATCAGGTTTTCATCTAACGGTGAATATTGAATTCTTTATTACTAAGGTAACTTAGATTGCAAACCCTTATTTGAAAACTTTATAAGGGAGAATGCTAGAACCTGGGAAACCTAATCCCCACACCTCTTGTGTGATACAAGTTGCAACAAGAGTCGATTCTCCTTTAACCTTAGGTTTTTCACGAAACCCTGTAGGTTAATGACTTAAAGACTTTATTGGGATTGTGAAGCCAGGCCCAAATATTTTCTCTATAGTTGCGTGTTATGATCTTGCCCTGTTCTATCGTATTGCATACTATCTTATCTAATATTTGCTCGAGATTGATTCTCCGATAGACAAGATTAAAAGTAGTCACAGACATCTTCGTCTCATCGTTTTTTATTCCAAAATATCTTGTATCTCTAACATACGATTAAGATTATTGTGAGGTGATTGATAATACTAGGATGTTATTCGGGAATATAAGTCCGGTTTACCTATTGGTTCCTGTGCACCTTGATCTATCAAAGACGGAACAAAACTCGGAGGTATTTCTGTGAGAGACAAATTTATCTATTCCAATAGATTTTTCTGTGTGAGACAGATTTGTTTATCAAGCCTTCGACTTTGAGGCGTAGCAACTTTTGGTTGTGGGTGAGATCAGCTAAGGGAATTAAGTGCGTAGAATCCTGCTGGGTTCAGAGATCTAAGGAGCACAATTGTACCTTGATCAGTGTGAGATTGATTAGGGATCATCTACATTCCAGTCTGAATTTTATTGATAGTAGGCTAGTGTATATAGCGGCTTAATACAATGTGCTGTTCAAAGATGGACTAAGTCCCGAGGTTTTTCTGCATTTGCGGTTTTCCTCGTTAACAAAATTCTGGTGTCTGTGTTATTTATTTTCAGCATTATATTTTGTTATATAATTGAAACATCACAGGTTGTGCGTTGAGATCAATCAATTATATAATCCATCCCTTGGTTGTTGATATAAATTGATTGACACTTGAACATTGGTCTTTGGTACCGTTCAAGTTGTTTCACATAATAATCAGGCTCGTGTATTTCTATCTATTTGATTTGCTGATTACATTGTGAAACAAAGATATAAAACTCTTTGATATACTTTTCTCTAAATTGAGTCTAACTGTTTATCCGATTCTCTTGAAAGTATACTGGACTTTATCTATTTAGATTATCGAACGAAATATTGGGTGTGGTTGTTAGACCTTCGCTTTTTCACATCGTGTGTTCCTTATTTGACTATCTCACCATCTTCTATAGATTAAAGAACATGAGTACTGATATGTTTTATTTTGCAAAACTTTTTTTAAGCAATTTGGAGGTTGCGTTGGCTAAGATTGATGGCTAATCACTCAATAACTTTACATCGAACGTGTAATTGTGTATGCTTTAAAAACTAGGTCCAGAGTTGCAGATAGTTTGTTTCATTTAAAAAAAAAAATTACTTGTTTTTTTTCTTAGAGATCAGACTTAGCCTCATTTTTTTCGGTTTTCTTTGCCTTTATTTATAAAATCTCCATGTCTGTGAGCCTCATTAATTTGTGTGCATCTGATAGGGTGGGTTGGTGTTGCCGCCTCATTAATCTCCATATCCGTGAGCCTCCTTTTAAGATCCAAGTCCCAACTGGTCCCCCTTCTGTGTTGCTTGTAGCCAATTCGCTTACCCAACACCCTTGCTTTCTAGTAACTTTGTATAAATTTGGGAACCTGTCCTTGAGCACCTCATCGCCTAGCCATCTATCCACCCCAAAAACGAGTTTTTCTCCCGTTTCCAACCTTATGCTGAAATTCCAAGTTTGAATTTATCACTTCTATTACAGATCCCTCTCCACAACCCCATGCCATACGGTTGCTTAGTTTTCTTAGCATCCCAACCATTACTGTCACACCCATACTTATCCTCCATATTTATTCTCCACAGCGCCTCCGGCTCAGTTGTGAATCTCCACAACCACTTGCACAATAGAGCATCATTCATTACTGATATAACTTTTATGCCCACACTCAAGTCTAGCTCACACTGAATTTTTTCACTCAAGTTTCAAGTTTTAAACACTCAAGTTTAGAACTCAAGTCTAGCTCACACTGAATTTTTAAGTTTAAATTTTCAAGTTTCAAGTTTTAAACACAAGTCTGGCTCACACTGAATTTTTTCCTCCATACAATAGATGATTCAGGCGAAATTCTTTAACCCAAATTTTTCGAGGGATTATTTTTGTTTCCCTCATTCCCACCTCTATTTTCGAGTGTAAAAATCACAGTTGTCACCAGATACTGTCAGCTCCACCTCAGAGGCGGTAGCTACGAGCTCCATAAACAATGACGGTTGTCAATCCTGACACGGTAAGGTTTGTATTTCGGTTGAGAGTAGTTCAGGCCCAATCCTGGCACCGTAATGGAGCTTTGTATTTCGGTTTCGGTTATGGTCATTCATTGACAGTAAAATTCTTTTATTTGATGTAAACTCTCAAGGTTTTAAAGTACGCTCTCAATTTAACCCTAGTTTTGTTAAAAGACACACTATCAACAACAAAAACAAACAATCTTCTAAGTTTATGTTTGTGAGTCAAGAAGACACCAAACCATATTATCCTCTAATTAGCACCCTATGATATCATAATGCACTCTATTCTTCTTCTTTTGTTTGGGGAGATGATTGGATTGAAGAAATTCATCTTCCATTCATAGACTTGGCTATTCCAATTCACTTGTTGGGATCTTGTGATGGTTTGATTTTCATCATGTTTCAAACTAGTGCGGTTGATGAGTTGGTGAACCTCCTTGTTATTTGGAACCCAACAACTAGAGAATACAAGACATTACCCAATTCACAAACTAGCACTACGCTTCTATTTATTCATTTGGTTATGATCATAAGAATGACGACTACAAGCTTGTTAAAGGTGAGTTCTCCTCGCGTGATAATGGTTTTTTCAAGTTGCCACCAAGTGAGGATGATGTTCATGTTTCTGAGGTATACTCGTTAGAGTCTAATTCGTGGAGAAGCATTGACACCATCCCTTATCATATGCTCAAGTATATCCCTTATGATAGCGTATCTGGGGTGCTTGTTAATGGACTTCGCCATTGGTTAGATAAGAGATTCATCGGTGACTAAGTGCTACTGGAGGAGTTTATAGTCTCTTTTGATTTCAGCGAGGAGAGATTCGAAAAAATGCACTTGCCAAAACCGTTTCTGGAGATTGGTTTCCATTGTTTTCGGGCCCTAGGAAGAGTGCCTATGTAACTAATTATGTTTGGGAGCCTCGTCAGGTTGAAATATGGGTGATGCAGGATTATGGTATTCGAGAATCCTGGACTAAACACTTTGTCATTCGCCAGGAGGAGGTTACAAAAATAATTAGTTGGCAACTGGGAGTGATTTGGTCTTCCAAAGATGATAAGAATCTTCTATTGAAGAGTAATGACGAACGAGAACGACAGTTAGTTTTATATGACCCAGAGCAATAGTTCACTAGTGATACGTGAAGCGAAGAATTATGTTGAACGCTTGGTTTCACTCAACTCCGGTATTTATGTGGGGAATTGCCAAGAATGCGCCAACATTCTGCATGCATATTGGACTAAAAGGTTACGCCTCTTCGAGTACGAGGTCTGAAGTTTTCTTTTTATTTTTGTTGACAACCAATAATATCTAATGCATTATATTAGTATTATTTAAAGGGGTTATTGTGATAATTGTTTTGCAGGTATTGGTGGAATTATTAGGAATGACACTGGTGGTTTTGTGGCTTGCTATGGGAAGTATAGTTTTTAATTCTCAAACAATTCGGAAGAGGTTTGGGCAGTTTGTGATGGTGTTATGCTGGCTAAACAGTGAGGCATTCAAATTTTGGTGGTGGAGAGGGATTCAACCTGTAGCATCAGCCTAGCTAAGGGGCAGGAATATCGAGGAACCCTTACGTACCTTGCTGGTATTTGATGGCTTCATCAAAGATACTTGGTACAAGAAGGAAAAATCAAAAACCTGTGGTGGTGAATTATATTCTGTCTTGTCTTCTTCTTTTAATTATCAGTCTAAAGCAAGGAACCTTGATAGTTTCAAGGACGACAACTTGCATTGCAGACTCAATGGAAGTTCAAGTTGAAGCTGATATGACGTGTAAGGTAAGTCATTTTAGTGGAGCTGCATGTCTTGTTTAAGCTGGTCATTTTGTCAAAGAAGAAAAGAAGAGTAAAAAAGGGCCACCAGCTGTTTCTTATGTTTCTGAGACCTGTGAACCAGCTATTTCCAATGACATGGTTACACATCTCAATATCTCATTGTATTGTATTGTATATAATATATAATATAACTATTTGTTTGTGGTGGTCGTTGTGTATCTTAATTCTCATAAACAATCTAGAGTGAATTCTTGTATTAATTCTTAGGGTCAAAGTAACCCCATCATGACACTGAGGCTATACATCCTGCTTTCTTTAAGAATCTAATTAAAATGGATGCTTGAGGTACGCAATAAGCTACTGTTTTGGTGTCTTATGCTTTATCACTCACAAGTTTCCTGGTAATAAAATGGAAAGAATTTCTCCTTAAACTTGACATATCTGTGAAACATATGACCTAATTAAGAAAATACAGTTCCTAAAGTCTCCCGAATTTCAATAACAAAGGCATCCAATATATTCATGCTAATGGTGAAATTTTCGTAACAACTACTCTCCAATCCAGGGTGTTTAATTTGTTCTTTTTTCACCTTGTCGAGCTAGTCAGTTGTAGATTGAGGAGCTTCTGTTCTATGGTCGGTTCACTCTTCCCTCCGCGGTTTAGCTGGATAGACACTTTGGAAATGCTTAAAGTATGTATAATTGATTCTCTACGAGAGAAGGCTGAAAAGCCAACCCAAACACACCTAGTTGAAGTTTGATTTCAGTACTCATATTTCATGGTCAGTCGCATCTAGTTGCATCCTAGTACTTACGAAAACAGATGTAGTTAAGAAAGCATTCTTCATACTTGAGTGTCCGGTTTCTATTTCAAGAAGAAGAATTGGAATAAAGTAATGGTATCATCATGGACAAACTTGGAATGACATTTGGTATTGCATTGTATGAATGTTTTGGTTGTGGGTAACGTAGTAAGTCATCTTATTGGAGCTTCCTGGCCATTTTTCCGAGGAAGAGGAGAATTTTATGATGCATGGGTGAAAAACCTGATCGATCATGCTTAAAAGATAGTATGGTTTTTGAGAATTTGGGAGACTTGATCATCTCATGAAACGTACAGATTCAAACAATGATCGGAGACAAAAAATCAGAAATAGAATTTGGTTTAGTTAGAGGTGAAGTTGTGGTATGGATTTCTTGTTGCTTGATCTTGTTCAAAGCCTGTTTATGGAAAGAGATGACGTGGTTAGGGTTACAGTTGATAACTTTCAAAACCACACCACCTAATCCTATTTGTGTGATGAATCAAGTAATTTGGAAGTTCAGAGAGGGCTGAATTAAGGAAACTTTCCTCAAAAGCTTGGGATACTAGCAGTTCCCTCGTCTATAAATACTTGATGAGTTCTCACCTTTTGCATCTCTTTTTCTTGTCTTGATATATCATACACCTCTGTAATTTCTGTTTTTCTTCGAGATGTTTTGTTTGCTTAAAAGTCTTAGAAGTAATAAAGCTTCAAAGGAGGAGGTCGACAAGGACAAGTTTTGCCGTCTTGTTAAATATCCATACGCTCCGGACGGAACGTATGAGGGAAGATGTTCTTGATGTCGTCTCAGATGATGTTATGGTGATTGCTAATGCAACAAGAAAGCAAATTATCACGTGCTTGTGGTCGCCAGAAGGGAGGATTTGCTCGGTCCAAGTTACCTCACAGAGAAGGATATCCCTTTATTGGAGGACATGAGAATTACAGGTACAAAGTTAGCAAACGAGTTCTTAGCAAAAAACCAATGGAATGCGGTTCGCATGGGTTTCCATTTCCTACCATGTCACAACTCCACTTGCACGTTATTAGTCTTGATTTGAACGATTCAGATACTCGTCCAAAGTGGAACAAAAACAACACCGACTTCTTCATGGACATCGACAGAGTCGTTCGTGAGTTGACAGAGAATGGTCGGTTAGTTTCTATTCCTCGTAATATGGACATGGTATATACCACCACACCCTTCTGCAATAGGTGTGGAAACTTCTCCTCAATAAATTTAATATCTATCATGCGCCACCAACAGACTTGTGATTTTCCCCAGAGTATGATGAATGCAAGTCTGATATTAGGAGCAAATTTTCTCAAAGAGAAAACACTCAGGTTCAAGTAGTAAATCAAGGGTGTGCTCGGATTTTTTCAAAGGGGGTTGTTAGGTCGATATGGTGGCAGGGGAATAATAGAGCGTGTCCTGTAAAGCCTAGTCATCTAATATTGACTTAACTAGTGCTGTAATAAAGAGATATAAATGCCTCTCTGTCGGTGTCTATAAACCCATTGGAATCTTCTTTTGTATTTTGACCTGTAATAAACTTCTTTGTATTTTGATGTTACCTTATTAATCTGAAGTACCTGAGACTAGACTTTTGTGTTGGAAGAATGTATTTGGCCTTTTATAATCAACTTTTTCCAGGGACTGTGAAGAGGAAATTTGATGTGAATGAGATGGTGAGAGCTATCGAGTTTGGCTCCATATCAATTACATACTCTGGTACTTCGGGGTTGAGTTAAGGGGGATGTTACCTCATAGAAATTTGATATTAGTCTTAACTAGAAATATGAATCCTAATTAATAACACTACCAGAATAGAAGACCTTGCTAAAAATCTTAAATACTAGTATGATATTGATATTGAAGAGGATTTTTGGACACAAAGGCGCAAGGCTGAAGCTAGAAAATCGGATGATAGGAATACAACTTATTTCCACCAAAAGGTAATAGAGATGATATTGTTGGTGAGCTTAAGAGACATTTTTGGGACATGAGTAGAAGTACTAAACCTCCTGATCCCGACTCCTATTCGAATAATGTGCATGCTTGCATTACGGATGCTGGTAATATGTTTCTTATTGATTACCCACCGGCTGGAAGCTGTGATGTGGGCAAAGGAGATGGGAGAAAAGAGAATTCACTTGGAAGGAGACTATGTCAACGTAAAATATGTCTATGGTATGGCCTAGTGCAGTGTCGGAGCCATGAGTTTTACTTTTTGGGGGACAACAGTATAACCTACGTACAAATCGAAGGCCGGCCAATTTTTTTTGGTTTTTTTTCAGAGGAAAATGTATAAAAATCCATCATTTCTAAGCTCCTCTCTAATTTTACCAAATTTAGGAGGACAACTGTATAAATATTTAAATTTTCTAAGCTATTTAGTAAAATATTGAAAGAACTTTGTAAATATCTTTTTTTCTAAGCTTATTAGCCTGACTTCTAAATTCTAGTGACAACTTTGTAAATATCCTTTGTAAATATCCATTCTTTCTAAGCTTATTAAAGCTAGCACTATGAGGGATTTCCTTCCCCCTATCCCTCCATTTCCCTCAAAATCCTAAAACGCAACCACTATATTTCACTATATCCCTACACAGTAGGGATACACACCACCATCCCTACATGGGTGAACAACATCGTTCACTTTGTAGAGAAGGGGAAATCACCCAGTACACTCGTATGCTTTTTCTTTCACTTACGGCACCGAGTACGCGAGCTCGTACGCGTACTCCGCTCCCGTTTTAAAATAATATTTGCTTCGACCTTTTTGGCTGACACCTTCCCCACAATTCGATCCTAACCATCCATCACTAATAATCTACTTTATTTTGTACTGTCGATCCCAACCGCCATTTTTTTCAAAAATCCCTATAAATACCAATCTAATTCTCTACTCAAACTACACCAATTAATTGATTCTTTATATTCTCCCTCTTCCTTACATCAATTGATTTCTTCTTTTTCCCATCTTATTACAATACATTTTTTGTATTTAGATTTAGATTTAGATTTATTGTACCAAATTATTTATTTGTTATCTTAGTTTCATTAAAAATGGTACTTAATTTTGCCACACAAGAAGAGGTTGATCTTACCAACGCTTTTATTTATGTGAGTATGTACTTAAAATTGTGGGTCTTCTACAAAAACCGCTTTTGTATTGGAAACGATTCACTAAATTTTTGTACAACGAAATGGCAATCCATACTCTTAAGAAATTGGATGCTTTAAAGAGCAAGATGAGAGCTATTAAAAAGGATGTCAAAGAATTCGCGGTCCATTCTAACGCTATATATCGCTAAACCAAAAGGGTGCAACCAAGATTTGGTAAGTTTATTAAATTTGTAATTTTTCCATATAGGTTGTGATAATAGTAATAAACCTAATGTTTTTTATATAATTTTTCAAACAAAAGATTAGGTCGCCTTTCAATATCGAACAAAGAGACAACCTTTCAAGTATGACGATGTTATGAATTGTTTAGAGAAAAGGTCCCTGGATATAATTATGAATTGACTCATGAGCCAAAATGTTGAGTTGTTTGAATCTCATCGAATTTTTATCGGTCAAGATGGTAATGAAGTTCTTCTCAATGGAGAAACTGTTGAAATACAAGGAAAAACGACGTCCCATAGAACAAAGAAAGCTGAAAAAATTATCTAATTTAATAAAGGATCATGGAAAAGGTATATAAGAGAAGATGATGGTGAGACATCTGTTAAGATGGAAGAAGATAAGATACTTGGAAGAAAGTTCAAGTATTTTGGAGTATCTATAAGGAACCCGATCAAGGAAGGAAAAATGAGAATGGAACAAGAATGACCAAAAACTTTGGGGTTATACTCAACAAACCGAGTTATCAAATGAAGATCAAATGAATTTGCAAAACGCTCCAAAATCAATTAATCAAAATGCATGGACAACGCAATGCATTTTAATCAAAAGACAATGCATTGATGGACCTTAGTCCTTTACATCTCTCCAACGAAAAAATATTATCAACGTAAGCAAAGGAGATTTTGAAGGGGAAGGGTATAACTCTGGGCCATGAAGATTCGGCAGATGAAGATGTCATCCAACTCTAATTGTTTTATCTTTCATTGTGTTTAGTTTTTTAATTTGTAGTACATGTTTAAATTAAAAGCTGCTTTTCTAAATTTTTAGTTGGTAATGTTGTTAACTTAATTTTAAATGTGTTGTCTATATTTATTGAAATTTTTGTTTAATTAATTAAATTTGTCAATTTGTTGTAACCACTTATTTTCAAATCTAAATTCAAATAAATTACTTTATATTTTTCACTTCATTAAACTAATGTTCATAAATAACTTTAAAGATAGCTTCAACATATCATTCGATAGGTCTCAAAGACATTACAAGTTGTTATTTTCGGTTTTCAGATTCAACAATCAATGCCGCTTAAAATGGAAAACCTAGTTCTTTTCTCCATGCTATGTATGCATCTGCGTATGCTTAAACGGTCATCAGACCTATTGAGAAACCTCATTGTAATTTGATGCATAATTTCAACATGATATTTCCTGAACAAATGTAGGATGGTAGATAATTATGTCGTGGTTTCTTGCCCGTCTCTTTAACGAAAAGAACCCCAACCAACATTAGTCAAGAATATTGTTTGATCTTTAGAATCTTCTCGGAAAATCATCCTTGAGAAGGTAATAGTTTCTAATCCATCTTCAGTCTCTTCTTCGATATCCTTTAACCTTTCTCTCGTTGGAATTGTTGTTGACCGTTCTGTTTTGCATTGGAATTTTCTTAGTGTTCCTTGAGTTTTGTGTTGGTATTGAACACCTTTGATGAATATTTGGTATGTTTTGTGGACTTTCCTTTGCTTAACACGCATCCAACAACTTGTGTTAATTTGGTAGGTGATGAAGATGTCATTGTTCGCAGTAGCTTGATGACCTCTTTTGCATATCTCCTTTTCCATTGCAAAATTGACCTAGTGGAGTGGTCGCCTTGCATCTTCTAATTATGTCTTGGTGAGCTGTAGTTGCTGATTGATTTTCCATTGAATAGATAAGCTTAGCTTTGATGTTGCAAAGAAAAATAGGTACATTGATGTTGAAAAGAAGAATGGGTTATCTTTTCTATATATTCGATCTTCCCAACGGATCTATTTTTAAGAACTCGCGCCCAACGGATCTTTTTCCCAATGGATATTTTTCTAACAACTTCGTGCCCAAATTGGATATTTTTCCAACGACTATGTTTCCTAATGGGTCTATATCCCAACGAATCAATTTCGTTATATATATATTATCAACATTTTTTGGTTCTTACCACCAACAATCTCAATACATTGTTACAAACCAACAACCTAAATTATGTATTGTAATAGTTTGAGTAGAAATGGAAAACAAATAGTATGTGTGAAGCAAAAGAGGTTTGTCCATTTTGTTTCAT
Organism: Papaver bracteatum; assembly: GCA_023529315.1. Taxonomy (NCBI): domain Eukaryota; kingdom Viridiplantae; phylum Streptophyta; class Magnoliopsida; order Ranunculales; family Papaveraceae; genus Papaver; species Papaver bracteatum. The sequence continues at coordinate 14,059 of JAJJWX010005228.1, read as the reverse complement.
GGATATACACAATTTCCTTCAATGCCCATGGCTATATACAAAATGTCCACAAACAGAGATATGCGGCGGACTAGGAAGGTAAAAAGAGTCGATACCAAAGAAGATAAGGTATTTGGAATGTGAGTATGCTAAATGTCCTGGGGGAAGCTTACAATGTTTGGAGGATGTAATGAAAGATGCAATGAAACAACAAAAGTTGAAGAACTTCGCCACAACTTCAAACTAAAAGGTAAGGTGGAGTTTGAATGTACCAAGGATTCCGTGAAACCGAGGTTGTTATTTCTTTATGGAAATGCACCGTTCAGTCGCCAAAAACATATGGAAAGTCATTCATCGGGAGATGCCTTGAGTGTGAACGGTGGCATGGGATGAATAAGTGTTGTTTTAGTTGAATCGATTATAATTAGTATGTGTGAGTTTTTGTATGTCATGAACATTTAGCCATATGTGTCTATAATAAATAATAATAGTAATTTTTCTTATTCAGATTAACAATTACATTAAGCACGTTCAACCAGCATTTAAACCAATAGGCTACCCTATTAAAACCAGTTGTGTCTCGTGAGGTTTACAGAGAAATATACCCACAAAACCCTATCTTCATTTTAATTCTTTACTCTTCATCCGATGATTAGGATGATGAATCTTCAAAGGAAAGGTCATAATCTGGGAAGTTATTTCTCAATATGACATAGCGTTAAAAAATCTAAATGGTTTCCCTTCTTTTTTCGTAAGTTTCCAAAGCACGTTGCTCCTCTGACAAAAATAAAACAATGCCAATTTATTATAAAATAATTAAAAAAATTAGGTAAACATACTCAAAATATCGTCTACAATAGGTAACTACATAATTTCTTACGATTTCGAAGGTACTCCAGCCCTACATAAATATAACGATCTTTGTGTCAATTATATACTTTCAGTACGCCCTAAGTTATAACGCTTAACCTTCATTTTCGGGACACTTAACTGGGTTGATTGGATTCCCGTTATGTATAGTCAACCTTTGTAGCAACTGCTCGACAAGGTTGGTGTTGTTGAGTTGTTCATCTTCTACTTCATTTTCTAGATGAACTTCGACCCATAAACTAAATCACTACGGGAAAAATATACATCTACAACTGGGATTTTACAACGCTTCGCTAAATATCGTAGAAAGTCATATGTTTTACAACGGTTGTCGAAGTAAGAGTTGTCGTATATCATCACCACCAACACTTAGGAGCAAGGGGTTACGATTAGAAAACAAATGACAACTCTTTAAGAAAAAGAGTTGTGACGACGTTTAGCTATAACAACTCTGTTTTATAAGTGTAGCGACTTAGACTATGACAATTCTCACAAGTGTTGTGGAAGAAGACAAAAATATGATACTGAAAAATATGTTAGAGGGGAGATTCGAACATGAACCTACTGCATGGAAGTGTAGCTCGTCAACCATCCTTTAAGCTCACAAGTTATGCTTTGTTTTATTGTTTTAAATAAACACCTATAACAACACTTATAAGTGTTGTTGAAGTAAAAATATATGATGTTGGAAAAAATGAGGTTGGGGGATTTGATCCTGAACCTTGGGCGTGAAACTCTACACCACTAACCATCCTACACTATCACAGGTTCTGTCAAGTTTGTGGTTCTTCAATACAGTACCTTTATGACAACCCTTCATAAGTGTTGTAAAAGAAAATGTAATGCTTAGCGGATCGAAATGTAAACAAATAAGAAGCCTTCTCTCAGTAATAATTACGTACATGCCTTCTATGTAAACAATCACATACAATCTTCTCACCAAAGAGGGTTAAGTTAAAAAAAATGTAACCGCCTCTTCCAAAACCATATAACTCAAATAACTGCCCTTTCAATGACCCCATCAGATATGAATGAAAAAGTATTAGATTATGCCAAGGGTTGAGGTATCATGTATGTTACACAAGCAAAGACACATAATTAGCAATCATAACTGACATATCCCTTTTTCTCTCCTCCTTTATCCGGGCTTGAGACCGGCAATGAAATGTTATATCATTTACAGTCAAGAGTTAAAAATGGGTGTTTACTCGTAACAAACATTATAAAGGTAACAAAGCTAGCATTTTATACATTAAGCACCCAAATGGAGTTGTTAACTGTCTATTTTGCAAGAACAATACTAGTTTTAGTAAAGGAAATACATCAAGAACGACTATGACAATAAAAATTGAATATAGTAAAAATAATACACTATACTGACTTAGCTTTTGAACTTTGTTTTCTTCTTCTTTCTGTTCTTCTTCTTTGTCGGAACCACTATGATATAATCACCATCTTCTCTTAAGTAGCTCTCGCACTCGTGATCCATTTGGAAAGCAAGAGTTGAAGTATCCACTGTTGGCAATTTGTGTCATGCTTTTCATTGTATTCCTCTAATTCATGGAAACCCCTAGGTGGTGGTTTCACCATCACATACCAGTTAGATGTATTTGACTCTCGAGAATAGAAAACTTGTCGCGCTTGTGTTGCTAAAATGAATGGATCGTTACCGTATTGGTTCTTATGCTGTTTAAATTGACTAATGTAAAGCCATCATCTACCTTCACTCCAAAACTGGTGTGAGCCCAATCACATTTGAATATTGAAATTTGAAACATATGATTGTAGTCCAACAATAGAATTTCTTCTAAAACACCGTAGAAACCACTTGTTTCTAATCGTCCTAACAACTAAGGTTGTTGATTCAATTGAAACTCCACTGTTTTGTGTGACTCTCTTAACATCCTTCGTAATAAACCTAGACCCATTAATTAGCAAACCTTTATATGATATGCGCTTTCTAATGGCCCATATGACAACCATTCTACCGTGTTTGATATTGACATGCCTTGTTCAATTTGCATCTTAACCTACAAATGTATAATCTCAGACATAAGAATACTAAACTGCGTTTTCAGTAGTATTTTTCTGACAAAATGTCCAAGTGAACTGCGCATAATCGACTAAGAGTGGACTAAACGTACCTTTTGTTGAAACCAATCTGCAAATGTGTCGATCAGATGGAGTTGAGTTGGTCTTCACTATTAATTGCCCTCCCAACACCAGACTTTAACTCGTCCATATGCATTCTATGACAAAAGTAAAATTAAAAAATGAAGTATTAACTGACACACCATTTTTAATGAACATGAATGTCATACTTACGCATATATGGGTCAATTTCAGGTGTGTTAAAAAGCACATATCTGTGAGCTATATTTAACTTCTCACTATCCATACGCACTTGGACACCTTTAGAAAGAGGACGTATTGCCGGTGTGGAACCATTTTGAATGTTTTCGTTATGCCTTTGCTTTACTGATCCTGTTTCAGCTGCTTGGGCCTTACTTAATATCAAAATACCTAACACACTCCATTCCAAGATAACACTCGCTATACAAGCTTCAGGTTGTGCATAATTCTTTACATATTCTTTGAATATCTTCATATACCTAGGATAATCGCGTATGCAACAGCTTACCAATGAAATAAATATTAGTATCTCTAAGCTACAAAGGGCATAACTTTCTACAAGAAACAAAAATAACAGAATTAATATGAAATAAATTGGCATACCTTTCAAATGGATACATCCAACGATATTGTACAAACCACATAATCGTTTCTCGAGCTAGGTGAATTGTCAAGTGCACCATTATATCAAAAAATGACGGAGGGAAGTACCTCTCCAACATACACAAAGTCTCGGCAACTTCTACTTCAAGTTCTACTAATCTCTGGAGATCGACTGCCTTTGGCATATTTCGTGAAAATAAGAACATAACCTGAAAATTGCCTCCTTGGCCCTACAGTAAAAGTCCTTGCAAAGCAACGGGTAATATTTGTTGCATAAGAACATGGTAATCATGAGACTTAAGAACACCTAAGCAACCATCTTTCGAGAAATGCTTTCTAAGATCGAACTATACCCATATGGAACCTTCAAATTTCTCATCCTATTATAAAATATAGCCTTTTCCTTGTCATTTAAGCAATATGTTGCTGGTGGAAGGATCGTTTCGCCATTTATCTCTCATGGATGCAATTCGTCTTATTCCCATACTTTTCAGATCATTATGGGATTTTAGACCGTCTTTTGTTTTGGAATTTATATTCAACACAAGTACCAATGATACTCTCGCAAACATTTTTTTCTCGTATGCATAACATCAATATTGTGTCGTAGTAATAAATCCTAGGAAGATGGAAAATCCTAACATTAGTAACTCTATGAAGTTGACAACATAAACAAGTAATTTTGAAGATAAGCAAAATATTACCAAGTAAATTTGAATTTATAGAACTGACCTTCCAGCAAGCTAAGTCGAAGAATATCGACCGTTTGTTAAACACCCGAAGCTCGGTTTTCATCATCAGTGCACCTGAAGTAGCCACAAGAATAAATATCCCTTTTCCGCTCCCACACTTAGAATTACGCACATTAATAGTCATGTTGCCACAGACTTGCCCCTTACTCTTTTTATTCTTCTTTTTCCTCTTTCTTTTTCCTTATCTCCTCCTCGTTCTTCTCCGCTTTCCCAAAGTCATTCACAATACTACTCGACATTCAAGCGCCAAAGCACCACACATAACAGGTGGGCTTTTCCTTTTTCTCAACCTCTCCATTAAACCAGCCTTTTTTCTGCCAAGAGGATGATTATGACGAAGAAATCTCCTATGATTCAAGTACACAGCTTTACGACTAAATGGCAACCAGTTTGATGTTGTATTTTCACCGCAAAGAGGGCAAGCTCGCCTTCCCTTTATACGTACATCCGTGATAGATTACCATATGCAGAAAATCGTTTATTGTCCACATTAATAAAGCCTTCAAGTTAAAATTTGTTTTAGTAAACGAATCATATACCGGACGTCGCTTCTCCCATAACTCAATTAGATCATCAATCAACGGCTTCAAGTATACATCGATGTCCTTACCCGGTTGTTTTTTTCCGGAATCAACATGCTAAGAATTATGTTTTCGCCTTGCATACACGATTGGGGGGCAAATTATAAACCACGATCATCACTGGCCAACAACTGTGGCTTGGGAAAGATCACCAAATGGATTAAATCCATCAAAGCAAAAGCCCAAGACGTAAATTACGCGAATCAAGCAAACTCGAAACTTTCTATCTATGTGCTTCCAAGCCAAAGAATCTACTGGATGGCGATCTTCCTATCTTTACTCTTGTTCATCGCGTGCCATATCAACTTCTTAGCCATCTCATTGATTGATACAATCTCCTCAACCTCGCACAATGGGGAAGTATCTAAGGACCTTCACAGGTATCTTTTTTTTGGGCTTGTCTATCATGTCAAGATCGTCCATGTTAGATGTGTCTTCCTTCCACCTAGAATAATGACATTTAGGACATTCTTCTCAAGATCTTTCAAGTCTTTTCTAAAATGGACAACAATCATTCACACAAGCATGTATTTTCTCGTAAGTCAATTGATAAGATTTCAAGCAAATTTCTTCTTCACTTCATATGTTGAGCAAGGAAGACAATGACCTCACGGCAACAAGGAACCAATTGTCATGAGAAGTTCGTCAAAAGATTTCCTAGATAAACCATTTACTGTCTTGTGCCTATACAATTCTACAGCTTATGGATAACTTTGTGTGTGTGTTACAATTAGGATATAACGGTGTGTCCCCTCTTCCACCTCGCTTCCAACCCCTTGTCTTGCATAGTTTCATGTCCCCGATCGATATGTGCATCAGCTTCAACATCAGATCTACATACATCTGAGATGAACCCCTGTTGCTCCCTCTTGGTGTACATCATTAGAAGTGACATTCATCTCCCCCGAAAAACCCAAATCAGTGTATGTATGATCCATACCTCGTTTCAAAGAAGTGAAGATACACTTTGTTTGGAGGAAGTGGCAAAGCAAGGTTTTTACAATCAACACAAGGACAACTTAACTCGGAAGGATATCCAAGTTTTTGACAAACAAGATCTATGAAATTCTGCAAGGCAACCTGATATGGAAGATCATCCCTACATGAAAGAATGACGACATAATTAAGCATAGCAATAACTTAATACAAGAGGGAAAACCAATGTAATAATCCACAATGAACAACATATTAACCTTGGCCAATGAACCCAATCTTACTCATCCTTTATAATTACTTGAATCTGAAATCGAACTGTACCAATCTTTAAAGATTAATGGTAGCTCAATCATAAGATGTAACCAATGTAATAAGGTCGCCTTAGTCAAAATGATATAAAAAATATGGAAAGAAGACCACGAATTACAGCCAACATCAAAGCATGGAAATAAATTAGTGATGATGTTTAGTTTTTATGTATAGATTACATATACAACCACGAATTACATATACAAATAGGGGATTGAGAATACATATTCCAGATTTATTTAGCTAGATAGCAGCCAACTTTTTTTATGTACATAGATATAGTCCCAGTGATTAAAAACCTGAGAAGATATTCAAAATAATGCTTCATTATGTACATAGATATATTCCCACCCATCTTCTTCATAGATATGTACAAAATAATGCTTCACATTCCATAAGACCTTATTTATAGCAGGAGTTACCTCAACCAATTACGCGTGTCATTTAACTTTAACTCATTGCACTAATAAAGAGCTTCCAAAGAACTCCATGGCACCTGTAGAATCAAACAAAAGCCTCAACTATAAGGAACATATAACATATATTCAGTGCTCAAGTAGGCCACTTGTGATTTGCAAATAAAAGCCTCAACTATAAGGAACATGGTTTGCAAACAAAATGTGAAAATGCCGCATAAACACATCAGAACTCATTTTTTATACAATTCAAGACATTAAGAAAATGCAGAGATAAATAGATTTACTGATAACTCATTTTTAATACAATTCCAGACATTAAAAAAAATGCAGGAAAACAATAGGGTATTTGAGTTTTTCATTAAGTCCAATCTGCAGAACCTAATTAGATTAACTAGATTTAGACAAAGATCCACTGACCTATCAATTTCATGATGACAAGAAATTTCAATTTCAATTTCGGAAGTAGATATCAATTTCAGGCAGATCATTTAATGCAAACTACCCATTTCAGGAAAATCAAATAAATTAAATTACCCATTTCAGGATATAAAAAAATCAAATAAATTACCGATCAAAAAAAAAAACTACCCATTTCAGAAAATCAAATAAATTTCTGCAATTGTAGTTCAAAAAGATTAGAATTTAATGCAATTGTAGTTCAAAAAACAGAATATAATATTATCAATCTTATCAATTGAATCTTACAAATCTTATCAAAAAAGATTAGAATTTATAATTATAAGATAAGGGTTATAGATCAATCAAACATAAAAGACTTTTGGGAAATTCGTGGAGGTGATCTTCAACTCTGTGGTGATGATGAAGTTGGTGAAGAAATCCGAGATCGATGATGTAGTTGAAGGCGATTGTAATAAACGGAGTCGCTTGAGTTGGATACGATGAAGATTCCAATGATTTGAGTGATGGTGGTGATTTGATGAATCTGCGCTCTGTCAAGATGATGTTGGGGGGACGAAGTTGTTGCTCTGTTGAAGAAGGGGGGAGATGAAGTTGAGACGCAGGAGATGAAGTTGAGGGAGAAAAAAAGGATAAGGAGGAATTAGTGAGACTTTTGTTAATAAGGAAAAAAAAAAACACAATGGACGGTTGTAGATTAAAAAGATTAAAGAATCAATAAATGGATGGTTTTGATGTTATGAAAAGAAAAATTAATTAATTAAAATGATAAAAAAAATTTGAAATATATGTATATATATCTATATTTAAAGAAAGGAACATTAATTATTATTATTATTATTTTTGGAAATCCCAATTATAAATGAAAAAAATGCTTACAAATTAAAGTCGACTCTTTCAAGATTAAAATGATAATTGAAGAATGCCCAAATCGATAGATTTAAAGTCTCGGTTCATCGCGAGACTGAGGTCTAACTCCAGTGATAATTGAAGTCGGAATGCCCAAATACGATAGATTTCGTCTCAGTTCATCCCAACGAGAGAATCAGGTCTAACTCCGAAGTGATAATTGATGCTCTTAATGCCCAAATACGATAGATTTCATCTCCGAGTTCATCCCAACGAGAGACTCAGTTCTAACTCAGTGATAATTGATGTCGGAATGCCCAAATACGATAGATTTCATCTCCAGTTCATCCCAACGAGACTCAGGTCTAACTCCAGTGATAATTGAAGTCGGAATGCCCAAATACGATAGATTTCATCTCCAGTTCATCCCAACGAGAGACTCAGGTCTAACTCCAGTGATAATTGAAGTCGGAATGCCCAAATATGATAGATTTCAACGAGAGACTTGACGAATTCGTGTTCGTTTAAGGTTTATTAGAACTCTTAAAGTGTTTTCTTTGTCAATCTGTATGATTTTTTGCTTAGACCAATATCTAACGTACCAAAGTGAGGTGCAAAAAACCAAAATCTAACGGTGGGAAGCCTTTTGGTTTGTGTTTCTTTTTCAATCCGTATGCTTTTGTTCTCTCCAATCACAAACTTGTTTCTCTCCCGCCAAAAGCCTTCCTAATTTTGGTCACGTGTCCGATTGAGGAATTTACTGACATTATTAATTTGTATTCCACTGCAACGTGTCTTCACAGAGTTTATTCCCCCTAATTTTTCAGCCAATTTCTAGACGCGCCCAAATTTCTGAAAAGACATCCAAATTTTCACAAAATCACTAAAACAAACCCCTCTCTCACCAAAACCGAAAACCCTCTTCACCAAAAAGAAGAAAAAAATCTCTCACCTCGCAACTCAAGAAATCTCTCGATCTCTAAATCTCTCAAATTATAACCCATAATCAGAAAACCCTAACTCGGGTTGCAATATCTCGATCTCTAAATCCCTCAAAAGATAACCCATAATCATAAAACCCTAAATCGAAGCAATCTCTCAATCTATTCAGCAGAAACCCAAAGGATTAATCTCTCGAACTCAATCCGATCTCACCAAGGGGTAAGAATCTCTCATACTATCAAATCTTAAGAGTAATTTCTTTTCCAGTTTTCTGTTTTAGGGATATAATATTTTGGGTTTTTTTCTTTTCATGTTAGAAATTTTAGGTCTTAACATTTCTTAAGTTTTGTTGTTTCAACGATAGATTTAAATTGGGTCTGTTTAATTTTAGGTCTTTAATTTTGGTCTTTGATTTTGATGATGATTTTCATCCTAGTTTTGGTCTTTTTGAAGATTTGGTCTCTGTCACTCATGTTCTAGTATTTGGTATTAATGATATGATGATTGTCCCTATAGCTCATGTTCTAGTACTTTCTGTTAATAGTATTAGTTGTTTATGATGAATGAGGTTTGGTATGTTCTGTATACTTGAGACATTTTTTTCTTTGTCCTGTGTTACACTTGATTTGAGTTCTTTATGTTCTGTATACTTGAGGTTTGCTATGTTTAATATGTTCTCGCATAGCTTTTTTTAGGTTCATATGTTGTTTATAGCATCTTTAACATGATATATAGAAATTAAGTTTGAGTTCTAGCTTATTTCAATCTTTAATTTTTGTCTTTTTTTGATGATTTTTTTCTCATCAATAGATTTATGCAAATCAACTAATTTGTTAACATTATTTGATTGATGATAAGTGTACAAAAATCAACTCAATTTTATTTCTTTGGTTGATGATAAGTATTTGAAATGATAATAATATCAACTTGAGTGTGTCAGTAATTATCAACTCATGTTCTTTCCTTGCTAGATTGTGTCAACTCAAATTGTGTGTATGAAATGATTTTGATTTATTGTTAAGGATTTGATTTGTTAGTTTGTCAATATGTTCGTATTGATGTGATATGAAATGATGGTTTTGTGTTAGCTTAAGCCACATTGATAATTGAATTCTGTTTTTGTAAGGCATAACCTATGCAATAATGAAGACTAGCAAGGAGGCAGTCTGAAGAAGCCGGTCAAGCGGCTGGCAATAAAGGTTAACACTTGTCATCATAATTGCAATGTAAACAAATTTCCATATAGCTTCTCATTTTAACTAAGTTACGGTTGTTGCAGATGTAAAACAAAGAGAAGACTGATGAAGCATCCCTGAAGAGTAACAAGTCCCAATCTAATAATGCCGAACCATCTTCTAATATAAGGCAAGTAAGGAGATCACCAAGGACAAAGCATGTTCTGAGAACCAACTGCCGCAATTTCTCCAACTGAATTGGAAACAGCGACTCCAAGCGTCACCCGACAGACTCCAAGTGCTAAACTGTCGATCAACAACTCATCCAAACCATTGCCTTCACCTGTAAGTAGGCGAACTTCTCCAAGGTACAAGAAGTTACCAGAACATGATGCTGCAACAACTCTAAAGCGTCGACAACCCGAATTGGATACTCTCTCATCACCAGCTACAAAGATACAAGCAACACGAGAAGAGGAAGGTGTTAAACCAATCCCTGAAAGTGCTCCACCTACAAAGTCAGCAACCACAGAGTCTCATTCTAATCGCTCTAAAGGAGATACTGGAAATTCTGAAGTCACTCAAAAGAAAGTAAATCGAAAACTGGACACAGGCAGCACAGGCCCATGTCTGAATGTTCTGCTGAGGGATCCAAATGACTCGCTTGCAGATTTGCAAGAGGAAGAGGAAGAGGAAGAGGAAGAGGAAGATGAAGAGGGAGAGGAAGAGAGAGAGGAAGAGGAACAGAGAGAGGAAGAGGAACAGGTAGAAGAAGAGGAAAATCCAAATGATGTGGATAAGGATTTGGAGAATGGTAACAGATCTGATAATGAGGAAAGTGAAGAAGGAAAAGAAGCAAAGCAAAGAAAGTATGTTCCACGTGGCCCAACCCAGATGCACGCATTGAAGTTAGATTCTCTTGAGCCGAAGAGACCAGTTTCCTTCAACACTAATGAACAACCAATTGGCGATCCATCTGCTCAATCGGCAATGTGCTAGGGGTGCTTGTTCGGAAACTTCCGTTAACTTTCCAGATTGAGGCTTGTCCCTATTCAAGCCAAAGAAAACATATGGAAGATAGTAATGGTACTGTAATTCATAGCTATTTATCTCTTTTCGTTAAGTCCATAATTATTTAATTCATAGCGTATTCTAATACAATTTATTTACTTTTGTTTGTAGAACCGATTCATTGTGCCTCGAGTGTTACAAAGATTACTATTTCAGCAAAATGGGAGCTTATCTTAGAGAAGCAAGGTCAAGAAAAGCTGGTTTGGTTCTCGATGCTTTTGATCGGCTCCAAGGGGAAGAAAGAGAGAAACGGCTGGAAAAGCTAATGCCAAGACAATGACAAGTTAGGGAGTGGGAAGAATTTGTTAAACATGTAACCTCTCCCGATTTCGGAGTAAGTTTTTTAATTATAACGAATGATTGTATATTTGTATTCAAAACTTTAAAGTCTATCAAATGATGTCTCTATTTTTCTTTTCGTGTCAAAAGAATAATAATGCAAGAAAAACGCTCAAAACACACCACCCCGCATACCATAAGTCGACAAGGATTCGCGCGATTGGAGGAGGCCTTGGTATGTTCACCACGTGAAACCTATTGACTTAAAAATATAATTGCTTGGTTGTTTGGTTATTGTGACATTATTTATGCAATTACAAACATTTAGATGCTTATCTTATTTCTTATAGGTTGATCTCGGCCTTTTAACGGGTTGTGGATTGTAAGGTTGTTTATGATGGATCATTTCATAATTCAGATCACGACCTGTGGTATAGACTAGCATACATAATTTGACATAGCTGTAATATGTGAAATTCCATGAGTCACAGAATTTGGTTGGCTTGTGCTCTTACATGAAGATATTTGTAATATTGTCATTGGTTGCCGCCATGTGAAGTATCAATACTTAAATATTCATTTGATTTAGCACCTTGGAGATATAATGCCTTGAATGAATCTCTTCTTTGTTTCTTTGTTATTGTTTTCCTTCATTGGTTATAAGCATTATAGAGAATGAGGTGATTGTTTTGATTGCCCAAATGATGGCTTAACTGTATCAGCTATAGCTGATCATTTTCTATACTTCTCTTTTATGCAGTGTTTTGTTTTGTTTATGTGTTAACTGTTGATTTTCATGGAAGATGAGAAGTTCTCTACATAGTTAGATCTTAGAAATCTTCCAAGCTTTTTCTTAGCATGTATCATGACTTTAATACCATGTTGTTATGCTATTGTTGATGATTTTTATGTATTGATACATTTATTTGGCAGCAAAAAGAACTAAACACAACCAAGGAGATTGATGCGACGGTTTATGGAAACGTGGTCATAGACAACGCAAAGGAAAGATTCCAAATCCGGGTGTTGTACAAGCTTTTGTAATAAATCTTCTCCTTTTCCTTTGTGTGGTTAATGTGTGTGCTTCAAAAATGTGAAAATATATGATGTTTTACACACTTAAACAGGAGAAACTTGAAAAAGTGACGAGCATGGTGCTGATGTTGGATCATCCGTGACAGATGATATTCTTGCAAAGGCCTTTGGCGAGGACAAAACTACAGGGAGAGCTAAAGGAATTGGTTTTGGAGCGACACGTAAAAAGGTTGCTGCCCAATCCCACTATAAATTGATGATTACGAGTGTCAGAAACCTGTAGAGCACCTAATGATCGGGTGTGCATTAGAGGTGAGAACTTAACTTGTTATTAGTTCTCATTTTCTTGATGATTTCAAACTTGATTGTGAACCTCATACTTCCAATCTTCTCTTAATATAGGAAAGGAACTCAGCATGTGTCTGCAATGGAGTCTCACCCTCTCGCAGTCAACTCCAAAAGCCAGCAACAACAAGGAGGCTAGCACTAGCAGGATTTTTCTCTGCAATGAAAGAAACTCAACTCATACAACTCCAAGTCCTGTCAGCAGACCAAATGAGGTCCAAGTGCCAAAGAGATTCCAAGCTTGCAAGCTGTTAAGCTGGTACAAGGAGGCGAGGTGGTTGCGGAGGCTGAAATTGCTGAAACAGATCCAAGCAAGGAGATACATGGAATGCCAATAGGTCTTGGAGCCTACACTGTATGTGTGAAGGTTGCTTATGTGGAGGATGCTCATGTATACAAGGCGACTGAAGAAGTCAAATATGTTGGTCAGGTTGTTTCAAATTTTATCACATGGCCCAAGGATAGAATTTCCTACCAGTAGACTTCTTAAATCATCTTTCATCTTTTGGAGACTTAACTTTTGGGCACAAACATCATCAGTTCATCACTGCCACTTTTTGAATGTTTTTGTGTATATCACAAGGGTATGTGAATGAATCTTTCAGTTACACTGGGTTTAGTTTAATTTCAATGAATCTTTCAACTTCAGAGCCTATTTATGTTTCGTTTAATCTAGTTGTTTCCTCATTTCACAACACAAACAAGGTACCAAAAGTGAAATGTATATGTTGGGCCTTATTCACATAGAGTGTTGTGTTAGAGATTTTCCACTACCCAACCAAGATATTGTGAAATAACATCTTTACAATATAACTATGTGTTGTCCAAGATAGTTCGACAACTCATACAAGTGTCGTGCAAATTTTATTAACAATAATAATAACAGTTGTTTTATATGTTTCTAAGATACCTTACTTGTGTTGTCCATGATAGTCCTACAATACTAATAACAGTGGTGTTCAAAAAATTTTAATACACATAGTATAGTTGTATAATGATGGTTTTACAATTCCAACCAACTGTAGTGACTGTAATAATCACAATACTAATAAGTGTTGTGTTAACAAAATTTACTACTCAGTATAGTCATTGTAAACATATTTCTTGCAATATAAGTAGGAGTTGTTTGAAGACAGTTGCACAACTCTACGAAGTGTAGTGAAAATTGTATTCACAATACTAATAGATGTTGTCTTCCATTTTTCAAATAAAAGGCTCGATATTGTATAATTTATTACAACATAACTATCTACAGTACAAGATAGTTTCCACGATACAACACTTTTGTTGTCAAAGATGTTCACCGCAACAACAAGCAAGGGTTATGTTAGGCTTTATAAAAAAATCGAAGGAATCACAACTTT